>OY978226.1:34511766-35240398 GCA_963854785.1 Vaccinium vitis-idaea | reverse complement strand
ACAAAATTATTTTCCATGATCACACCCTTTACCCCCAAGATACAAGCAAAATTTCATGGATTTTTTCACCTATGTTCTTGTTGGAGCACCATAACTTGTTGCATAACTAGCATTCTTGACCTATTTATACCAAGAAAACACAGGTATATATGCTCCTCAAGCTCTTCCAATTGCTCCAAAAAGCATGTTTGATGGATCTTGAATTCCCTCACAACCTCCATCAACACCTCACTCTTCCCAATCCTAACACACATATCTGCAATGGCTTTATTATGTTCTATCTCATCTAGTAGCCTCCCCACGAGCCGACTCATAGTATCAAAATCGTTTATCAGAATAAAAATGCCTTTTGCCGCAACTTCAAGCTGTGCGCGGAATCTTTCTGGCAAGCTTGTTTTAAGCCTTTTTGTGATCAACTTGATCCTCTTCTTAGCCAACCCTAACGAACAAGCAAGCGACGGAGCCACAACTATACCAACTATGCTATGAATTGAAATCACTAGCAATGCTATCAAAAGTGCACTACAAGAAACCACAAGACTAAACCCTAAAATCCTCTTACAATACTTTTTGAACTTTTCCCTCCTTCGAATCTTCTTGAAATCCATTGTCAATCCATGAAGCAAAAACTCAAGACTGTTGTGTAAGTCCCGGAATCGCGATGAGGGAATTCTAAGCATTGGGTTATTTAGCTTTGCAAATGAATTAAGCTCCTTAAATACATGATCCGTCGAGTTTGGGTGATCAATTACCCTTGTGATTATCCGGTAATTAGCGCGTGCTTGGTGGACACTTCCAAGGAGTAATTCGCAGGCGTTGGATGCTTCAAAGCTAGCTTCAAAGTAATCAACGACTAGGTGATGAATGTTGGTCCCTTCCATTACATCGGTTAGGGTTTCTGGCCGCGGTTCAAATAGGTAATCGGAGAGACGAACGCGAAAAGGACGGGAAGACGAAGAAGGTAATCTATCAAGGGATCTTATTTCCCCCATCTGATCTTGAACTTTATTGAACATATCTGTGTAAGATTTTGTCCTTAGAGCTTCTATGTACTCTTCGTTTACGCTTAACTTGTTGCCCAAGCCATCCACACGGTTATTTCGACGTCTATCTGCGACGCGAAAGAAAGATTGAATTAATCGCTAGGCCAGGAAGAAACACTAGAGCATAAAAAAATCAACAGACAATAGAAATGCATGTGATTGTAACCTATTGTTTCAGCATAACACGACCGGATATTCGGTTATTAAAAAAAACATTGTGCCAATTTTCTTTCTTTTTTTTTTATTTCCCATTTTTTATAGAAAGAAATAAAATAAGGAAATAGATGCAACATGAAGCTTTTATTGTTTTTTGAACTGAATAAAAACAGGAAAATCTCAAGAACTAAACAATAGGTGGAAGAACCCAATACCAAAACACATCAAGGAAAAAGAAAACAACAGCCAACAGGATAGTTTCGATTAAAAGAAAGCTCTCCACAGGCCAGAGAGGGAGAGAGAGCTGACCGGATTGGAAAGAGGATTTAGTCGAGGTGCGTGCACCGTCAAACCAAAAGAAAGAAAGAAAAAAGAAAAAAAAAAAAAAAACAAGGATTCCAATTCATGAGAGAGAGAGAGAGAGAGAGCTGACCTGAGCTAGTGAAGGGCCATTTGAACTTCAACCAAGCCATCTTTGAAGAAGATTGAGAAATGAAAGCGATAGCTCATAAAAATTGTTCCTGTAATTTATAGGCTGATTTGAAGATTCAGATAGATTTTGGAAGAAGTAAGAAAGCTTGAAGAAGACAGTTGGCAAATAAGAAAACACAGATTCAATTGGATATGGCTTCTCTCAAAAGAGACTCCACGCTATAGCGTCCCTTACACGTACGTCCTGTTTTTCTACACCCTAATTGTTTTTTTTTTGGCTGGGTTTTCTACTGCCTAATTATTGCTTTCAAACAATAAACCCCAAATTCTACTGTAGTCAAACCCCAGGAGTTTTTTTTTTAAGAAAGTAATAAGTGCTCGTCCTCCATGAAGTTGAATGTTTGAATCTCATGAGAGTCAAACATTTTAAATTTTGGGACAACTGGAGGGTATACCCGGTCGTTAACTTCATGCCCTAAAATTATTCGAGGTGCTCGCAAGCCAGTAGCTGCTTCAGGAATTTTTAACAGGGGTTTAAAGAATTTCCTTTAACTAGCTCAATGAATCAGTCATAGATATTTAATTTATTAGTGTGAATAATGCAACCAAAAATTACAAAACTACATAGCATGTTACAATTCTTGGCGCAATTTTATATTTAATACTCTTTTGTAGGAAAATTGTGGAAATCGAATAGATTTTTACGGATCTTTTTGGACATATTCTCTTACAGTCTTTCTGGATATACTGAGTTGATTATTGGTCAGCAAAAAGGCAAGGCACGTTATTGATACCGATAGATCCCTTAAGAAAGGAGTTTGGGACTAATGTATTAAGTGTTCAATTGTAAAGTTCTTGGATTAATTGATGGGTGTTCATAACATAGAACTTAAACAAAGCCTGAATCAATAAAATTACTATATGTATGAATTTTTGGTTAGGGTGTTCAATTGACAACTACCCTTAACGCAAGTTGTTCCAGACATCCGGTTGTTCGCGAAAAATTCTACGGTAATCATGTCAGAGGTGATGAGATTCTACTTGAGGTGATGAGATTCTAGTTGTGTTGCAATTATAGTTTTGTCCTTGAGTACGTAATTTACTTTCTGCAATTTTGTGGTTCAAATTCAAAGTTTGTAATGAGGGCTATCCAAATGAAGGACAAGGGAAAAGAAGTCTAGGCAAGAAACTGTGTAAAAAGCCACGCGTTTCTGTGAAGAAGCTACATAGGTTTTGGGCATCTAAGAGAGGTAAAGGCTCCTACAAATGAGGTACGTTTGTATTAAATTTGGTACTTGGAGTCTACGTTTGGTATAAGTTCCAAAATTCAAACACCTGTTTCTATAATATATGTATATGCATGGGCTTTTTGGTAACATTCTTTGCAGTCTTTTGAAACTTCACGTGTTTTTGTTCACCATATTAGCATGGCTTTAGCTATGATATCACATGCCTTTGCAAGTTGTATAACACCTTATACTTTACCAAAATTAAGAATACTTGTATTTGTCTGCAAAAAAGATTAGTTTGAAACCAATCGGGTTAGGCCGCAAAAACTTCTCCCGTCAATTCTCTAGTAATGCTTTTGACCTAACCAAATAAGGGATTTAATCGAGGTGCACCCAAACTGGCCTGAATAACCCAAACCACAAAAACCTACAACCGAGTAATATGTGTTCTGAGAGTAATCGATGAAGAATACAACAAGGGTTCTCATAAGTATTAGAGCACTACGAGAGCGTAGTGTATTTTGATGGGCTTTATCAAGATCTTATTGTCATGATCTGAAACGTTCATTTCATAAAGTTTATTGAGTGGTTTACAAGATCTTATTGTCCTATTACGCTTTTCTAAATGTTAATGTTATGTCATTAAGTGGTTAATGTTATGATCATGAGGGACACCGCAAGAAAAGTGAGGTGTAAAATTTTATGCCATTTGAAAAATGTTATATGACATGGTATGATATGGTTAAGAACTTAAGATGTTATACCTTCTAAAGCTTGATGTTATGACATTAACTGATTATAAAATATTTCGCCATTGAGTGGTTTTTGTTATGCCATCCGTGATTTTTTTTTTTTTTTTTTTACGTCTTCTTATGGTTAATATTATGGCACTGAGTAGTTAATGTTATAGAAAACACGGTGTCTCCCAGACATGAGATATTGTAGCAGCTTCCTGAGTAGAATATTCAAATAAAATAGATATAGGAAAATTTCAAAAAAAAACCCAAACTTTGATCCAAATATCAAAAATACTCTCAAACTTACAAATTTTTCAATCGTACTCCCAAACTTCACTTCTGTAATCAAATATACTCCCACCGTCTGGATCTGTTACCTCACTAACGGAAAATGCCTTAACGGACTCAAAAAACCGTTAAGTGGCTGGGCCTGTTTCTTTTTTTCTTTTCTTTTTTAAAAAAGAAAAATTTCTCTTCTTCCCCAGGAAAACCACTGGATCAACCTTCACCACCACAGATCGCCCAATTAGCACTGCCAACCACCCCAACTGTCACCTCCACTGCCAAGATCACCACCACCACCAACAAGATAAACCCTTGTCCCAAACCACAATCAAAAGTCCCAATTTTGCAACCCACAAAATCCAAAATTTGAAAACCCCCAAACTCGACTTCAAAGCTGGTGGAACAAGAAACTCTTACCTTGGCTTGCAAACCCACCGTTACCACTGATATAAACAGTCGTCACCACCATCGTCGACCACCACGCTAGTCGCCACCAGGAAGTGCAGCGAATAGAAGAGAATTTTTTAGAATTCTCAATTTTAAAACCCTAAGTCGTGAGGGATTAGACCGAGAGAGAGAGAGAGAGAGAGAGAGAGAGAGAGAGAGAGAGAGAGATTTCCTGGGAAGAAAACTGAGTTAAACTGAGTATATGGTCTGCAAGTTTAATGATACCAGAAGTGCGTATGAGGAAAGAGTGATGATCCAAGATCAGAAGATATAAGGGGGACCATTTTAGGTATTTAGGCTCTATTATTAGTCAAGATGGAGAGATTGCAGAGGATGTGACTCATAGGATCCAAGTGGGGTGGCTCAAGTGGAGAAGCGCTACTGGTGTACTGTGTGACAAGAGGGTACCCACAAAATTGGAAGGAAAATTTTATAAAACTGTCATAAGACCAACGATGCTTTACATGATAGAATGTTGGCCTATTAAGAAGCAGCAGGTGAACAAGATAAGTGTAGCGGAAATGAGAATGTTGAGGTGGATGTGTGGTAAGACTAGACGAGATAGGATTAGAAATGAAACAGTTCGAGAGATGGTAGGTGTAGCACCTATAGAGGAGAAGTTAAGGGAAAATAGGCTAAGGTGGTTTGGGCATGTCTATCGTAGACCAGCGGATGCAGTAGTTAAGATAGTGGATAGGATAGCTTTGGGTAGAAAAGCACAAGGGAGGGGAAGCCCAAATTGACATTAGATGCGGTAGTATGCAAAGATTTGAGTATACTAGGTTTAAGCGATGAAGCAGCACTTAACAGAGCTCAATGGAGAAAAAGGATTCATGTAGCCGACCCCAATTGATTGGGACATAAGGCTTGGTTTGGTACTAAAAAGGCCCAAAACGACGTCGTTTTGGGCCACTTAATGGTTTTTTTTGGGTCCGTTAAGTTTCAACTCAGCATTTCCCGTTAGTGAGGTAACAGATCTAGACGATGGGAGTATATTTGATAACAGAAGTGAAGTTTGGGAGTACGATTGAAAAATTTGTAAGTTTGGGAGTATTTTTGATATTTGGGTCAAAGTTTGGGGGTTTTTTAAAAATTTTCCCAATAGATATTGACCGGATCTATTTGATAACTTGATTGGACCCCTTTTCCATGTTGAACTTGGCGACACCCATAGGCTATGTTTGGATAACTGGAATCTTGAGTAGGAATAAAAATATGATTACGGAAATCAAGTTCTTGGGAATTTTCTTGGGTAAGTATAGGAATATGACTACTGAAAATTAAATTCCTAGGAATTTAATACCTGGAGGAATTGCATTTCAGTGTTTGGATTAATTCATTAATTTTATGCGGGAAACAATTATTTTGAAAATTTGCTAAAGTCAACATTTCTTTTTTTTAATGAATGAGTCAGGAATCTGAGATTCTCATGGGGTAAGAGAGGGATCAGATTTCCACTCAGTTTGGGAATGTGATTCGTTGAATATGTCATCAGGAATCACATTCTTATTCTTGTCTCTGCCAAACGTCGGAATCAGAAATGTTTCGCATCACATTCTCGTTCCCGTCTCTTCCAAACATTGGAATCATGGGTACAAGACATCACATTCCCATTTCCCTTTGAGATTGTCATCCAAACTAAGGGGTTATGCAGTGAAATGAATTCAAGTCATCGAAATCAATTGTTATATTTCAACAATAAAAATAAAGAGAGAAGGGTCCAGAGACTTTTAGAGAGAGAGCTCTGGGTGGGTGGGTTCCCCCTCCCAGCTACTCCGACTCTCTCTTCCTTCACCTTTTTTTCTCTCAGTCCCCCATCTACTCCGACTCTCTCTCCTCTCCTCTCTTCTCCTCTCGGCTACTTCCCTCCCTCATGGTTGTGAGTGGTTCAACCTCTCCTTTTTTTAGAGATGAGTTCCCCTCACCCCATCATTTTTGGACACGGGGGGGCCGATCTTGGGCACCTAGGCTCCTAAAATCCGTTTTGCTTCGCCGATGGATCCGATTTTTGGGAGCTCTCTCACAGCGACAATGTCAGCGTCTGCAGCGGATCCGGTGGTGGTCCTTCAGCTTGTGGCGGGAACGAGCTTCAGAAAGATGTAGATCTGGTCAATCCACCCTGCTTCACGAGTGTGTCTGATGGGTCCATCCTTGACGCTAACTCTTGCGGCTTTTTGGTTTGTTTTGTTTTGTTTTGTTTTTCTTGCATTTTCTTTGTTTTTTGTTGTAATCTTCTCTCTCTTTATAACTTGTAATTTATTTCTTATCAATATAAGTTGCATTTTCCTTGTCAAAAAAAACAATAAAAATAAAAAATGAGATGGATAAAATGCTTTAACTATCTACAACTAGTATTAATTTCAAATTTATCATGAGCCGTAATCTTGTGCACTTGTTGGGAGTCAAATTAAAAATTTCTTTTGTTCTTGTACCGAAATGGATGGTAGAAGATGAATTTAGCAACTTGATATACGATACCGATCGGGATAAGCTCCCCTCAAGACTCACATTCCCGTTGTACTGATGTAGCGGAAGCTTGAAGAAATAAAATATAACACGAGTTTGAGTCCGTTGATTCGCGTACGAATACCCGGAGATCAAAATCCTTCCTTAAACCTGTTGATTCACTAAGAATACCAAGACTAAGGGCATCAATAACTATGTTGATTCCGCAGAATACCAAAGTAATTGGAAGAATAAAGAGAAACTCTTTCAATTTAATTAATCACCAAAAGCTTCATAATTCTAAGGGCATACAATCCTATTTATACTAACAAGCAGGGGCGAAGGCATATGGGGGCTGGGGGGTGCCCCGGCCCCCCGGGTTTTGAAAAATTAATTATTTTAATGTTAATCTTGTTGAATAATTGACACCATTATTGTAATATCTTTTCACGATCGTAATAATTTTGGTTTCATTTATTAAAAAGATAGGTAATTTTATATCTTCATCAATGATTTTTACACCCCTTTTTTTTATAAACACCCCCTTTTGTCTTTTATTGAATTTTTCAAATAAAAATTCTACTAAAACAAAAAATTGGGTGTGTGTATCAAAAGGGGGTGTGGAAACCACTTGCCTCCCTTTCTTTCATAATTTGAAAAACAAACATATGAGTAGTGTTGTAGCCTAAAGAAATAAAACAAAACGATTCATGTATTTTTAATACATTAGGCTAGAATATTTGCAATGCACAAGTAAATTATATTGAAAAGCAAATCCATATCATAATTATACATTTGGATAAAGAAATGTCTATTAAGTCGGCCCCCCTCAAGCAAAAATCCTGGCTTCACCACTGCTAACAAATGGATGAATCTAGACACAACCTTTTAGCCTTCCCCATATGACCTTTGGACTCTCCAACAATTCAATTAATACTAGAAATTAACAATTGGACTACTAAGACTCAACATGCAAAGTACTTGACTTTAGAAATGAAAAGACACAATTTAATGGACCTTGAAAAATGAAAAGACATTAAAAACAACTTGACTAACTATTCTTTGACTTGTGATGTTCCAACTCCACCATTATGGTACTTGCAATCAAAACGGTCCAAGTACCGGTTCGCTATCCAATCTGCATCATACCATCAAGACCCTACTTTGTAACGCTCCACAACGCTCAAGATATTGATCCGAACCTTTCACTCGTAAACCTTGATGGAACAAAATGATAGGCAAAAAATCAAATTTATTAATCGAAACAAATAGACACAGTAATTATTCATGTCTTGTGTTATAAATTGAACCAATACCGTCCATTTTATAAAAACAAGACACGATTAGTTACCGCATCTATCGATATCAAATTTATGCATGTCAATTTTTCTTATTTAGGTTTATGAGGTGAATCGGACAAATGCCGTGGACCTTGTGGAGCACACAAAGTGGAGAGCGGATCCGCTGTCCCAATTTTCGTGTCCCAACTCCCTGTCTCATCCATCCGAGCCGTCTATCCGAGCAATCAACGGCTCGGATTCCATCTCACCCCAAACAAATCTGAGCCATCCATATTCATTTGAGAATCTGAGCCGTTGATTGCTCGGATGAACAGCTCGGATGGACGGGACAGGGAGTTGGGACACGGAAATTGGGACAGCGGATCCGCTACCCACAAAGTGAGATCTTGAGGGGAGCTGCTTCCATATTGATAACAACAAAAAATAATAATTATTATAAATTATAAATAATATATAGACGGCAATATCTTCACGCATCATATATACATGTAGATGATCAGTCTCTGACGATTTTAGAGCAACTATTACTTCACAACATGGGAAATATTTTCCTCTTCTGTCCTTATGACTGCCTCTGTTTATTTGAAGGAATCAAATTAAAGGAACCGTAGCCATGCAAGACCAACCAATTATTAGGAAAGTTAGGCTACTAATCTTTGGTTGACGTCCATTGATTAAAGACTCTATGTTGTTGCTTTGATCACTTCATAATATAATAAGACGCAAGCTCACACTACAAGAAAATTGTGATCGTCCAACGGTTGAGACCGTCACAGAAGATGTCCAACAGATGTAGTGATTTAGGTCACTACGGGTACCCCAAATCCGAGTATCACTATGCTCCCCACAACTCTTGTATACGATACTCAAACTCAAAGAAGTAAATTTCAAATAAAATACTTTACTTTAATGGTAATCAATCACGTACACTCCCCCAGCAAAGGAATTTCTTAAAAACCTCGATCCCATTAACAAAAAGGTAATTCAAAGCCAAATCAGACTTCACAAACCTAATAATAACGTTGTTGCATAAGTATGTAGATGTAAAGGCTGAGCCAAAGAAGGATGGGGGGCACGTGCCCCCCTGGGTTTTATACTTTTGTACCTATATCCCCAGAGAAGTTATGTACCTTTTCATTCATCTCCTAAAGTATTGGCTCTGTTTGCTAATACTTATAAGTTACTCCCTCTGTCTCATATAAAGTTGGACCTTTTTTGGATAACGTGTCATTTTCAAATGTTTATATCTCCAATGAGAATGTCAAAAAATAGACAATATGGATCTTGTTTGATAGATTTTAATTAGTTTTATTGAACAAAATTTTTAAAATCACATAAAACTTTATAAATAGAAAGATATAAGCAATCTAAAATGGCATGCAATACCAAAAAGGTCTAACTTTTGGGGACGAAGGGAGTAATTTTTTAGATTATTCGCTTAAAATATTAAAATAAACATAAATTGTTTGTTATACTCCAGCTTTTTATAAGTTTTACGTAAAAAAAGTTTAACTTGTTTGCTGACCGGCATTATAAACTGTCAAAATAGCCTATTGTGAACTATATGTCCAGATTAACCTTAAAACCTAAGTAAGAGTAATTTATTCACTTTAGGTTTTTTTTGTCAGTTCATATTTAAACAACTTAAAATAAGAAAAAAAGCTTCAAATTGGAGCTTAAAATAATTTAACTTTTTAGAGTCAAATAAGCTAGAAAAGCAAAATATGTGATTATTCATAATTGTTAACAAACATCATTCATGGTTGTTTTTAAGCGAATAAGCTAAATAAGTTGGATTATAAGTGCTAGCAATCAGAGCCAATTTATAATAGTGCTCCTAGTATTTAGATATTATTATTAGCACATTAACTCTCATGTCCCTCAAAAGTAATAAAAGGAGCCCTGAAATTAATTTACTCCACCATTTTTCCATAAAATATTACCTCTCCTCTATTTTTTTTATTCTACAAGACAATCTTTTTTCCTCATGAATATTCTATACCTAGGCTCATTTGCTCAATTTATGTTGAATTTGTTGCTTATATTGTTCCTGAAAGATATGGCTTTTGATTCCTAAATTAATTGTTGGCCATGCTTTTGATTTTTTTTAATTCATCTATAGATTGCATATTAAAATTCAAGATTTTCCATTTCAAATTACAAACTATATTGATCAGAACAAACAAGATAAAAAATGAAATAGTACTTCATAGTAGTAAAATTTGAGTCCGGCCCTAACTAATAAGTGCCCCCTCTATGCCAAATTCCTAGCTCCGCCACTGTGGCCAAATTCCTAGCTACGCCACTGTGGAAAAGCATCATATTGAACGTGTTATTAGCAAAAAGCAGGGATGCCGCTAAGGTTGTGTCGGCCGCTACTGTGAAACTAAGCTAAATTTCAACTAAAAGCACTGTAATTCTCAAAATGGACATGGACTGATAGGAAATCAGTAGCTTCTATCAAAATATTCATAAGCACCGAAGGTACGATTAAATCAAACGATACTAAAATTAAAATGCTGAAAACAAGAAGTTTGAACAATAAGCTCTTAAGCCCAACTCTTTTCCTCCTCCAATAAGGCTTTAAAGTTGACTTTATGGCTTCTCGGCATCAATGTCGATCACAAAACGGTACTTGACATCGTTCTTTGCGAGCCGGCCAAGAGCTTCGTTAATTTTATCAGGCGTGATCGTCTCGATATCGCACGTAATGTTGTATTTTCCACACATGTCCATCATCTCTTGCAACTCCTTCATGCTCCCGATAAAGCTACCCTTCACTAATTGCTTTCCTGTAGAATTCCAAAAAAAAAAAAAAAAATCCGGCCTCTATATCGAATATCGATTCATGACAAACTCTAAATACCAAAATGTGACTTTGAGATAACAGGATCAAAGCAGGCCAATGAAATATTGAGAGTTAAGAGGGTTTGAACAGGAAGCAATAATAAGGGATTTCTTGTGTTTTTCGTTGGAAAATGGAAGGAGTCAGGTGAGGTTTACCAAATATCAAAGGGAATGAAGGCAGGTCCATGGGCTTGTCTGGTACACCCACAATCACCAATGTTCCATTGACTTTGAGCAGTTCTAAGTAAGGCCCAAGTGAGTGGTAAGCGGATACGGTGTCCAAAATAAACTCCAAAGACCTCTTCCCTGCCTGTCGCCAGAAAATCAAGAGGATAAAAAATATGATGACAAATCTCACTGTCCACTAATGAGTCTTACGCACACGTCAAGTAAAAGGATCAATCTCACTATCTACTAGCAAAAAGCCTGATGATCCGGTATGAACAGACTGATAAGTGTGCACGTAGGAGGTTTCAAACCTTCATCTATGATGAAACAAACTTAAATTTCGTGTATTTTACAAGATTAACAAACCTTCATCCGTGCAGCATCAGTGCTGACTATGAAATCATCGGCGCCCAAACAGTCCTTAGCCTCTTTTTCTTTGGATGGAGAGGTGCTGATCACAGTCACATGATGCCCGAACGCCTTGCCAAATTTGACAGCTACGTGTCCCAGTCCACCCAAACCAATCACTCCAATTCTTTTCCCCGGTAAATCAAGCATGTTGTTGTCCTTCAAGGGGCAGAACACCGTTATTCCAGCACACAACAAGGGTGCCGCTGCGTCCATCGGTAGGTTTTCCGGTACGTGGACCACGTATCTGTTCCAGCATTCCAAATACAGAATGAGACACTACATTTAAGAGTAACCTTAGTTTCTTATGTATCACCTCGCAAAATTTATCAATCTTTGTTAAACTCTTTTATATTCTCTATAAATGTTACCTAATCCATAACGAATCTGAATAGCATTTTTAGGCCAAATTCTACACACAAATATCATGCAATTCGTATTTCGTTTATTAAATAACCATACTAAATCCCTTTTTCAACTACTCTTCTTGATTGAATCTTGATAAGGTTGTCTTCTCGCCTACGATATTTTCTGTATGTTGAATTGCCAACTCAGGTGGCCTCACAACCGTGTGGGTCGTCTCAGCCATCAATGGTCTCAAAAAGTTGTATGGACATGTGTGACAGTGTGAGGATATGTGGAAGCACAAAAACCTGCGGTTGAGGGGGCCATTTACCAGTTACCACACGACTCGAATCTTTGGACCTCTTGCCTACTGAAACCAAATGATCTATTCATGGACCATTACCTGTGATCTGCAACAAGCATCTTGGAGTATCCACCGTAAGTGATGCTACCATCCCAGAAAATGCCATTGTAAGTTTAACTGCATCTGTTCACAGTAATTCTCCTGCGAGTCCTTGCAAAGTTCGCAATCCAAACACGACGCCGCTAAACATCCAACTCCCACCCTGTCCCCTACCTTGAACTTGGTCACATTGCTTCCTACTTTGGTAATCAAGCCAGTAATTTCATGCCTAACAAAACAACACAGGCACAAACATTTATTCAAACAGGCATAGTGCTGATTTTTTGAGAAATTTTTTAAGTCACGGCATAATCTTCGTAGGACTTGTTTAGGACTTGTTTATGTAAACTCGAGTGGCTGATTTTGAGTTGGATATAAAGTTTCCACAAGAAGGAATGAAAGAATTTTTACGTACCCGGGGACAATGGGGTACATGGTGATACCCCAGTCATTCCTAACTTGGTGAAGATCGCCATGGCATATACCGCAGTACAGGATCTTGATGGTCACATCATTGATCCCATTTTCTCTGTTTGTCACAAAAATGATGGAACATTGCAGAACTACTAGCATATTATGTATTGTACCACACGAGGAATTAGCACTTTTTGATATCGAAAAATAAGTATAAAAAAAAAAAAGATGGTAATTTCAA
This sequence comes from Vaccinium vitis-idaea, assembly GCA_963854785.1. Taxonomy (NCBI): domain Eukaryota; kingdom Viridiplantae; phylum Streptophyta; class Magnoliopsida; order Ericales; family Ericaceae; genus Vaccinium; species Vaccinium vitis-idaea. The sequence continues at coordinate 35,227,497 of OY978226.1, read as the reverse complement.
TTTGCTTTTGTGCATATTGCCTACCTTCGTTTGAAGGTGTAAGGGGTAACCTTGCCGGAGGGATCATGCGCTGCCCAGCCGCACACAGTTTGTGTGTGGTTCGGCGTTGTTTGGGCCATGAGAGAGAGAGAGAGAGAGGGGAATGGTTCAGATCAGAGGCTTCAGAGTTGGGATGAAGATGGTAGCTAGTTTAATGTGACAAGTTTATAATAGTTGAGTGGAGCACTTATAAGATTAGTTTACACGGGACTATGCTTTGACTTTAATTAAGCTTTCATGCGATGAGCGGTATGGGATTAGTCTAAAAAACAATTGTTCAAATGAAGATGCCAGTATTTGGAAGAGGAATGACTAATGAGGACAAGCAATGATTTGGTGATTGTATGGTAAGTGGGTTTGGTATGAGTTAATTAAATCAAACTTAACTACTACTGGAGTACTTTTTTTTATTTTAAAAGTTTATTGTAAGAGGTCATCTTGTGACCTTTGTTGTGAGTCTTTATTAAGTACTAATACTAATGGCTTGGAGGTCTTGGTACACGTCACGTAGTTCCCAACATTTTCACATCACATATTTTTCTGACACTTATTGACTTGGTGTCTGATATAAATGTATGGTTTTTGAATAGGATTGGGCTTGGGCACCACGTGCGACGTGCATATTCGGATATGCCCCATGAGCATGTCTAGTTATTCAGTGCTTCCGTAGCACGACTACATAGTGCTCTGAAATATTCAAACACTACTCTTTTTTATGGTTGCACAATTAAGTATATGGACAATACAAAAATGCTTAACAACACATGCCCGTACTCATGGTCTATTGAATAATTACTCCATGAGCACCTAATAAGTTGTCCCTATTTATTTATTTCGGAATCAAATAAGAGCAACTAGCCACGCAAGACCAACAACCAATTAGAAAAGTTAGGCAAATGATTGATACTAGGTGACTGCCTCTGTGTTTCGCACGACGGTACTGCCCATTAGTTTTTATTATTTGTATTTTGACTCTACATTCTGGCCGTTACGTTCTATGTATGGGCTTGTATTGATATTTTGGGACCTACTTCGGGTCCCATAAAGATGATTTAAATTGCAAATTTTCCTTATAATGTTTTTTCGGGTACCTATAAATTAAAGGTGTGCCTTACGAATTCTGAAAAAGCCGTTAACGATATTAGATGGTGCCATACGAATTTTGAAAAAGTCCTTTACAATATCAGATGGCGCTCTACAAATTTTGAAAAACCCCTTTACAATATCGAACTGAGCTAAATTTTTATATGTACCCAAAAAAAACATTCTATAAAAAACTCGTGGTTCGAATATTCTTTCCGGGACCCCAAATGGGCCAAGCTTTTTCATAATTCATAAAGCAAACAACTTTAATTTCTTGAATGATTTATTAATTTTCTAAGGGCTATTTTAGCTCCCATAAAGATGATTTAAACCGTTCATTATTCTTATAATGTTTTTTCTTTTTTACGGGTATCTACAAACAAATTAGCTTAATCTGATATCATTAAGGGCTTTTACAAAATTCGTAAATGGCGCCCTATGAATTATGAAAATTAATTCTAAAAAAGCCCTTATGATATCGGATTGAGCGAAATTTTTGGAGGTACCCATAAAAAAAATATTATATGAAAAATTTGCGATTTGAATCATCTTTATAAAACCCGAAATAGGCCCCGCAAAATATCAATATATAGCACCAACATTTGGATCAAAAAAACAGGCAACACTGTTAGAGAGAATTGGATGGAAGAAAGAAGAGAGCAACGTGGCAGTAGTTTGGGGGTGTGAGTCGTGTTACAGGGGCGTGGGATAGAGAAAACCGGACAGGGGATCTACTGCTAGGGATGGGCATGGGGACAGATCGGGGCCGGAGACTACTATCTCCACCCCCAAACCCCAAACCCCTTACTCATATCCATCCCCTATCCAATCTCCAACGGGGATTTATTTTTATCCCCCATCCCCGCTCCAAACGGGGATCCCCACGGGGATTTCGGGGATCCAATCATTTTCCCTAGAGTAACAAGTAAATAGTTATAGAAGCCCAATTACAAATCATTTTCCCTAAAATCCAATCATTGGGCAACCCCTGGGCGTGTAAAACTTCATGTGTTTGTAGAACAACATAAAGAGTGCAGAAAAGTAGAAATTATGAAGAGTTCTTATGTATATTTATGACATTAATTAAAATTGATTAAATGCAACATGTGTTGTCTAGTGGATAGCATACATAATTGTTTCAAAGGAAAAGAGACTACAAGTCTACAACTCACTGTTGATATGTCCAGGAAACAGAATATGATAGTAGCAAATGATAAGTATTCAAAGAACAATACTGACTACCTTCAAGTAGTCTCTGAACCAACAAAAACAGTCCTAGATCACCCAAAACAAGTGTCATAATTAAAATTGAACTAAATTTCAACAAGATAGCAACAACTAAGGTAGCATTAGGTAACGACGTAACGGAAATTCCTAAATGACGTCTGCACTTCACCCCAAGAATAACTCCACGCACTCGCATTTCTATTTATCTGTGATACAAAAAAGAAGTCAATCAGCACGATAAAAAGGAAGATACCACAGAACAATAAGACCCATGTGTTTGGAGAACTTCTGGTGTAACCCCATATATTTGGAGAAAATTCAGTGAGACCCCAAAGTTTCATAATTCATTAATAGACCCCTATATTTCGGGGATTCGGGGACGGGGCAGATCGGGGACGAGGCGGAGCGGGGCGGGGACGGAGCGGGGAACGGATTCGGAGCGGATTCGGGGCGGGGACATGCCTATCTCCACCCCCTATCCAATCCCCAAACATTTTCAAAAAAAATCCCCATATCCTATCCAATCTCCAAACAGATCTCCATATTGTCGATCCGTTCAGATCGGGGATCGGATCGGATTCGGACGGGGCAGATGAAATGGCCAACCCTATCTACTGCCGCCTGAAACAAGCAGTGAAGCAGCCTTCAAAGAAATTTTATTGTGGTGGCACAAGACGTAAATATAGCCAAATCGAAGCCCAATTATGAAAATATAGCCAAATCGAAGCCCAATTATGAAAGAGTGGGCAGCCACTCAAATTGGCCCAAGGCCCTTTTTCTCTAGCTCCATGGATTATGATTTGTTATCATCCAAATATTACGAAATGGGGGCCTTCTCACTACAGGGTGTAGTGAGTAATAGGAACCGTTGATCTCTGCAATCAATAGTTCAGATTCGCTAAGCACTCTTACCTGTCAAAGTGTACTCTTACCGGTAAGAGTGTAAAAACATATCTAAACCATTGATTATTGAAATGGACGGCTAAGATGCTCACTACATGCTTGTAGTGAGCAGCTCACTATAGACCCTCCCAAAAATAATAATAATAATAATAATAATACATACATACATACCGCAAGCTGAACATGAGATAGCCGCCGTTTTTTTTTTAATAACCGGATGTCCGGGCCAGCTTGCACACCTCGACTAGTTTCGGGGCCCTGGAGATAACGACTGAGCATAACCTCCAGTGGCCCCAAGAGTTTGATGGCAAGGAGAATTGAACCTGAAACCTTAGGTGGGAGCAAACCGAGGTAATACCACTTTACCAACCCTGTTATGAGATAGCCTGTGTTTGGGAATGGAAAAATGCAAAACTCGAAAACCAAATCGAAAGTGGCCGAATCAGTATCTCTTAAAAATCTCTCCCATCGACAAATGGCAATCCAATGCCAAATTTAAGTTTCACAAACCAATTAAACACTATGTGTGATCTCGCGTGTGCTACTGTATATCTTGTTATTTTCAAAACAACGGGAGAAGGTCCGGCCCTAGACATAAGTCCTCCAAGCCACCGCTTTAGGTCTCAATTTTTGGGCAAAAAAATAAGGCTTCAAATAGCAAAATATGTAACCACCAGGTTGGTGGCCCAGTGGTGGAGGCATTCGTTTTCCGCAGTTTTGTCCCAGGTTCGACTCCTGAAAGAGTTAAAGCAACGTTCCTAGGCTCTGCTGGGGGGGTGTGATGCACTCCACTGGTGCCCTGGTAGTGGGTCCCTTCCGATGGGGTTGGGTTAAATCTGGCCGTCAACCGGTGACCCCGGGGCCAGGGCCTCAGGGTGCAGTGAAGTCCCCACAAGAGCACCCTTTTTTTCCAGTTCAAAAAAAAAAATAGCAAAATATGTAATGCATTATATATGTCAAATATTTTGCAAATATAGTCATGGTTCAGCGGTTAAGTTGTACATGTTCTAACCAATAGGTCGCGTATTTGACCCTTCACATTTCTAACGCCAACAAATTTTTCAATTGGCACAAAAAATGTTCCGATAACTTCTGGAGGTCTCATTTTAAAACCTCACTTAGACCATCTCCAGCAGTCTAAGCAAAACTCCAACAAGGTCAAATCTGGCAAGAAATCCCCCAAAATCCACACCCAACAGCATCTCTAAGAGCCTACCCATCCTAGTTTTTGCTACGGTACCTCGTCACAGATCTTGAGATACTGTAGCCTCGCTTCTCTCTTCAGAAATCGCAACCGCCGGTCACCCTCATCGCCGGTCATCGTATGCTCGATTTCAGCCTTGTTTCATCACAGATCCGGATTCAGAGCTTGATTTCCACCTTTTCTCAACCCAGTCGACAGCGTTTTCAGCGATTTAAACTCCGACGGTGTTCCCGGCGACTTCAACTGCGACGGCGATAGCGTTCCAGGCGACTTCTACTGCAACGGCGACGGAGTGCTGGCGATGGCAACATCGTTCATGGTGAAGGCGACTGGGTTTTAGGTGATTTCATCATTTTTCGTTCGTGTATGTATGTACAATGTTCGTGTATATATAAGTGTATGTATATATAGATATAGGAGGATGATCTAATGAGGACTCCCTCATTAAAATTCCGTAAGGACCTCATGGATCGGGGTCGAATCTCGACGATCCAAACCGCTCAATGTGTTTAAAACTTATTTTTAAGGGTCACCGCGAGGAATCGCCAAAAAAAAAAAAAAAAGGGAAGGGCTCCATTCGAGCATTTTTCGATAAACTGTATATGTACGGTTATTATGAAAAACTGCTTGGATGAAGCCCTTTCAGGTTTTTTTTTTTTTTGTGATTCATCGCGTTGGCCATGGAAAACATGTTTTAAACACATTGAGCGGTCCGGATCGTCAAAATTTGGTCCGGAAAATCAAAAAGGGGTGGTCCTCACGGAGGACATCCGTAAGGGAGTCCTTAGGAGATCATGATTATATGTATATATATATACACACACACACAATAAACTTCTAATGAGGGACCCTTATTTAAGTTTTCATGCGGACCTAGGGGTATTTTCGACTTTGCGGACCAAATTTTAACGATTCGAACCGTTCAATGTTTTTAAAATGTGTTTTAAAGGGCCCCCGCGAGGAATCTCCAAAAAAAAATACCCGGAAGAGCTTGATCCGATCAGTTTTCGATAAAAATTATATATGTACAATTTTTATCGAAAACTGATCGGATCAAGCCCTTCCGGTTATTTGTTTTTGGAGATTCCTCGCAAGGGCCCTTGAAAACACATTTTAAAAATATTGAGCAGTTCAGATCGTCGAAATTTAGTCCGGAAAGTTGAAAATACCCCTAGGTCCGCATGGAAACTTAAATAAGGGTCCCTTATTGGAAGGGGCTCCAATAATTTGGCCAAAATGGCTAAGAATATAGCTAGACTGTTGGAGATGCTCTTAGGGCCCTGAAAATCTCAGGACCACCCTCCAATGGAGCCACAAATATTTGTTTTTTATTTGCAAAGATACCCAAATGTTGTTAAAATGGCTAAGAATATAGCAAGGCAATCTTGATCATTTCGTCAAACAGTTAACATATATAGAAAATACCGGGAGGTCTTATTTTAAAATCTCGTTGAGGGCCCTAAAAATCTCAGGACCACCCTACAACAGAGCCACAAAGATAGACATTGACTGATAGAGAATCATTAGCTGCCATCAAAAGATTAAGCACTTGGCCCACGATTAAAGCAAACAAGAATAAAATCAAAATGCCGAAAACAACATACGTTCGAACAACAAGCTTTTGAGCTCAACTCTTTTCCACCTCTTACGAAGCTCTAAAGACTCGATGACTTCTGGTTGGCAATATCGATCACAAAACGGTACTTGACATCGTTCTTTGCGAGCCGGTCAAGGGCTTCATTAATTTCCTCAGGTATGACCGTCTCGATATCACACGTAATGTTGTATTTCCCACACACGTCCATCATCTCTTGCGTCTCCTTCATGTTCCCTGTCATACTACCTTTCACCACTCGCTTTCCTGCAAAATTCCAAGAAACAAAAACAGTCTCGGTATCAAATCGTGACAGACTCTGATTACTGAATGTGACTTTGAAGGAGCAACAACGAATTTCTTGTACTTTTTGTTGAAAATGTAAAGGATTTTGGGGAGTTTTACCAAATATCAAAGGGAATGAAGGCAGGTCCATGGGCTTGTCTGGTGCACCCACAATCACTAATGTTCCATTAACTTTGAGCAGTTCCAAGTAAGGCCCAAGTGAGTGGTACGCGGATACGGTGTCCAAAATAAAGTCCAGAGACCTCTTCCCTGCCTGTCACCACCAAATCAACAGAATAAAAAAAATAGGATGATCAGTGCTTTGATTAAAAATGGGCCCATTAATGCGGTATGGGTCTCCATTTAAGTGCAACCATCAATCTGATTCTTGGGCCCAATTTGGTTTGGTAACATAAACACTTGAGCAGTGCTTCTTCACAACATAAACACGAATAGCCTTTGATTCACTGCTGAGATTACTTCTTTACATACTGCTAGATCTTCCTCCACTGTTAAATGTGTGAAACTGATTGCATGGAATTTTCCAGGTGCTGGAAAATTGATGCTGAACACTGATGGAAGCAGCAGGAGCAACCCAGGGCCAGCCGGTTATGGCGGAGTAATCAGGGACGAGAGAGGCTATTGGATTCTCGGTTTTTATGGAAGGTTGGACGACTGCACCAGCCTCGAGGCTGAACTGTGGGGCATCTTCAGGGGTTTAGAATTGGTTCAAAGTCAAGGCATGGATGCCCTAGAAATAGAATCTGACTCCACGACCGCCATTGCTCTCATTAGTGAAGAGGCTCCAGACCACTCGCCCCATTTAGTCTTAATCAAGGAATGCATAGCTTTGATGGAAAGCACAAGGTGTACTCTTAAGCACATCTACCGCGAAGGCAACAAGGTAGCCGATAAGCTAGCCAACATGGGTGTGGAACAAGATGACAAATGGGTCTCTCATATCTCGCCACCGGAGACCATCATTCCCCTTCTCGAAGCCGACATGAGGGGTGTGGCTTTCGAGAGGATGTAATTTTCTTTTTGTTATTTCCTTTGTACCAAAAAAAAGTGCTTCACAAATTAACAACACAACTCCATAGACGACGACTTTGTCCAAAACCATTCAATGCACATAGGTTTACATGTATCGAACAGTTCCGGTCACAGTTATGTTCAGAGTTGTGTTTTAAAATTGCGTGTATCGACTTTCTATAAATTTGTTGCCCCTCTTCCTATGGCTTAAAGGGTTCAACTAACAACTACCACATAACCACACAAAAGAAAAACAAACCCATGAACAAACCTTCATCCGTGCAGCATCAGTGCTGACGATAAAATCATCGGCGCCCAACCGGTCCCTAGCCTCTTTTTCTTTGGATGGAGAGGTACTAATCACAGTCACATGGTGCCCGAACGCCTTGCCAAATTTGACAGCTACATGTCCCAGTCCGCCCAACCCAATCACTCCAATCCTTTTCCCTGGTAAGTCAAGCAAGTTGCTGTCCTTCAGTGGGCAGTACACCGTTATCCCGGCACACAACAGGGGCGCCGCCGCATCCATGGGTAGGTTTTCCGGAACGTGCACGACGTATCTGTCATACAAAATGCGACACCATTTAATACTAAACCCCAGTATCGCCACGTCGAATTGATTGATCTACTTAAAACTTTTTTATCGTCACTTTAAACATTGATATCGATCGATAACGGATCAGAATAGCATTACCTGTGATCTGCAACCAACATCTTGGAGTATCCACCGTAAGTGATGCTACCATCCCAGAAAATGCCATTGTAAGTAAACTGGACTTGGTCACAGTAATTCTCCTGGGATTCCTTGCAAAATTCGCACTCCAAGCACGTCGCTGCCAAACATCCAACTCCAACCCTGTCACCTACCTTAAAGTCGGTCACATTGCCTCCCACCTTGGTGATCAACCCAGTAATTTCATGCCTAACAAAAACAATACACACATGAATTTAAATTGGTTTTCTGTAATATGTACAGAGCAATAGAGCAATACTACGTACACAGACTTATGTGTACAGATTCAAATACAGATGTGTTAAGAATCGTCCAATAAATGTGAATCTTAAAAAATAAATCTTTGCGTCTGACGGTTTCCAACACAAACGTGTGCCGATGGTGTACACATCGTACGAGGACAGATCTGCAATTAATTATCGAGTTGTTACGCATATTTGGAGTTGGGTTTAAATTACGGGCTCCAATAAGAATTGTATAGGATTTATAATAGAAATTTGTGCTAAGTTTTAGAGTTTGACTATTATAATAGGACTTGTCGGAAAATATAAGGTGTGACAGAAATTTAAAGGGGCATTAGGCGCGACAACCCAATTATTCCCGAGGGGTGTTAGTATTTTGAGAAATTCTCGATGTTGCGGCGTAATCTTTATTAATATAGGACTCCTTTATATAGGATTCGTTTGTTTGGCCGAATACGAGTAAAGTGAGACCTCTTATGCGATGCCTGATAAAAATTTCATCCCGGATTGGACATTGATCGGATATTGTGCGTTTATATAAACCGTATGACAAACAATTCATGAGAGAGGTAATATCATTAATTCGATCACTATGAAGTATAGTTCAATGAAACTATACAGTTGTTCACTATTATTCGCGTCAAACAAACCGATCCATAGTGAATATGGAGCAATGCTACATACACAGACAAAAGTGTATAAATCTGAGCACAGATGTATCCGCGTTTAGCTGATTTATGATAGAGGGACAAACGTGTATAACACGATTTCGGACACATCTTTCTCTGAATTTGTGCACTTGTGCTTGAGTCCGTAAGTTAATTGAAGAGACAGAGAATGAAAGGGATTTCCGTACCCGGGAACAACGGGGTACATAGTGATACCCCAGTCGTTCTTGACATGGTGGATATCAGTATGGCAAATACCGCAGTAGAGGATTTTGATGGTCACATCGTTGATCCCATTTTCCCTGTTTGTCACAAAATTTGATGAAACATTTAGTACAAACTATGGACGTATCGAACGAGGAATTTGTTCCTTGAGCATATCAAAAATGCATACCTTCGTTTGAATGTGTAAGGGGTAATCTTGCCGGAGGGGTCATGGGCTGCCCAGCCGGACACAGTTTGTGTGTGGTTCGGAGTTGTTTGGGCCATGAGAGAGAGAGAGAGAGAGAGAGAGAGAGGGAGAGAGAGAGATTTTTGTTGAGTGTTTGGATGGAGATGATGGGCAATTCTTGGTGGTAGTAATATATAGGTGAAGCCGGTTGGACTGTTCGTTATTTGCTTTTACACGGAGGTGTCGGAAATATTTTGTCTCGATTAATCCCTCAAGGACATGCAGTCCTCCCGTCTCACATGTACCAGGTAATCACCGAGCCTAAACCTTGGGGTAGATTCCAAGGGAGGTGAATTATGGAATTTCACCGAAGAACCACCCCTTAATATTCGAACCTTAGACCTCTCCATTGGCGTTTCAGATCCCCTATTCTAAAACCTCATGTTCCTCTATTGCAGGGGGTTTGGGCCGTTAGATAGTGAATTTTGTTTTTGTATTTTAAAAATTTGTGTGTGATTTAACGGCCCAAAACCCTATGCAACGGAGGAACAGGAGAAATTTGGAACAGGGGATATGGTTCCCCCGGTTGTTTGTTTCCTAAATGAATGAAGAAGATGCTGCAGTATTTCGAGGAAATAATGAGGAAAAGCGAGGCGGTTGGAGGTTGGGTGAGTTAAAGTGTTAAACGTGGGTTTAATAAATTGGTATTGGCTTAATTGCATATTGCCTCTCTAAAATATCTCACTTTTTCAGATTACCCCTATAACTACAGAACCTTAAACTATTTAAATATTTCAATGTGGCCCATTATTGGACTTAAGTGGCATAATGGCCGTTAAAGAATGTGGAATCATCAAGCACTCTTATCGGGCCGGATATGATATACAAATTAAATAAGCCTATATTTTGTGCAAAATCCTAGACTTGATCTTTGCTTAAACCGCTTTTACATGAAAAGTTACTGAGCATCCTGACGGGTTTAATAATACAAGGATATAGAGTAAAGAGGTGTAGGTGTGAATAGTAGAAAGAAAGAGAAGTTGATGGAAGGTGTGAATAGAATAAGGCAATTTAGACAAAGATCTAGTCTTTAATTTTCTTATATATGCAAATATATTTATATCTTATTCTGAACATTCTCGTCACAATTCAAGAAGAATAGTTCAGCATTCTTGGCTTTTTCATGGCCATTATATGAGTGGAGACGAATGGGTCAAGTTGAAGGTTCCAATTGTTTATAACGTAGTCGAGTGTAAGGTTTTGAAATTTAGGGGGTGATTTGATAAAATTACATATTAAGGTGAGTAATATGTAATTAAGCCTAAATCATTTCAATATGTACGGGACCTTAACAGTTCCAGTGACAGTGTTACACAGTACATGAAAACTTTCCCCGAAACGGTTCAGGAAAGTGAAATCAATGGCTCGAATCACAAACACATGAATCTTGGCCATTGATTTCACATTCCTAAACCGTTTCAGGAAAAGTTTTCATGTATTGTAACATTTTCCTTCTTAAAATGGTACGTTATTGGAGAGAGCCATTTTATTCCATGTAGAAATGGCTAACATTATGTACAGTTTTATGAAAAACTGCTCAGATCAGGCCCTTCCCGATATTTTTTTTTTTTTTTGACGATTTCTCGCGGAGACCTTTAAAAAAATAAACACATTGGACGGTTAGGATCATAAAAAAAATATCGGGAAGGTGGATCCCGGATTCCAGGAATCTTGGACTAGATAATTCCTCTCCATATATATACTTCATCCGTCCCAAAATATTTGTTTAGTCCGCAAAACAAGGACCTAAGTAAGTCTTTTTAAAGAAAATTTCAAATTTTTTTCATAAATTAAAAATACTCGTTGATATCTAGTAAATATTTAAAAAATTATTGAATTTATCTTGAAAAATTTGTATTATTTTCGAATGCTCGTTTTGCGGACCGGACAAACAATTTGGAAGAAAGGAAGTATGGCCTCCTTTGGAAAATAATCCATAATCCGGATTATTGGATTATTCATTTTGTCTTTATTCAAAAAAATTTTGCATTTGTTAATTTTGCGTCAAGATTTTGTGGTTTCTGGATTCCTCTTGACGAGACAAATCTAACAAGTATAAAATTATGGTCAAAACTCAATTTTTTTTTGCCAAAATTAATTGGCGTTTTCGTGTTACTTTCTCTTTCTTTTACGATGCTGGATTTCACCTAATATTCCACACAGTAAGTCAAGAAATTGGTGAATATATTTCCCGATATTTTCATGGAAAATATGTCGTTTTCAATTTATTGAAGTGGTTGACCGATACTTCAATGCCACCTCCCTTCGCTGTAATTTCCTGCTGGACTTGACCAATTTAAATGTGAAATATGGACATAGATATAAATGTGAATGCCGCCCAAATAATAAAAAGATTAATGGACAACAAAGCACTTGTCAGTTGTCAAGTATCTCATTCCATGAAACTGGTGAATGGCGTTAAAGAGTAGTAGTTGCTCCATAAGTTCCATGTACCCTGGTCCCTATCAAGTGAGAGAACAACGACCCATTTTTTTTTCCAAAAATGATACAGACACGCTATCTCTACCACACCCCCTCTCACATGTGGGTGGGTCCCCCCACATAGGGGGTGTGGCAGAGTGTGGTAGAGAGAGTGTGTATGTATCATTGTTCTTTTTTTTTGGTGGGGTAGGGGAGGGGGTTTTGCACTCCGTGGTATACGGGCTTGTTTGTGCACATATTGATTATAAATCTTCTCTTAGGTCTAGGCAGGTCATCTATGCCGAGTTTGGTGGGGTAGGAGAGGGGGTTTTGTCAATTTCCTGTTTTGGAGGCTCGACCCGCGAATGGGTTTTTAACCCGGAATTCAACCCACGAATGGGTTTTTAAAATCTAAGCCATTGGATTAGATCGAACGGCCTATATGAGAAGTCCGGACTTAGGCTTAAATAAGGGTCCCTTATTGGAAGCCCCTTGTACATATATATATACATATACAATCATGGAATAATGATCTAATAAGGGATCCCTTAACCAAAATTTGGTGCGGACCACCCCTTTTTTCACCTGTCCGAGCCAAATTTTGACGATCCGAACCGCTCAATGTTTTTAAAATGCATTTTCCAAGGTCCACGCGGGAAATCTTCAAAAAAAAATACCCGGAAGGGCTTGATCCATACAGTTACCGAAAACTGTATGGACAGTTTTACCGTTACCGAAAATTGTATGGATCAAGCCCTTCCGGGTATTTTTTTTTTAAGATTTCTCGCATGGACCTTGGAAAATGCATTTTAAAAACATTGAGCGGTTCGGATCGTCAAAATTTGGCTTGGAAAGGTGAAAAAAGGGGTGGTCCGCACCAAATTTTGGTTAAGGGATCCCTTATTAGATCATTATTCTACAATCATGATCTCCTAAGGACTCCCTTACAGATCTCCTCCGTGAGGATCACCCCTTTTTTTATTTTCTGGACCAAATTTCGACGATCCGGTTTGGTTCAAACCACGGTTTTCAATTATAGAACTAAGAACCGAACCAAAATATCCGATTCTCATTTTTTTATAACCGTAAGCAATGTATTAGACTCCAGAACCAATCTAAATAGGCCGGCTCGATTTGGAGGCTGAGTTTTTCAAATGATTTTAGCAAATGGGTTCCTAAAATCAACCCTGATTTTAGCAAATGAGTTCTCCAGGTGCTAAAATCAACTCAAATTTTAGCTTAGAATCAACTCAGATTTTAGCACCTGGTGAACTCAGTTGCTAAAATCAGGGTGATTTTAGCAACCCATTTGCTAAAATCAAACGGAAAACTCATGGTATACCACTTTTTCGGGTTTTATTTTTTGACACCCCTATCAAACAGAAGTGAATTATTGTAGAATTTTATCATAAGCCCACCCCTTAAAATTCAAACCTTGGGTCCCACGTCATTCTATTTACTATCTCACCGCTCCAAATCCCACATACAAACAAGGGCTAAATGAATGTGGAAGATGCTCCAAATCCCACATACAAACAAGGGCTAAATGAATGTGGAAGATGCTGAAGTATTCCGAGGAAATAATGAGGACAAGCAAGGGTTTGGTGGTTGGATGGGTTAAATTATTTATTATTCGGATACTCACCAATTTTAGACCAGAATTAAAAAAAAAAAAAAAAAAAGAAGAAGTCAAGGGCTAAATACAAATGAGTTTGAATTTCAATGCACAATATATGAAAATTAATACACTTTTTTTGGATATTAATACACTTTTTACACATTATTTTTTACTTATTAGGTGGAGGTTAACATTTTCCTTTCTAGTACTCCAAGAAAATATCTGACTGCTGCCCAACTGGCCAGTTCCCCATTTCTGACACGGTCAGCTGCCCGCTGTCCCCTTAACATGGATTAATGATCTTTTTTTCCACTTGGATAGGATTTGACCCAATGGGCAAAGAAACCAAACGCTATTCCTAGGTACCAACGGACAAATTCATAAAAAATAAATCTTTAATTATAGTTAAGGATTTGAGGAATCACCATATTTGATGAGGGAGAAAGTATCATCAAATTTGATGTTCTCTTTTGATGTGTGTGGGTTAGGTTGAAGAAGTTTTTAAGTTTTTTCAACATTGCTCCACAAAAAATATGAAAAATTGTATTTGATGAGTGGGTTGGAGATAACTGCTCCAAACAAGGAACAATGGCTTGGGGCTGGCCATTAAACTCTCTTACATTATCACGAGTAATTATTGAGTAGTTTGGGAGCACGGCTATGTGGTGTGCCGGATCACTCTAAAACTATACAATTATGTAGAATTTATATACTTGGTCATAAACTTTACGAGAATGTGTAATTGTCAATTGGTCCGGAACACCACATGACGATACTCCCAGACCATTGAATAATTTCACCATAAGTTCCAACTTCCATGTGTACTACCAGTGGCAGAAAATGGCCTCCGGAGTAGTAGGGATGGCAATTTCATCCAAAACCAATGGATACCCGAACCAAACTGACCCTATCGGAGCGGTTTTTTATATTTTTTCCTACCCATGGGGCGGGTTTGGTTTTCAAAACATGATACCCAGCGGGTTTGGATTTGGGTTTGATCTTAGCAAGTATTCGGCCAAACCTAAACCCAAACCGATCAATATAATATTACTCATATTATATTTTTATATACATGTAATTATTTTTCAATTCATAACTTTCAGTGATTTTTCGTTTCATCTCCATCCTTATTCCTCTCAAATCCCTTAAAAATCTCAAGATCCTCTATAGGAACCTCTTAAGAAAAGTTTATTATTTAGTTATTTCCTTTGATTATGTTGGAATTTAGATGTTTAATGATAAAATCATATGGTATATTGCTTTTTTATTTTATTTTAATACATAATCTTTTTCCTTCATATGTTCATTAATGGAATGAAAATTAATGCGGATTTGGTGCGGTTTGGATAAAATCCATATGGTTTGGTTATGGTGCACTAAAATTCATACCCGTCGGATATTGGTTTGGATTTGGGTATAGATAAATACTTTAGGTTTAATTGGGTATGGTAATCGCAAAACCCAGACCAAACCGATCCATTTCCATTCCTACGGAGTAGTTGTATTTCAGTGCCCTTCACTTTTACTAAAAGAATTTGACTTGTGGTGTGCACAACTATGCACAATTAAACTTTTGATGTGTTTCTAATGCTGTCATGATTTACATTATGTGACCTACAAGTAGAATCCGGGGAGGTGTTGTGCGGTAGGTGATGTGCGCCGTGTTGTGCGGCAAAACGACGTAGTTTTGCTCATTTTCTTGGTACACTTCTAAGGCCTTGTTTGGAGAGTTCATTTTGGGTTCAATTTTGGGGTTCAATTTTAGGGGATTTAGGCTCTTTGGGGTAGGGCATAGTGGTTTTAGGCACTTGGATATAGGCACTTTGGTTTTAGGCACTTTGGGTTTGGCACTTTGTAGTGATTTTTTTCTTCCTCCAAACAAAACCCTTGGAAGCTTCAAAGGTGTGCCCAAAACTACGTCGTTTTGCCGCACAACATGGCGCACATCACCTACCGCACAACACCCACCCCAAATCCATGGAAAGTTGGCAAGTGAACAAGAAAGTGGAAATATTATTACGTAGAGACTTTGCACGGAAAGTTGGCAAGTGAACAAGAAAGTGGAAATATTATTACGTAGAGACTTTGCACGTGTAAAGAAAAGAGAAAGACTTGTCTATTATGGAAAGTTGGCAAGTGAACAAGAAAGTGGAAATATTATTACGTAGAGACTTTGCACATGTAAAGAAAAGAGAAAGACTTGTCTATTATGGAAAGTTGGCAAGTGAACAAGAAAGTGGAAATATTATTACGTAGAGACTTTGCACATGTAAAGAAAAGAGAAAAACTTGTCTGTTTATAGACAAGTTTTAGTAACAAAAGTCCTAGCCTATGTTGTTGCTATTCTCCAAAAGTCTAAAGACAGTAGGCATATAGCCTAGACTTTACAGGTTTCAATAATTTTACAAATGTACAAAAGGGGGTCCTAGTCTCTTATCTTCAAAAACCTGCCATATAAAAATCTTCCGTACAGGGTCTAGACTCCTCCTTTCGTAACGTCATGGATTGCATCAATATCTCAATGATGCAACTTTCTAGCCTTTCATCTGGTTGATGGGATTTTGGTACTCAACATCATCATAGTACTAAGTTGAAACGGGAGAATTTGGGTCCTGGCTGGAATTTGGGTCATGACTGAACTGCATATTCCTGTCTTCTTCGATGGAATCAGCTTGTATAGTTAATTCCATTTGTAAATCAAGATTTTCTCTTTTCTTGATATTGTTCAAAAGAGCTTCTACTTCCTGTGTATCCGCTCTTCAGTTCTTTCATAGGAAATAGGATAATGTGTGACAAATATCCTTCTTCCATCAATTATCATGAATGGAGCTGGAACTGTCCCTTGAATATGTGTTGCATGTTAGCTTAACTTCAACAAACTTTCTATCTAGTATTCTACTGGATCTAGATTGGGAAGTGCAAATTTGAAGTATAGGGGATTTGTTTCCTGCTCAAACTTCCAAGCTTCAGTAGGCTTTAAGTACCAAATCTAATATGCCTGGAAGAAGAGTTCACTTTCTGGCAATCCAACTGAACTTGAAATCAAAAATGTGAAACATTTGTTTCATGTGTAGTTGCTTGCCACGTATGAGAGCATTGTCATGATCATCATTGGGAAGGACGACCAATATAGTTGATCCAAAATTTGGAAAATAATCTGATTAGTTATTCCCCAATTAATATCATTATCCGCCCAGTCATCATGATTCAGACAATAATTGTTTTAGGGATTTCTTCTCTAAAATTAACCATGCCTTTCATATTAAGCAAAATATGCTTAATCTTCCCAATCTTCTACCATTGTATGAATTTTTACGAAAGTATTAGGTTGCAAAATTGACCTTGATTTTACATAAAGACAAATCTTTTTTATTTTTGCCAAAACAGGATCTGGAAACTCATTGGCTATGAGGTCAGATAATTGAAGAAAATTATTTATTTTCTCGAAATTAAAATCCATTGTCCAGTCCATTTGCTTAATGGTTTGGAAACAAAGATTTTCTGTAACATTTTGTTTTCTTTTGATGCTAGATATTTCAGCAGCTTGCTGCACTAGCTTATCTGCTTGCTTAACTAATTCATCTGCCAATCATGTCATGCTTTCGTGGAATTTTGCCTTGACTCTAGAAATATGGCTTTTCCATATCGCATTCAGATGATCGTATACAGGGGTTAGAATCCCTGGATTATAGAAATCTTTTATTCTTAGTTCGGATATGATATTAATGGGAACTCCATTGATCTAATTGAAGGGGCTACTATTGATGGTGTAAAGTCCATTGGTGATGCAGAGACCATTGGTGGTCTACTGTATCAAGCTCTTCTAGCTTTTGTTATGCTATCAAAACTGCGATAGCAGGCTCCAAGGAAATTATTCACTTGCGGATGACATTCTTCTCAAGTTTCATAGATTCCTGGTTGGATTAATCCAGCAAAAACTGCATAAGCTTTTTCTTCTTTGGGTGTGCCTTTTTGGCAATTGTTACCCAATCTCCTTGTACCGGCTGTTTGTCTCTATCTGCCATAGCTAGTTAAGCTATGTTTCCCTGCAAGTATAAAAAGGTCTACTTAAAAAATCAGTAATTAAATTATTGGCTCTTTTAAGGTGTTCTACCTTAAAAGTATATTCTGCAATTTTATTATACCAATTTAATCGTCGGCCTTGATCAATAGATTTTTTATTAATCAAAAAATCTATTACAGCTTTATTGTCTATTCTAACAATAAAGTCTTCTGGTGCAAGATAAATCTTGAACCTTTCTAATGATAATTTTATGGCCAATAATTCTTTTTCAAGAATGATATATTTTTGCTGGTTGGGCTTAAAAGTATTACAATTATAGCCACGCATCAATTCTTCTTTTTGAAGGGTTTTTGAGATAGAAATTTTTCTAGCTTTTACCTTATTTTCACTTAGTGGAAGTGTTTCTTTCTTCCAAAAAATAGTTGGTATTGCTTTTAATACATAACTCTAACATGTATCAGAAGCACCTGTTGTAAAAAATTACATAATGTGGCCTACATGTCACTTTCTATTTATTAATTGAAGTTATGAGTGATAAATAAATTGCCCAATTATTTGGTGTCTAATTGTGAAAAGGTGTCTCATTATGAAAAGATACATTCTATGTGAAAAAGGTGTATCCTATGTGAAAGAATATACTTAATGGATAAAAATACATCAATAGTCATATCCATTAGGAATAGACACACCTATATAGAAATACACCTTGGAGACAACTCTTCCTTGATGGTAGGAAGTATGTTGCCTATAAATATCACAAACAGAGGGTCCTCGACCTAACCCGAATAAGAACAAGCCTGTGTTTCCAGCAATGGAGTTCACTACGTGGGTCCTAGGTTAAAAGATCTCTCTGGTTTGTTCTATCACTTGAACAATAATGGCTGAAGGTAAGATTTCAAGTTTCCGCTGCACTCACAGGTATTATCAATTTCTTTCAATTGGTATCAGAGCACCCTTCTTGCCATTTGGTTTAGTATAAAGAGTTTGTTGAATATTGAAGAAAAGTTTTTATGAAACCGATTCTCGTTGATATTTGACATGCGTTTATGAAGAAACAAAAACTATTAATATGTCAACCCACCAATGTTGATCTTGGCCCCGTGGGTTTTCCTATAAAGTCATTAGGAGCATTTGTTTTGGTTTCAGTGATTATCAATGTTTTGGATTCTGGATTATGGATTCTTTCTTCTATAATTATATTCAATTTAAGTCATAATTGTTATTCACTTCTTTTGCTATAATGAATTTGTTGCCTTGAAATTGTAAATTTGATTTTTGAAGCCAATAGACAATGACTAGTCTAGTAGGATTTTGATGTGTTATAAAAAAAAAATGGTTTTTCACATCTCAATTGTAATTATGGCCCAATGGCATATTTGTTTAATGGGTTTTCGTTGTATGAAAACTATTTGTTTGTTTAACAATATTTCTATGAATCAACAGGTTTATTTAATGGGTGCCTGTTTTCTTTTTTTTTTGAAGAACGTCAAGTAGTATTAAAAGGACTAAGCCAAATCCTTGGACAAAATATGCTCAAGCAAGGGCAGAATACAACCCGTACTAAAAAAAGAGCGCCTATCTAGACAATTAGAGGCTATCCAATGTGCGGCCCTATTACATTCTCTTCTACACCAAACAAAACTCCATTCACGCCTAAAAGCCAAAATTCTAATATCCTCCACTATAGCCATAATCTCCCAAGGACAATCCAGTTTAACATTAGTAAGCAAATCAATCAAGCAAATCCACTATTGCTTGTCTTGAATGGGTGCCTGTTTTCATGTGCTTAGCTTTTATATACTTGTGTATTTTAATAAACTGGGCATGAAATAAGGACATATGATATATTGCTTATGCATGTATTTTTGTTTGTACGTTTAGTTACACAATTCATGAGTATTTGGCAAATGGTTTGGTTGTTTCATGAATTTGAAATTATATTAGCCCATATAAACATACTAAACGGTTCTAGGGCAATGTCATGTGGCACTCCCATTGTGATTTAATTGATTGATTTACTCTATGGGACTTGCAAGGCGGCTTGGATTTAGGGTTTACCTTCAGTTTGGCAAACATTATTACAATTCTTGACGAGCTGTCATTCGCTCATCATTGTCATGTTCTGCTCACGTGGCCCTAATTTAATACAAATCCGCCCTTCGAGGCATGTATGCCTATGTAGTAAGTTCCCCGTATATTTATAGGTCATTTTTAAGGTTTGAGGAAAACACTCCTCACATGTTGTTTGTAGGTTTTAGGGATCAATCACCGAATAACATGCAGTTTGGAAGGTCCTAGGGAAGAGTTGGTGCTCAGAGGAGAGCTTAAGAAGTATCCAAAAGAGGGTCCTGAGCAACTAGCATTGCTGGTCCTGAGCTGGTCTGGTCTAGGCATCCTGAGACCAAAACCCATCCATGCATTTTTCAGTGTTTTAATGGCCATGTTTGGTTGCAAGTTTTGGTTTAGTTTTAGTTTTGATGACATCATCATTTCCCTCATTTCTCTCTCTATCTCTCTCCACTTATTACACCTGCTTACATCATCAAAACTAAACTAAACTCCAAACCGAACAAGGCCAATATAATTTTCGGAGGGTTTAGTATAAAAGGGGGGGTTCCAAACACCTTGAAGGGGTTCTGAATATTTGAGAGGTTGTACCCTAGAGAGAGAAAGGGATGAGAATTCATGGAGACTCGCTCATCTTCTTCAATCCTTCAAGATCACTCCCATGGCCGGCTAAACACCATTTTGGGGGAAGATGAAGCCCCGATCCAAGTAACCTTCGTTTATGTATAGATTTAGGGTCTTATATCTGAATCGATTGAATAACAAGAACCCGTTTCGTTTTAATTGGTTGGAATGATTTTTAATGCTTTTAATCTGTTGACTATTTATATTCATGACTTCAAATATGAGTTATACAATGGTTTTTTATGCTTGGTGATTGAGATGGATTTATACTCGTAAGATGGATTGTGCTATTGGTGGTTCGTGCCTAGAGACGAATCGTACTAATATTACGGCCTATGTTATGGAATAGTCCATGTCGATTAACAACTCAAATATTTTCTTGACAATCATCGAAATGGATTCGAATCCTTCACAATAATCCTTCATAATTCGAATGCTAAACCTAGTCTATGCATAACATAGTTACGTGGTCAATGTGGATTCAAAACCTAGATCTTTCTCTCATCATTTCCAGATTAAATCAATTACTTGTTTTCTTAATTCACTTAGTTTCCAATCAAACCAACTTTATTTTTCTCGAATTGCATTAAAAATCAATCAAAATTATAGTACCTTAATCAATCTATCCTTGCAGATACGATACTCGGACTTAACCACTATTCTTTGAATAAGAGTTAATTCGTAATTTTTAGAAACTTATTTTTAGAAGGGTATGACACCATCAATTACTTCACTGGTATTTTTAAATGCAAATACAATTGATAGTCTTTCATAATTTCTTTCAGCCTTTGATACTTTTGATTTATATAGTCACCCTCAAAATTATGGTTTATGTGATGATGAGTCATTATTAATGGAGTATGGCAGACTCCATTTATCCGGAGTTTTGGACCTTTGACTGGGAGAATACTCGAAAATCCAATACAATTTAGTAGCAATTCATGATTTCGTATTTGTAATGGACGAAATGATAGAAATTGCTGAATAAAAATTCTTTTGTTTTCTAAAAGTATGAACAAAAGTTATTCTTGAATAAAAATTATCGTGTCCGATGGGCAACATCGAGCTTTAAAATCAAACTTGGTCTTAGATGGGCTCTATTGGGCTTTGCAGGCTTCCTAGCCTGGTTTTTGCTATTGGAACAACAATTTTCCATGGTCTCAAAATAAAATCCAGCCCATTTCCGCTGAATGTACTTGTGAACCAATCTAGGTACCAGCATTAATTTGCAGATTTTCACTGTACTTTTTTGGTCCATGGGCTCAAAATAAAATCCAGCCCATGTCCACTGAATGTACTTGTGAACCAATCTAGGTTTTTATCTACACCAGCATTAATTTGCAGAGTACATTACACTGTACACTTTTTTTTGTTTTTTAAATAACTCTATACCCTTATTACTATTGGAATCACATTTTATATGTAATGTACTTTTTTTTGTTTTTTAATAATAACATTGCACCATTATTATTAGGGGTGGACAACAAGTAATTTCGTGTCACTTTTGTGTTATGTATCAGAATCTTGTTTATGAATTCCCACAACATTTTTCAACTCATCAAATTTTCGCTTCATGTTTTGGGTCATGTCGGATTCGTGTTGTCATGTCACATGTCACGTCAAAAAGCCTACTTTTAGCTTTAAAAAAATTTACTTAGACAGTTCATCAAACTAATGTCTAATGTATAAAATTACTCATAAAAATGTTTATTTCTAGCTCAATTATATAATTTATTTTATTTTTCGTGTCAGGCATGTCCACCTCTACTTATTACTATTGGAATCACATTTTATATAATTCTCATATTTTCTGAAGTCAACACTGCCATTTCCTATCCGCTGCACAACACCTGACTTAAGGTCAAAATAAGGGCAATACTATCATAAATTTTCATAAGTCAATAACGAATCTTAAGTCAGTGAAACGACCTGTCTTTAGCTTCCTGACTTAAAGTGCTAAAGTCAATTTGACTTAAGTAAGTGGTTGTGGAACGGAAATAGTTTTGCACACTCCCTCCGTCCCTTAATATTGGTCCAATAGTCTATTTTTGCTATCCTAAAATTGACTTGTGAAAATCATAGACCAAAATTTGGTAAATTTCCTTTTTTGCCCTTCTTAAGCAAATTTGGCAAAGTTTGTCTTTTATCAAATTCAAAAATGGGACTAACATTAAGCGACGGGGGGATATATATTTTTTTGGATCAACTGTGTATGGAACTATAACAAGAATATATCACATTGTGGCAATCACAAGGTTGAGTTTTCACTGCGGTATTTTCGGTATTCTTAGACTACATTATCAAAATGGTGGTAATCACAAGGCTGAGTTTCGACAACAGTATTTTCGATATTTTTGGTAGTGTTGGACTACAAGTCCAAGAAAATCAAAAGTATCTAAAATATCGTAATGGAAACTCATCCTAAATTATTGTCATAAAGCAACACAACCATGATTTTGTTGCCATAATCTTTCTTTGTGATCATCACCACCATCTAATTAATTAACATCTACCAAATAGACCAAACATCAGCAACCAAACCTTAGTGTGGACTACTTAGGTGCTAAGGCTCGTCAACACAAACCATTAAGAGCATCTCTAATGCATCTCTATCTCTTCATTTTAGAGACCAAATCTCTATCTTGATTGAAAATTTTGTAATTTACCCTTTTTTTCTTCAACTTTTTGTACTTTATTGGAGAATCTTGGAGTGACCAATCGTTCTTTTTAGAGATTTGGTCTAAAAAATGGAAGCAGTCTCCATTTTTTGAGGCTCAAAAGTAAATTTGGAGATCAAATCTCTGAAAAGGATGATGGATCCCTTTGAGAATCCATAAAGTACAATAAGTTAAGATGGGGTAAATTAGAAAATTTCTCATCATATATGATTATTTGGTTTCCAAAATGGAGATACAGAGATGCAGTGGAGATACTCTAATAATAACAGAACACCATATTACAGGTGAATAGTACTTCGTTATATGGTGGTGAAATGTGGTGGAAAAGTGGTGGCTATAGTGGGTTCTAATTTGTAAAACAAGAAGAAGTACGTACACCTGTCGGGATATACAAGTAATTTTTTTTGAATTGAATGTTCAATTATATTTGGGCTAAGTGTTTAAACTATAATTACTACCTCTATCTTAAATAAATTTTTTTAGGGGTGTTTAAGTAACCACCTTGAGCCAAGTGCGGTGCCGCCCCTATATTACCACCCACACGCAGTAGATTCATAGATTTGATCCCGAAATAACTGCGGTAAGATACCTTCCAGATAGTAGTACGGTGTGATGATGCACTCCAAAACAAGTATACAAGTAAAGTTTAAAATTTTAAGACTAGTGTCCTTAATCGTTATTCGTTATTTCAGACTAGTGAAAACTTTAAGTGATAAATTTTCTAAACTACAAGTGAAACAAAGCCAATAAAAGTTCTCCAAATTTCCAAGGTTGTATGAGGATTTAGGACCATTTTTAGAAACCCTTAAGTAAATCGGTAAAAAACTGTAATTACCCTCCTAATCCTAGTCCGAAAACAACTTGGCAAACACAGAGAGAGAATAAATAAATATAAAAAAAAAAACTTGAGATTACTGCCACTCTTGTCTCTCCCAAAAGGAAACCCTAATTATCTGCCATCATCAAAACCCACATTCAGTCTCATTAACTAATCCAACGTCGTCATCACTCTCTCCGGCCACCGCAATCCACTGCCAGCCGAATTGCATGGCTCAACTCGCCCGAGGCGAACACGACTCCGTCTCCGCCGCCCCTTCGCCCTCATCGCCGCCGCCGCCGCCGCAGGAGTCAGTGTCCGATGCTTTTGCCGCTTCGAAGGAGGCTTATCACGAGGAATCAGATGGGAATAACAGCAATGTCGGTCATCCGAAGAAGCCAGCTTGGAGCAAACCCTTGAACGGCGTGGTTCCTGTGATGGGCGACGCCGTTTCGTGGCCCGCTCTCTCTGAGGCCACTAAACCTCCGTCTAAATCGACACCCGATGTTTCGAACCCTAACGAATCGGTCTCCGCCTCTCAGGTCGTCTTTTCAATTTCTGTGTGCCTATTGATTATAATGTACGCATATTACAATTTTTTTTTTTTTTTTTTGAAACAGCTGTGTTTTCTGTCATTAGATTTCTTTATTTATGTTTGTTTGATTTCTCTCGTTGAGCAGGATGCTTGCTGCTGAAAATTTGTATGAGAAACTGAACAAAAATCACGAAAAATAAATAATGCTGTCTACAAGACAAATTAATTTAGGCCAAGCAAGACAAATTAATTTAGGCCAAACTACCCAAGTTCACGTGGGTGATACATGAATGGATGAATGTGTTTATTTTTATGAGTGCTTATTGTTTTGTAGATGAAGACTGATTCCTGTTTTTTTGTCCCCTGTAATTGTGCATGATAGTATGTTTTATGTTTTTCTGCTTAGGGACCTGTAATGTTGAATCCAACTCAGAATCAGAAGAAACATGCTAATACTAATTCAAACCCTAATTCGGCTGCCAATCCAAAATCACCCGCTCGACAAAGATCATCGAAGCGTGGTGGGGGAACTAGGGCTGGACCAGTGCAGAACGGCTTTATTCGTGCCCCGCCGCCGCCGCTACCATTGCCACCACCACCACCGATATTCCCTCTGTTTGATCTGCCTTACGGGGCACTGCCTGCTGTTCCTGATTACTTCCCCTACAATGGGAATAACTGGGAGGGCATGCCAATGGGTGGTTTCGTGCCTCAATCGAGTTCAGTGAGTTATCAGTCTTCACCGCGGAGTTCATCTCGAAGGGGAAACTTTGGGGGCCATCATAACGGAAGGAATGCTTCACGAAGTTCCAATGTGAGAGATGTACGTGTACCACAGCAGATAGCTCCCCCCAGGGGTTTTCTAAGACCGGCACCGCCGCCGCCGCCTCCTGGTTCCATCCCCTTCATTAGGCCCCATCATGTGGGACCCTTTGGATACCCCATGGGCTTTGGTAAGTTCGGTCTCTATTTAATCATATGTCTTTATGATGTGGGCTTGAAACTAACGTCTCAATTTGCTTTAGATATGACATTCCCATTTGTGTATGTTCCAACACCGCCTATGGAGTCCTTCAATGAAGTGCCATTTTCTGCTCCGGCACCACCAATGCCGCCTTTGTCTTCCACTGTTCTAGATGATCCTATGCGTGCTTCATTAGTCAATCAGATTGAATATTACTTCTGGTAATTAAACTTTTGTTTTGTGTTTTGTGCATGATCTGCCTTGTCTATTTCTTTTCGTTGTTCTCTTACGTTGAATATCATCTTATCTTACTGCTTATTGCAGCGATGATAATTTGTCTAGAGATAACTTCTTAAGGTCTAAGATGGACGATGAGGGTTGGGTTCCCATTAGCTTAATTGCTGGCTTTCCTAAAGTAAGTTTTTGCCTTTTGAAGTCTCAAATTCTCCTTTTCTTTCTGATAAACTTAGTTCGCAATACTAAGCGATGTGAATATTTGTTGAGGTCTAAGTTGAATGTTTGGACTTCATTATCTGCCTTACTGCCTACATGCATTGATTGTTGTTTGACTAGTTATAGAACTTTTTGGTATCAATGAAGGAATTTGAATTTCCTTGCTACTTCTTTTTCTATTTACGATGAATCTACCATTTTGGTTGAATTTGCGAACTCCTTGTAAGTCCGGGTAATCTTTGACGCTTTTCTAACAGAAAACGAAATTACGGTGCCTATAACTTTTACCTTATAGGAAAAGATGGTGATCCTCCTAAATAACTTTTACCTTATAGGAAAAGTATGTAGAATATATATCAAGTTCATAAAATTTTGACTAAGAATGTTAAATTTAATGAACTGGGAAAAAAATTAGGATATTATATTTTGTATTCGAAGTTGGCGGGAATAAGATGATGAGGTTTTGTGTATTGCTAATTACCTGTGTCCTTGCCAGCCAAAAGAAAATAAAATAGATTTTATTGGGCGATGGTTATTTATATGTGCAAGGATGACAATTTTTAGATGAAAATGGATTTGTTACTGAATTAATTTTTAGTTTTAGCGGAGATGAAGAAAGTCCTTGCAAAAGTGCTTGGCTTTGTTGTGTGCTCGTTCAGTGGCAAACTTTTAGGTAGACGTGGACTGTCTCTAAATTTCCCATGATAGACATATTTACAAATCATGGCACAAATTCACGAAACCTTCTATTGCTAAGGTCTTTGGCTTTGGGAGATATTTTCATTCAGCCATTTACTTCATCATCTGTCATGGCTTTGGTGTTTTGTATATTTTGTAAAGCATGAGAATAATTATATCAGAAAAGAAATATTTAAGGTTTGGTGATTTGTTGGTCACTTGATTATCATATTATTCGTGCAGTTGTTTTGTATAAACTGTGAAATGAATCTGAAGAACTTGAGCAGGCCTTTTTAAATTTTGGACCTGCAACATTAGTACAACTGCAGAGGACTATTAACCATTTTAAATATTTTGGTATATGATTTTTATAGGTTGCTTCACGAAACATTTGTCAACATACTTATCTTTGAAAACTGCATTTTACTTCAAGTAGACCCTGCACTTGCGCTTTGCACCTAGGTTCCAGGAGGCCTTTGCGCTCAAGTGTGCGGCTCGCTATCTCTAACCAAGAACACTGCGCTGGTCATGTTGAGGTTACGTCATTTTATGGTGATTCTACAACCAACTAGGTCACTTTAGGAGGTTTTATCTTAGTTATGTTCAAGAGTTGAAACTACACTTCAACCAGTCGAGTTTGGCTGATGTATTTTTTCTTCGAAGAAACAGATGTCAGGGCGGCTTGGACTTGTTATATTTCCCAAATTAAAGGAAATACATCTTATTAGAGTAAGGGACTCATGATGTTCATGAGTCGCGACTTTGTCCGCAGTTGGAAGCACTACCAGCAAATTTGTCGTGAACTTTAGCTTAAATCCACGAATTAGTCCAACTTTATTAGATAACCAACGTGCTGTTTTGAAGTGATTTGAATCTTTTGATATCCTACGTACTTTATAGACCTGTGGCCTTCCTGTATGTTCTGCACATACTTGAGAATACATGTGTCTACTTTCTTCTTTAGCCAGACGTTGTGAGTCTTGTGACAGAGCACTTGGGGACTTATAACTCCAGCGGTCCAGCCTATGTAGCACGGACATGGACACAGGAATTCTAAAAAAAATGGACATGGACATGGCGGGGGACACAACAAAAATAAATAAATAATTATATACTCCCTCTGTCCCAAACTACTGGTCCTTCTTTCCATTTTGAGATGTCCCAAAATATTTGCCCTATTCCTAAAAACATCCATCAAAATAAGGTCACTTTGCAGTTTTACCCTTAAATAGTACTTTTTCCATCTTAATTGGCTTGTCCATTATCTTTTATTTTATAACGGTTCTTATGATTTTGAAAACTTTGTATAATAAAACTAATTGATACTATCAAACAAGATCCATATTGCATATGATTTGAGTTTCATATGAAAAATTAGCCCCACAAAATTGGCCACAGTAATATTGACTGTCTGACTGGACTTAGGGGCAAAACACAAAAGACAATACAAAGTTCACTCCCTTTAAAAACTCACTTCCCCAAAAGGGGCAAGCAAATTGGGACGGAAGGAGTATATAAATGTATTATATATGTATGCAGTAACAGTTTGTATGCGTAGATATACACACTTTTATTTTGATATGTACAATATTTACATTGTTATGTACCGGGTATGTACGCACATATATACATGTAACATATACATACACACAATTACGGAGATATATACATACAACGAGAGAGGGAGGGAGAGAGAGTGAGATCGTGAGAGTCAGAGAGTGTTTATATGGGACACGCGTGTCCATGCCGTGTCCCCCGAGTGTCCCCCTCCAAGAAATAATTTAATTTAAGGGGCACCACGTGGCATGTCCAATATGTGTCCCCAAGTGTCCCTGTCTCCCATACGGGGACACGGCGACCTCTGGAAGTGTCGGTGCTTGATAGACTCCAGCTGATCCAAGAGTCTCCGCTAGTTGAACTGCAGCCAGTAGAGTCCCTGTTCTGCTCATCCCCTTTGTCAGCTGTTTGATCGGGATACTATTACCTAGTTTCCTAAACTTGGAATGGATGGCGGAGTGTAGGTGGCAAGCAGAGAGAGTGCTTGAGCTCGGTGATGGAAGAGTCACATGCTCCTAACTCGGATTGCTCCAGCAGTCTGCCCTCTTCCACAAACAATCCCTCAGTAAATAACCTGGGTGTTCTATTTTGTTGGAAAACTATGTTGGGTTGAGAAGCCGGAGATCAATGTTCTGAAGGGTGCAAAGTAAATAGTTATGCAATTCTTCTTCTTCACGTGCCTTCCTTAAAGGTTTCAATTTCTGCATGGGTTGCGATTGTGGCATAAACCTTACCTATATCACTAGTTTCTATAAAATTGGAGTTTTGAACTTCTGTGTCCTATTTTTGGCTCATCCTATCACATATTCCTCCCTAGGTAGCCAGATTTACTCTTCTTTAGGTTCCAATCTGTTTATCCAATAATCAGGAGCAGATGCAGAAGCAGAAGCAAGTTCAAAGAATTGCCTCCATTGTCATTTATATAGATTTTGCTTCTATTACTGTATGGGCGATTCTCTGTTCTTATGGTTTAACCGCTTTAGTAAGAATTTTTATGTAACTCCCTCCCCTGTTTCATATTTGTTTGTTATTCTTCCAAAGGCTGTTAAAGCCTCAAGCTAGGAAATTTTCAATTATGGGATGAAATTTGTTAAGGCACTCTTGTGTAGGAAAATCTCCTTTCCTCCTCTGTTCTTAAGCATGCTAGAATTGTTAAAAGAACTTCTCTATTTTGCCCTTCACGACCAAAGGTTATGTTATCTGATTATCGTGTTTCCGTATGTCCTGTAGTCCAAAACAAGGTTCAAGGTTTTGGCGAAGTTTTTAAGATTGTGCGTGTTTTGACTTTTGTGTACCTGCAGAATGCTAAAGGCACTCATGATGAGTGGTACCATCAATTATCAACTTTTGATGACAATTGACAATGGCAGTCCTGTATTTAGTCTTTCTATACTGGAATTTAGTAGTTTTTTCAATGTAGTTGAAATTGTGCGTTAAGTTCATTGTCAGTATCTTTTGATGCATTTGTGAGTGTATTGTAATATGCTTTCAGGTTGTAAGGGCGAGAGAAGTGCCCCAGATAGATTGTTGAAGGCTCTCTAACTTCTGTCCCTGGGGCACCTTCATTGCAATTGTTCAATATTATTTCACGCTGCATAATATAGAAAAACTTGCCATTTTACCCTCATCCTTGATCTTTGTTTTGTTCAATGATTTGAGCTTTCAATATCATGGTTGGGCTTTCTATATGGCCATCGCTCCCATGTTGTGCAACTATGCTTTTGATACATGCTTCCTGTTGGAGTTTCATTATTTATTTCCGTGCAAAGATGAATTACTTAGGACTCCACCCGTTAGTGGCCAGAAGACGAAGAATAATCATCTTGCTTATTTTACACTTTTTTTAGATTTCAATATGATAATGGTTGCTATATCACAACTAGATCTACTAATGTTTTCACTTTAGTGGTACTGATGTCCATACGCATATGATAATGGTTGCCATATCACAACTTGATCTACTAATTTTTTTTGCTTTAGTGGTCCTGATGTCCATACATAGATCAAGCTTTGCTTTATGGCTATGACATTGCAGGTTCAGCAATGGACAAACGACATTGAAGTGATATTCAATTCCTTGAAAGCTTCATCAGTTGTGGAAGTACAGGTAACTTTCAATGAATAGCATGATGAATATGCTTGTATGTTATTCTATTAATGAGGTTCAGATATTCTGCCTTTCTTTATTGGAATGATGTAATGGACTCGAATAAGCATTGGTCTAGGTAGAAAAAAGTTATCTATCCCCTTCCAATAAGGGATCCCTCATTTTAAATTTCATGCGGACCAAGCAATTTTTCCACTTTCCGAACTGAATTTTGACGCGTTTTTAACAATAACTGATTGGATGAAGCCCTTCCGGGTATTTGTTTGGACGAATCCTCACGGTGGACCTTAAAAACACATTTTAAACACATCTAACGGTTCCGATCGTCGAAATTTGGTTGGAAAGCATGAGGTCCTCACTTTGGTCCTCATATAAGGGTCCTTATTAGAAGTTTCTTGTATATATATGTACACATATAGAAACATACATGCATAGATAGGTAGATGTGTATAGTTATGAGTGGCATGTTATGAGGCACCGCTGCCTCTGTTTGAGATGATGGCGTGTCAACTTTTAAGCTATTTCTGTTCACAAGGCCTTATTCTGCTCCATGTATTGCAGCCCCACAAGGTAAGGAGGCGTGACGAGTGGAAGAAATGGGTATTTACGCCTAGCCGGTTTTCTGCTGGCTCATCAACCGAGAAAACAATTACATCTTCTTTGCTTAAGGTCACATTGGATGAAGCAGCTGCTAACAAAAGCAGTGTTATGAGTGAGGCAGATTCTTCCACAAAGGTAGTTCCCTGTACAAGTACATCTGAGGAGTTGACCGGCCACGCAAACTTGGCCAATGGAGATACTACAATCGAAGAATCATGTTCAAGCCATATATAAAATATATTGTTTTGCTGAAGGCTTGCTCACCGTTTTCTTAGGTGATTATTGGTTTCGAAGGAGGGAGAGGGGGACCAGTATGAAAAAGGGGTGATAATTATTTGGTTTCTCTGATGGAGTCAGTATTTGGCAGTTTGGAGGAAGTTAACTCGAGTATATGCAACTTCTTCGTCTTTGTAAGGTAGGGAAAAACAAAAGAAAAAGAATTATCCCAAAAAAAAAAAAAAGGAAAATGAAAAAGAAAAACAAAGAGACTAGAACATTGCCTTGGATAAGCATTTGATAATTGCGTCGCATAGTTCAGCTGTGTAGCCGGACGATGTTTCCCTATTTTTTAGGGGAGGTAGGAGGTTCTTGATTTTCTATAGTAGGACAAATTTTGAGGTGATTTCTGGTCACTATATGTAGTCTACGATTGTTAGCTTATAGAAGATTGGATTATCGTCGAATGAGCTTGAGGCATAGGGCACAAGCGCTCTGCTGATATTAATTGGATGGCTGACAAGTGCGTGTCTTTTTGTGTCAATATATTTCCTTCGACTTTTTATGTCTTAACATTTTTATTCTATTTATTGTTTCTTTTTGTTTGGTATTGGTTAATTTCATTTTTGTATCCTTTATGCTTGTACATTTTTGACACATTCTCGAAGACCTTTTCGAAGATTTTGTGGCATGGAAAAATTCGCCCTTATATTGTTCATTTATCGACACACACTGTTTGTTTACTGTAACATGAGGTATATCTATGAAAATTGCTTTCTGTGCTACTTTTCTTCACCTGCGGTACATATCATGTATTTGTTAGGAAATCGTAAGGTATCAATAGTTCTTGCCTTTTGCTGCCGTTCAAATTCTTTGTAGCCAATTTTGTCTGTACAGACGTTCCTGTATATTCGGCCATTGGATCACGCTGTAGTCTTCTAAGTGATCCAAGGACCGAAAATTTTGCCTTACATTATGCCTGTACAGACGTTCTTGTATATACTCGGCCATTGGATCACATGGTAGTATTTTAAGTGATCCAAGGGCCGAAAATGCACCAGAACACTGGTAAACAAGTGGAGACCTTTTGATCTGAAAAAGACATGAAACAAACAAACAAACTCCTATCCCCAACCAAATAAAAGTAATCTACCGAGAAATAATACTTCACCAGAAATCCCAACACATCAAAAGGAAGAATCAGTAAAAATGAGCTCAACGCTTTCATCTTGGATCAAGAGTATTTTGTTTGGGCTTGTGAAACCTGATTCGACTTAGGTTGCGTATCGCAAAGCGTTTCATGTCGACTTGTGAAGCTAAACGACTATATTATGATAATTGGTGATGTAACCATAGATTATAAATACTTGCTATGTGTAACAGCCGATGTAACTCGTAATATTTCTTCCCCCTGGGACTCTAGCTACATCTCTATGTCCGGCTGTGGTGCTCCAAAGTGGTATTAGGGCACTAGTGCCCTAATTTTACTTATCACGAACACTGGTCTACAAACCACAAAAACAGACTACACTTACCACACGTATAGGTCATAAATTGTGGCAAGTAAAGCCTGTGTTTATGATAAGTAAAGCTTGTGTTCATAATAAGTAAAATTGCGCGAGAAGAGCAAAACCTCCCTCCTTGTGGTTTTCATCTAATGGCCCAGATTCATCTATTTTTTATTTAATGGCTTAAATTTAGTGAGGCACCGGTGCCCCAATACCACATTGGGGCACTATAGAATTTTCGCTCTCTCTCTGCTTTCAGGCTTTCACTATTCTTTCATCCTAAAATTAAGGGAGTTGCCCCCACGTTTTCTTCCTCGTCTTCTTCTTCTTCTTCTTCTTCTCATATGTCTCCCTTGAGAGATACAAATGCTTCCAAAAATAAATCAAAAAAGTTTTCAATGCAGTAGGTTTTGAGCAGCTCTCTCCCTAAGCTGACACAATTAGATAAAATTTGACCTGAAACAGTGGGTCACACTAGAGGTGTCAAACGAGTCAGGCTGACACAAGCACGGTTTCAGACGGACAAGGCACGGGATTTGATTATCTCTGTAGATCATGCTTGTGTGGTCTACTATGAGTTATCTGTAGCATAATAGAAGATGAAAGTTTGGATAGATATATGTATATTTTTTTTTAAAGACGGATTCATAATTTCATTAGATCTTTGGAACCACTGGATTTTGCAAAGTCTGAGTTTGGTTTAAGGGTTTATAGAGGAAATTGTGTAAGGTAAAAAAAAAAATGGGATATGGGAAAATGCAATTCATTAAAATTCCTCTAAAATCCCAAATCTAAACAATGCCTGCAAGTGTAGTCCTTCCTATAATGGAGAAGAATTATGGCAAAAAAAAAAAAGGCAAATTGGGTGCCACATCCGCAGCCTAATAAAATTTCTCAAATTTGGCAGATGCCAATTCTTTCGTCAAAATGTCAAAAAAATTATGGCAATGTTGCCATTTTTTTGGTAAAATGATAAAAATGACACATGGGTGCAACACCCCTTGCCATTTTCTTGGCGAAATGACACTATTCATTGCTCAAAAATAAAAATGGTAAGGATAAAATGGCAAATATCCCTGTGGATGCTCTGAGGTCATACATTTCCTTTTCTTTTCTCCTTTTCTTAAAAAAAAAATCTATTTAAATCAAGTCCAAACAGAATACTCTTGTTGGATCCCCTTTCAAATTAACCTACTCTTCTTTTCTTTTTTTGGAAATCCAAATCCTTCCCTCCATTTTAATCTGTTACAGGTTGGGCAGTTTAGGGTGTGGGGTTTATTTGTACAGACTTACACAGTGTGGTAGTTGGTCCATAATAATGAAAAAGTCCACATTGGTTAAATTTGGTGAAGCAATTTTCTCTGGAGATTTCAGTGCAATCTTTAATTCTTTTGTCACATTAAGCTGAACAACCTCTACCCCTAAATGTGAGCAATTATTCAACTGTCCCACTTTACTGCGAGGCATTTTCAGCAATCACGTAGCGATAAATTTTACGGGTAGAACCGTAGAACACAAATAATCACTTGTATTGGGAGATAATGGATTACTCACATGATGCGTTTGGCGACAACTCATTTAGGAATGCTACGTAAGTGTTGACTTCGTCGAGTCCTGTGTGGCTCCATCCACATTTATCAGAACTTTTGAGTAACGTGTTCATTTACTTGTCAAATAAAGGATCCCACGAGAAAATGTGTAAAGCTCAGCTATATTTAGCAGACACCAGTCCCTCAGCCGGATTCAGCCCTCCATGGGTTTATTTTGGCCTCCAAATGTTAATTATGCCATGTCTAAGGGCATGAACGTCAAGCAGCAGAACTATCTCTCTCTCTCTCTCTCTCTCAATTGTACCAGACAAAGAGACCGCAAACGCTAAGAGATCTGAGAGAGTGAGGCTGAGAGTTTGTAATCCTCGACACATAATAAAGATCCGCTGCCCCTCTGGAAAACCTGATTAATTACTAAGAAACCACAAAAAATCGAGCATGTCGTGTATGACTGCGTGTGCATGTGCATAGTCTGTGATCTTCTGTGCATAACAAAAAAACAATGTTACACATATGACTCCAGAAGTACGCAATAATTAGTCCCGTATCAAAGAGTCTGACTTTTTATTTCGCTTTCTATTCTCCTTCGTGCAAGTAATCACTCTTTGAAAAAATGGTAACAACTCAGTACCCTAACGTATTTCAAAGTCAGACCATATATTTTTCTATGGCAAGCTGACTAAACACTCTTTGTTTTATCAGCCATTTAGGTTGCTTATTTGTATTTTTTTATGGTAACAAGGACAGCTTTGATTCCTTATTCTTTGTCATTTTCCAGCTGCCACATGATGGGTTAAATGCATTTTAAAATCTACTAATGAAATAATGAAAATTCTAAAATCAGCTCACTGGACTGTCGTTAAGGTTTAAAAATTAAAGTGTAATTAAGGAAATGTGTGAAAGTACATAGAAAAAAAGTGAAAAAGAAAATTGGAATGTATGTGTGTGTGTTTTTTTTTTGTCTTCTTGTCTTATTGTCAGTCTCCAGTAGACTGACAATTAGAGTCCTTCGTAAACTATTCTAGGCTCAACTTGGTAAAGGCTCGTTCAAGTTCGATTCGGGTACTAAATAAACTGAACCTGAACCTTAATTGTAGGCTCGTTTACCGAACTTGAACTTGACAAAATTCGGCTCGATTAGGCTTGCGTAACTTGGAATACAAATGTATATCTCATAAGAATTTCATAGATAACCTTGAATATGTATAAACTTTCACATAGAGATAGTGTAAATTTTATGACTAGTACATGTATAAAGTGATAAAAGTACTATTGTAAACTTAAATTTTAATATTTTTATAATTTCATATATGTATGGACTTATGTATGTACAAAATAAATAAATAAATTATTTGAAGTTCTAGACTTGTATAAGAGCATAAATACCTAACATTTTTTACTCGTTAAGGCTCGTGAACAAGTTTAAGTTCAACTCAAATTAAGGGAAGCTCAGCTAGAGCTCAGCTCGTCAAATTTTCATTGAGTTTGAGCTCGGGTAGAGTTTGTTTAAAAACTTAATGAATGAACTTGAATATTCTAATTAAACTCGGCTCGATTCTACTCGTTCACAGCCCTACGGGCAATAGAAGGACCATGCAATAATTAAGCACAATGTGAAGGAGTATAATTGCAAAATGATTGTCATGAAATGCAACGTCAGCCTACTATATAACAGAACGTGTGGAGAACAAATTATAGCAAATTATATGTACTCATAAATTAATAACAAAAAAAAAATTATCATCCATATATACTACAAACACAATTTTAAGAGGATCTTTCTTCATAATTTTTACAAACAAAATCTAAAATACTGAGATAATTAGTGGGTGTGCTGTAACGACCCGGATTTTAGCCGTATTTTTTTTAAAAAGTTTTATTAATAAAATTTAGTGATGGTTGGATTTATTTTTTTTTGTGATTTATTAGTCCTAATCCCATTACACTATCCGGTTACCCAAACCAAAAATCCTAAACTACATTACATCCCAACTAAACCCAAAACCCATACACATCAAATTCAAATTTCCATCACACATATCCATCACTCTTGTTTAGCCATTTTTGGTCATCCCTTAATCCCATCCAATTAGAGCTTAACACACTCCTATAACACCTTCCTCTAACCCATGGTTATAAGCCTCACTCTCACACCTCTTTACCCATGAGATTTGAGCTTAATTTACCACCCACTTTTATTACCTTTCCCCCTTCTAAAATTTTTTTTCGGTAGAAGCAAGAGTAAGAGAACTACATTCTCCACCATCTTGTTCTTCTTCTTTTCTGTTTATTTACCGAGAGGTGGCTGGGTGAGTGAAGAAAAGAAGAAAGAAGAAGAAAAGAAGAAAGAAAAAGAAGAAGAAAACTAAGGAAGGAAGAAGAAGAAGTTTGGTCCGTTCGACGCGACCGAGACCCATTCAAATCACTCCGGTTTAGCTTAATCTTCGGAAGAGAGGTAGGTTACATCCTACTGAACCCATTGGTATATAATAAGTCGATTTTTGTTGAGTAGAAACAAAACCCGAGCATTTCGTTAGTTGCAAGGTAGTGTAAATGCATTTTTGAACTTCTGAGCTACTGGGTCCCGTCCAAAACAATCTGAACCCAACTTTTTCCATGATAGAAATGTAGTTCATCTCATAACGAACATTTTGATATATAATACGTTGATTTTCGTTGAGTAGAAACAAAACCCGAGCGTTTCGATCGTTGAGGAGCAGTGTATATGCGGTTTTGAACTTCTGAGCCACTGGGTCCCGTCCAAAACAATCTGAACCCAACTTTTTCCGTGATAGAAATGTAGTTCATCTCATAACGAACATTTTGATATATAATACGTTGATTTTCGTTGAGTAGAAACAAAACCCGAGCGTTTCGATCGTTGAGGAGCAGTGTATATGCGGTTTTGAACTTCTGAGCTACTGGGTCCCGTCCAAAACAATCTGAACCCAACTTTTTCCGTGATATAAATGTAGTTCATTTTATAACGAACATTTTGATATATAATACGTTGATTTTCGTTGAGTAGAAACAAAACCCAAGCGTTTCGATCGTTGAGGAGCAGTGTATATGCGTTTTTGACTTTCCGAGCTACTGGGTCACGTCCAAACCACTTCAAATCCAACTTTTTCTGTGATAGAAGTGTAGTTCATGTTCCAACGAACATTTTGATATATTATTTGTTAATTTTCATCGTGTATAGACAAAACCCGGATGTTTCGATCGGGGGAGTATATGACTACCACCCCACTCGGTATAGTACACCGACTTGAAATCAAGTGAATAAATAGTTTGGAAAATTTTCAGAAAACTAAACCAACTGTGGACCTTTGGCCCCACTTTATTCTTATAAATTTATCTGTGTTCAAGGAATTAGTCGTGCATTTGATAAAAACTGTTGCACCTTCAACCAGTTTTGAGCATATTAGAATGGCCATTTATTAGAAGTGTTAATTAGCATTTGGATATAATACGTTGTGGAGTAATTTATGAAAGTTTAGCTTATGTCATTACTCTGTTGTTTCTGATCATGTTGTATTATTATTTGCACTCGAGTTCTCAACGCATGTTTTAGACTATCTTTTTATAGTAATGTTGTTATGCAAAATTGGTCATATCCCAATAACTTAGATGGACATTTGCTTCATGGGTGGGTTTACGGTTTGGAGATTTACATGTAGATGTAAATTGAAAAGTAATGAAAAATAGAAATGTGTGGAAATATTGTTGAGCTGACGAGCTGTGGTTCCGGGGGTGACCGGAGTGGGCCCCGGACAGATGAATATTTTGAATACGAAACCCTAGATAGGACATGGTGGCGATTGACTCTCAAGAATGGTCGGGCTATAAGGGTGGCACTGTGCTTGCGTCACAGCCCGGGGATGAGTTGTGGGGCCGCACTCCCGGTGAATCTTGTTTATCGTGCCTTGGGGTCATGGAAGTGGTACTCGGGTATATAACCCAGGTTCTCTGTCCGGATCTTCGCAAGGGGGAGTCGAATCACACCAGTTGCCCTATGCTAGAGGTTGGAGGGTAGGATGGATCTCGTGGTTGAGAATCCTAGATGACACTTAGGTAAATGGCTAGTAATTAATCAGTAATGTTATTTTTGCTATCTCCTGTTATTCGTTTATTATGCATGTTTATCTGTTAGATATGTGGGGTTAAGTAGAGTAGGATATTCCTATTGGGCTTTTTAAGCTCACGGGTACTTGTACCGCGGTGATTTATCACCAGGTAATGAAGACGGAGCTGAAGGACCGTGCAAACAGACAAATTTCAACACTGCTGAAGAGAAAGCCAACGAGCCTTGGTTTCCGTATGCGTAGTCGCTCTGAACAAAATTAGACGACTATTTTGAAAGCTTCAAGTCTTATTGAAAATTGTAATATTTTGACAGTTTAACTTTAATTCGATATGGTTGTAAAACTATAACAATTGCTTTCGGTACGGTTTTATGATGAATTATGGAATATTTTGTGAAATTGCCTTTTAAATTTATTTTTAACGTTTCCGAAAAATCGGGGCGTTACAACATGGTATCAGAGCTATAGGTTCAAACCCTCGGCCTTGGGTAGATTGGGTAGATCACTTTCCGAGAGCATAAACCGAATAGTAATACTATCTGTTGTCTATGTTACTTTATGATAGTCTACTTTAAGTCTACCTAATAATTACTTACTAACGGTCGTTCGACTTAGACTACGAGTGTGTACGGTGAGAAAACATTAGTTCTGCATGTTGGCTAGCAAATAAGCATATGTTCTAACCAATACATGATACCCAGAACCCCCTCTTTACGAAACTTCCAAATTTTAGATGGCGAACACGAGGAACGGTCACAATGGCAACAACAACGACAACAACCAAAACAATGAGAGGGACAACGGACAGATTGGAGTACAAGACCTCGCTCAGATGTTTCAAGCTTTCATAGCTGCAATCACCAACATTCCTCGACAACCACCAGCTCATACACCTCAGGGCCCTTTAACTCGTAGTCAGGCCTTGAACGAGTTCTGCAAGCGCCGACCACCAACCTTCCATGGCGAGCCTAACCCGACCGCTGCGGAGACTTGGCTTGAAGAGATCAAGAAGGTGCTCAAAACACTGGGCATCACGAAAGATGAAGATTGCATAGCATTGGCTACGTATCACTTGGGAAGATAATTTGATTTTATCAAAACTAAATTTTATGAGATAAAATCAATTGGAAACTTTTTTTTTTTTTGTCAATCGATAGAAGAGAGATCAATTACATCACATATGAAGTACAAAGTACCAACCCGGGACACTATATGAATTGTGAGAGTCCACGAGACAACCAAGCCCAACAACTTAATCAATACAAAAAATAAGTCTGTTACTGGGTAGAAACAGAGAAAGAAACAAATAAAAGAAAAGCCCCTGCACGCACTACACGCAGGCAAGGAGATTCGAACTCCTGACCTCCTAGTGAGATACAAGAGCTCTGGCCAATTGGAAAACTTAGCCGTAATAAAATATGCTAAAATCAGCATTTGCTAAAATCACCAATTGATTTTAGCAATAAGAAAGAATCTTTACTAAAATCAAAGATTCTTGTGAGATATAAAATTAAAGATTTTAAAAAATAGCTTCCTTAGTTGCTAAAATTAACTATTAGTTTTAGCAAATTTATCTAATGGAAAACTTGGTATGTATTTCTAGCTCTCACTTTCACCCCACACATTCACTCAGGGGATGTTAAGGGTGTTTTGGAATAAATTGATTTTTCACGATTTTTTATGTAATGTATTGTGAGAGAATGACATTTCTTAATTTTTAAAAAAATATTTTTTTTTGTTAGTGAGACACCCTCAATTTCTAATATTCTTAGGATTCCTCCCTTGTGAAATCTGGAGTCTGGGCAAGAAGCTTGGCGTCGAGATATGGACACGCCACCTAATTTAAGGTTTTCGTAATTCTATTCTTTCTGATGCAAAGGGGGTGTTTGGGAGCCAACTTTTCAACTTTACATTTTTGGGTTTTTGGCTTTTTGGATTATGGCCAGAATAAGTTTTGAATCTGGGAGGAGTGTTTGGGAGAAATGTACAGAATGTATTTTGCAAAAGTAGTCGTGTTTGGGAGAAGCATGATGAAAATGAGTAATGGATTGGTTTTTTACCAATTTACCCTTATTTGTTAAAACCATACCAACAGTTAACTTGTTAACACAAAAGTTACCGGAAATTTTGACACAAATTGGGAAACATTACACAATGATAAACATTCGAAATTTAAATAACATTAAAAAAAAAAAAAAACTACAAGCCTACAACCCGAGCAACATGGAAAAAAAAGTATTGAAGTGTTGGATTGTCAACCAATATAAACTTCAGGGAAAAACTGTAATTTTAGCTTCTTCTTCTTCCTTATGCCTGTGCCAAAACCAGATCTAACGCGAGAATAGGAACTTCTCACGCTCCAACTTCAATACGCACGTGTCGCTTCCTCGCTTATCGGACAGTCACCGGAAAAATACATCTGTAATCCTCTTCGCAAGCCGAACAAAACCCACAAATCAAAATCAACATTCGAGCAGTCTCAATTTTTGGCTTGACAAACCAGAGGTCGTTAATGAGAAGTAGAATGAGAAAGTAGCCTAGGACCTCTTTTTCACTTCTCTCCTGGATTGTTCAAAATCCAAAACGAGTTTCTTGAGAATGAATTTTGGGTTTTGTCTCCCAAACGGCTAGAAGCAGAAAATGAG
The DNA here is from genome assembly GCA_963854785.1 of Vaccinium vitis-idaea. Lineage (NCBI taxonomy): Eukaryota > Viridiplantae > Streptophyta > Magnoliopsida > Ericales > Ericaceae > Vaccinium > Vaccinium vitis-idaea. The sequence continues at coordinate 35,186,889 of OY978226.1, read as the reverse complement.
AAGTAGAAAATGCAAGAAAGAAGCGGCCAAACACCCTCTTATTCTTTCTTCCATTGCTAGCAGGATTTCTTTCTTGGGGAATATTTCTAATGTTATTGGTTATAAAAATAAATAAATAAATGCTAATGTTATTGTCATTTGTCAGCCCTACCTACGGGTGCAATATTTTATATCAGGGTTTGCACTTTTCAGTAAAGGCAGCTTTTTCTGAAATGACATGTTGCTTGAGAAGCAATTGACAGAAAGAAAATTCTAAAATTGTTCACTGGCTATGATATTTAAAAAACTGTATTGAAATATATAAAAATTGTATAAAAATGTATAAAAAGGTATAGAAATATGGAAAAAAAAAAAACTAAAATGTGAGTGTGTATTTTTTTTTATCTTGTCTTTGCATTATTCTCGGCCTAGTAGACTAACAAAATTAGCCTTACCATGAAGCAGGATAGAAAAACAAAAACCCAAGATATTAAGAGCCCGTTTGGATGAGGTATTAGTTTGAGAGGGATTAAATAGTAAGGGGTGATAAAATAGTCGGGGTGATTAAATAAGAAGGGTGGACCCACAGTTAAGAAAGGAGGATTAAATAGTACATGGTTTGTATAATTGTATGAGGGATAAAAAAGGAGGGATAAGGATGGTGGATGATGTAAAAAACTGTTAAATGGCATATTTGCCCTTTCATGAGCCCGTATTAGATAATTAATTAAATCAATTATATAATTTCAAAAATAAATAATTTGTTATACTTAACAAAAATTAAGCAATAATAAGTCCTTCTAATATTTGTTTATATAAATTAAAATCATTAAATATTCAAAACATGTAATTTTTAAAGTTTTTTTTGGTAAAAAAAATGTGTAGTACAAATACTCATAAATATAGGGTGGTGAAGTGTACTTTTTACACTTAAAAGTTACTCCACCAATAGGGTCAGTACTCAGTATCTTTTTTCTTATCTCTTCTTCTTCGTTCTTTTTTCTTTTTTCCTCTTCCTGGACGGCAGAACCCACACAGAACACCAGACGACGGGCAAAAATTCGACAAAATCAACGGTGATGGCCCGGCAAAAATGAAAACGACGGTGATGATCCGGAAAATCCCTCAACCTAGATACGTTTTTCTTTTCTCGATTGTTTGTATTTGTTATGAAACTTTTAGATCTGAAAATTTTTGATCTCTAGTTGTTGATTGTTGTAGGGTATTCAAGTAATTCAATCGTCCTCATCCCCCATGACTAAACACAAGCACCCCTCCCCCTGCTTGTATTTAGTCCGGGTTCTCCCGGATTAATTAGCCCGCGGCTATTTAGTCGGGGTGGATTTTTTGTTCCCAAACCATGGGCTAATATCCTCATCCGACCGGATTGCTTCATCCCTCTTCTTACTACTGCATCCAAACGAGCTCTAAGGCCCACTCGGTTAAAGGGTTTTATTGGCTTTTTCTTATTATTGTATTTTTTGAGGCAAGTCATCTCGGTTAATAAATCAACTAAAAAAAGTTTTTAAAAGTCAAAAACCAAAAAATCCTTTAACAAATGGCCCCTCTAAAAAATAGAAATTAATTTGGACACGTGTCCCCATGGACAAAAGCCTCTCATCCACCACACATTCTTGTTTGCGCTTCAACTGGGAATGTATGGATTTTGAGTTTTTTTATATTTTGACCCTCTTAATGTGAGTTAATAATTTTAAGTGTTTTGTGGTTGGAACCTTTTTTAAAAAAAAATTCACAAGGGAAAAAATATTTCATACTTTCCCTCAAACTTTCTCTATTATCACTCCTACGTTTTCCACATTTGATGTTAAATCGTGCATCGTGCATCGTGCATAGATAAATATAAGCGAAGATAACTGATTTTTTTGTATTCCAGGACCGTACATAGTACGGCTACCACGCTTGTATATTTCTATATAGGGTGTGTTTTATAGGTAGATTTGAATGGTCCAATACAAAATGAGGAAAGGAGAGGATCCATTGTTGACAGGAATTCGAACGGGACTGGGCAGTAGTGTTTATCACTATGTCATCCCGATCCACAACGAAGAAATCCTTTTACCTTCCATCTCCGCCTTAAAAGGAGAACGAGACTCCAAACATTAAAATATACATATATATATATTCTCATATTTGATGGACACTACAAAAAAATAATTTCACAAACAATAAATTCTGAGAGTCCAAAACCTAGTTGATTTGCAATTTCCTTAAAAAAAAATATCATCGTCTTGAGCCTTTTCAAATCCTTGTCATCAACTGCCTTTCGAAATCCAAAGGAAATTGATATTCGCACTCCCAATGTTGATGTTGGGGATCCACGTTACAGTAGTTTTCCAAAATTACCCTTTTGCAAGTTCCATGATTTACTTCAGGCACTCCAAAAAATCTTTACTTCAGGCACTCCAAAAAAGAAAATAGTTTTTTTTTCTTCAGAAAAGCAGATAGTTGCTCAACTTTTTTTTTTTTTGGGTGCAACGGAAATCGTTGCTCAACTCCTTTTACTGCACGTCACTGAATTGCCTACTTCCACATGTAATGTTTCCTTGGTAGAGTCTTTTTGTTATTGTCTCCATATTCTGCATTAAGACAACCTGGACAAGTGATCTTCAGCCTATGATTGTAGAACCATCTTTTTGTCCATGCAAAGTCTCTTGAGAGTTCTGTTACTTTTCCTCTCAAGAGTTCTCTAACTTTAGTGATGTGTTTTGTTTGTCTCACTATAAGTTTTAAAATGTAGATTTGCGGCCCTTATGAAGATTTTGAGGGAAAAAATAGTAGATAATGAGTACGAAAATGTAAAGATCTTGTGTCGCAGCCATTATGAAGATTTTGTGGCACAACATTTTCAATTGTTTGCTGTTTATTTTGGAGAATTCTAGTAATGTTTAGTTGTCGTGAAGCAATCTGACATAGATGCATGTTTAATGTTTAGAACCTAATGTTTATGTTTGGTTTTGATTCATTTTTCTGTTTGGAGTGCCTTAGTAAATGAGGAGATAATTTGGGGATGGAGTGCCTCCAGTAATTTTTATATTTTAAAAAGGGTAGTTTTGTAACTTCATTAAATATTGGAGTGCTTGTATCAAAAAATGGAACCCCAAAATCAGCACTCAATCCAAAAAATACAAATACATGCACCTGTATTACTGAACTAGAATCAGCTTAATTTGAAAATTACAAAACAAAACTTAACGTTAGCACTCATAATTTGGATTATTGGATTGTTCATTTTGTCTTTATTCAAATTTTTTTTTTGCAATTGTTAATTTTGCGTCAAGATTTTGTGGTTTTTGCATTCCTCTTGACGAGACGAATCTAACAAGTATAAAGTTATGATCAAAACTAATTTTTTTTTAATAAAGACTATTTTTTTTTTTAATAAAGCCAAAATTAATCCAATAATCCAAGTATTTTCGGCTTCTCAAAAAAATATTTTGTTTGACCATAAATTTAAACTTGTTAGATTTGTTTCGTCGAGAGGAATCCAGAAACCACAATTCTTGACGCAAAACTAACAAATGCAAAAAAAAATTGAATAATGACAAAACGAAAAAAACTAAAAAACCGGATTAAGTTTTTTTTTTGCCAAAGGAGCCCTAAGGGATACAAAAGAGTCAGTTTGTGGAACACCTCATGATTCAATTTAAATAAAAAGGTGGAAAGAGTTCTGTTTTTCTTTTCTTTTCGAAAATTTGGACCATTGATTGTCAAGTAAAGAAATTTGACAAAAAAAAAAAATACACTCCGTTTTATTGGTCTCCTACGAAAAAACGGTAATTTTATTGATACAAATAAAAAAAATACATTGGTACATTAATTTTTTAATTTTTTTCGCAACTAATTAGATAACTAATTCAGATCTTTAAACTACTTTGGCTGTGTTTGGTTAGATAGTTTAGTTTAGTTTTGATGATGTCATCAGGTATAATGAGTGGAGAGAGATAAAGAGAGAAATGAGGAAAATGATGATGTCTTCAAAACTAAAACTAAAATTAAACTAGGAAACGAACAGGGCCTTTATTTTTTTATCTCAACTTGTGGTGGAACCATGAAAATGTTGACTTTTGACCATGGAAAGAGTAAAGTTGTGACTTGTGAGAAAGTTTCATTCAAGATTGAGGGCAAAATTGGTAATTTTCTTCTTTGTTTTCCCCGTACATAACAAAAGCAAAAACAAGAAAACCAACAAAGAAAAAATAATTCGGTAAATCGAGAGGTACCGACGCCCATGGTACCGACGGCGTCGGGGATCCGGTTGTGGGTCTCAAACGGTCGATCCGAGCCGTCCATTCACTCCAGAATTGAATTCCGAGGATTTGAATGAAATGGGGTGATTTTGGATCGAGCACTTAAGAGCGTCCGATTGAGGTGATTCCCGCTTGGGCCCCCTCGGAATTCAATTCTGGAGTGAATGGACGGATAGGATCGACCGTTTGGGACCCACAACTAGGTCCCCGGCGCCGTCGGTACTATTTGGTCGGTACGGGTAGAAGAGTCCAAAATAATTATTGGGGAGTGATTTCCACAACCCCAAATTGTTATTTACACCCTTTTTTTGTTTCTAGTAAACTTTTTATGTGTAAAATTTCATTAAAAGACAAAAAAGATGGTGTGAAAAACAATTTTGAGCTGTGAAAATCAATTACCTAATTAATTGGGTCATTTATTATCTACTAACAATAAGCAAACAAGAAGACAAAAGACACAAGCATTTCAATGTGTTTTTAACACTTTTTACTACTCCATCTACCCAAATTCTTTTGAGTACAATTTTTTTTACATATTTTAATACACTTTTGTCCAGCTAATCATCGCCTAATACGCAGAGGTTAAGAGTGAACTTTTATACAGTGTCGATGCACTGTCAACTGTCAAGTCCTCTTTTTTTTAACATCACTGTCAAGTCCTTGGATAAGCTTTTTATTGTTGTCTCTTGCATTATACGGTACAAAGTTGTCAATCGGCAAGTGGCCAAGTGGGTATAAAAGTACAGGGTTTCATTGGTTACATTTAGGCTGAGTTTTTCAAAAGATTTTACCAATCATGATTTTAGCAAATGAGTTCATCAGGTGCTAAAATTATTATTTATTTGACACAATGATTTTAGCACCTGGTGAACTCATTTGCTAAAATCATGGTTGATTTTAGCAACCGAATTACTAAAATCTTTTGAAAAACTCAGCCTTGCTTCTCCGTCCTAAATTGTTGCCTCTTTTTTTTTTTTTGGATGCCCCATATAAAATGTTAATTTAAAAAGTTAATAAACAAAATTGGTATTTTTTTTTTTTTTTTGGTACAATTACTTACTGTTCATAAAATGGTAGATTCTCAAAATAGGAGCAACAATTTGAAAAGAAAGAAATATAGTGTATGCATGTATTCAACCTCATCAAAGAGAACCCACCGCATTCGTCACTCCCAACCCAGAGCCACCGTGCGCGGTCACCGTACCCACCCAAGTTGGCTGAACTAGATCACTGATTTTTTTATTCTTTTTATCAAATAGTAGTTGTTGCATGCATTGTTTGTTATTGTTATCTAAAACATGATTAAAATGCATAGTAAAGTATTCAAGTTAGGTTGAAATCTTAACCAATTGTTAAAATATGTTCAAAAGTTTGGCTTGTGTATCGATTGAACTCGTCTCAAAAGAAATTTAACCGAACCGATCCCGAGTTAATATAAAATAGCCTAATTTTTTCACATATTATGAGCTGAACAAGCTGATTAGTAGTTTGTCCAAATATAATTTGCAAGTTATAAAAATGATTCAAGCTTAGTTTGTAGTTAACAAATGAATCTTGAACAAACCCTTGATGACCACGAATACGAGCTTGGCCTCTATGCAGTTTGATTCAGTTTTTATATGAGAGAATTCAAATCGCAAATTAATTGGATATAAATTATTGATTACTTCAAATAATATTGACATTTTTTGTTTACTTAATAGTGTAAGATTTTAGATTGGAGTGTTCTAAATGTCTCCGAGTTAGCTCAATATTTATCCTTTGAGCAATTGCGAAAGGGTAAAGTTAGAGTGACTTGAGGTAAGCGATGTAGGCGCGACTAAGACTCATTTTCACTTGCAGTACAACAGTAGATGGAGCTACGTGAATGTGATTTTAGATTTATTTGATCAGGAAATTTACTCATACGACGAGTCTTTTTTGGCCATCTTAAATAACTAAATTGAGATCTTTAAAATGGTGCAAAGAAATTGAAAAATTTAAGAAAAAAATAGTTATAATTTTCTTAAAAATTATATATATATTTTTGTAAGAGACATTTAAAATGGGACATGAATACATAGATACCTAGTATCTAAATCAAATGGGACATGAATATGCTCTGTATATATATATATACAGAGCATATCTAGTAAGGGCTCCATCACTTTCTACGGTGAGGGAGTTTTTGTTTGTGATTGAATTTCGATGATCCGAACCGTTAGATGTGTTTAAAACGTGTTTTTAATGTCCACCGCAAAAATTTGTAAAAAAAAATACTCGGAAGGCTTCATCCGAGCAGTTTTCAGTAAAAATATACATATACATTTTTTTTACCGAAAACTGCTCGGATCAACCCCTTCCGGGTTATTTTTTTTTACAAATCCTCGGGTTAGACCTTTAAAACACGTTTTAAACACATCTAACGATTTGGATCGTCGAAATTCAATCCCGAACAAAAAAACTCCCTCACCGTAGAAAGTGAGAGAGCCCTTATTGGATATTTATTGCATGTATGTGTGTGTATATATATATATACATATATATATATATACGACAAGCTTCCAGTCACTGACTGGAGGATTTTGGGTGTTTTGAAGGTTTTAAAAATTGTTTTTGCAAAATCTGAACCATCCAATGTGTTTAAAACGTGTTTTTGAGAGTCCCCGCGAGAAATCATCAAAAAAATTACCGACAAGACCTTGATCCAAGCAGTTTTTTATAAAACTGTAAATGTACAGTTTTGTGGAAAACTGCTCGGATCAAGCCCTTCCCGGTATATTTTTTTTTTTTTGACGATTTCTCATATATATATAGGTTAAGCTTCTAGTCCGGGATTTCCGGACTCTGGGATCCACCTTCCCTATATTTTTTTTATGATCCAAACCGTCCAATGTGTTTAAAACTTGTTTTAAAGGGCTCCCGCGAGAAATCGTAAAAAAAAAAAAAATACCGGGAAGGGCTTGATCCGAGCAGTTTTTCATAAAACTTTACATTTACAATATTATATAAAACTGCTCGGATCAAGCCAGTCCCGGTAATTTTAATTTTTTTTGACAATTTATCGATGGAGCCCTTTAAAACACATTGGACGGTTTGGATAATGCAAAAACACGTTTTAAAAGCTTCAAAACACCCAAAAACCTCCAGTTAGGGATCCCTGACTGGAAAGCAGTATATATATATATAAAGAGCGGATCAAGTCAGGACTCCCTGACTTTAAAAAAAATCGAACCTCCCGTCTCCTAGACATTTTCCGGCCAAATGGCCAGGATCCGAACCGTTGAATGTGTTTAAAATGTGTTTTCAAGGGCCTACGCAAGGATTCGGCAAAAAAAATGACCGGGAAAGGCTTCATCTGAGCAGTTTTTCATACAAACTGTAGGATATATATTTCATGAAAAACTACTCGGATGAAGCCCTTCCTGGTCATTTTTTTTGTCGAATCTTCGCGAGGCCCGTGAAAACACATTTTAAACACATCCAACGGTTCGGATCCCAACCATTTGGCCGGGAGAGGGGAGGTTCGTATTTTAACAAAGTCAGAGAGTCCTGACTTGATCCGCTCTGTATATATATATATATATATATATATAATAAGTTTCCTATGAGAGCTCCCTCATAAAAAAAGTAAGGGAAATCAGTTGTGAGCCGTTGGATCCTACGCCCTTCACGCGATCCAACGACTCACAATGTTTTTCCGCACTTTTTTTGTGAGGGAACCCTCGTAGGAATTTTCTTTTATATATACATAGGATCAACTTCTAATGAGGGATCCCTCATTTTAAATAAAAACGTTATATTGCTTGGTCCTCATTTTATTTAAAATGAGGGATCCCTCATTAGAAGTTGATCCTATATATATATATATATATATATATATAGGAAGCCGATCTACTAAGGACTCCCTCAAACAAAAATTCTGTGCGGACCAAGCCATTTTTCGACTTTCCGGATCAAATTTTGACGATCCGAACCGCTCAATGTTTTTAAAATGCATTTTCCAAGGTCCACGCGGAAAATCTTCAAAAAAAAATACCCGGAAGGGCTTGATCCACACAGTTTTTGTTAAAAACGCTATATATAGCGTTTTTAACAAAAACTGTGTGGATCAAGCCCTTCCGGGTATTTTTTTTTGAAGATTTTCCGCGTGGACCCTTAAAAATGCATTTTAAAAACATTGAGCGGTTCGGATCGTCAAAATTTGATCCGGAATGGTGAGGTCCGCACTCCCTTATCCTAAGGGAGTCCTCAATAGATCATTATTGTATATATATATATATATATATATAGTTGTCCATCATAGGCTTTCCATTTAGAAAAGAAAAATGATACATACACTCTCTGGGAGCCACTCCCAGCCACACCCTCTCTCACATGGGGTGTGGAGCCCAAATGTGGGGACCACACCCCATGTGAGAGAGAGTGTGGCTGGGAGTGGCTCACAGAGAGTGTATGTATCGCCGTTGAATAAACTACCGACTTTGTTGAATGAAGAGCTCTATCTGGTCACTTCTAATTTAAGTAGATTCTCGGTATAAGTTTCATACGTTAAAAGTTAAAAAGTAAAATTAGTGCTCTATTGGATGTCACTTCTCTGATTAAATTAGTGTTTACTGATGGTGAGTTGTTTCAAACTTTATCAAACTGTCATGGGAAATACATGAGCATTTTTAGATAGTCTAAATATCCAGAAAGGAGACCCACAATTTACCCACAATTTACGAATTAATGGCCCGGATTTACTCCCAAGTGAATCTTGGGCACTAATTTTTAAATTCTAAGTGTATTTTTTGGGTATGTAATGGTACTCGAGCATTTTTGTTTGTGTGCCCAAATGAGTTTATTACTCCCTTTGTTCTTCTCTTGTGGTGCTCACTCCCTAACTGACATTCATGATTCGAGACGTTCATTTCGTAAAACTTGCATGAAGGTTATTTGTGCAAAAATCAATTTTCACTAGACTTGTATCGACACATGAACCAATCGCATTTTGTTTCAAACAATGCATTAGTGTAACTTAAACATTTTATTTTGTGAAACAAAATATAAAAATGATTTGTTTCTGTGTTTTCATACGTCCAATGAAGCTCATTTTGTTTCCAGAGAACTTTATTACGGGTTCTGCGAGTCCAACGGTCGGATCATGAGTGTCGATTGGAGAATATAGGGATCATAAGAGGAGAACTGAATCCAATTATGGGGGTGTACATTTTGTGGGTCACAAGTCGATGTGTGTGTAAGTTAACTCGAACATTCACTTGTACAAAAAAAAAAATAGAGTTTTTGTGGGTCCACGAATGACTAATTTGACTAGTGTCACGTGGAAGAAAATTGTGGTAAAAGAAGGCACTACCGTTGTAGTTTCTCCAATCCAGCAATCACTTACTTCATATTTGGTGACCTTTTTTTCATGAGAACGACATTCAGTGACAATTTTTGAGAGGAAAAAAAAAAGGGGAATATGTATAGGACAGATGGTATAATAGCAAGTGGTGGCTAGCTCATGCGGTAGGACTCTTGGATGCCCTGCACTGCATATCGAGATCAAGTCACATTCTTCTATGTAATAGATTAGGAATGACGAATCACAAAAAAATAAATAAAGCCAAGTTTTTTTTGGGGGGGACTAAATAAGACTAATTTGGATGTAGCTATTCTAGACTGGTTTTTGGCTAGATCAATAATTTATTCGGGGTGAGTTTTTACTAATAATGTTGTCTTTCCACTTTAGTTAAAAACGGGGGTGTTCCACAAACTAGTTTTTTTTCAAAAATTAGTTTTTTCCAAAAATCAAGACAGATCATCCTGTCATAATACATCACATATAAAGGTGTGAACACAAAAACCAAGACAGTTTTAAAACAAAACTCCCTTAGAGCATCTCTAGTGGACTACATAAAAAATGTTTGCTAAAGTGTATACCTAAGTACATGTGGGGCCCTATTTTGTATGTTAATAACTTAGTTAGCTAGCTAATGAAGAATACATTTTAGTGGACTACCGATATGCATATTCATTAACTTTAAGAGCAAAACCAACAGCCTAGCTAAAAAGAGTTTGTAGCTAAAGTAAGGAGAAAATCCAAGGAAATCCTGGTGCAGCAGCCTAGGTATCTGCCTAGGTATTCTAGCGTTGGCCCCAATTTGCTACAGTACTTCAGTACTAGTAGCGTGGCACTGTTCCACAGCCAAAGACTAAAAAAAACACTATTTTCCTCAACTAATTATCTCCTCTTTCTCTCTCTCTCTCTCTCTCTACATTGATTATCTTCTTTCTCTACTTTATACACTTTTCTGTAATATTTTATAGAGATGGAGAAAGTAATAGAGAGTATTGTTGTAGTGTTGAAAGAGACGTGAGTAGTTAAAAAAAATGTATACTGATCACAAGCAATTTTAGCTCAAAATGTACCCAAGCTGTTGTGCATGCTCTAAGTCTTTCCTCTTTCTCTCTCTCTCTCTCTCTCCTTAAAGTTATTCTCTCTCTCCTCTTTTTCTCTCATTAAGTCTCTGTCTCTCCCACAATTTAGGTAGTGACTTGGGGCACTTTAGGGAGTGAGGGGTGACACCTAGGATTTTAGGGAGTCATTTTTTGTCCACTAGAGACTATTTTTTGAGTTTTTCTTAGTTAACTAGTTAGGGCACTTTATGATACTCTTTTAGGTAGTCTACTAGAGATGCCTTTAGAGTGTAGTTTTCTTTAAATAGTATTTTTGTTACGTACGTATGTGATGAGAATGACTTGTCTCCACGCTGTATCCTACTACAAAAATACCTTTGGACGATGGTAGAAACTTAGCTTGGATGTAACTTTTGTTACGGTACTATTCCACAATTACAACACCAAATATAATCAATTCACCGGAGAGAGGGAAGGTATTTTGGAGTAGAAGGAAGGTATTTTTGAAATGAAAATTCTAAAATCAATTCATTGGGCTATCTTTAATATTTAAAAAATATATTGAAATATGTAAAAGTGTATAGAAAAAAAAATATACGAGTAAAAAAAGTGTACTAGAGTATGTATTTTTTTATCTTCTTATTGTCAGTCCAATTCCTTATATTAGTCCAATAGTCTGTCCAGAGGAGGATCCCTTTTTGAAAAGTGTCGAAGTACAACTTGCCTTTAATACTCCCTCCGTCCGTTTTTGTTTGTCCATTTTTGGCATTCGTGTCATGTTTTAAATTGTCCATATCGTTCAATTTATAATGAGTATCATGATTTTGAAAATTTCGTATAATAGAACTAATTGAGATCTATCAAACAGGATCCATATTGAATATTTTTAGAGATTTGTATTAAAAACAATGTACGATTTTTTAAGAGGTGTGAAATAGTGAAAATGGACAAACATAGACGGACGGAGGGAGTAGCTAAGAGCAAGTGCACCAAGTTCTCCAAATGCCAACTTTAGGTAAAATACTTAAGCAAAGTCCAAAGAATGTGGTGCATCAGCCTCTCTAAATACATAGGTAAAATACCTTTTCCTTATTTTTGCTACAGTGTTTAGGTATTTTTAGAGAAGCACTGTTGACAAGGTTTACCCTTTTTAATAATTTCTTTCTATCTCCTCTATCTCCCCTTTCTTTTTCATGTGGTTGTCTTATGTCATCTATTTCATCACTTATACAATAGTTTACAGTATTTGGTAAGAATAGGGAGGAAAGTAGAGAGGATTGTTGGAGTGATGAAAGAGATGTGATTAGGTAAAGCAAAAAATGTGCGCTGTTCACCGTCTTTATTTGCTAAAATTTTACCCAATCTGTTGCTCTTGCTCTAAGATAAGAAAACATCTTTCCCTTGCCCCGTTGAAAGTTATTCGCTAGTTGAGCTCAGGGCCTCAGGCTCCCTCAGGCTCATCACTTCTGTAGTGGGAATATTGTATTTTTTTTTATCACCAATCATGGGTTTGTTTTTTTTCCTCGATGGTTAAGGGTGTTCAGACCCGCTTAAGTGCAACATCTAGTCTAATTTCCTTTATGGCCTAGTAAAAAACAGGCTATCCATACCAAGACTATAAATTCACAAGAAATTTCTTTTTCCAGTCTGACATCAATAGTTTAATGCTAATCAATTGTGGCGAAAAAAACTCAATATCAAACCGGACTAACCCTCGGGCTATATGATGCAGGGAGAAGCCTCCTTTTACGAAATTATTTGCAACGAAATTCACAAGCAAGCTTGAACTAGAGGTACTCCCTCTTTGTACAAACTATAATGAGTAAAAACTCAATTTTTTCATTAATCATAAACAACCAAATTTTAATGTCACCCTATAACTTATTTTATACTAGGAAATTATGACCGAAATGGAAACAACGAAACAAGAAGCTGAATCCCGGTTAATAAAGAAATAAAGAAAAAAGGAAACATTAAACTAGGAACCTAATTACTTTAAGATACCTAATTTCCTAATTTGAAGAATCCTAGCAAGATATAGAAATAAATATTCCTACAACATTAAAACAAACTGGGAAAGTAAAAATCTTAATTAAAGAAGACACTACTACTAAAATACTAATATGAATAATAAAATAAAATTCCTATATTTCTAAAATACTTCCAATAATGGTCTGCATCATTCTCCTCAGTTTGAAGAAACTCGTCCTCGAGTTTATACAGTTGAATTCGCCGAAACTTGTCTGCATCCATCCTGTGCTTCAAATTGATTTTTTCAACCCCATATTGTAAGGCAAAGTCTCGAAGATGTGAACGAATAATTTTCATCAGCAACACAAATCCATCATCCTTCCAGATCGAAATACACTGACTATTGCATGTAGTATATTTAAAAAAATCCCAAAACGGATCAACAAATTCACTATTTTGATCAACCTTACCACCTTCATGCTTTTCAGAAAAATCAAATCTAATTGATTCTTCGATACCACTCTCCAACAACGCCAACCTTGTAACACCATTTTTTTGCAATTTTTTTTTTGTTTTCTATTTTTATAATTTTCTCCACCTATTCTTCGTAAAAAAAACTGGTGGCTTATCCCAATCCACTACTGGATCTGGAATATTATTGAAGTGAAAGGCCACTCAATGGTAACCTCATCCACCAAATCAACCTCTAGGATTTTTTCTGGTGTCACACCTCCCTGAAATTCAGAAAAGTTGATATTTGAACCAGATTCCCAAAGTCGCTGATCATGATTTGAAACTTTGACCGCCCTTGTCCTCCCCCTCGGTTGATAGTTACCCGCCAAAGGTTCGGTGATAGAAACGTCATCCGACACCTCCTCCTCTTTCGGAAACAGAGGTAACAAGACAACGGCGAGACAGATTTCCACCAACAAACAAGGCAGCAATTTGATTGGTTAGAGCTCTTAATACCTATTCCAATCGCTGCTCAAGTTGTTGAAACATTTCCTCCGTTCACGCTTCTCGAGCAACCTCATCCCGTTTATAGACTTCCTCAACAAAAGCTGTATAACCGCCTCGACCTCCAGCACCTCCTAGGGACATAGCCAGAAATAGAACTTACGCTCTGATACCAACTAATGCAGGGAGAAGCTTCCTTTTATGAAATTATTTGCAACGAAATTCACAAACAAACTTGAACTAGAGGTACTCCCTCCTTGAACAAGCCATAATGAGTAAAAACTCAATTTTTTCATTAATCATAAACAACCAAAATTTTAATGTCACCCTATAACTTATTTTATACTAGAAAACTAGGACCGAAAAGGAAATAACAAAATAAAAAGCAGAATCCCGGTTAATAAAGAAATAAAAAAAAAGGAAACATTAAATTAGGAACCTAATTACTTTAAGATACCTAATTTCCTAATTCGAAGAATCCTAGCAAGATATAGGAATAAATATTCCTACTACATTAAAACAAACTGGGAAAGTAAAATCTTAATTAAATAAAACAAACCTACTAAAATACTAATATGAAAGTAATAAAATAAAATTCCTATATTTGTAAAATACTTCTAATGTTGGTCTGCATCACTATACAACTCATCATGTTTGATGCAAAATAAAGTACATAATATAATTGAAGATTTATATAACCAACAATCGTTTTTTCCTCAAGAAGGTCCTATTTTTAGAATTTTGTACTTATAAAATAGAGTTCTTTTGGATTTGAGTCAGTAGCAGAATGAGGCATTTGCATTTAGTGGAGAATGCTGCCTACATTCCACTTCTCTCTAAGGCCCCGTTTGGCGACCGGAGATGATTTTGGGTGGATTTGTAATGAGGGTGGATTTGAAGGTGGATTTGTAATGAGGGTGGCCCCACCTCATAATGAGGGGGTGGATTTGTTAGTGAGGTGTTTGGATGGTATTTTGAGAAGGTGGATTTGATAGGATAAGAGAGCTAATGACCTATTTGCCCCCAGTTTTTTAATTTAATAAATAAATGGATTAATTTTATTATAATAACAATAATAATAATAATAAGAATAAATACACCTTATATACATAAATATATTTAAATTATATTAGATGTTTAAAAAATATTTCTGTACAAAAATCCATAAAGTAAAATAAAATGTTATAATTTACCCCAACAAAAGTAAAATGTTATTGTATATCACAACATTGTTTGCTTTCAATGTAAATGTTAATAATCTCCAAGGGCTTCCAGCGTAATTTAGCAAAAGGGTAAATAGACAGCTGTCTATGTCTTCTTCTTCTTCAGAGAAATTGGTTTCAATTTCTCAGAACACACAGGCGATGACTACGCATTCGGCTACGGCGACTCCTCCAGATCCGGCGACGACTACGGCGACTCGGATACGGCGACTCCTCCGGCGTGGTTTTCAAGTACTCTCTCTCTCTTTCTCTCAGTATTTTTTTTGTTCAAAACCCTCCAAATCACCCGGATTTGGAGGGGTAAAATAGGTAGAAAAACCTCAAATCCACCCTTGTTAGCCAACGACAGGGTCAGGGCTGTCGTTGGCAAATCTGGGTGAACCCGGATTTGCACTCTAAACAGTGAAAATAGTCCGGGTGGAGTTGGGGACGAAAATTATGTGCCAAACACCGGCTGGAGGTGGGCCCTGGATTAGAAATCCGGGGCTGAGCCAAATCCGGGTGCAAATCTGGTCGCCAAACAGGGCGAAAGCTTGCGACCTAACCTTTGTCCCTGTTTATTACTACCGCCAATTATAGCGCACGGGCAAAGAATACTATCGGTCCGAAGATACAACAAACAACAAAAAACAGCAAAAAGGAAATAAAAAAATAAGCAACAATGAATAGTAAAAAACCAACCAAGGCCACTTAAGACTAGGTTTTGTGTATGTAGATTTTTGTGAAGCTGAAGCACCGGTCCTGCTGTCGGTGCCGAAGCTGCATCGTCACTACGTTGCTGTCGAACCCGACTGCTGCAGCCTTCAAGATATTGATGAAAGCCAGAGCTCATATCCACCACAGATGGTGGGCAACCCAAAAATAAGGAGAACAGTACACAGATCTGCAAAAAAGGAAAGATGAGAGGGGAGAAAAAAGAGATTGGGTAGTAAGGGGACTGAGGGTGGGGGAGGACGGAAGAAAGTCAAAAAAAAAAAAAAAAGGATTAGAATGATACTATAATAGGAAAGTGCACCCTAAACCTAAACTCTAGGGTACCCCTATGACTACGGTACGCTATGAAAGTGCTTAAAATCTCAGGGTACTCTATGAAAGTGCCTAAACCACTAAAACCCTATAATAGGAAAGTGCACCCTAAACCTAAACTAAAAAAAAGAGTGACTTACCTTAGTGGTAATTAAAAAAAATGACTTACCTTACTAGTAATTAGACATCTCTTTTCTAGACTTAGAGGTAATAATCTCTTACTTTATTTTGCTTTAAATGGATCCTTTGTTAATGGACGACTTTATTGCCTGTAAACTAGCTCAAACACTTGATTAAAATAATAATAATAAAAGCTAAATAAAGTGGACATCGAGTATAACCATGATAGCCGTGCAAAAAAAGAAAGAAAGAGTGTAACCATGATAGTGGTACTAAAAAAAAATTAATGTGAATCTGACAGATGTGCAAAAATAAAAATAATACAAAAAGAGACTTGAAGCAAGTTCAGCCAAGCCTAGCACCATTCTCCCTGCTTATTATTCTTTGTTTTGAAATTTTTGCGCGTATTTTTTTTATTTTTCTTTAGTTTTTGTTTATCTTTCGTCGTAATTTTTGAATTATTTATCCGTCAGGACAAGGCGAATTAGAAAAATACAAAAATAGGGACTGATATTGAAAAAATAAACTACACTTTAGAACAAAAAAAGAAAAGAAAAGAGTCAACTGTTTGGTACTTTGTTGATATTCAATACGGAGTAATTCTTTTTTCTTTTGGTACTTTACTACTTTTTAGACTCCTCTTGTTGAGATGGATGATTAATTAAAAAAAAAACAATACGCGAATGTAACAAAATTCATAAAAGACACTCGCGCACACGGCGTCGGCAATGTGTATGAGCCCCCCTTATTATTGTGAATGTGGAAATGTGTATAGTAGTAGTACAATCTTAGCCTATTAGGTGTGTAGTGGGGGGAAAAAAAAGTTGTGTGTGAAAAATCAAGGCCTCACAATTTGTCTCAACCACTGTTGTTTGTTGTCGTTATTATTAGTTCTACAACTTGTCAAACATTAGCATAAATGGTGAGTATTGACCATTATAGACACTCCCATATATAGAAACTTTGCCAACCAGATATCGTACAGGACTATAGATCCCCTTCTCCTTCTCCTTCTCCTCTCTCTCTCTCTCTCTCTCTCTCTCTCTCTCTTCACCCAGCATGTGGTCATCATCTGGTGGAAACAAGACCACCACAACCACCAACACCTCAAAACAACCGTCCTCCACTTGTCTTTGCCCTCAAACCAGAAAATCCATGGAAGAAATCTGGAAAGGCATAAATTTCTCATCGTCGCCTCCCAATCCAATCAAAGACCCACAAAAAGGCGGCGGCGGAGGGGGAGGAGGCGCCGCCGCGTCCGCCGTGTTTCCGCAGGCGCCGGCGACCGCGTTGAGCTTGAATAGCGAACAACGAGGTGTGGAGAGCTCCGATCGAGTGAGGTCAGATCCGCAATCGCAGAGCAAGAGCCACGCCAACGGTGGACCTGATCCGTCTTTTCTTTATTCGTTGAATTCTCCATTCGATGATTTGTCTCCTTCCGCCGATCCATTTCCGGCTTTTTGCAAGAAACGGCCGGCGCCGGAAAATGATGATAGTTCCGGTGACTGTAAACACAAACGCATGATTAAGAACAGAGAGTCTGCTGCACGCTCCAGAGCTAGAAAACAGGCATCTCTCTCTCTCTCTCTCTCTCTCTCTCTCACACACACACACACACACACACATGTATATATACACGTTTTCACTGCGGTATTTTGTATTTTTTATATTTTTGGATTACAAATTGTCAAATTAGTTGAAGTATGTGAGTAGAAAAACTTGTTGATTTGAAATTATTGTGGTCCGAGAATACCGAAAATACTGTGGTGGAAACTCAACCTGATTAGTATTGCGATAATTAAGTAGTAATTACTTTACCTAAATTGTTGAGTGTTTTGAACATAAGTTTTTCCATTTTGGGTGTGTTTTATTTTTGATATTTTTGGACTACAAATTGTCAAATTAGTTGGGTATGTGATTAGAATGACTTGTTAATTTGAAAATATTGTGGTCCAAAAATACTGAAAATACTGTGGTGGAAACTCAACCTGATTAGTATTGTGATAAATTAAGTAAATTACTTTACTTAAATTGTTGAGTATTTTGAACATAAGCTTTTCCATTTTGGGTGTGTTTTATTTTTGGTGTTTTTGATATTTTTGGATTACAAATTGTCAAATTAATTGGTGTACGTGAGTAGAATAACTTGTTCATTTGAAAATATTGTGGTCCAAAAATACGGAAAATACTATGGTGGAAACTCAACCTGATTAGTATTGTGATAAATTAAGTAAAATTTCTTTACTTAAATTGTTCAGTGTTTTGAACCTAAGTTTTTCCATTTTGGGTGTGTTTTATTTTTGGAAATAGTGTGACCTTTGCTTTTGCAAACACCAATGGTACGTGGCCAAATTTATGTTCACAAGCTAGGATAGCAAGTTGACGAAACAGATTTTTTTTTGAGATTTTAACTTTTAAAAAGCCGTTTAATTTGATTTTAGGTGGTGGATCAAATATGCAGATATTTTTTTATTTTCTGAAAGCTGATTTTTAGATTTTTGTAGCAAACAGTACTCTTTTATTGCAGTTTAAATTTAGATTTTATAGCTACGGTAAATAAGTTCATCTACTTAATTATGATCTAAAATTCCAAATTATACTTCCACAGCTATCGCAAGCATTCCGGCACATACACATAAGCCCGTGCACACATAATTTTCCCTCTGAAAATCGCGTGACTTGTTTATTTTGGGGATTTTTTGAGAAGGATTAATTGGGTTTTTCTTTTTGTTTAATTTTGTTTGTACCCATTTGAATGTTTTTCAGGCTTACGCAACTGGATTGGAGGCTGAAAATAAACGTTTACTGGAGGAAAATGCTAGACTCAGGAGGCAAGTTCAAAGGGTAAACTCTCTCAGAAATACTAATTGAATATATGAAAACAAGCTATTGATTTTTATTTTTATTGTTTCATATTTTATGTGATACCTTATATTAACTCTCTCATACTTCTCGGCCTGTTCGTTTTGTTTGTCTTTTTTTTTTGGAATTTTTAAACTCTCAAATTACCTGTCCATCCTAACCATTGAAATATATAATCCTTTGAGATTCCTTTATCTCTTGAATTGATGTGACTAGTCTCACTTTAATCGATTGACATTTTCTTTGAAAATTGAATTTCAAAAAATGCAATAATTATGCTCGTTTAATAATCTAGATTCCCAACAACCGATAAACAAATTAGGACAAGCTGAGTAATAGTATTTTCCAACCATAGATTCCGTCACAACCATTCATTCAAATGACCATTTTAAGATGTCTTGTTTTAGAAAAGGGTCCCTTTCCTCTCCGGACCAGACTTGCTGCAATAAATTGTTCGGATATGGACTTTCTCACGTTAATAGAAGGACATTCTTTGAAAATTGAATTTCAAAAAATGCAATAATTATGCTCATTTAATAATCTAGATTCTCAACAACTGATAAACAAATAAGGACAAGCTGAGTAATAGTATTTTTCAACCACAAATTCCGTCACAACCACTCAATTAAATGACCATCTTAAGATGTCTTGTTTTAAAAAAGGATCCCTTTTCTTCTCCGGACGAGACTTGCTGCAATTAATTGTTCGGATACGGGCCCGTCCATATTCGAAGAATGAAGAGCATTGGTTAAATGTTTGCCTAAAAAGGAACCAGAATATGAAAGTTATAATTGATCGGATCTGTATTTATGTTTGTTTGGTTCTAAGTTTTATTTTAATTTTTTTTGGCAGTACCGGGTCGCAGCAGCTGCTCAGCTTCCCAAAAAGCCAACTCTGAATAGAACCTTAACAGCCCCATTTTAAGAAGGGGCTAAGAGAGGAGGTCCTTTTCCTTTTTTTGCTTTTGGTTTCTGTCCTTTCAAATCCTCTTTTTTAGTTTTTTTTTTTCCTCTCTTTTCTTTATCTCTTGGCTAGTGGGAGTTTGAAGGGATCAGAAAATGGTCCTTGTCCTTACGTGTCCATCATGAGTATGAGAAAACAAACAAAAAGATAAGGGGGGAAAAAGTGATTTTTTTTTTTTTGCACTCCTTTTTTTTTTTTACCATATTTACCCACTTTCCGTATTTAATTATGCTGATTCATGATGGGGGAGAGAGTGCAAGTCTCCAATGGAACAAAGTAACGGACCGGGGGACAGCATGATCCCCCAATTCCAAAGTAACACGGATCGAACACAGATGCGTCAGAAATCGTCTAATGAGTACGGGTCTCGTATTTACTGTGTGGAACTCATGTACATTGAATGTGTCTGTGTGATATATTTAACCTTCCTAGCTGTGGGGCCAATGGGTGGGTGTCCTGTCGCTTTTTCTGTTTCATTTTTTTCAACTTTGTTCACCCTTATTTGTTGGGCTTTTGTACATACGTGCTTTTTCCACAGCCAATGAGGTGGGGGTAATTGGTGGGGTTGAAGAGAGGCAACTAGCTTGGCTTTTTAAAGAGGTGCAAATGTGCAATAGAAAAGATAGGAACATGTTTGGCTATTAATGTCCAGTCTATTTCTTGGGTCTGATTGGTTATCTAAGGCTCTGTTTGGTTGTTGAGGAAAAAAATGGAAAGGAAGGGAAAATTAAAAAAAATTCCCTTCCTTTGTTTGGTTGTTGATGTAGGGAGAGAGGGAAAATAAAAAGGAAAAGGGGAGGGAAAAGAGAGAGGAAAATCCCAGATCTGGTGGAGAAAAAAAAAAAAAAAAGCTTGCTAACATGCCTTTGGCTGTCATTAAAATGTCCATTTTTGTGATGGCTAATAGATTCCTGCTCTCTGATGTGTGTATAAGCAGTAAAATTTAAGTCTAAAAGTTAGTTAAAATAACCTTTAATGCTATTTTCTAGAGGTGGCATTGTGGCAAATGGGTGGGTTGGATTGGGTTTGAGTGGGTTGACATGGGTTATGGGTAGAATATGGGTGGGTTAAATATGGGTTGAGAGTAGGTGGGTTGAATATGGGTGAGTCGAAAATGGGTCTAGCCAAACCCAATCCAACCCAACCCAACCTGTTTTCTTCTCTCACTTTTTTTCTTATTTTTTTCAAAACTAAACCTCAAATATGTGAAAACTATAAAAAAATAAAACTTGATTGTACATGTATATAAAAAATAACACGAACCGGAGCACATTTTTTAGATAAAAAATTAAGTACTTCCACACATTTTTTCGAGTTTTCTTTGCACAAAATAAAGATCTCAATTAATTCTTTAATTTGGTGCAACAAAATTCAAAAAATTACGGAGCACTTTATTTTTTTATCCAAAAATTATATATCTTTTCTTATGGAACTATTAAAATGGGATGGATTGAGCATATTTTTGCAAACAGATGTGTTGCAACAACAAATCCAGCTAATTATATACATATTGTACCAAAATAAAAACTTAATTCTGACAATTAATCATTTGGGAGCATCATTGGTTATAGGTTTAGAATTTACAATTGACGAGAAGATTGGGAGGAGAGAGAGGAGCTTGAAATTGAATTCTATGGTGGGAACCTCAAATTGATTTCGACCATGGGAAAATTGATTTTGTGGAAGTGGTCTATGCTTCTTACTTTCTTAGAGACTATATGTGGGTTCAACTTCAATCCATTTTGAACCCAGGTAAACCCAACTAAATATGGGCAAATATGGGTTCACCCATTTACAACCCACATTACAGTATGGGTAGGTTGGGTTGGGTTTTAAGTGGGTGGATTTGAATGGATTTATGGGTTGGGTTGAAAATTGCCACCTCTACTATTTTCTTTTCATTTTCCTTTGGAAACCAAACAAGAGAAAATTCATTTCAATAACTTTCCTTCCATTTTCTTTAGACAACCAAACAAAGGAAAATCCTCAATTTTCCTCTTTATTTTCCTCCCAATTATTTTCTCTTCTTTTCCACTTTTTTTCCCAACTTCCAAACAAAGCCTAAATTTATTGGCCTGTTTTTACCTCAAAATCTAGAATTTTAATCATTTTGGGTTTTGATTTCCAAAATATAAGTAAGAAGAAAATCAGAGACACACAGAGTAAAAGATTTGGAGACACAAAATAAGCACAATAAGCGATGATTCAGAGACACAAAATAGGCAAATATACAAAATTCAGAGACCAATTAAGCGAAGATTCAGTAACACAAAATAAACTATACAATCAGCTAACGAACTCAAATAACTAATCGGCCCGTAATAATATCCCTCCCCCTCTTTCACCGGTAATTATCCATTGTTTCTTTCCACCACTACACATTTGTATGGAATCTGTACTTTAAGTCGTGAGTTCCACAAAATCTTACAATCATTTTGGAAAAAATTCGTGCCATCACACGATGGTGGCTTAAAAAAGCTCCCAATAAATTTTCTTATTTCACGCTCATTTATGCCATTGGGTAAAGATGTTGATGTGAGGGGGAAGGTGTTACCCACTGCACATTGGAAAAACTTTATCAATCGATTACCTTATAGACACAAAAACGCGCTTAATCGTTTGGGAAAAAAACCGTGAGATCACACGAAGGTGGCTTAAAAGCACCTTCCCTCACTGCACATTGGGAAAACTTTATCAATCGATTACCTTATAGACGCACGCAAAAACGCGCTTATGTAGACACGCTCGCAATCGCTCGGGGGCCTTTGCACAATGAATGGGGTACAATTTAGATTTCTTTGTTCTTTTTTAGGGAGCTTTGTAAGATTTTTTTACTATTCAATCAATATAATTGTGAAATAAATCAAACGAAAATATTACTAGAAAATACAAATAAAGAGATATATGTACTCCTTAACTTAACTAAACTCACCTTCATGTGAGTAAAGTCTTCCACCGACACCGGACTAACAAGAGATGAGGGTAGTCGAAGTACGCGTAAATTGACTCGGACAATTTTGATTGTCAAAAAAAAGAAGAAGAAATTAATATCCAAATTGTATCGGCAGTAGTGTTTTTTGTTTTTTAATTTTCACAGGTTAACAGTGGACAGGAAAAAACAAATCGGAACTCTCTGGGGCTTTGTATTGAATTTTGGACCACTTGTCACGTGTCGATTTTGTGGGCCACAAAAATTATGTTGGGAAAGGCCCAATGCTGAGTGCACATCGCCTGAAATCGTTTTGTTTACCCAAAGAGGAAATAAATATAAAATTGTCGACAACTTTAAATTTGCCAACTTTTTGTACAATATGAAGATTAAAAAACAAAAAAAATTTATAAGATGAAAAAAGTAGTGATTTTTGCAATTTTTTTCCCTTCTATTTGTGTACTTTTCAAAATTCGTGTAGAATTATATGTGATGAATTTTAGCCCATCTATATGGGTACACCATTTTGGTAAAAATAAAATACACACCATCCACCCATTTTGTGGGTCTCAGATCGGAGCCGTTTTAACTTCTTTAAACATTATTTCGTGGATCTCCGTAAAAATCAACTCATTTGCATATTGGTAAAGACTTGATCAATTTATTAAATTTTTGTCCTTCCAAATTCAAGTACGAAAATAGATCAAGCCCTACCACTTTCTGAATGAGTTGGTTTTTATAGGGGCTTTTAGATGAAATTATGCGGAAGCGTTCAATTTACTCCAAGAGGGGGTGAATAGGAGTTTTGATAAAAATTACCAGTTTTTAAGTTGAATAATCGATTAAAAATATTTAATAAAAAACTAGTTAATTATCTTGATTAATTCAAATTATCCAAACCACAAGTAGCGTAGAGAAAATAAAATGGAGACAAGAAACACACGATTTACGTGGAAAAACGTAGGGTCCTAAATAACCCTAAACCAAAACCACGCCCTAACACTACTGCTTTATTCTATTACTAATAAAAAAGAAGTACAGATTGCGAAATAGTAAAAATCTTACCCCGAGCCTTTACCTATTCTTGCCAATCTCCGATGCTCTCAGAGCTTCTTTAAGATTCAATAGATGAACCACAGACTTCACACCCGATCTCCGGATTCAACCGGCTCCGAATCAATCTCCAAAAGATTCGGCCACAGCAGTATACGGCAGCACGAAACACGAACACCCACGAATGAATAATGTGATATGAAAAGTGCTCCTTGAGAGAAGTAATGCACAATGGAAATTTTAATAGAAAAAGCACAGCTAGCAGTTCATCATCTTTATTGAATGAATCAACGTGGACTCCATGCTAGCAAACAAAATGAAGGAGTTTTCTTCCTTTCGGCAATTACGGGTTTCTTCCTTCGTAAAAAAAAATATATATGTGCATCAACCTATTGATGGCTAATACTCCTATATATAGGCAATTAGTTGAATAACATGTTTCCATAAAAATAAATATATCTCTTTGATTCCTTTTCAGATAAAATAAAATAAAATCTTTCAAGAACACCAAATATTATTTAGTCTCTCTTTTGCCGTAAAAAATGTGCCTTTACTTATCAAGATTGTGATCCCTTATATAACCACCAACAATCAATTCCTTTTCAAGCATATTGACGAAAATATCTCTTTTCCAAAAACAACATATATCTTCTTTATTTCTTACCCACCAAAACAATACTTGAATGATGCATCTATGGACAAGAAAATTTCGGAGGTATAAAAGAGCATTAATTTGTTTGATATCAAGTCATATATGGAATACAAAATGTTCGGTGATTTGAAAGAAAATCATTTTCTTGATATCAATATATTTATACGAGTATGGAAAGCGAATTTTCGGTAAGTTAAAATAAAATCATTTGATTGATATGAAAAGAAAATTTTCGGAGAGTTTTATTGGAAATGCAAACATGAAGAAATATAATATTTTATTTAAAAATATGCATGATATGCTGTGCAATGCATTTTACATTGCAGCGGTCAATTTGGTGCAAATAATGGGAGGAGCATCGAGCGAGCAACTACCCCTTAAAAAAAAACTACCCATTACAATTCAAAATAAATATACAAATGATGGTTTTTGTACAACCCCCCGGAAAGTGCCAAAATATCTAATAATCTCCCCCTTTGGCATTTCCGGGACAAAAACCAACTGCACTAAAACAAATCGAAAATTGCAACTGAAGAAAATAAACACTAGCCTAAACTTGTTCTATCCAATGAAGCTTGAGTTGATTTTCCAATACCTGCAAAGACAGTCAACAAAAACTACGCGACCAAGTATATGTTACAAAAAGTAGAATGGGTCAGCATAAATAATAAATTCTACCCTTATAAATATCTCCCCAAAGAAGCAGTAGCGCTTGAAAATTCTCCCCCTTTTTGTCACGGAAAAACAAAGGAACTGACGGTATCAGGGTGAGACACAAACGAAGGAACTGACGGTATCGAATGGAAATTTAAGACCATATCTACTCATCAAAGAAGGGGCAGAATGCCTTGCTCAAGCAATTGAAAAATGCTCAAGAAACTTCTAAACAATAGATGGACACTTCCTGAGCAAATATTGCACACAAAATTTAAAACCATAATGACCAAAGATACCCATTTTTTTAATAAAACAAAGTGGCAAGGCAACATATAATCCGAAGAACAAATATTCAAAGATGAGGCTCAGACAATATGACGAAATTCAAGAGTGCATGAACAAATTTGTATTACACCAATCCAATGAGTGAATTCGAATATAAGCTGTAACACACAAGATGAATCTATGACAAAGTGAGTGTGTGACACGTCATAAGAAATTAAGATCTCTATCCAAATATTCGTCAATTCTCATGTACCATTGGACCGTCAAGCACTCTCCCCCTGACGAAGTCAAACTAAGCACCTATCGATACTAAATATATATGTCCCCCAAAAAATATAAACTCGATCCCCCTCAACTAAGGATTTTTTTTTTTTTATATATATAGTATTCTCTTTTACCCCACTGCCGTTTGACGCGAACCTCCGGATTGGATAGAGCCGAATGGATCCGGTTATTAGGCAAGTGGTCCAATATGAATGTCTTCACAAGATCTATCCACCTTTTTACGCGAACATTCGAACTGGATAGAGCCGAATGATCCGGTTACTCGGTGAATGTCCGGATAGGCATTTTATCTCAACCACAACAAATGTATTTTCTTTTTCTTTTCCTCCCTTTTTTTTTTTTGTTATTTTGCGTAGCATGACATATAAAACTTTGTGTTTTGGACGGTCCGGATGTGTTCGAAAATTTTAAGTTAATTGTAATTTATTTTTACCGATAAAAATCCAAAACACATCCGGACCATCCTAAATATGATCGGACGGCCGAGGAGTGCACAACATCTCCGGTAGCTTTTCCTGTTTATTTTGAATGTTTACAATACACACTTCAACAAATACAGTCAAGCAATCAATTTTTCTCAAAATTAACGAACATTAATGATCACACATATAGTTGAGTCACACTTATTTCAATTTTGATCGTATAAAACACACAACTTGAAGCATAATAATAGAAAGAATGGATTCCATGGAACGCGCATGCAATCTATCTAAACAACACCAAAAGAAAGCAGAAAGAGAATCCTAGCATGGGAGACTTGAAATATTGTGATGATGAGTTCTGGGTCGCTTCAGACTAACATCTACTTCTGTAAAGTGAACTGTTGTTTGTTTTCCCCTTATTTTTTTATTTTTTTATTTTTGAAAATTTTCCCCTTATTTCTTTGATCATGAGGAGATCAAGTTCGGTTATTCTTGCCAGTAATTCTTACGGTCACCTCACCCCACGCGTTTAGCGTGATAAACAGCTGTGGGAGAGATAATAGAAATAAGTCCTACTCGCAAGCAGGTAGGGCCAGCCCAAAAGTTTGAAGTATATACCCTAGACCTAGTCTAAAAATTGTGTCATAAAAGTACAACACTTAAATAATTTTTCCAGCAATAATCATAATATGAGAAAGCCAAAACAATTGAAGTTCTACTAATCATTATATAATAACAAAAAAGTTAAAACACAAAGTCTCCAAATACATATAACGCATGAATATCACTTGAATATTACTAGTGTTGCATTTCTAAAAGCAAAAGTATCATATTGGGCCTTTGGCCTGGGCCGGCTCTGCAACCAGGCCAGGAACAATCTGCATTTCCAAAACAAAAAAAAAAAGTTCATAAAAAGATATAATTCAATACACCTTTTGTTAAATCTTTGGCCCCCGAATTGAAATTCATTTGTTTCAACCCTGATTACAGCTGAAAAATACAATACTCCGTTTCTCTAAAGTGTTAAAGTTGCACGCTTAAAAAAATAAAATAAAGGACAAATGTCTATCCTGGTAATGGATAATAAAATTGAGTTTATAATGATGTCCACTTGATATAATTTTTCCTTTTTAAAACTAACTAGTGGCTTCTAGGAACTACCACATATGTCTTTCTTTTGTGGCTTGGTCCTCTCTTTCTGAAAGGACTTGCTAGAAGGAAGAATGATCTGTCATGTGATGTGATTTTTATGTGAAAAGACATTTTAGATCGATGTTTGTTTTATTTTTCTAATATCGGCTGCGATGTTGATTTTATTGATTGCGGAAAATGACATATATACTTTCAAATAGTGGGAAGGGGATGATCCATAGGCGACTTGAGGCATGTTTTACAAACTTTCTCATCTCATATTATATGTTTTACTTTGAATTGCATAAATTTATGGAGTAAAAAACATATTGGTGCTTAATTTTTCTTTTTTTTTTTGCTAAGATTCTAAAGAGTTTAGTTATTTTTAAAGATTATTAAAAAGAAAACTAGAAATTATTTGCATAGTATTTTCTGATATTTTTGTTGAAATAGAATACTTTAACTCATTTCAAATCTTATGGATCTAGACCTCGGGATAAATTATTTATTACTCCCAGAGCACCGCCATGTGGTGTTCAAGGAATTTATGTTGACTCCGACACCAATGTATGATGAAAAAGACCTTTAGAGAGATAGTCATTCTGCCTTTGGGCCTCCAGTTACTTTCCGTCAACCATGACAAGCCAAATACAAGAGAGATACAGGGCCGATCCAGGTGTAAGCTTAGCAAGCCTTCGGGTTTGGGCAACCCCCGGACTGGGGTAACCCCAGAAAATAAAAATATGTCGTATATATATAAATAAAAGATATGTTTATTGGTGTGGTGGTCTTCAGATGCTGTCAAAGTTCCATATGATGCATGTTCGAAACTACCCAAACCAGGGACGGACACACACAGGGGCATGGGGGTCACGTGCCCCCCTCAATTTCAGGATTTATTTATTTATTATTTATTATTTTTATTTTTACAAATAAGGGAAAACAAATAAGGAAGTACCCCATTCGGAACACTTATTTTCATAAAACAAAGTTAAGTAAAAATCATAATTTTCTTTACTTTAATTTATTTATGAAAATAAGGAAGTACCCCCCTTTCGGAAACAATGTCATTTCCAGAATTTTGATATTCCAATCTTATCAAAATCTCATCCCCCCACTTTTAGTACAAAGGCGAAAAACGACACGTTTTTCTCCGAAGAAAAGAGGCAAAAGACAACCTTCCCGTACTTGAAAAGATCATCCGATTATACCATTATGCTTAGAAAAATCCAAGGAACAAATACCGGGACTTTTTATCGGCCAAATTGAAACTTTCCGAAAAAATATATTTTTCCATACTTAACCAGATTTTCGAGTGACAAACAGGGGTGCCTCGATCAAGAGGCGACCCGATGGTGACACAACTGATACCATTTGAGTCTCGGATGAGAGATGATGATGAATGAATCGATTATGATTCCCCGAGATATTGGAAGACGTCGGCCCTTTGAAAAAGAGAGTCCCAAAATCAGCTTCCTAAATTTTGGAGTATTATTTAGTTTACTTGCTCTTGACTTTAGCATTGGTGCCCCCGCTGGGGAGAATTCCTAGATCCGTCCCTGACCCAAACTACCCCTCCTTTGATCTTTATGGACTTCGTCCTCGTCGACAAGCCATCACGACTTTTTCAAATCAGATCCTCCTCTCCATCTATGGCGATGACAGCCGCGACTGAAAAATGCCTTCGTTAAACACGAAGAAGCTCTTGCTGTCTGATTTCCAAGGATGATTCTCCGCCTCCGCCAATGACGGCGCCACTAGTCTCTGAAACTATTAGTAGCTTGCATTAGTTTTGCATGTGATAAGAAAAGTAGGAAAATTGAGTACTCCATCAATGGAGTCATGATCTCGTCCAAATCAAGAACAACATTTTGGGTTGAGCATGAGTCCAAATTTCATTGAGACTCAAAGATTTTAAATTCATCCAAACCTTGTACGAAATTTTTTAATTTCGGATGATGATCGACTAAGGTGGATATCATTTTTGTGAGGATTCTCCTTAATTTGAAATTAATTGGGCATCTCTGAAAAAAGGCGAAATCAGTAAATTCAGAAAATGGGCGAGAGAGTTGTGAATAGGAGAGAATAGTAGACAGGAGGAAAATTGCGGTTACAGGCAGAGGAGAGAGAGAGAGAGAGAGAGAGAGAGAGAGAGAGAGAGAACAAGAGGGAGGGAGACAGAGTGTGAGAACTGAACACGGAGTCATATATGAAATCAAATATATAATGAAACTGAATAAATATAGACGAAAACAGATCCGCACAAAAAAGGATGGAAACCCAACCATAGTTTTGAATACTGCCGTATCGGCCGGTTCGTCTCGGAATTTGGAGGCTCCGATACCGATATGTACCGTACCGTATTGACCGACACGCCAAAAAAGTTAAAAAATTCACGACCGCTACACTCGATTCCCGCGACGTATCGTCGATATGTCTCGTTACCGATACACCGATACCGCTATTTAAAACTATGAACCCAACACAATCCACATATCCATTCGGTGGTGTACTCAGTGTATCCCCATTCTGGTTTCCCTTTGGCATATTGTTCTGGATTATTCTTCTGTTTGTATCTTTCATTTTTGTGGTACTTCCTATTTTGCCCTACTTGAGTGTTCTCCAGTTTGATTGTTGCGTAAGGTGGGTGAGAGAGGCCTGGTATTTATATTCAAAATAAGGAGACTGTGTGTGTTTTGTCCTTTTGTAAAATGAATATTAAAAACAATGGAGTTCCGCAAAAAAGTTCTTTTCGTTGTCCATGCTGCGTAGGTATTAATTTGTTGGAGTTATGGCTAATTTATTCCTCTCACTTTTCACCAATATTATCCGTTGCTTCTTTCACCACTATACATTCACATGCAATTCATACTCAGCTTCATGTGAGTAAACTCAGGTCGAAAGAAAATAATTTCTATTGAATCCACTAGTCTCAACGTGATGATCTGTCTTTCACTGAACCGGGAATGCAGACAGTCGAAGTGTACGTGCTCGGACAATCCTGACCGTCAATACCCAAAAAAAAAAAAAAAAAGGTCGTTAATTTACGTTCACGGTTTATTTGCTCCATGTATCCAAATCCCAAACTGTATCGGCAATAGTGTTTTTTTTTCTTTTTTTTCTTTTTCAATTTGGATTTTGGACCACTAGTCACGTGTCGAATTTGTGGGCCACAAAAATATAGGAGTTTTGGAAAAGGCGACTCTATTTGTATCGGCCCAAGGCTGAGGGCTTAAACCCCCCCCTAAATAGAAAACGGTGGGCCGGTCCTATTTTTGGGATTGGTGCCTCACCAAGTCCTGGGCGTGCTTCCATGGCCGAGTAAGTCCTGATCAAAATGTCGTTTTACTACGTTGCCCCTTCTGCTGAGGTCAAAGGGCCACGGTTGTTAACATACACTGTTTCTTGTAAGTTTAGCACCGTTAATGAGTATTTAATACTTACCTCATCACTTCACTAAAATATTGTGTGAAATTTAATCCTTGTTTTGATAGGCATTCATATACTGTTAATTGTTAAGTTAGCACTGTTAATTGAAAATTAGATAGAAATTTAAACTGTTTATTGTTAATGTAGCACTGTTAATTGAGAATTTATGGAGTAGAAATTAACGCTGTTAATTGTTAACATATACAGTTTAATTGTTAATTGTTAGGTAGAAATTAACGATGTTAATCATACTGTTAATTTTTACATTTTGAGTGTTATGTGTATTTTGGTTGCATTTTTGTACTAGAATGTAGAATTTAGACCGTACATTTAGGCACTTTGGACCGTATATCAACACCAAGAATCATAGACTAACACAGAGGAGAATTTAGAATTTAGACCGTACGTTTAGGCATTTTGAAATTTAGAATGTAGAATTTAGACTGTACATTTAGAATTTAAACCGTACATTTAGGCATTTTGAAATTTAGAATGTAGAATTTAGACTGTATATTTAGAATTTAGGGTACCCTACAGTTTAGGGTACCCTAAATTTAGACCGTACATTTTAGAATGTAGACTGTACATGTAGGCACTTTTATAGGGTATGCTAGGATTTTAAGCACTTTCATAGGGTACCCTACAGTTTAGGGTACCCTAAATTTAGAATGTACATTTTAGAATTTAGACCGTACATTTAGAATTTAGACTGTACATTTTAGAATTTAGACTGTATATTTAGAATTTAGGGTACCCTACAGTTTAGGGTACCCTAAATTTAGAATGTACATTTTAGAATTTAGACCGTATATTTAGAATTTAGACCGTACATTTTAGAATTTAGACTGTATATTTAGAATTTAGGGTACCCTAAATTTAGACCGTACATTTTAGAATTTAGACCGTATATTTAGAATTTAGACCGTACATTTTAGAATGTAGACTGTACATGTAGGCACTTTTATAGGGTATGCTAGGATTTTAAGCACTTTCATAGGGTACCCTACAGTTTAGGGTACCCTAAATTTAGAATGTACATTTTAGAATTTAGATCGTACATTTAGAATTTAGACCGTACATTTTAGAATTTAGACTGTATATTTAGAATTTAGGGTACCCTACAGTTTAGAATGTACATTTTAGAATTTAGACCGTACATTTTAGAATTTAGACCGTATATTTAGAATTTAGGCCGTACATTTTAGATTTTAGACTGTATATTTAGAATTTAGACCATACATTTAGAATTTAGACTGTACATTTATTACCAAATGCTTCAAAAATCTGTTTGAGCCAAGCCATATTCACCCCATCGTCCAAATTAAACACCACAATCGTCCAGTGATTAAACCCCATTAGTAATGTAACGACCCGGACCCACAACCACCACCAAAATAACATAAAATTTATCAAATAACCAATCTCACTTCCTTCCATACTCACATAACTTTCCGTTTACACTCTTTACTTGTCGATCGTCACCGTTAAATATGTAGACCTCACCACAGTGTATAACATACTGAAATCTCTTTTGTATCGGACACCGCCTCACCGTTAATCGGTCGGCCCATCACTCGTAAACTCACGGTTCTCTTTTAGCTCCAAGAGCCCCAGCCATGCACTGCCTCCTATTTTTTTTCTCGAAAACCTTCTTCCTCCTTTTTTTTCTACAAGACTTCCTTTCTTTTTTTATACTATACCAAGTTGAACCCCAAAGTGAACACTTGGCCATTGTCTATTTTATTCCCTCCTATTCAACATGCACTCACACAATGCTTACTCACCAAGCACGATACATGCACACACCCACGTACAAAAGTTACGTGGCCTCCAGCTAACTTTCCCTCAACAAGTTCTCATCTTACTCATACCTTTGTTTTCTTATTTCGTTGTCTTGTCTCTTTATCTTTGTTGATAATTTAATATATGCCCATGCATTAACTTTTACTCCCACGTGGGGTACATTTCCAAGGCCACATAATTTGTCTTCATACTACTAGTTTCTCACAAATGCATTTATGTAAAACTCCTCCTCTCTTTTTTTTCTTTTTTCCTTCAATATTTGGTAGGCCGGGTATTACAAGTAACCCCACACAGCCCCACCGGATACTTAAACTGGTCCGTCATGGCGGCGTAGGATTGAGCCAAGCCATATTCACCCCATCGACGTGATTTTCGTATGAAATGGAATCCGTCATGGCGGCGTAGGATTGAGCCAAGCCATATTCACCCCATCGACGTGATTTTCGTATGAAATGGAATCCGTCATGGCGGCGTAGGATTGCAGCAGAGGAGGCGGTGCTGCTAAGGCGGTGGCATTCGACATCGAGTAGATGCTGTAATTGGCCAGTAAGGTCATGACGGAGATCATCAGCTGCGGAGTATGCGAAAACACTTGTTGGAAAAGCCACACAAAGGACGCGTGTATTTCCGTCTGTACGTGCGTTAGAATCCCCTGTAAATCCTCGTAGAATAGCATCTCCCTCATTTGCAGGGTGAAGCTGTGGAGTTCACGAATTATGAAAACCATGGAGGAAAACGCCTTTTTCACCGAGGAACAAGCAGAGTCCCCTGCTTCTACAAACCCCTGTTGTAACTGCTTCTTCTTCCTCTTTATAATCCGTAGCGAAAAGGGAATGTTGACGCTGTTCGCCTTCCGTTCCATACTCGCCGGTATTATATCCTCCATCGCTGACCACTCCGGCGGCTGTAACGGCTCGAACGGTGAAAAGCCGATTCCATTTGTGAATGGGGTATTTTCGGAAGAATAGGGAAAAACTATTAGTCTGGGGGGCGCCTAATTTGTTTGGGACCTCATGAGCTATGAGGCAAATCAATAGGACCGGCCCACAAAAAACCCTTTCCTAAAATCGTTTTCTTTACCCAAAGAGGAAACGAATATAAAATCGTCGACAACTTTAAATTTGCTACTACTATTTCTTTTTTAATACGAAAAAAGAAAATATTTTTTTCGTTTTTCGTAATTGCACCCGTAAGCTTTTCTTTTAATGCCTAAAATTACAAACGACATAAGCACTAAAAGAAACTTTTATAGTGAAACTATTTTCCAATTACAAAACTATTTTTATTCATTAATTCATTTTTCACAACTTTGTTACGTTACGTAAATAAAGGCAAAATAAAATGCAAAAAAATTAAACAAGATTGCTAAAATTACTTAACAAATGGCTAAATCACCCCATTTTTTTTTTTCTCTCATTGGGATATGTATATAGTCCTCTTTTAGGTAGCCCACATTCTATCATTCTCATCCTTAATTGTTGCTTTTTATAGCTAAAAAAGTTGAGCACCTTATAAAGCTGCATTACTTAACTGGGGAATGCAAATAGGTGGTCGAAACCTGAAAGGAAGAGAGAGAAAAGTAAGGGAGTGGGGTTTTATTTATTTATTTATTTTTTTGCGAATATACATATATACAACAGTTTGTTTGCAGTACTTAAATGGGATAAAAGAAGTTGCCTCGTAGCTTACACCCTGTTTGTTAGCGGGATATGTATATAAGAGGTGAAAGAGGATATAATAAGAGGGGGATATAGATGTGGATATGATTTGAGGGGTATTATTTTAGAAGGGGAGATAAAAAATTACTTTGTTTTTTTTTGTTGTAGAAGGGGGATATGGGGGGGTTGGATAATGTAAAATACCCTTTTTGTCCCAAATAAAAAGTCAAAACGTAATAAAAGTGGTGGGCCACACACTTGCTGCATCTCTCCCTTTCTCCTGCGTCCCACACACCTGCTGCCATGCTTCCCATTTCTTTTTTTCTCTCTTCTGACTGATGGCAGTGGTGGGCCAGAGTGAGGGGTAAGGGGTGGGTAAAGGGAGCCGGATATAATTTAGACTGGGTGGGGTGTGCCTAAATCTTATCCCACCGCAGAGGCATATAGATATCCAAGTATATACTTATTCGGAAAGCAAAAACTTAACAAACACCGGATATAAACAACCCGGATATACATATCCGGGTAAATCTCATATCCCCCTCTCAAATCCTTCTACCATACAGGGCGTTAGGGTTTATTTCCCATTTGCTAAAATGAGGAGTTTCAAAAAAGCTGAGCTTCGTTGCTAAAATTACTTTTGTTTCTCATTAGTTAAAAACTAAGTTGTTAAAAGTCAATTTTCTCTCACATACTTCTTTTGTTAAAAGCAAGTTGCTAAAACCACATTGTTGCTTTTGGCAAAAAAAATAGAATCGGGCATACTAAAACCTTTTGTTTTTAACAAACAGAAACTCAACCTTAATTGGTAGGTAATGAGTACCTGGTGAAGGTTCAAACACCATCCCCCACAAAGAATAAGGAGTTGTTTCACATAACTTATTTGTGTAACTTTTTGAACTTTTTGCACTTTTAGGATTTTGTAGTATTTGTTTGAGTTTCAGTTATAATATTATATTTACCGATTCCTCTTAGAAAGTTTGACGCAAAACTAACAAATGCAATTTTTTTTTTTTGAATGAAGACAAAAATAAAAAAGTATAAAAAGTTAAAGGGAAACAAAGCCTAAGAATTTCTTGAATTAAAAAAAAAGGGATCGAAATGCTTCAACTAAATCCAACGAGTGATTTCAATTCTTGTCAAACAACAATCCTCCCTGTTCAAAAAAAAAAAAAAAAACAACAATCCTTAAGTTTTTTTTTGTTTTTTTAGTACAAGCAAGAAGTGTCAGTAGTTAGTATGCTAGGGTTAGAATGAGAGACGCCTCTACCACGACTCGAACCCTGGTCTCCCATGTGAGAGAACCAAGAGATAACCGCTGGACCAGGGGCGGAGCCACATGGATACAAGAGGGGTCAGTTGACCCCCCTGACCCCCAAATTTCTATAGGGATTTTTCTAGTTTACCTCACAAAATTGCTAATTGACCCCTCTTTGATTTTTTTTTTGCCCCCCCTGAACCAAAATCCTTGCACCCCCCTGAACGCGTCTAATTCTTGCCCCCCCTGAACCAAAATCCTGGCTCCGCCCCTGCGCTGGACTACAAGCCGTCGGTCGTCACAGCCTTAGTTGACAGAGTCAAATAATTTCCTTGTTCATAGTATTTTATTTTATGATTACATTACACCGTTCAAAACATGCAGTGAAACAATCAATTTCTCTCAAAACTAACGAACATTAATGGCCACACACTCACACACATAAAATTGAGTCACACTTTTTCAATTCCCATCATATCTGAAAGCATATTCATAAAGAATGGATCTAATGGAACGCGCATGCTCTTAAGGAGAAAATCCTAGCATGGGAGACTTGAACTATGTTTAAGGATGTGTTCAAAGATTTACTTATAATTCTGCAATATGTGATGATGAGATTTACTTTTGGCCAAGTGGTCTTCGGCTCAAACAGAAGAGTTTGCTCTATTCTAAGATCTTAGGTTCACTTCTCCGTACTCTTAAGCCATCCACCTCTACGCGTAACCGTCGCCCTGCATTACCAGATCATGAAAAAGTGATAAAAACCTAAAATTGGTCCCAGAATTGAAATGTGAATATCAATTTATACCTTTTTCTTATAATTAATATTGGTCCCCGAATTGAAATGCATTGCTTCAACCCTGATTACAACTGAAAAATACAAGACTCTATGCCCTCTTAGAGCATCTCCAACCCAATACTCTACTTGATAGTATCAAAATCTTGTAATTTATTCAAAAAGTGGTCATAAAGGAGTTTTCTATTCATACTTAGGGGGTGTTTGGGAGCGTCCTTTTTTTTTTTTTTGTGGCTTTTCACGTTATGCATTTTACTTTTTGGCTTTTTTTTTTATTACGGTCGGAATGCATTATAAATTAGTAGACTTGGGAGATATGTGCAGAATGCATTTTGCAACAGTAGTAGTGTTTGAGAGATACGTGGATAATATATTCTGTAGATCTTTTATGTTAGAAAAATGTGAAAAGTGAAAAATGAAAAACTAAAAAGCTCCTCTCCCCTTACTTTTGCCTTTTGCTCTCTAACATCAAAAACTGAGAATTCATTTCATAGGAATGAGTTTTGACTTTGGGTTGCCAAATATCAATGTGGGTTTTTTTTAATTGTTTTTTGTTAGGCATCAATGTTGGTTTTATTGATTGCGGAAAATGACATCTATACTTCTAAATAGTGGGAAGCTGATCCATAGGCGACTTGAGACTTGTTTTATAATAATTTTTCGTCCCATATTATCTGTTTTATACTTTAACTTGCATAATTTTCTGAAGTAAAAAAGACATATTCGTGCTTAATTTTTTACTTTTTTTGGCAATATTTTAAAGAGTTTAATTATTTATACAAATTACTAAAAAAAAACTAAAAATTATTTGTATATAGTATTTTTGATATTTTTGTTGAAATAGAATACTTAACTCATTTCAAATCTCATGTAGATGAACTTCAGGAAAAAATATTAAGGAGCTTTTGTCACCACCAAATATTGACTCCCACACTAACGTGCGATGAAAAAGGCCCCTCGAGAATCATTAACGGTGCTCTAGAAGCACTGAATGATCACTCCAGACTCTTAGGCAAGAAATCTAAGGCCTAGCCTGGTTTTTACAAAGGTCTTAAAATTAGGGCCGTTTTACTCATCACCCAGAGAGATACTGCCAACTGGTCATTGGGCCTCCAATTACCTTCCTTCAAGAGGTCCCGAAAATTAGGCTCGGGCCTAAATTAGCCCCATGCAAATTGTTTCTGCTTTTAAAATAGGAATAATCTTGCAAAATACACTCAAATCTGAGCTACATACAGTCTTTGGCTTCTTCGATGCGAGACATGGTGATCGAAAATCGCGCAGTCTAGGATTTCTACGACAGTCTTCTGTGTAGTCGATCCAAATACTTGCTCTAATTTCTCATCAGTTTGCAACCACACGCGACCCGCTGCTTCTCTGTTCGACCTGCACCTGTCTCATCAATTTGCAATCAGGTTAGCTATTCATCCCAATGTCTCTCTCTGGGTATTCCCTTTGGAAACAATCAGCATTTCTCTGAGTTTCGAAACGAGTTTAAATTTCTTCTTTCAGTTTGTATTTTGCGATTTCTTTTATCTGTTTGTGTTCTCTCAATTTGGAGTAGATTTAGAAGAAATCCTAGGTTGGATTTTAACTAGGATTTATACGCTTCTGTTTATGGGTATTTGTGGGTTTGGGTTGTTTTGATGGTAGTGTATTTGTTCTTGAACTGAACCTGAAAATAAACTTGCTTTTCACTTCGCATTTTATGTGTTTGACAAATGCTTCAAAGAAACACTGATGAGGATTGGGCCCCTCTACCTTCCCTGGTATTCAATTGGCTGCTAACATGAAAAGCCCTGGTCTTTTGAATATTCTCAGGTTATTTTTCCATGCTCAGGGGATACTGGCCTTTTGCTGTTTAAGTGGTTTGAGCTCATTGATATCCGGGAGAGTGAAGGAGGAATAGAAACGGCTTTGCGTGATTCAAACATGGAAAATAATAAATAAAGATGCTTTAGGTTTGTGTTCTGTTATCTAGTTAGAACCAAATGTCAAGTGTTCTGACCCCTGTTAGCACAATGTGATGAAAGATTAGAATTGAACCTGAAAATAAACTTCTTTCTCACTTTGCATTTTGTGGAATAGTGCTTTTTATTTGCAAGATGTCTATGTACTGTTTACTTTTATCAAAATCATCTCACTTGGAGCTTTCTTTCTTTATTAAAAACTGTGATTTAACATGTCATATGGCGCCAAAAATGGAAGAAAATACTGACGATAATCTTGAGCAAGGCTCTTCGAGTTAAACGTTCAAAGAGGTCCACTTCTTCTGTATGGGATGACTTTGTAAAGTTACCTCCTAGTGCTGATGGAAAAAAAGGGTGACACCCAGCAAGATTATTGATTAGGGTCTTGCTAACCTCCGCCTAGTAGGCAAATGATAATAAGCAAATAATGTCAAACAAGTTAGGAATCTAGTACGGTTTCTTTCTTCTTTCTATCTGAGCACTCAGTCAAGATGCAAGTGGGAGGAAATGAATTTAGAAGAGAAGATAATCAGAGTCTCGACTTGTTGCTTTGGTTTTCCTTCCATTTTTTCCCCTCTTTGTGATGCAAACATGTCGATCAAACTTTTTGGTAAGTTACGTATGCTTAATCTTTTGGGAGTAATTGTCCTCAAACCCCTCTCCTTCCCAGGAAAAGAATTTGTTCTAAGAAAAAATATTCTATTTTGCTCATTATTTGTTTATATTTCCTCGTTCTTCTTTTTTGATATAGTTTTTGGTCTATGTATAAAAATTCCCCCTCAAACCCCCTATTCCCATAATTTTTTTTTTTTTGGGTGGCCAAGTACGATTTTTTTGTTTTCTGCAATGATCATGAATTTTCGGGGCAGGGCGGGGTGGGATCCCTGATCCCTATTTGGGGCAGGGATGGAGGTGGAAGTGATTCCCATTCGGAGAACACGATGGGGAGGCAGGCAAATATCAAGTTTGGGGATTAGGGACAAGAATGGTCAAATCTGTTCCCGATCCACCCCATTGCCATGCCTAGGGCAGTGTCGATTTGATGATTTCATTTCCTGTCTTTTGCAAATGTGGTATCCTCAATCCTGGAAATTGAACATTGTCATGGGTATAAAGGGTATCCACTTAAATTTCTGGCCATCTGAGAAGTACTGTCAAGTCCTACTGAGCACTGGTGCTAAATGTTAAGTATGTGATGTGAGCCCTGATTGACAGTATGCTTGTTTTCCTTGCTAACAAGTGAACTATCTCACTTGGTTTTACCGTCGAGCCCCTTGTACGTAACTGTTAGTGACTTGCTCCAGCAAATAAAGTGGTGGCTGTTTCTCTTTGGTTTTATCTTGGCCTGAATGTAAGACTGCTTGAAGTAGCCAATTGCAGAACTTGGTCAATGTGGGAATTGATTATCAAAGTTGGCAAGATTTCATTTTTGAAAGTTAATTTGTTGATTTGTTTACCCTGAAAAGCTTCTGCCATTTTCTGATCTATTATAAAAGACATTTCGTTCATTTTTGTGACTTGTTTAGAAGTCTCAGATGGGGTCAAGAGTTGTTTACTTTGTTTGGTTTCCTTTTTATCTGCTGGCAGGTAAATTATGCCTAGCTATTGTCTTGGTTGATCTCTTCTGGCCATCTCCCTGTCCCTGTTTATCAATTTAGTTTTCTTGTTGAGTCTAGGAAATGGTATATTCTACCCCTGAATTTTAAATCAAGTTATATGTACCAAAGTTGGTGATCTAGCTTTTTAGTAACTTGCATTTTTCGTTGGCATGAATAAACGCCGTTTGGTGTGTTTGCTTAGTATTTGAGCTTGCTGCCTGTACTACATGGACTCAGATATGGGCATCTGATCTGAGGTCTGCGTGTTAGATTCATTTTATGCTCATGTACAAGGACAAGAAGAAAGATTAGACTTCATTTCCGTAAGTAAATACTTCGTTACTTTTGAAAGAGAGGATAGTTGTTGTAGGCAATTGTTGGGATACCTGAACTCTAATATCTGTTTTTGGGGTATTGAAACTAAACTGTCATGTATTCCGAAAAGTGATATGAGAATGGAATAATACACATACATACTTTCTAGAATTGAAGTAGTTATTGGGTAGACGTTTATTCTTTGTAGCAGGATCCTTCTAAAATGGGTGCGCTCCCAAGACGGGAGCTCGAATCGGCGCTCCCAAGATGGGAGCTTGACGGGAGCTCGCTTGTAACTAGGATGGGATCTTATCGGGCCATTAAAGCAATTATTCTCATACTTTTAAGGGTATTGAAATAAGAATATGAAAATCATATGAGTCAAGAAGTTTTGCAAATTGAAAATATCTGACTTCCAAAAATTTTACCCTTTAAGATAGGGAAAATTTTCAACAAGTATCACTTTTCCTTCATGGTAAAATATTTAAAGATATTTTATATACATATTTAAATATGATTTATATACGCTCCTTAAGTGCTCCCAACCTTGAAAACTTCTAGGTGCCTTCGCTGCCCCGCTCCCGCTCCCGTCCCCGTATCCGCTCCCTCTTCATCCAACTAAGCATTTATTTATACCCGCCAGATACCTAGAATTCATATTCATATCCTGATATGGCGTGTCCGACATGTTTTTTTTTTTTGGTAAGTTAACCTATCATAAAAAGCAAACAAACCAAATACAAGAAACAACAAAGCCTAACCAGGCCAAGTAACATGGTGTGTCCGACATGTTACTTGCCAAAATTGAAGAATCAGGTAATTTAGGTTGCTAGTGTGGCTGAAATGCTGCACCTCACATATTACTTTAGCCAAGGACGTGATTATGTACCTAGTAAAAGTTATCTTCACCAAATTATTCTTTCTGAATGATCCCAACTCTTTTATAGATCTCTTTTCATACACTCCAGACACATAGATTTCATATTCATATCCTGGTATGGCGCGTCCAACATGTTACTTGACAAAACTTGAAGAATCAGGTAATTTAGGTTTCAAGTGTCGCTGAAATGCTGCGCCTCACATATTACTTTAGCCAAGGACGTGAACATGTACCTAGTAAAAGTTTTTTTCACCAAATTATTATTTCTGAATGATCCCAACTCTTTTATCTGGTGACAGGAATGCACTGTGATTCAGTAGCTTTTAAGGATATAGCGCCGTTCAGTTCCATGTTCATTCAACTGTTTTACTCGCATTTGAAGTTAAATAACTTGTCTTCCCTGGCAGGACTTCACACAGTTACTGCAGGACTTTAAACAGTTACTTTATTTACTATCTTATGTGAAATTGTGGCAGATAATGGCTGGAAAAGCAGTAAAATCTATATCAAAAGCTGTGGGTGAGTACAAGTATCCCTGGCAAGAGAAGTTGGCAAAGTACAAGGATGAGTTTGCTAAGGGCGTTTGGGGTTATTGGGAGCTTGGAGCGTGGAAACCACTAAGCATCAGTGCCCGCCACAGAGCTCGTATACGCAAAGAAGTCCTTCTTGCCGGTGAGGACTGGCCTTATGATCCAGCGAGGAAAGAGATGAGAACTAAGAGGAAAGGGCATAAACATGACAGAATATCGGCGGAAAAGCGGGCACACACTGCTGAGTTAATGCAGAAGATGCCTCAGATGTTGGCGGATTACAGAAAGAGAAGGTGGCAGAAGAAGATGAATGAAGAGGAGGCCAAGGCCAAGGCTGATGATTAGGTTCTGTTCTACTTACGGGTAGGAATTTCAGGCACAACACGAGAACACAATAGGAACCCGACACCATTTGGTAATGTGCTGCACATTAACAGATTTTAGAGGGTGGTTCTCTCCTTGTTATTTTGGTTTGTTTTTCTCTTTTCGAATACAGGAAGTTGTTAGATACTGGATCAATGAAGCATTTGTGATGAGAAGGCTTGCATTTTGAATTTTTTTTTTCATTGGCTGGGTTATATAAACCAATTAGAAATTGAGCCGACGAGCAAAACTAGCTGATGCATCTTCATGGTATCTTTGGTCCTCGATTTTTGTTGTGGTCATGTTCCTTGGGAAACAGGAACTGGTTTTTCATTTGTGTGTGTGGGTTTTGGCAAGAATCCATGGCCAAAATAACAGGATACAAGCCAAAATATTTGCTCTGGCTTTAATTGGGCTTCCCGCGAGTGGACGGTGAGATTAACCTCAAGGATTGGTCAATTGGCCTTGAGTAAGCTACGTGCTACGCATGTAATCATGTGCTCATTATTGTCGAGATGAGCTGCTTAATTATTAATTTTTTTTAAAAAATATACATTATATTCCTTTTTGAGATTTTTTAAAAATAAAATTACAAAGAGAAATATAAGTAAGTCCGAATTTTTTTTACGATTATATATGTCGAATTGTGATTGTGAGACCAAACCAAATGGTAGTTTATGGTGCAATTGTGCACATTCGAGCTGAGATTTTTTCCCCTTTTGTTATTATTCTCTTCCTAATTAAACCGAATAAAATAACCAAACCAAACCCCTCAACTAAAACCCCTCTATGAAATACCTAATGGTGTCCCAACTACTAATGACTTACACGCCAAAAAAAAAAAAAAAAAACAAAGAAAGAAAGAAAGAAAGAAAGAAAAGGACGTAGTCGGAAATAAGGAAAAATAATCGAAGTGGGGAAAGAAGACAAAAAGGAAAAACCCAGAAATAAGGGAAAAGAAGAAAAAAGAGCACCATGTGTACACACTTTTCTCCCTCAAAATTCCAGAAATGCCCTTTGACATATGACAAAACCTAGGCAAAAAAGGGACGTAGACGGAAAACCTCAAGAATCTTGTAAGGACAATACGGCAATCATGCAAAACCTGTCAAGATGATCTGAATACCCTCCTTACAAAGCCACATCAGCTCTAATTATAGAAAAATAAGGGTACTTTGGTCATTTCCCTCACATGGTGGCAAGCCACCACCGATTTCCTTATTATACAAGTGTGTTGATATATCCATTACAGTTAGAAATATATATTGAGCTCTATTCCAAGCTTAAATTAAGCTTCTCATCCAAATGGCATGAGTGGTTCAGTTACTAAATCTTTTACTAGTGGCAACAAGTTAATAACTCGCCAGGACTTTGAAAAGTCTCTATTTCCAACCTCCACCACCGTACCAATATCTCAACCTATGGAGTGATTAGATTTGATTAGCAATAGATCACTTTTTAAGTGGATATAACCATGTATATATTGTGCTTGATACTTGTACACTTCTCATAAACCATTAGACCGAGTTCAGTCCTGACTTTTCGAGAGCCTAAAGCGAAGATTGAAAATGAGGCCCTTCCTTATTGGACTATCATAAAGGGTACCAAAGAGGCCCTAAAATTCGTAAATTCTAGGGGGCCTAAAGCGGCCACACCTTGAGCTTTAGCTCAAACAGTATCTTTATTTAGACCAATCCTTCTCTCCACCACCAAACCAACCTTTCCAATCCTTTTGCTACAAAAAGCTCATTCCTTGGCTCTGGCTTAGGAAATTAAGGAGTCCAACAGTAGAACTCAACATAAACATGAAAGGACATTCCCTTTCATTCTCCTTCTTCTTCTCCTTGTACTTCTCTCTCTTCTATTTCTCACTCCTCAGAGATGTTAAAGGCAATGACGAAGCTCAAAATAATGGTGTTTATGTTGTATAGATGGGATGCTTCGCGAAATGGTACCTTGAGAGATGACCACACTCAGCTTCTTGAACTCTTTGTCACTAGGGTAAATATCCTTAGTAATTTAGTGTTTGGAATGTCAGTTCTATCAATACAATAAGTATCCGGATGTTTGTGATTCAATGTCAATATTGTGGAACGTGGCTTGATACAAGCTGGCCCAGACATCCGGTTAAAGAAAAATAAAAAACGTGACTTGATGTCGAGCGATAATGTTCAATAACTACTAATACATGACTTTTTTCATTTGCAGATAGGAACACACTTAAATATTCCTGCCATTTTTTCAGTCTTTTATCAAATATGTATCATCATTATTTACGTATCTATTTGACAATTTCTATAGGAGACGAAATGCATTGGTGCACACATACAAACATGGTTTCTCAAGGTTTGCAGCTCGTCTATCAAAGGAAGAAGCAGATTCGATCGCCCGGAGGCCTGGAGTTGTATCAGTATTTCCTGATACACTCTTGAAACTCCACACTACCCGTTCTTGGGATTTCTTGAAGTATCAGGCTGATCTAGAAATGGATTCCGGCCATCGTTCGGACTCGGACATTTTTTCCCAGGAATCATCATCAGATACCATAATTGGCATATTGGATACAGGTGATGAATGAGCCTATAAAACTCTGTTCCTAATTATCAACAATTTGATTGCATACATTCTTGTGGATACGACTATATATCCCTATATCAACCAACAACATTGCAAATGGAAATCCAGGTATTTGGCCGGAGTCGCCGAGTTTTGCGGACAAGGGGATGGGCCCAATTCCGTCCCGGTGGAAGGGGACCTGTATGGAAGCCCAAGATTTTTCCTCCTCCCACTGTCACAGGTACTCAAGGTTTTAAATATCGGTTGCTACACACCATGTTGGTTAATTAAGACTTGAGACTTTACAGGCATACACAGCAACACAGCTTCTTGCAACTTAAGATGGGTATTTCCCAAATGCGAAACACTTCTGGGGGCTGCCAAAACGCCTCCCAACGCAGATTTTTCATAAGGATTATCTGCGATGGGACTCCGTTTGAGCCAGAATTCGGAAAAAAATTTCAATGCCAAGCGGGTACCACGTGGTGTCCGCTCGCGAACAT
Source organism: Vaccinium vitis-idaea (assembly GCA_963854785.1). Lineage (NCBI taxonomy): Eukaryota > Viridiplantae > Streptophyta > Magnoliopsida > Ericales > Ericaceae > Vaccinium > Vaccinium vitis-idaea. Next base: position 35,142,066 of record OY978226.1, on the reverse strand, counting down.
CCGGCCGTCCAAAAATGTAATGGACGGCCCTGATTGATAGTGCTGGATGGAATTTAAAAAAATGAAAAAAAGGAAAGGAAAAGTGCATTTTAATCCGGGCTATATGTTACATTTTTTGACAACCAAATGTGCGCGAGTGGAGTGGGCACCACGTCAGCCATACCTGCTTGGCACTGAAAAATTCCTCCCGAATTCATTTCAAAGCAGGAGTATGACAAAGCTTTGGACCTCAACATAATCACTTCATTTTACTTTCCCTTAAAGAAATATTCCGTGCTTCATTTTTGCATTTTTATGGTTCTGTTGTTGACGAATTATAAGTTCACATAAGTGGTTTTCTGGGTGTCCAAATTTGTATCAGAAAATTGATTTGAGCAAGATACTACTTTGACCCAGACTGGGACGTTGCTGGCGCTCTTTCGCCCAGGGACATGGAAGGCCACGGCACTCACGTGGCATCGACAGCAGCTGGAATCCCCGTCCCCGGCGCATCGTACTACGGTCTAGCCGTCTAGCTACGGGAACCGCCAAAGGCAGATCCCCCGGGTCGAGAATCGCTGTCTACCGTGTGTGTTACCCTAATGGATGCCCTGCGTCCGCAATCCCAGTAGCGTTTGACGATGCAATCGCTGATGGGGTCGACGATTTATCCGTATCCCTTGGCGCGGAGGCTTCACTGGAAGACGGATTCTGGTCCACCGCGACAGCCATTGGATCATTTCACGTGGTTGAGAAGGGTATTACCGTGGCATGCGCCGCAGGGAACAGTGGGCCTTGGCGCGAATATTGCTCCTTGGATATTGACCGTCGGTGCCACCACCATCGACCGCGATTTTGTGTCCCATGTCGTGTTGGGTGACTACCGGGTGTTTAAGGTACTTGGTTTTGTTCTTGATTTTACATACAATAGGTGGCGGAGTCACATAATATGCCGTCAATTTTTGTCTTGTAAAAGTTTTTGAGTCACCAAATTTTTGATGTATTTTCATTATGAACCTTAGGGTGGAGGCATACATTTTGGAAACCTACAAAAGAATCCCATATATCCCTTGATATATGGCTTGGATGCCAAAGGGGAGTGGAGATCTTTTCTATAAAATTGAAGATTTTGATGCAAGGTACATCAAACAAATATACCCATGTTTGGGGCTCGAGGGTTAGTAGGATACATGAAAAAGTATCCCCGAAAGTGATCAGAAAAAGGGAATGAATATGAGCCATTTTATTCCCCTTTCCGTGGACATTTTCGGAGATACTTTTCACGTATCTTAACATTTTTGTTGCAGTCCTCGTGACCAAAGTTTTTGTACCTTTTTTTCTTCTTTTTCCTTCTATTTGTTTTCCAGAAATTGTAACCCGGGTACAGATGGTTTCCCACCTACACTAGACGAGAACAAAATCAGAGGGAGGATTGTTGTGTGTGAGCATTCCGATTATCGATGCGAGGTCAAACAGAAGCTCGAGATAGTGATAAGCCAAGGCGGAATTGGAGTAATTTTGGTTGTCGATCATACCCGTCGGGTTGCATCTTCTGCTTACGGAACATCACCCATTTCTGCAATCACTGAATCTGATGGAACTGAAGTGCTCTCATACATTCGTTCGAGCAGGTAAAAACTTGTTGCAGAAGTGAATAAAAACTTGATATTCATTACTTCAAGCAATTCGCTACTAAACTTAAAGCTCTTGAAAATTTTCGAAGGAATCCGGTTGCAACAATTCTTCCAACGGTATCAGTCGCAAAACATAAGCCAGCTCCTATAGTGGCCGCCTTCTCATCTAGAGGCCCTGCATACAAAATAAAGCAACTTCTCAAGGCACGCAGTGAACCATCTTTGATCCCTCTTCTGTCTTTTGCTATTCAGTTTTAAACTGAATTCGTTGTTTTATTTGGCTTTTCTGTACTGGGTTTTTTCGCAGTCTGATATTGCCACACCAGGAGTTGACATTCTTGCAGCGTAGCCAAACACGTCAGAGGCGCTTGAGAACAGGGATCCACCGCTCTTTTATCTGCTCTCGGGAACTCCCATGTCGTGCCCGCACGTTGCTGGAATCGCTGCTGCAGTTAAGTCTCAGTATCGAACTTGGAGTCCCTCTGCTATCAAATCAGCCATCATGACAACGGGTTAGTCTCTAGCACATTTTTCAATTGTTTTTTAAAACATAAACAGTAGTCCTAATAGGACCCGGGGGGCCTCTAGTGAGTTGCTCACTACACGCCTGTAGTGAGCAAGCTCACTACAGCCTCCCGAATTCGTTCTAAGATTATCTTAGTTAGGTTGCCAAAATCGTCATCCTAATGAGGAAACCTTACGAGTTCACCCGCAGCTAGTCAAACCAACAACATGAAGGCCCCAATAACAACAGATTCAGGATCAGTTGCCACGCCTTACGATTATGGTGCAGGAGAAGTAACCACAACAGGACCACTGCAACCGGGCTTAATTTACGAGACCAACACAGTTGACTACTATGATGCATCCCAAATAAAATTGGTCTCGCTAGATCCATATGGATTTACGTGCCCTAAAGACCAGAGTGCGGATTGCATCTCAGACATGAACTACCCGTCAATAGCAGTATCCAATTTCAAGGGACGAGAGAGCAGGAGAGTTGTTAGAACAGCCACAAATGTTGGTGTTTGTGACGAAACAGTTTACACTACAACTGTGGAAGCACCTACCGGATGGGAAGTGTAGGTGATACCGGAAAAACTACAGTTTACGAAGGAAATTAAGAAGCTAAGCTACGAAGTGATTTTCACATCTGAGACATCACCAGAGGAAGATGTGTTTGGTTCAGTTACATGGACCAATGGAAAGTACGGAGTCCGAACTCCATTTGTTTTAAGCAGTTAACATGTATGCGAATCCTAAGTAATATTATTTGTGAATACCTATGAGCCTATGGTGCTGTTTGCCACTGTTGCACAATACCGCAAGAGAACATAGTCAACACTATCAAACAAATGGAATGGAACAAGGTTGAAAAAACCATTGTCTCACCATGGTTTTGTGGAGGGAAAAGAAATGGAAGGGGAAAAGATAGGAAAGTTGAAGATGCGTGAGCCCCTTTTCCCATTGCAAAGACATTTGAAGCTCAAAAAACGAAACGACACAAACTAATTAACACATCAACTGATTAGCAGAGATTGAACAAGTAATTGACATGTAATTTTTACAAATGCAGGTAAAGAATGGAACTAGCTGAAACAAAGTACAAGAACCATTCCACACACTCAAGCCTAAAACCCAAAATTAACAGGACAAAGATGCTCTCGTGGCCGCTTGCTTAACCTAATGCTGTTCTATTAGTACACCCTTACCAAATCTTCTTCCATTCCACATGTTCTGTAATCTAGGGGTATAAAGGAAAAAGAACTATACCATCTAAAATCTAAATTATAAATAAGCAAGCAAAAAAATTGAGGGGTACTTACGTGTCCAATAGATGGTAAACCTGATCATCTAACAGGGGAAATGCAAGAGAGTGATTACAGGGACCAATTAGACCGAAGCATGAGGGAAGGAAATTGGGTAGACCCATCCATCACATATACAAGAGCTGGCTGCAAGCTAAATCTCTTTCCAAAGTTGAAGTTCAGAAAGGTTTCAACCTGAAAATGATCCCAACTTTTGGGACCTTGCATCAACCCACCCAAACTCAAACCCCATCCAAATTCATCGTCAGGAGTATCAGAAATTGACACGGCCCACTGCAGATGTCTGGGATCATATCTTTTCATCTCTAGCCAACCTCCAATTCTAGTGCTCTCATCTAGCTCTGACTCCAGCATCACAGCAATAGATCCTGTCGGTACATTTTCTTTTGCTTGTGCCCCAATAACAGGAGCAGATGCCTCCAGGGGCATGTCAGAAACTTTACGATGTCTAAAAATGCCTACAGGTATAGCTAGGGCTCCCAGACAAACTTCTTGACCTGAAAATTTAGGCACTTGGTGAATACCCAGAAGCGAGAGCTTTGTACTTCTTGAAAGTTGACAGACAACTTGCCCAAAAGTACTGAAACACTGAGTGAATCCGACTGAACCGGGCTGTATTCCTAGTCCACTGACAAACTGAGCCAGAGAAGCAACGATGTTCGATTTTCTCACCATCAATCCCATGGCACTACCGTTACATAGATTCAACAGAGGTGGTCCCAACGATGAATAATTGGTAAGGGCCTTTTTCTGCCAAATACAAAAAACACTAGGTCAATCCAAATCTGAGTTGTAACTTTGCAAGAAAGTCTAGAGGTAAGGTGGAATGGAAATAGTAAAATTTCACAATGCTTATAAGCCAAACTTAGAAACAAATAAAGCACCATACATGAATCAGCATATGATCTGCCAAACCAAAAACAGAGTTCCAAAATGGAAATAAGCCTGATGCTTCAACAGCTTTGCATCTATTGGTGCTATGCCCAACATAATGAAGGGATGTGCGGATGTGAGATATCGGTTTGGACCAAGTAAATAAATTAGCCTTGTGTGTGGACCAATCAAAATAAATACGCCTGATGCTTGATAGATTGATTGGATTCAAGAAAAAAGGAGTATAAAGTTTGTACCTGATGAGGAGAATTTGTAGAAATTCCAACATCTCGGCAATGAGCTCCCACAGGAATAGCAGCCACAGAGAACCAGTCACTAATATTTGCAGCATATAACACTTTCGCCAGGGAAAGCGGACTACCTAAAACATCATCGTGGCCTGTTACACTAGATACAAACTCTGTCACAAGAGTGTCTTTCTCCCGAATAGCGGTTTCAAAAGTCAACCTTGAATGAACACCCGTCCTGATTCCAGCTCTCCTTATTGCATTAAAATTTTGTTGGCTATCATCATCCATAAATAGTAAAGCCCCCAAAACATCAATCTCTCCCCTCACATGGGTACTAGCTTCTTGGAATGGGCTTCCCTTTGAAGACTTGTAGAAGGAAAGAATTTTCTCCACCTTGTCTTGTCTGTCTCTGAGTTTCATGAGATCTGAAAATGCTTCCCGTTGCAACCGCTTCAAGATTTCAATCTGAAAAGAATATCAAAGGAGGACTTGTAAAGCACCATCATACATCTTGTTGCTACCAATGGATGAAGAGAATTCGTACAACTCTATATTGCCAATATGGTATAAAATTAACTGCCGAATAAATGAATAATTAAGGAGGCATTAATGTAAACTGTTCCTTGCCATATCAAGAATTGGTTCATGAATTGGGATGACTTTCGTCTGTCAGCTTCATAACGATCCAATAGCTCACAGGAAAATAGAAGGTCATTAACAATGCTCTAATCTAATTTAGTCTTATCATTGGGCCAATGAAAGACAATAAGATGACGAGGCAGAGATTTTCTCAATTTGAGAAAAACAGATAGCATCAAGCTTCCCAATACTCTCCAAGAGAAACCACTGTGGATACTGGCAGCAGCAGGATATGATTAGATATCTTTTTAAAGCAAACAAGCCTGGAAAACAGACTGAGGATAGAGTTTTAAAAACGGCTCAATTATTTTTGAAGGTAGAAAATTAGACATCATCAGTTGGACAATTGTTCCATTACCATAGGACATGGATCAGATCATGGCACAACCAAAAAAGTTGGAAATCCCCTAAAAGCAACAGTTCATGAAACCAGAAACTAGTCCTGCATTGCTGCTTTTCCACTAAACATCGTCGGTGATAGTGTACATTAAAAACAAAGATAGATTAGCTATGGGGAAAGTGTTGCAACAATCACCCTACGTCATTAACCGAAAGAGATACACATAACATATACATGTAACTAACCCCATAGGGTTGGGCCGAGTGAGCATGCGATAGCAACCAAAGTGCGCACTCCCAAGAGGTCGCAAGGTCGAATCTCACGTTGGCCAAACGTACCAAACATTGGGGCACTGGAGGTTTGCTCGATCTGAAGTTATCAGGGCTCTGGGATTTAGTCGATACGCGTGCAAGCTAGTCCGGACACCCGGTTATCAAAAAAATAAGAAATTACGTATATAACACAAAATCTTTGCAGATTAAAAATGGCTAGTACGTGTAATGTGCAACCACAACAAATCAGAAGCAACATAAATGGGAATAAAAATACTTTACTAAGATAAGCTATGTAAAGGACCCATTCTCCAAGACAATTCACCAAATGAAATTTAACTTCCTAATAAGCACCAAGTAAAGTAGAAACCAAATGGATGCAAGTTTTAAGCATTGTTGTTAAAATCCTATGATACAGGATATGTATCCTACGATTTGTATCGTCCCCTCAGCAAAACAATACGTATCCCATCCTGTATCCTTTTTGTATAGAAATCCTACGATGCAATGGCGTATCCTACGATATATATGTGTATCCCGATTGAATACGTATCCTACAATTACTTAATGGAATATATTCAAACATAATTGTAAGAAGTGGAACCTCAAATGTATTAATCTAAATTGTTTGGGTGACATTCAAACCATTTGAAAGATATCCAACCTCAAAGTAGGGCTTGAATAGAAGAAAAACCATACTTCGATCGTGTTTTGGGAGAATATTATTAGGATTTTCTTTTTTGTCCTTGCCTAAGGTAGCAAGAAACCTCAATCTGATAAATCCCAGTTGAGAGACTTGAAATTTTGAAAATTAAAAAAACTTAGTTTGTTGGTGTTATTAGGCATGAGTACTTGTTAATTGTATATTAATTATGGTTAACGTATCCCGATAAGATTTATAAAACAAGCAAAAGGATACACACAATACGTATCACGATTTCAAAACCTTGGTTCCAAGGGAAAAACTTTATCAGCACAACACAGTGATTATATTGCTAAAAAAATAGTGTGTTTGATAGTTCTAAAAAGATTGTGCGGTCTGTAAGGCGAAAACTTTAAAATTATGCAGTTTTATCCCCGGGGAAAAAAAACTGTGTACCGCTAGTTACTAGACATCAATCAATATCAAAGAGTTCTTTTAATTTATCAAAAAAGTTTTAAATATGCTTTAATGAAAATAAATTAGTTTTACGTCTTCGTTGGCGGACCGGACAATCTTTTGGGGGAAAGAGGTATCAAAACCTATCCAAATGATGTGCAACTCAATTGCTGAAGCCATTTCAAAATGCAACACATACATATATAAGCAAACACACCAACGCATTCATCAAAGAACCATAATAAATGTCACCGATTAAAAAACTTATGATTTTGGTAAACGATTTCAAAGGGAGAATAGTGAATACCGGTTTGCGGCGATTGGGATTGTCGGTCCAGTGGAAGACACCGCTTGCAAAATCTTGAGTCGATTTTGCAAATTCTTTGAGTTTATCGACAACTGAAACAACCGGCTCCATTGCGAGAGAGAGAGAGAGAGAGAGAGCTGGCGCAGAAGAGCGGGTTCTAGATTGTGAACGCAATTTGGGCATGAATATTTTGGTGGGGGCTTTCGAATAGTATAATTTTGGTGGGGGTATTTTAAAGATTAATTATTTGTTTTGACGAAAAAAATTTATATAAAACAATATTTTAGACGAAAAAAATATCACTGGTCGAAACGGACCATTAATCCAAAAATCAATCTAATGAAAATTGAAAAATGACGAATAAAATCACCGAAACCTGTTAGGAGTCTGATCTGCCAGAGGTTTTGCCCATGCGTGCAGGCCCAATCCGTTGCGGAGTATCCATGAAGTCCACCACATCACATGGACCTAATATACATTGAATGACCCATATTAAAAGGCTAAGCCTTTTAAGTGGTGAGTCATCCAATTGTATATTAAGGTCCAACTTGTTTTCGATTTATCCGATGTGGGACTCATCTTTCACACATGTTCCCAACAATCTCCCCCTCATGTGTGAACCATGCATTGGGCCTAGCTCCCCCTCGATCTGATCCAGTTGACTCCCCCTTAATTCTTGATCTATCTCTCCAACATCGTATCCGAACCCGAGCTTATTTACCGCACCCACTCCATCAAGAGCCACCATACTCAACGCGAGCCACCTTGCTTGCTAGCCAAGTGATGCACGCACCAGGAATTTTTCATGCTCCATCGAGAGTACCCACTCCACCGAGAGCCACCTTGCTACCAGCCACTTGCCGCACGCACCAGGAATTTTCTTGCTCCATCGAGAGTTACAATGGATTTTTCCTGCTCCTCCGAGAGTCTCTGTGCAAGCCCACAACCACCGATGCTTCCGGGAGAGTCCGCCCATAGATCGTCAGCCATCTGCTCTGATACCATTTGTTAGGAGTCGTCTGATCTGCCTGAGGTTTTGCCCTTGCGCACAGGCCCAATTCGTTGGGGAGTATCCATGAAGTCCACCACATCACATGGACCCAATATACATTGAATATATGACCCATATCCACTTAAAAGCCTTTTAAATGGTGAGTCATCCAATTGTATATTACGGTCCAACTTGTTTTTGATTTATCCGATGTGAGACTCATCCTTCACAGATGTTCCCAAAAAAACCAAAAGTACCAAAAATATAATAGAAACTCACCCTCGGTTTTGGGTACCAAATTGTTGGGCTGGGTTTTTCTAGAGGAGTTGTTATGATTCGAAGATTACATCGACAAATATGGGCTTTGCTTTGTGTATATATGGTATTGGGCACCCTTTCCTTGTAAGTCAGTTTTTAAGAGTGAGTTCTCCCCATGATTTTGTATCATTTGGTATCAGAGTTGGTCACCACTTTTTAATTCGACTTGTGTCAGTGCTTATAGAGTGAGCCGTTGTGGGCGTCGTTTGCGGAGTGTGATAATACGTTACAATCTTAATATCCAGGGGCGGAGGGAGGAAGATACAAAGGGGGTCAGTTGACCCCCCTGAGGTCCAATTTTTTGTAGGGATTGTTATAGTTTTGCCCAGGTTTCTGCTATTTTGATCTTCCTTTACACCTCATTTTTTTTTCAAATCTATTAAGAGTTCAAATTTTGACCCCACTTGCCCAGATTTTTGCTATTTTGACCCTACTTTACACCTTTTTTTTGCCCAAACCTATTAAGAATTCAAATTTTGATCCCACTTGCCAATGGTTTTGCTATTTTGACCCCATTTTACATCTCATTTTTTGTCCAAATCTATTAAGAGTTCAAATTTTGACCCTCCTTGTCAAAATCCTGGCTCTGCCCCAGTTAATATCTCACATTGACCAAGTATATGCTTTTCTTTGTGCATAAAAGCTCTTGAATACCATCATTTTGTAAGCCGGTTTTGAAGATTCAGTTCTACTCCTGAGTTTGTATCAGTTGTTCTTTGCATACAGAGCTTTGGGCTTCATAATTGGGGCCCATGTTTGGAGCAGACACATACAAAAATGTACTCCTTGCAAGCCTAAATTAATTAATTTATTGGTGGAGTTTTTAAGATAAAAAAACACAAAGAATAAAGGGGAAATCAATTTTATTAGGGAGTTTTTAAGATTTTAAGCACGAAGAATAAAGGGAAATCAATTTTATTAGGCATACGTTCATCGGCAAACGAAAAATAGTAGTAGTAACTTTTTGACACATGCAGAAATAGTCCTTCAATATGTTCTCATTTTCATTAGCCAATAATATCGATTTAAACCACTGGCGTGTATCGTGTCAGTACCATATAAACAGTGGCAACGGCACATTACCCATTGAAAAATTTCTTTTGGCTATAGTTACATACTAATTTTCCACTTGTTAACCAATGACTCCATTAGTAGTATTGACTCCACTATGACTCTATTCATTTGTCAAGAGTGTAGGAAATTGTTCACAAAAATCTATAGTGAAGAAAAAGAAATATTTTTCGCAATGTGTTCATTTGACAAAAGTAATTTGTACCAAAGTTAAAATATAGCAATATAACTGTATGGGGAACTGATATAAAAACAAGATTCATATTACAATGCGGTGGTAACATACAAATCAACCGGAACACGGGGAAAAAAAAAATATTTCGAACTCTTGAAACCTCGTGTCCCCAATGAATCCCAATCAAATTTTACAAATAGTGTATAAGTAGCTCCTAGCATTTCTCTCTAGCTAAAGAGAGATTGAATTTAAACAAGGTGATGAATGTTTGTCAGAAGAAGCTTTTGATATCTTTCTCCAGGACTTGATGGACCATGATCCTGTATGCTTTTTCCGTGAGATGAAAACTGTCCCAAAACACATACTCTGAGACATTGGCACATGTGAATGAGCAAAAAAATGCTACTTCCACCATGCCACTCCCACAGCACCCCTTGTTCCCAATCTCAAATCCTGCCCACAGCCAAAAAAATAATAGTAACAATCCCAATTACAATGACCATTCACAACTCCCCTCAAATGGAAAAAAAACTTGGATGCGGATAGGGTACTGCCACCTGGTTCCTGTAACCACATCAGGGCCGTCCAAAACATGCTTAGACAACTCGGATGCACCGACGGGTACTACCCATGCAAGTCTTTCTCCCTCCAATGGGTCTTTATGGAAAAGTTACAAACACACAAAAAGTGTCCAGAAAAAGACCGTATATGGTCTAGACCACTCAACTCTTGTGTACCCAAAAATGCTTGTACCTGTATTCCGGTGCATTTTATGTCATTAGATCAAGTAAGAATTCGAGAGGTGTAAAGGCTCTCACGTGATCCAATGACCGTATAACACACGGAATGCCGGTACATGCATTTTTAGGTAAAGCAAAACTGGCCAGATGTTTTGTTTTTCTGCCCATTTGTTATGTATCGGTATCATTGTTGGTTCTTTTCAAATCTAAGTGTTAAGAAATATTGTCCCACATTGCCTAGGAGTAGAATGGGTGATCACTTAATATATGCTGGGACCTCTCCACTCATTGCCAATTGGTTTTGAGATGGATATAAAGTTTCAACATGGTATCAGAGCGGGGCCTATTCCACTCCACATTTAAAAAAAAAGTCGCAATCCCACACCCACGATGACAGACCAGCAAAAAGGCTGCACGATGATAGGACCCAAAAAGTGGCCACACATGACAGACCTCAAATGCGGTTGCATGTGAGGGGGGATGTTAAGAAATATTGTCCCACATTGCCTAGGAGTGGAATGGGTGATCACTTAATATATGCTGGGACCTCTCCACTCATTGCCAATTGGTTTTGAGATGGATATAAAGTTTCAACACTAAGTAACAGAGGAGAAGAAGATTTTACCATATTTCGGGGGGTTTCGAATGAGATCAAGAGGAAGACTGTAAGCATCAATGTAGACCATCCTGGCATTTGGAAGGTTGCGGTTGCAAGAGTTCAGCTGCAGTGACAGCTTTTTGTTGAACAATCTTGCTGCTGCATTGTACTTCTCTACACAGTTTCTTTGTGGCCCTCCTCCCAGGGTTCTCTGCGATGGCACACACCCTATTGGAGGTATACCAAATACACCAATTCTTCGTGCTCCCAGTCCATATAAGTCCTTCATTATGTTGCAAATTTCAGCATATTAGATTTAGTTGGCTTTAGAATGATACTTGGAAATGGCCTAGGCCTAGGAGTGCTGTAACCTAAGAAATTCTGGCCAACACTCCTGCAAATTTAGTCCCTAATCCCTCTGTCTCTGAAGTTAGATGGACGCTGACTGATAGCAGGGCTGGCCCTGGGCTTAAGCCCACCAGGCTGCCGCTTAGGGCTCCCAATTTTTGGCCCAATAATAGGGCCCCAAAATTGTAAGTTATGTTGATAGCTTTGCAAATAAGGCTCTAGCACTTTAGCGCGGTAAGATCTCTGAACTACATCCAACAGGTTTAGTGTTCGAGTCCAGCATGTCTATCTTCATTTTTTACACCAGCATACTTCAAAAATGTACAAAAAGTGCTAATCTGTTGCTGGTGCCAAGACTGGAACTCCCGACCTTAGAGTAATAGGTGGTATTCTTAGCAAAGTACCACTGCACCTCAAGGCATTTCCCAACCTCATTTTGGACAACTAATATATATACAATTTTTAAGGGGCCTCATTGTTCAAACTCGCTTAGGGTCCCGAAAATCTCAGGGCTGGTCCTGACTGTTAGTGGGGTTTACTCTACAAAATCTGCTTGGCAAGCTTTGAGGGAAGTGTATCCACCTGCTCCTTGGGCTGGTCGTGTTTCAGTGTGAGTATTCTCAGATTGTGCGGAATTGTTTGCTGACCAAAAATCATGTTGTTAGACCTTGTTTTGGCCTTTTGGGCTAGTATATCAAGGGAGATGGAGTGGTTATGTGGTCATAAGAAAAGGGATTTATGCTCTAATTACAGAGTTCACAAAGTTGTCTTTTGCAGCTGCTTTGTATTGGATTTGGAGGGAGAGGAATTGTCGGCAATTCCAAGGGAAGGGACTGGTATCTCTGCTGAGGTTCTCGGTGTTTTGGATGAAGTGCGATCTTGTCTCTGCTCTTGGAAGACTTTGAAGCCTACGGATGCAAATAGGCTTATGACACTAGAGATTGGAGGCTGAAATAGGCTTAAACAGATTTTAATTTTCGATATGGGAAATCGAGCTCAAAGGATTTGATCTAGTCCAAAACTTTTTACTTGAAGGCACGAGAACGAGATTCTCCATCTTCGAACTACAGCATGGCCTAACGAAACTCACAATTATCATATCATGCAGGTGGAAGTTTTAACGAGACAGGAATTTGTGCAAACATATTATCTGGTTGCGTGCGCGAATTGCCCGAATAAGTTCTTGTTACTAACACACAATTGGTATTGAATTTTGAGCTCAACAATGCAAAATTGTTACCTGGACGAAGTTTGAAGCTGAAGTAACCAAGAGGTCAGTGTAAGAAGGAACATCAAAGTGGAGTCTTCGGAGAGGGTTACTGAAGTAGGTATTTGTGATGTCATTGGCACCTGCTACTAATACATACAGGCTATTAGCCAAAATTGTGCTTGTTCTTTCATCTCCAACCACTCCTTTCAACTTTGCTAAGTACTCTTTGAACAACTCGAGTTGATCTGACAATGATATGACTGACTGATATTTAATCAGAGTAAAAAAAAAAAAACAAAGTGATTAACAATGAGTATATAACAAGTATACTTAAAATTGCTTATGAAAAAAACAACGCCGCAAGGACTCGGACACCTAAAATAGTCCTCCGACGTGCACAAAACCCAACACAGTGGACGCCCGGGATCCACTTGTGTGAGGTACACGTCGGAGTAGTGTGCAAAATGTGTGTACAAGAATAAACCTCTACCAAAAATCGCGCAAAAAAACCTCTACCACATGGGTCCCGTGATGGAGCCTGAGGGTGGCTAGTAGGGGCTGTCGTCGCCCCGGCTACAATTTGAAAAAAATCCTATTATTACAAAAAATATATATTCATCAAATTATAACACCCCGCCCCTTCTTCACATATATAGCCCGCCCCCCACTATGCAAAAATTCTGACTCCATCCCTATGTGACGGGACTCTATGGTTCTACCCCAGTTGATAGAAAGCGCACGTACCGCAAGCTCAGATGTAAGAGGATCAAATCCAGCGCCGCCCGAAGCAAAGTTTACCCCAGTTGATAGGTCTTGTAGTTGCAGATTTGGGTCAAGATATGCAGGTAATAGCTCCTTAATCCCCAATTCCTCCACTGCAATGCCATTAAAAAAAATGACCCAAAATTGGTATATTTTCATGAGCTTCCTACACGACCATTTATATGAGAATTGTAGTTACAACGTACCAAACAAGTCCGAGGGGACCTTTCCATTAGAAAATCTTCCGGTCGGTATTCCACCCATAAAATCTTTCCCATAAGGAGGATAATTAACCTTAAATATTGTTTTAAGGTTGTTGTTGTTGCCCGTATCCACTATCGAATCTCCGAACATGATCACTGCCGGGATCGTTACGTTGTGTGGCAACCTTATCACAGCCATGGCAATGTAGCAATGGAGAAGAAGAAGAACAAAGACACAGAGAAAAACTATTGAGGAAGAAGAAGGTGAGAGTTTTAGCAAGAGTGGAAACTGCATTGTTTTGGAAATTTTTCTGCAGAGTTAAAAATCTCTGCTGGGCTACAAAGTGAAAAAGAGAGAGAACCAAAGACTTATGGTTGAGGAATGGTTTTACTTGGAACATTTATATTGGAATACGAAAATGTTCATTTTCCATTCTTCCATTTTAAGTCTTCTGCACTTGTTGACTGGGTATGCTTGATTATGCAACTTCCATGTGGTGGTTAATCTGGAAAAATGAAACAGTTGTAACCGTTTGAGATCGCCTGTTTTGGAAAATTTGTGTTCCTCTGTGTCGAAGTGTTTTGGATTGTTGGATTGTATGTGTTTTGATTTTTGTTTTAAAATTTTCATGTGATCCAATGGCTGGAAATGCACCGGAACAGAGGAATAGAGGATTTTTGGAACAGAGGATTTGATTCCAGTTGTAACATCCTCAATTATTGTTTTTTCTGTGAGTTTGTTTTCTAGGATATCAGTTTTGATTTGATTATACATCCGAAGCATAAGATTTCTTAGAGAATTCGAACCTAAAACCAATTGGCATTAGGCCAAATAAAATAAAACCAAATTTTGGTAGTTTAGGTGAACAATGTGGGATGAAGTCTAACACAAATGAACGATGTATACGGTGTTTGGTTAACATTCTCAAAGCCTGGATTAAGCATACAACAGAGTCATATATCTTATGAGATTATTTATGGGATTATGTATCCCTTCACTATTAGTCACGTGAGACCGCGTTGCCGTCTGTACTTTATAAAAATGAGATGAGGTAAGACGGACATTCGTTATCATTTTTCATTTTGGAGGGATGAATATAAATATTGAAATTGGGCCGAGAAAAAATCCTAGCCACCCAGAGAGCCTATTAGGACAAATTGGAAAGGTGGCCAAGTTTGCCAACATAGCCCATTTTGTAAACTCAAGAGCTTTGCTCTGTTTTTAAACGAAGCCTCAGTAGTGGACGATGGAATAAATTCCTCACGATTAGTCGTGGTGTATGTAAGTTGACCCGGACATCTACTTATAAAAAAAAACATGCAACTCATTTTGTATATGTTGACAGATTGTACACGTGAAAGTGCTGCAAGTAGCATTTATCAGAGGCGACAGTAGTGTTTTTACCTCTATCACACGGTTTGTGTGCAGCATATGGGTGGTTATCAACCACCAACCCATACTGAAATAAATACATAACTCTAATTGGCATAAAAAAAATTATCAAAGGATTGATATAGTTGGAAGGTGAACAGTTACTACATCACATTAATGTCTACACCAAAAATTCCGCTTTCAAGTCCATGTCTCCGCTCTTTGGAAATTCATTTTTAGGGACACTTTCTAGTAAGCATCCGAGCCGTCTATTTCGGCAATCAATGGTTCAAATATGTTTTTTAACTCTTGCCGCTAAGAGTATATTTTTACTAGTAAGAGTGCTTATGTGAATCCAGATCATTGATTTGCCGAATAAACAGGAGTAGTGAGCTTGCCCACGAGTTCACTTTTAGGTTCCGCTGATCAAGTGTGCCCGAACCAATTTATGCACATCTCGATTAGACCCTTTCCCGGTTTGGTTAAAATCAGGTCATCCATGTCGAGACTAGGAAATTCAGAAGAAATCACTTTTTTTGCAGCCTGATCAAATTGAACTCTAGTCAATTGTGTGCGAAGCAAACTCACCAACCAACCAGATTATCGCCTAGGCCTCTCTTTGGAAACTCTGCAAAAGGCATTAGTTTGGCTAAAGTACTGTCCACATACAGCTATACAGGACTACAATACTGCAAATGGTTAAATTTTGTCTGTGTCATTTTGGCCCCTGATTGAATTCATACTACTGCAGCATTGGATATCGGAACTTCCATTTTCAGATCTGAGTAGGCTACGTTTAGATCTCAGCAGAAGTAGAAGAATTTCCATTGACATTACAGCACACATACTTAATTGTTCTGTTTCTATAGTACAGAGTGTTGCATTCTGTGAGGGTACAAAAAATCAAATCACATATCCAAATTAGAATATTTAAGCTCAGAATACATTTTTTCCCCTCCTTTTTAAGGAAAAAAAAAGATTACCAAAAACACTATAAATATAAGGATTCTTTTAGTGTCAGCTCACTGGGTTGTCACTGAGACAATTCGTCAACGAATGGTTTTAGGGATAGCCCAATGGACTGATTTTGGATTTTTCCTGAATATAAATAGAATAGTTTGGTGGCCAAATCAAATTTACATAAAAATCGAGGTATGGGAGCAAACAATACATGATGAATGGATTCATCTATGATACCCTAGTCCAATAATGTGAAGAAGAACCCCGATTCCGAATCGAGGCAGAAGAATTAATCTACTCCGTGAGAGAACCGCGAGGTGAATTGAGCTCAAAGGAAGTCTTTGATGTATTTTTGAAGGATGTTATTGACAAGGACCTTGTATGCCCTCTCCGTGGGATGGTAACTGTCCCAAAATACATACTGTGAGTCGTCGGAACATGTCTCACACAATGCGGTGCATAATATGGCTGCCTCTATAGTGCCCGAGCCACAACAACCTTTATCGGCAACAGCAAATCCTGAAACATTTTTTCAACAAAAACATAACCAATATTGGCAACTCTTCGTACTGAAGATTGAGAACAAGTGAAAAATCAAGACATTTACCGTATGTTTGATGGTTTTGAATGAGATCAAGGATAGGATTGTAAATGTCAATGTAGACTATCCTGAGTTGGGCGTTGTTCAGGCTGTTGCTGAGGGAGCTAAGCGCGCCCGTTATCTTGGTGTTGAACAACTTCCCTGCCTGATTGTAATTCTCTACACACTTCCGCGTACTTCCTCCGCCTAGCGTTCTTTGCGATGGCAAACACCCTATCGGAGGAATGCCGAAAAAAGCAATCCTTTTCGCCCCCAATGCATACACTTGCTTGAAAATATGAACTTCACAAGATTAGTTTCAATGTGGTCTTCCACAATCACAATAAATCTTGCAAGTGTTATCATAATCTTCATTTGAGATTTCTTAATTGACTAGTGGTAAATAACTGTTGAGTGTTGAGCGTGAAGTCAAAATCGGCGTTTTCTACGCGATTTGAGGAGTTTCAGCATCTCTGGTCAGGACCAGGCCAAGGGTGGTCCAGACCAAGTAAGAGGAAGCAAAAACCAAGCTGCTGCAACTCTGGTCCGAAGTTGGTCCAGATGAGCGAGTCCCTGGTTTGGGTGAGCAAGGCTGCGAGGTGCGCGTTTTCGCGCTTTTTTTTTTTTAAAGGATTTTTTAGGGTTTCTCTTGTATTCCTTATAAAAGGCAAAGGATAGGGCAGCCCCCATTGTGCTGTTATTCATTCTTCATTATAGTGAAACCCCCTAGCACCCCCTGGAATACAATTAAGTGATTTGCTTAAGTCGGAACAACGTATATCTCGTGTCTTGTTCTTTCGATATCTTGTCTTCTTTTCCGCATGTAATAAATGATGAAGAGGGAAGTACCTTTACGAAATCGGAAGCCGACCGGATCATAAAATCGGTATAAGAATCGATATCATATTGTAATTTCCGGATACCCAGTGTAAAATAGGTATTGGCGAGGTCATCACTGCCAGCTACCACGAAATATAAGCTGTTAGTTAAGATGAAGTTTGTTCTGTCTTCTCCAACCATCCCTTTCAACTTCCCTATGTACTCCTTGAACATATTCAATTGATCATCCAACGTAAAAACTGTCTGTTTTTTTCCATGCACAAGAAGGAAGAATTAGTTGAAAGAAGAGATTAAGAATAAATGTACAAATTTGTATGTAGTAATGATTTCTGAAGGGACTGTTTATATATACCGCTGTCTGAGGAGTTTGAGGATCAAATCCGGTGCCTCCAGAAGCGAAGCTAACGCCGGTGAGGAGATCAGTGGGCTGCAGATTTGGATCAAGATATGCCGGTAGAAGCTCTTTAACTCCCAATTCTTCAGCTGAGAAAAAAGAAAAAGTTCAAGAAAAAAATGAAAATTTTGATTGGCAATTAAGTGATGGGGCACGTTCTACCAATACAGTGATGACACATCACATTATACTCAAAAGTTGGTACTTAGACATGGTCACGAAAACATTATTGCAAAGAGATGATGGACATTTAGTGTTGGATAATAATGGTGATGTACAATGTTATAAGTGACTGTAACCAATGAAGATCAGGGATGAGAATTATGGCCACGACCTGTTAACACTATTCGAACTCAACACGAAGTTTGAAAGTTTGAGTCGACTACTCTTTTAGACAAATAGAAATATGATATGCCTCAACGATAGAACATTCAGTAGGACGAATACGTGTTAGTCTAACGCGACAAGGACATGGTCGACCCGTTAACCTAAAACGACACGGCATGATAACGCACGAGGTGGTGGCGCCTACTATAAGCCATGATTTGGTTATTGTTAGGGAACTTTTTTGTCTAATTTTCAATTATGTGGAATTTTGGTATTCAAAATGTGATATTTTTCTTATTATTATTATTTTTTTATAATCGAAAGTTCGGGACAGTTTGCGCGCACCTCGACTAATTCCGTAGCCCCAAAGTTAACGACTGGACAAACCTCCCATAGGCCAAGATTTGGAATGTGTGGGAATGAAATATGTGACCTCATAGAAGAGCACTTATATTACTTTCTCATTACCACTTGGCCAAACCCTTGGGGTTATGTGATATTTTTGATATCATTATTAGGTTGTTCTTGTATAGGATTGTGGTGCATATAATTTTATCTACATGTTTTAAATATTTTTTAACTTACAAGGTTAATTGTGTCAATTCAAATATGACAACGTTTTAGGAAATTCTGGTTAGTGTCAAGATACAATACCCGTGTAAGTTAACATAGCGTTGTAAGAATTCGAAATAACACGACACGACACAATGTGGAGCTATATTGTGGCTCCAATAGTGTTGGGCTATATGCTTCAAAAGGATGGTCAGGGAGATCAGGAGATGTACAACTAGGCTCATTACAAGCCCAATTAACTTTTTCGGCTATGCATCAGCTAGCCAACTAATCTTTTCAATTGAAATAATTAAAAAAAAAAAAACAGAAAAGAAATTAAAGAAAGAAATCATCACCATTGCATTCAATGAATTAAATGGGGATCAGCCAACTGTCTGTTTTTTCCAACCATATCATGCATTATTGGGTTGTACAGCATTATTTCCCTCAGAATAGTTGTTCATTTGACATTTATGAATTTTTGAAGGGTTCGGATTTTATGTCCCCCCTGGCAAGGTGTACTTTGATTTTGTGTTCAATAAAAAAATTTCTCTTGTCGAGAAAATAAGCTCATAAAGATGGGAATGTATTGAGTTTTGAGCCGTTTAATAAATGTGAGACTTGAAAAAATAGTCCTTGAAGTCCACCCCGGTCGAACCCCACCACTACTTGTTTGGTCGGTAGTTTAAAGATAAATTTTGGAGATAGTAGTTTTGTATAAGAATGTGTAATTTTTTCGTTTTTGTCAAACTTTTTAATATTTTAACAAACTTTTTTATTTTTTGAATAGAAGTATGCAATATACATCCAGAAAGCAAATTATAAATAAAATTTTTGATATAAAATCATTAAAGACAAGAAAACATAGATAACGAAAAACAGTGAAAACTCGGAGATAACTTTTCTAAACTTACTAACCACATGAAGCCTATTGACTAGTTTTTGGATAGTACTTGGAAATATCAAGTGAAACTTATTTCTAATTTTGAATCCCATTTTTTGGATATCAGTTTTTTCAGAACTAATTTTGAGAAAGCCCCACTTGGTATTTCTCTCTCTCTCCAGAAGGTTTTTAGAAATTACTGTCTCCGTCCGTGTTGTTAGTCCATTTTGGAATTTTTAACTTTTTTAGGGAGCATTGTGATTGCTTGGTGTAATTCATATATATCTTTCCAATTTTACCCTTCAATCATAATTACTTTGTTAATTAAATATTTGAAGACAAGGGTAAAGAAGTGAAATTGATACAATTAATTCATTGACTTTCAAACACGGACAAACTTTAACAAACGAAAAAAGTAAGTTTGTGAACCAACAGACAGAGGGTTCTCGAAACCCAATTCAAAAAAACCACATTGTATAGTATAACAAGTTTGTTACATGCATTTAACACTTTTACCGATAATTGCACAAATTCTCTCACATGAGATATGTGGGACCTACCACTCATATGTGGCTCCCACGTATCCATATAAGAAAGTCCGTACAATTGTTGGTACAAATATTAATACCTCTATCTTTTCTCGGAGTATAAACCGTAATATATATTGCCAGAAAGATAATCCGAATTCCAATACTGCTATCCAAAACAGTACCAGAAAGGGACCATCATCATGAACACATGCAGAGAGAGAGAGAGAGAGAGAGAGAGAGAGAGAGAGAGAGAGAGAGAGAGAGAGAGAGAGAAGTAGTGAATGGTACCTATTAAGTCAGGTGGGGTCTTCCCATTGCAAAACCTTCCTGTGGGAATTCCACCCATGAAGTCCTTCCCATATGGAGGGAAATTTGATTTAGCTAATGAAGTAAGATTATTATTGTTTCCTTGATCCACAATTGAATCTCCGAACACGATCACCGCCGGAATTACTATGTTTTTCGGTAGCGTTACAATGGCTTCAGTAGTGACAACACTACTGCAGATGAAAATGAGCAAAACAGAAACAGAGAACAACACAATTGAAGAAGAGGGAAGAGAATGAGAATAGAGTTTCATTATTGGAAAACAGAGTTTTCGTGGGAGAGACTCCAGTTTCTAATGGAGGATTTTAGTGGAGGAAAAAAAAGATAGTATGATTTTGTCAGTCATGTAGTATTGCATGTGTTGTATGTTTTCTTGGCATTATATATAGGAGGATTTTGTTGAGCTATTCTGCCTTTTTTATTAATTGGAAGGAAATAGTTATGGGACGGTAGAGTAGTATATAGGAATATGTAGAAAAGGTAGGTATTGAGTAAGTATAGCCAATTTTCTTTTTTCTTTTTTTTTTTTATCGGCAAAAGTCAATTTTATGTACTTGTTACTAGTGAAATTTGAATTACAGTCAAATACATGGAAGTACCATGATGTGTACCACTGAACCACCACTCCATGTGCTGGTATAGTCAATTTTCGTATTTCATCTTTTCCGAAAATTTTGGTCAATTACAAAAACAATTGGATAAAAAATGATGCAAAATGGAAATAATCCGTAATTTAAGAAATAGTATATGTAGTTTTAATTATTTCTCTTAGACATTATACTAGAAGATTCCGTTTTTAGGTGTTGTATGTTTAGACAAGTTTCTTTTATTTTATGGTAATCAAGTTTAGGAATATCTCCTATCTTTTAATTTTGGTAATTATTAAATTAATTAAAGATTCACCTGGATTCAGCTTCCTTTTTGCTGATTCCTTTTTGGTCTTGGCTAGGTTTAGGAGTTTCAATTTCGTCCTCACAAAATATTTTGTGTCAATTTCGTCCTTATAGTTTCAAACGAATTTCAATTCTGCCCTACCAACTGATGCAGGGCGCCTTATGAACTATAGAAAAGACGTGCAACAATCGAACCCAAACTGGATAGGTTTGGAGAAACAATCGACTCTTTTTCATTCAATAATTTCCTGGGCTTGGCCTTTGGTGTTTTGGGCTTTGCCCTTTGTGGACGGCCCACCGGAAATGGTTTTGGTTTGCGTTCGAAAAGATTGTGATTGTTAGAGTCGCCACCCGGATTTGAGGTCCGAACCCGAGAAACCGATAAAAATATGACTCGTTCGCCCATTTGAAAAAGACTTTACCGATCATGGCGGAACCAAAGATTTCTCGGATTCGGGGGTTTGGTTACGAGAGGGGAAGGGTTTTACGGCACCCCTCTCGCCCGGTCCGTGAACCGGTCTCTACTTGACATTTTGTGGGATTTTGAAAATATTTGACATTCAATCTATTCACGAAAATAGGGAATCGGGGATGGGAATCACATAACAACGGTATATACATAAAAGATACGATTCTACAATAGATGCTTGTGTATGTGATCTACATGAGTGATGATGATAACAATAAAGGAAAACACAACAAATATTTACAAAATAAGAAATAACAGAAACTGTACAACAAATTCAAGAAATTGTGAACATGAGACTTAATAAACTGATTCACAACTTGGATTCCAGAATAGAGATTAAGCGCTCAAGGGTGATAGCTTGAGCGCTCAATCATCATTCTTCTCATGCATTTTCCTTGCTGGTTTTTCATGATTAATCACACTTGAAACTCATTGACACTTCAGAAAGATTAATTGAACGTTTTATTCACCCAGAAATGACTCAGGAGTGCCAAATTAGAAACTGTCCACAAACCAGTTTGAGCGCTCAAGGATTATGGATGCTCAAACCAGTTTCTGGTTTCCATGAATTCAAGCCTCCTCACTACTACTTTGCTCATTCTTTGTAAGATCAATCACTAATAATCCCTTTTAATGAAGAAACAAACTAAAACATGCAACTTTGATCTTCCAAAGAATGGTAAAAGAAGAAGACCACCACAAATCAACAAAGGAAAACACTCAAAAAGAGTATGTGAGAGAGAAATCCAGATCACAAACATAAATATAACAACACACACACACACCAGAAAGGAATTAAACTGTGATCCATCATCGAAACAACCAGCAACCAACAAATGGCCCTAGAACAGCTTGAGCGCTCAAAGGGATGACCTTGAGCGCTTAAGCCATAATGTGGCTTTCTGGTTTCTGACTTGAAAATAGATTTTGGGCGATTCTCAGGACCCCCAACTTATTGAAAAAGAGTAATTAAGGATAATCCAGTCACTGTTTTGCACTCAAATATGAGATTTGCAAAGATTTTGATGATTGATCATCATGAAAATAATCAACTTATACTCATGCATGTGATTTTGAGGTAGAAATGAGATATTTTGAGAGTTTCATGAGTATAGTTAACTATTAAATGACGATCAAAACCAAGAGAAAGCACAAAAATCATCAAAACAGAAACTGTTCAGTACTGGGTTTGAGCGCTCAAGGCCCGAGGCTTGAGCGCTCAACCCCTGTTGTAACTACAGATTTTGAAAGTGTTTTGTTTGATTATTTTAGACCACTGTAAGCCCAATGCAAGTACAGAAAGCTTGCTTGGACCTACTGGTCTACCTCAGAAAGACCAAAACAGGGAAGTTTTCACATGTTTAACTACCTTTTGGAAATGATTATAACTTGAACTTGATTCTTGGTTTGATAGTGGTTGATTTTGGACGTTTTGGTTGATATTCTGGATGAGTAAGGCAATGTATGTGATGGATTGATGATCAAAGATTGAATTTAGAGTTTGAAGAGTGGTTTTTGTGAGTGGTTTGGATGGTGACTGAGTAGTTTTGTAGAGAGAGAGAGAGAGGATGTTTTCTGTGGAATTGAGAGAGGTGGAGTGTGAGAATTCGTCACCCTTTAACCAGGGGGGGATTGATTTTTATAGGCAGTGAGTGGCAGGGAAGAGAGGAGAGAGAGAGAAAGTGGGTTTGTGGGTTAGGAGTAGTTTTAGGTGTAGTTTTAGGATGGTTAGAGTGTATTGTACGTATTAGGATCGTAGAAGATCACCTCAGACGCTCCCATGCAGAAAATCTCATGATGAGATACTCTGTAGATTCCTGACTGGATCAGAGTTGAGCGCTCAAAGTCGTAGGCTTGAGCGCTCAAGGTGTTTCCCAGGGTTGAGCGGTCAAAGCCTCAAGCTTGAGCGCTCAAGGCTCTTGGTGGCAGATTGATGGTTTGGTGTGATTCAGCAGTGCTTGGGTTGGTTTGGGCTGTTTCGATTGTTTGGGTGATGTATGGTTGATTTTAATCAAGTTCAAGCCATTCTCACAAGTTTCGGGTAGTCATGATTGGTCCGTTTCATCATCGGGAACGCTCGATCACATCCCGGGTTCAAAATCGGGGTGTCTACACCTTTCTGGTGGTCTTTTGGGGCTTGTCCCATTAGGCATTTTAATTTCTTCAACTTCGGTTGGAGTCCCCTCCCCTCTCCCCCTACTTGATGTTCCCCTGTCAAGTTTCTAATAAAATCTTTTCCCGATAAAAAAAAAAAAATAACCAATAACTCCCTTATAATGTCGCCATACAATTACTTTTATACTAGAAAACTAAGACCAAAAGGAATCAGTAAAATAGGAAGCTGAAGACGAGAGGAATTACTATTTCTTTTTTTTATATAAATTGTCGTCTTATATGATTTTTTTTTATAACTTTGACCCATATTTTTATACTTTTCTGATATTCCTAAACTTGATTACTAGAAATAAAAGAAACTTGCCTAAACATACGGCACCTAGAAATAGAATCTTCTATTATAATGTATAAGAGAAATAATAAAAACTAAATATACTATTTCGTAAATTATAGATTATTTCCATTCTACATCAAAAAATTAAGTATTATCATGCATAATCACCTCTCTTAGAGCGCTGGTTATTGTGTAAAAAGTAAACTAATATACGAGAAAAGTGTATGGACATCCATGAATGCATATTGTATATGCATGTGTGTGATAATTATCAAGACCCGACGAATATAGGTAATCATAAAATTATTTGGAAAATAAGGTTATAGGTATATATTGTTCATATATAGTTATTTTATTTCAACTGGAGTTGGTGCACACTCGATGCAAGTCAATATTCTTTAAGTATATACACAGGGAAAAGTTCAAAACCCCTGACCTTTGGACCGAGTATTATAAAGACACCTGACCTTCAATAAACGTTAACTAAACCCCTGACTTGTTGATTCCGTTATCATTTTACCCCCTCCTCCCATTTCCCGTCCAAATGCTAATGGAGAATCTTACGTGGACTCATGTGGGACCACTTGCTGGGGTAGTCGATGCCTACGTGTATGAAGCAATGGCGTTTACCGCCAAAAAATCACCTGAGATACACGCCTCCTCTTAATCCCCTAAATCCCTTCATTTCGAAACCCTAAATTCAGAAATCGGGTGAAATAGGCTTGGGTGAAATAGGGTTCTTACATCCCCTGATTGAAATTGTGGCAGTTGTTCGTTGCATCCCTTCAATTTGAAACCCTAATTTCAGAAATCGGGAGTTTGGAGAGACTGTGTTCATCAGTTGCTGTTGCTGGGAGTTGTTCGTTGCAATTTGAGAATGGTGTGGCTTTTGAGAAGCCAACAAGGGGGACCACTGCACTACGGTAAGTATGAGATGGAATTTTTGATTTTTTTACGCAATAATGGAGTTTGTTTACTTGTTTCAAAGTTTTAACCTTATTTAACTCTTGTTCGTTGCTTGAATGATAAATTGGTAGTTCTTTTCGTGTTTTGTTTTTATGCCTACTGAATTTTTTTTTATGCAATCTGGAAATTTTAATTTACAAATGAAGGGTCAAATGAATTTACAATCGAAATGCATCATGGGGGCTATTGAGGTGGTACTTCTGGGCATGACTACATTGGTGGTTCTGTAAACTATTTCGATAAGTGTCACAGTGATGAGCTATCAATCTTTGAGTTATGGCACGTGATTAGGGAATTGGGCTATGAGTTTGAAGCCATAGATTTTTGTATTAAATGTGGTGGTGGTGTTGTTTCAAAAATTAAGTCTGATGCTAATGTCTTGGGTTTGAGTAAATTATGTAATGGAGACAGAGTTGTGAAGGTCTACTCAATAGTTGAGATAGATAACTATTTTGCCACACAATTCAGTTAGTGTGACAATATTCCCACTCCTAATGTGACATCCATTAGCCCAGGATCCAAGAGGACCACAAAGAATACCCCAAAAACAAAGAGGGCCACAACCATAAGTCCAAGGTCCAAGAGGACCACAACCATAAGCCCAAGGTCCAAAAAGACCTCTACCCCAGTTTCTAAGAAGACCACAAATAAGAGGTCTGTTGGGCCTGTGGTGAGAACCAGTAGCTCACCTATTTCTGGGACCACAATTATGCCACCATCCAAAGGTAAGGCCCAATCTGCTACTATAGTTGATAACCCTGTGCCTACCAGGTATTCTAAGCAAAGAATTTTGGGGGATTTCAGTAAATGTAAAGGCCATGTAGAAGCTGAAATAACTGGGGATACAAGTGATGAGTACGACCCAGATTCCTCTTCAGATACTAGTGATGATGAAGAGGTGTTTTATGACAGTGAGTATGACTTGACAGATGATGACAAAATGTATGAGGCAAATATAGACAGAGATGAAGATGATGCTGACTTGGGTGGGCCTACTCATACTGCTGACTATGAATCAATTGTTGAAGAGTTGAGAGAAGTTGATGGTTACTGTGGCTCATCATCAGATGAGTTGGATAGCCTTTGTACCTCTTCAGATGAAGATGGAGTTAAGCCTAAAAAGAAACACAAAGTGTTTAATGACCAAACTGACATGGAAAACCCAGTTTTCATGGTAGGCATGGAATTTAAAAGCCACTCCCAATTCAGAGATGCAGTGAAGGAGTATGCAATCAAGCATGGCAAAAAAATTAAGTTCTTGAAGAGTGATAGGGAAAAGGTAAGGGCAGTTTGCATGAAAGGATGCCCATGGGAGTGCTATGCTTCATGTGTGCCTGCTGATCAATTGTACATGATTAAGACACACACACCCATAGTGTGACATTCTTCTGAACAACTTGTCTGAGAGCTTCAATTCGTGCATCTTGGGGGCTAGGGATGAACCCATAGTGGGTATGTTGGAAAGCATAAGGTTGATCCTGATGGACACTATTAAGAAGAAGAGGACTGCAATGATGAGGTACAATGGGGTTGTTTGTCCCAAGGTGGTTAAAACCATAGAGAAGCTTATTGGGAGTGAATATGCAAAGGGGTGGGTTCCCAGGTGGTGTAGCAATGATGATTTTGAAGTTGCAGGTCCAAATGGGGCTCAATATAAAGTCAATATTCCAAAGAGGTATTGTGGTTATAGGAAGTGGGAAATCTGAGGGATCCCTTGCATACATGCAATTGCAGCACTGGGGTTTAACAATTTGGAACCACTGGACTATGTGGATGACTGTTACAAGGTTGAGACATACATGAAGATATATGAAAATTCCATGGGCCCAATCAATGGCAAGGACATGTGGCCATCAACTGATAATGTGCCATTACTGCCACCAGATGTGAAGAAGAGGGCTGGTAGACCCAAGAAGGCAAGAAGGAGGGAACCTGAGGAACCACCCAAGGATCCATGTAGAATGGGCAGACGTGGCATTAAAATGACTTGCAGAAAATGTGGTAAAGTGGGACATAACAAAAGGGGGTGCAAAAGCAAGGGCCAGGGGGTAAATGATGGTGCCAGTGGTGATGTAAATGCTGCCATAGGAAGCTCAGGTGTACCAGCTGTACCACCAGCTGTAAGTTGTATTCTTGACCTTAACTCTCACCTTTGAATGAACTTACTTCCTTTGAAATGTTGTTACCACATGCACAATTTGGTTGATGCAGGTTCAGGTTAATGTCAGTGCAGAACAAGTGCAGGTGCAGGTTAATGTCAGTGCAGAACAAGTACCAAGTTCAAGTCAGGTCAGAGAACAACACAATTGAACAGGTTAGGGGTTTAGTTAACGTTTATTGAAGGTCAGGTGTCTCTATAATACTCGGTCCAAAGGTCAGGGGTTTTTTTGAATTTTTCCCATATACACATATAGCTCCCGATTGCAAGTCAAAAATAAATAAATAGAAAAAAAAAAACTCCCGACTTCCTATTTTTATCTTTTGTAAAATGAGCAAAACAGAAACAGAGAACAACACAATTGAGGAGTAGGAGGAGGAGGAGGAAGAAGAAGAAGAAGAAGAAGAAGAAGAAGAGAGTTTCATTATTGGAAAACATAGTTTTCCGCAGAGGAACTCTGTAGCTTTAAATGTGATGCGGGGTTGCTGCTGTGCAGTAGCTGCGCACAATTAATCACGTCCGTCCACAAGTGTTTTTAACGGTTCGGATTGAAAACAAATTCTTCCCGCGAACAATTCTTCTCTTTTATTTGAAATCTAGGTCGTTCATCCAAACAACGGATGACTCGGTTTGTGCACAACAGCAATCCCAAGTTCTTTCAAATGAAGGATATTGGTGGAGGAAAAGAACATATAAGATTTTGACAATCATGTTTTCCAATAATGAAACTCTCCGGAAAAATTAAAAAAAAAATGAAAAAGATTTTTACTAATATCCAATTAATTTGATTTTATTATTTTTTTTGCAAAATTGATCTACACGTTATAATTTACAATACAGACATCTTGGATAATTAAGGTGGGTCCAAGATGGAGACGACACGCCTTCTTAAAGTTTTTTTTTGGTATATGTACTGAGAAAAGAGGGGGATTAGCAATCCAATAGGATTAACAATCCCACCCCTCTTTTCTCACTCCAAACAAAGAACTAAGGGGCCCATGGGACTATTTAGTCCAATTCCCCTACCAAACCTCTTATCAAACAAGACCTTACCCTCACAGTAATGTTGGAACTGTCATTTACTAGAAGAGTTCTCATGGGTTTCCTATAATACCCCCAATTTGGGGGATTAGCAATAGGATTAACAATCTCACCCTTTTTCTCACACCAAACAAAAAATTAAAGGCCCATTTAATTATAAGGCCAATCCCCTTACCAAATAGGGCCTTATCTGCAAAATTATAGTGTGGAATTGCCATTTCCCACAAGAGTTGAAATCACTTAAAAGTTTTTGTACGACACGCATAAGTTGACATACTACACTTTAGCCTAACCACATGGCTCAAAAATTGTAACTTAGGTCAATAGAAGCTGATCAGCGTTAAGTAATATACCATTCAACATTCTTATGTCTATTCGATGTGTTGTGGGATGGATATCACAATATATCTCGGCCACTTAATATCTAAACATTCTTATTGCTTCCTATTGTCCAACAACTTCCACTCACCAAGCGATGCGGGATAAGTACCCGCTTAATCACATCAAGTTCCTCAAGCACTTCGGGATAAGTACCCGCTTAATCACATCAAGTTCCTCAAGCTCTTCTCATGTGGGACCCACTCGAGCTCGTTCCTTGT
This sequence comes from Vaccinium vitis-idaea, assembly GCA_963854785.1. Classification (NCBI taxonomy): domain Eukaryota; kingdom Viridiplantae; phylum Streptophyta; class Magnoliopsida; order Ericales; family Ericaceae; genus Vaccinium; species Vaccinium vitis-idaea. The sequence goes on along the minus strand of OY978226.1, from coordinate 35,113,087 downwards.
CGGGCTCTCCCAAGCACGCCTCCCCGCAGGACCTGCGCCACACTTTCGATGAGTTTAGGCTCTGATTCCACTTGTAACAAATAACAAGTTAATAGGATCATTATCTAATACAATTCAACATCCTTATTTATTGGCGACGTGGGATGGATATCACATGTTTAGAATCTCAGATATAAGGATCAAATCCTTACGGATACCATGTCAACATCTTGAAGCTTTTAATATGAAATCTTATACAACATTATTGGCCCATTTTGATCCTAGTCCAGTAATGTGCAAATATGGTACCATAAGGTACTGCATATATCCATCTTCAATGGTTGTGCTATCTATTGTATTAGGGCGGTGTACAGTGCTAAGAACTAACAAATAAATGTGTGTTTTAAGTGTTACAATGCTTGTGCTATCTTGTGTATTAGAGTGTGCTAGTTTAGGTGTGCATTATAAATAAGTGTACCAAGTTTGGGTAACCACTTAACACACTTGAAAAATGAGATAGAGGAGAGAGAAAGAGAAAGAGGATAAAGAAGAGAGAAGATTATTATTATTATGTACTGTAATAAATATGGATACAAACACCAATGATCTAATAAGGGGATTCCTCACTTTGCTTGCATGCGGACCTCCTCTCTTCCGATCGAATTTTGATGATTCGAACAGTTCAATGTGTTTAAAACATGTTTTTAAGGGTGTCAGCGTGGAATAAGCAAAAGAAAAAAAAAAGACTGGGAAAGGCTTGATCCAAGTAGTTTATCATAAAAACTAAAAAAATGTTTTAAACACAATGAACGGTTCGAATCATTAAAATTCGATCGGGAGAGGAGAGGTCTGCACCATAGCTTTGTGCGGATACAAATATGTATATTATAATGCATCTAACTTACTTTATCTGTTTATCACGGATAGTACTACTCGTACAGACTCGATGTACATATTTTGTACAGATTTGTTGTGTTGGGCCCACTCCAGGTACGGCGCAGACGATCAGAGCTGTTCATATATTTCAAAATAATGTTTACTAATACCCTGTTAAAAATCACCTTAATCGGATATCGGTAGACTACATGCACTGATGGAGCATTTACAGATATCCGAGTAAGCTGATTTTTTACGAGAAATTAGTAAACATTATTTTGAAAAATATGAACGGATCCGATCATCTGTGTAGAACTGGAGTGGACCCAAAGCAGCCGATTTGTATAAAATCTGTACATGTAATTCTGTACCCATAGATTTATCCTTTTATCCACTACATAATTATACTATTGTGGTACTTGTTGCATTTCTAAACTAACACATCCCTGATATACAAAAATGAGTCCATTTTTAATATATATTTTATAAGTAATTAACACACACCCACCGGAGATGCTCTCCAACAAAGAGTAGCTGCATATGTGGTGTTGTAAGTAATTAAAGTTGATGAAACAAAATCCCACCTGCACACAAGGACCAAAAGGAGCGGAAAGTAATGGCTGTTCAAAAGAAAAGGAGAGGAAAGTAATGAGCATCAATTATCATTGTACATCTGTGTGTGCAAGTGGTTCACATCTTTGGCTTGGCTTCTCAACCAATCCCATTAATTTATCAACAGGTGTTTCTTTTTTTTCTTTTTCTTTTTTTTAAGAGAACGCAAGATAACAAAAGCTAACAAGGCTTGTCCTTGAAAAGAAAAGCTTCTAAGCCAGGTGGAAAACAACCTGGATTGAAACAACGTAGACCTTTCAAAGCCTTAAAAGCCAACCCTTTAGCTGCTCTATTCTTTTCACAGCAGCACCACACAAACAACCATGATCTCGATCTAGCCCAAACTTTGACATCCTCAATCACGTACAGTATCAATTTCCCACGGGTACTGGGACTTTTCATTAGTAAGGCAGTGGAAGATTACGTGGCAATCCGATTCAAAAATTGCATCTGAGACTCCCATATCAATAGCCATGCCACACGCAATTCTGAGAGCCCAAGCTTTTGCACAAATAGCCGATATCGCTTGACATCTACCGAAATTGCTAGTCAGAGCAACTCCACCAGGTGTTTCATTTGTTGTTCTTAATTTATCAACAACAACAGAGTTGTAACTGTCTTAAGCCCCACCTTATCCTCTTTTAAATAAGTAATTATCATGTCTTCTTAGTTTTTTTTTTTTGTAAGTGTCAACAATCACACATACTGAAATTATGCAAAGGGAAAACAAGTCCTAGAGGGGGGGTGAATAGGACTATCAATTAAAAATTCACTATCACCAAGTGATACACATTCACCCCAATTCCATAGTCAATTAATCAAATCAACAAGTTCAAAGTAAGGAAATCAAAGCAAGGAGACAAAACACGAGGATATACGTGGAAACTACTTAGGGTCTAAATACCCTAAGCATAAAACCACGGCCTAATCTACTAATTGCTATAAATCAAAAGGTTAAATCAAGAGTTACAAGATTAGGAATTACCAACTTGCCCCAACCTACACCTAACTCCACTCCTTGATTTAGCTCCCCGAGCCCCTTCTTGATTCCATAGCTTCCACGAGTCTAACACCCCTCGATCTCCGTATCAAAGACGGCTCCGGATCATCCGGCCATGTAGATATGTAGGCAACACAACATGATGTATGAAAGATACGATTTTTATGAAGATTTTGAAAAACAAAATCAACCTAGAGTGGATCCATGAATAGGAAGACTCTAGATTGAAGAAAGATGAGAAGAGCAAGCTCAAATCATCAAGAACTTCAAGTTCCACAAAGAGAAGAAGGAGACACTCTCTCCCTCTAAAAAGGGGGCTGATTTTTCCAATGAATGTCTACCCTAAAATGAGAGAAAAATGGCTTTTATATGTGTGATTTTCGTGCTCCCAAAGACAACCAATGAGAAGAGGACACAGGAGCGTCAACTGACGTGTGCTAACGCTTATCCAACCCTCTTCAAAAAAATGGACGGTCAAGATTTGTACACATCTACACAAATGGCTTAATCTCAGGAGCGTCATCTGACGCGTGCTAACGCTTGTCCAGCGCTCTTTGAAAAACATGAACAGTCAAGATCTAGCCACATGTCCAATGAAGATCATCACACAGACACAGCAGCAGACGCTAGGAAACGCTAGAATGCTGCCTCTACAATGCCTAAGCAAAAATGTGAATTTTCATGCAAATGCCAATGCACTCTCCTAAGACATGAAATGGAAGTATGAATCATGAAAATTGAAAGCCACATTTGTGAAAACATATGCACATGTTCGATGCATGAATATACCTTCTCGGAAGAGCATCAAAAGACTTGGAGCGGCATCAGTCTTGTCAATGAAACTTGAAAGCACAAGAGTGGAGTATCTAGACTCAAACACTTAGAACTCTACCACCCAAACCTATTACAAACAAAAATGGTTTGACAAACCCGGAAATCGCCAATAAACCTAACACATACAATATAGGAATAAGAACAGTAAAGAAATTGACAGCAAGATTTACGTGATTCCTCGAAACCGGCTACCTCCACAGGAGCGCATCCCTCGCTCCGCTCCATTCGGCATCTGACTTTTCCTAAAATTTCTCGGTAGCTCTCCATGTGAGCCACAAGTTCTAACAATTTCTTATTTTCCCTCGGCGAAACTCAACATTGTTAGTTGTCGTTAGTAAGATTTGAACTTCTGTCAAATACATGAGAGTACATGGTAACTACTTGGCTATCACTCCACTTGCATCATATCCCCTCACTTAATCAAAAATAAATAAATAAACTTGACTTAAGTCCAAATAGTTAACATCTCCCTTAAAAAAAAGAACATATGTAAACTAGCCATGTAATAATATCAACTTTTTCATTAACTGTTTTAATAGCTGTAACGTGCATAATGTTCTCCTCACAATTATAATTTTGATGTGTGAAAAAAGCGAACTGATGAAATGATCACATGATAAATTTACAAGAATAAAAATAAGAAATGGTGTGGATCTATATCACTCCTAAAAAATACAGTATGAAAATCATTATTTTAATTTTGATTATAGGGGCAATAAACGAGCTAGTCAGCCCATTTGTGGGTGGAATGGGCTCCATCAAGTCCCTATCCAAACAAATTCCATGCAAACAATAGCTTGTATAGTGGGTAATGGCCTTTTCAATCAAGTCTTGACTAGTTGTGCCTAATCATTTATGCTAAATTGCTATCCAATTTTAAAGTGAGGTTGTCTTTTTAACGGACCGTCCTGAAAGGGGGTTTACGTTAGCCTCCTTTGGAGGCCTCATCTTATAGGAGTTGCAGAGTAGTGTGTATCTCATCTGAAATGATCCAGGCCCTTGATTATTTTGCACAAATTTAATTTTTGACATACCTATCGATACCGGCTCAAATTGCTTTTTTACATATACACACTACTCTGCGGACCCTACAAGATGACCAGTTCGGATCATTGCGATGAGGTGTCGGTGAGGCCCCTTTTGGAGCTTCCGTGAACCCCCCTTTCAGTAGGGTTCGGGAAAAAGAAAATCACTTTTAAAGTATGTTGTTGATTTTTTTTAATTTGGTGGAATATTCAATTAATACAAACGATAGTTGTTCCAGATGTCAATCTAATTGGGTGTAATTAAGCTCAGTGATGCAACTCTAACCTTTATTTACTTGCAATATAAGTAAGGATTCGATTACAAATATATCCATTTGATGTAGAACAAGTAGTGGCCCAATTCTATGGTCAATTGGACTGATCGAAGCCTCGGAGGACCAAACAACTTTTAATTGAAAATTGCCAAATTCAGCAATTTATCGACTAGCTCGGAATAGGCCCAAACTTGGTGGGCTAAAGCAGAATCGCTTTGCGGTCAATCCTCACAACCCTAAGTCGTGATGCATGGTGGATTTCGGCCAAATTCCATTGTTTAGACTTTCAATTTAGTTATTTGGCTATTTTAGGTAATTTTTTTTTTTTGCAAGGCAAATTTTTTTAGTAATCATTGAAAAAGATACAATGACTAAAAGGAGCAAGGAGACAGCATCATATTCAAAGAATAATCTTATGCCTAGTCCAAGACTCAAACTGATTGGCAAGGAGCCAATCAAAGACACCCAATGAGCCAAAGCTCGCACCTAAATCCACACCATATGGGCCAACAACACCCAGAATAATACAGTTAAGCACAAGAAACCGTAAAAGAACCACGCCACCGTCGCTGCCACTGCACGGACGCCTGAGAGGGACAAGCGAAGCCACACCACATTGGAACCCGGAGAACAAGCCCCTGTTGCTGAACTGGATGACGGCTCGACCGCCCCACCATAGTAGCCTGCCTAGTAGCAACAATGATCGCACACCGATAGCAATCATCAGACCGCCACCACCCAAAACCACCCCAAGGGTCTACAACCACCTAGATCTATCAGTATTGCACTAATGGCTAGTCAAGAACCAGCCCAAAACCATCTCCAAACCTATCTCCACGCAAATCTTCTAACACCTCTGCATACCGCTGCCGAACCAAACAATGGCCAACGCTGGACGAGGGCCCGCAATGCCGTTAAGCATCGCTGATACCACCCAGGAATGGAACCAGATGGGAGCCACACGAAACACCCCAACCCCAGCCAAAATGAACCAACCTCGCCGTTAAGCCGAACCGGAACCTTCAAGAGAAAGATCCGGTGGTTGGCTAGAGAGCCGGGAGGGACGAAAAGAACAGCAGACCCTAACGGCCGGAGATTAGATTCTAGAGAGAAGGGGGAGGTGAAAAGTTAAGAGAGAGAAGGGGGACCATTAGATTACGAATTACTCTTAGTGTGTAATTCCGTTTTTATTGATTCCAGTTGAGAAAGTCTTAGAATTGTTTCTAGTTTTCAATTTTGAGAGTTTCCCCAATTTCCGAGATATTTTATTTTTTTAGTAGTTTTTTAGGGTTTGCTAGGGTTTTCCTATAAAAAGGCCTGTAATCTCTGTTATTCGGCAGCTTTTATTCAATAAACAAATCAGAGGTAATCTCTTTCTTCTTGTGGATTCAAGAATTCTCAAGGATTCGAGACCAATCTTTATTTGGAATAGTATGCTAACTATTCTTTCGTGAATTCCGCTGCGTCACCATTTCTCTTTCGAAAGAATTCATGAAAGATTTTCCCCCTTAAAAGTAATTTGTTAAAGTTTTTTTTTTTTCCCCAGAAAGTAATTATTTTACCTACTCAATATCAGAACAATTGAACAAAATAACATGGGCAGAGACACCCTGAGGCCTGAGCCCAAAAGAATAATGGTATCCAGCAAATCACATAGACTAAACAAAAGCCCATGTCAAGTGGCAATTAGTAAATTTGAGGCTCGGAACACAAAGTAGATGTTCCATTTTATTTAAAAAGAACATGGAGATCAATTGGATCCTAAGTACAAAATAAAAGTTTGGGGGACAAATAAACACCAAAAATAAACAGCATTATGGGCACAAACAAAATGAATTAAAATACGACAGCTAGAACTTCAAATATTTGTGACGGACCATTATTTGACAACCCCCGAGTGAATGGAATAACAAGAGTTGATCAAGAGGGAATAGCATCCCTTTCATGTCAATTGGTTGAGGTACTGTCCTAAGACTCGATTCATGAGGATCGTATATCCTCTCTCCGTCGGATGGTAACTGTCCCAGAATAGGAACACTGAGCGGTCTGGACACGTTCCACTATGTTTGTTACATAACATAGTCACTTCTATAGTTCCAGTGCCGCAACACCCTCTATCCGCGACAACAAATCCTACAACAAATCAAAATAAAGACTCTTCTAGGTCAAATTTGCCAAGTGCCTCTTCTTTGTATACAATGACATTATCCCTGTTCCGCAATAGCTGACTTAAGGTTCGCAAAGACACACATTCCACAATGGGAGCACACAGTTCCAAGCAATTTTTCCAAACTTAGATTATGTGGGAACGTGAAATGACATTCTTAAGTCGGGTCATTCCAAGCAATTTTTTCAAAGTTAATGGAACGACCTATCTTTAGCTTATTGACTTAAAGTGGTAAAGCCATTTTGGCTTAAGTCAGTCATTGCGGAACAGAACCAATAATTAGAAAACGGGTGGTTATTACCTATAAATGAACCATGTTTTTTGTGTTCAATACTATAAAAAGCTCATTTAAAAATGGAATGGCTTGTTATATAAACACACTAAGCTTGACCTTGTGTACATTTTAAATTAAAAACAAGCTACTACTTGGCTTGTATATGATACTTAAAAAAAAGTGAAGCTAATCGTGATCAATTTGATGAAAGCTACTAGTTTGTAATTAAATTTGAGCATATTTTGAAAAACTTTTATGTTTTCATGATCAGCTTGGCTTGTTAATCGAGGCGAACTTTCTAGTTTCTATATAATGGATACATGGGTGCATGACAATACCATATTTCTCGTGATTTTGGATCAAGTCAAGGAGAGAGGTATATATGTCAATATATACGAGCCGAGCTTTGGTATCATTGAGACTACTCTTCAAGGAACTAATCGCAGCCGATGCCTTGGCGTTGAACAATTGCGCTGCCTGGTTGTAAAACTCATTACACTCTCTCACTATTCCACCGGCGAGTGTTCTCTACGACGGGCCAAAAAGGGAAATCCTTTTCGCCCCCAATTCATACAGTTCCTTCACACAAACAAATAAGTACTTAACAATTTTTTTGCACAATATTAACAAATAAGTACTATTTTCTGGTCACAAATAAAAGAAGAAAAATTCTAAAATGAACTCATTAAACTTTCGTTAAGATTTAAAAAATGTATTGATCAAAATGTGTAAAAGTGTAAAGAAAAGGAGCAAAAGTACACTAAAGTGTGTTTTTAAATCTTTTTCTTGTCTTATTGCCAACTCAGTGAGCTGTCAATAGAGGGACTCAATGCAAAAGTACTCCTATACTCTTCCAATAAAAAAATAAAAAAAGGAGAAAACAAAAGAAAATCCTGGCCAATGAGCTCTTAGCTCAACGCATGGCTCAATGCCTCTCTTAGTGGTGGCCATAGTTCAAGTTCCATTAAGGGCGTGTGATGTTGTAAGATTAGATTAGTTTAGATTTTTTGCTTGTATATACGCACACACAAAAATTCCTGCATGTACGGATTGCTTAGTAAGGGGGTGTTTCGCTAAGGGTATTTTTAGAATAAACTGTTTTTTCACGGTATTTTATGTGATGTTCCAAAAAAAAATCTTGTCTTGATTTTTGAAAAAAAAACTATTTTTTATTAGTGAAACAGCCCCTAAATATACTGAAAAGATGGACCCCATCCTAACAAGAGTTTCATCTAGGCCACCACTCGTGAGTCGTGACCACTGGGCACCTTTACGAACATTTTGTGCACACAGCGAAAGCAGCTCAAAATTTTGTGCATAATCCTTCAACATAATCATTCAATAGTAGACATCGGCCACGCTCTCAAACATCGCTTTACTCTTATACTTTAATTTTAATTATTATTCTCATGAATTTTTGTAGTTCAAAATGTTTTAGAAGAACGCTCACACACTCATGCTTATGCTCGCGGAGTGTAACTTAGGTTTCCACACTTGGCATCTATCTTAAGATGCTGAACCTTGCCACACCCACAAACCATATGTGCTCAGCTTGTGCACAGATCGATATGTGGAATCTATTTTTGGGCCTCACACAAATGATCTAAACCATTCATTAGTTTTAGAAGAATTTGTTGAGGGTCATTGAAAAACATTCAGCTCAATTGAATAAATATAGATGCTTGATCAAATCGTTCAATTTCTCTTAAAAAGTTCATTCAGAAAATTGAAAGATTGGATCCGACACTTATAGTTATTCGATTGAGTTGAATTTTTTCAGGGACATCCAATTATTTTAAAATTAATGAACGGCTCAGATTGTTTTTGTGGAACCCCGAAGTAGATTCCACACACCGATCTGTGCACAGATGATCTGTGCGTGTAGCTTTTCTGTAAGTTGCTTTTGGAAGTGTGTAATCTTGGATTGGAATTACTAGGAATTGAATGCCTACTTATTTTTTGAGCATTCAACGCTATGCAGTCAAAAGATAGAACACTATTACAAAAGAGATTTTCAGACAAGTGATGTCGTACGTACCTATTCTATGAAAAAAATTGTTGATAGCAATGGAGAGAGGAACAAACCTTAACGAAATCGGAAGCCCCTCGGGCCATAAAATCAGTAGGAATTAACATCATACTGCAATCTCCTGATACCAATTGTGAAATAGGTATTGGCAAGATCATCACTGCCGGCTACCACTAAATATAAGTTGTTCGTTAATATAAAGTTTGTTCTCTCTTCTCCAACCATGGCTTTCAACCTCCCAATGTACTCCTTGAACATCTTCAGTTGATCGGACAACGGAATTACCGACTGTATTTTTCAGTAACAAAAAATCAGTAATCTAAAAAAATTTGAAGAATAATGTATAGGATAGTATTGTGAAAGAATTGAAAATGTGGGGCACATATGTAGGTACCACTAGAAGAGGTGTTTGAGGGTCAAATCCAGTGGCTCCAGAGGCAAAGCTTACACCTGTGAGAAGATCCTTATCTTGCAAATGTGGATCCAGATATGCTGGTATAATCTCTTTAATTCCTAATTGTTCAGCTGCCAACAAAAGAATTATAGTAAAGATTAAAGGGAAATTTCAGGAATTGGGTACATCATGAAATGACATGTATCTTGTATTTCTTATCAAAACAAAATGTATCTGGGCTTTATAATAATTCTGATTGTAACTTTCAAAAAATGAGTTTTTTTTCCGTGCAATATATTTCATACAATCCGCCTCTCCGTACACACATGTGTACACACGCATCTTAACCGTCCATATCAACAAATGAATGGTTTGGATCTTAATTACTCTTTTACCGGTCAAAGAGCTTTATTGCCAGTAAAAGTGTAAATAAAATTCAGATCGTTGAAAATACTTTTGGACTGTCAATATGCACCGACCATGCATCGTACGCACACAAACTTGCATGTACATTGCTTTTTCGCATTTCATGTATACGTGAGTTATAGTGCAAATGTGATATATATATATATTGGCGTATCAGATCCAATGCACTTTGTGCACGTTAAGATTCTGGAAGAGGCCAGAATATGAAGACCTACGTTCATGAGTCGAATTGATCATGATATGGAGACCTACGTCGGCTAGTTTTTTTTTAAAAAATTCTTTTTTTTTTTCTTGCTATTTTTGCTCATTATTTGGGTAATGGTGATATTAATGAGCGGACAGGCCCAAACAGCCATTTCAATTGGAAGGTACATAGACACACGAATAGAGTTGGGCTAGAATGAGGCCGACAACCCAATTGGGCTTTACTAAAGCTCACCGAATCATCTGGACACAACACTGAATACAACCTCTCACATACACGTGGGTTGTACATATCTTTCACTACAAATTTGTGAAACCTATGTGTATGTAAGGGGTTGTGATCGGTGTTGTGTTCGTATCATTTTTTATTGAGAAAATAAAGAAGAAAAACACATTTAGGGCATCTTCAACCTATTCTCTGTCATGACCCCCTAAAAAAAAAAATCTCTGTTTTATTTTTTTTCTTTTAAAGGGAATTTTTGTTCCAACTCACCCTCCATTTTATTCTTTATAGGAAAGGATAGAGCACAACACTCATCATCCTGGGGAATCCAGGGGAGGCGCTGTGCGATAGGTGTTGTGCGCCGTGTTGTGTGGCAAAACTACGTCGTTTTGCTCATTTTCCTTGGACATCCAAGGGCCCTGTTTGGAGAGTTAATTTTGGGGTTCAATTTTAGGGGATTTATGCTCTTTGGGGTAGGGTATAGTGAGTTTAGGCACTTCGGGTTTAGGCACTTCGAGTTTAGGGTTTAGGCACTTTGTAGTGGTTTTTTTCTTCCTTCAAACAAGACCCTTGGAAGCTTTGGAGGTATGCACAAAAATCAAGCTAAACGACGTAGTTTTGTTGCACAACACGGCGCACAACACCTACCACATACCACCCACCCCGGATACATCCTGGGCCATTCGAGCCGTTAATTGCTCAATCAACGGCTCAGATTTCATCTCGGCACTTGCTTGATCCAAGTCGTCCATTGCCGAGATGAAATTCGAACCGTTGATTACCGAGATCAACGGCTCGTGTGCCATAGATGGAGGATGTCCTCCAATCCACTTTGAATATATATAAATAGATAAAATATTAATTAATCGAAGAGTGAGGAAATATTTAAAATGAAGACGAAATATAGATGAAAATGTATGAAATTAGGAATAAAAATAAAAAATGATTGGTTAGAAATCATATAACTCAACCGTAAAATCATTAAAACTCCTTTTTTTTTATTATAACATTTAATGTGATTTTGATGAGGGTTGAGTTGCTCTTTTCAATCGCAATTCAAAGTTCATGAATCATGGAAATCAACCAACTGTTTTGAGCCCCACTTTCTGAACTTTGTGGACACGATTTTGTCTATCACGGATCTATTGCAATAATAAATCGTACTCCTAACAAAAAGTAATGTGAGTATGTGACTGATCTATTGCAATAATAATTGCAACCCTTTTTAGTCATAATAATTGCAAACTTTATTCCCTAGTAGAATGGTCATGATGCTATATTTTGAAGCACGTATAGGAGGGTGTTTGGGCGCTAGCTTATTGGCTTTTCCCATTTTCTTTTTCATGTTTTGCTTGTTTGGGTGCGGAGCGAAAACAGATTTTCTGAAAACGTGTTCGCCAATTTTCACTTTCCAACCCAAAAGCCAAAAATAGGTTGGGACCTCCTTTTTTATTTATAGTTCTCCTTTTCAAGCCAAAAGCCAACACTATTACTTTTGCAAAATGCATTCTGCCCATTTCTCCCAAACACTCCTCCCAGATTCAAAACTCATTCCGACCAAAAAGCCAAAAAAAAGTTAAAAATGAAAAGATGAAAAGTAGGCTTCCAAACACCCCCTAATAAGAAAATAGTACTCCCTCCGTCCGTGTTTGTTGGTCCATTTTCAGTATTCGTGTCATATTTTCAATTGTTAATATCTTTCAATTTATAATGGGTTTCATGAATTTAAAATTTTCATATAATAGAATTGATTGAGAGCTATGAAATAATATCCATATTTAGCCCGCTCCTTATGATTGTGAGTTTGAACCTTATTTCTCTTTGTTATCTATATTTTCAACATGTCCCTTCACATGTAGTCATACTCTCCTCCATAAGTGGGCTAAATATGACTTAGTGGTTAACAATACAATATTTAATAAATCATTATAGCAAAACAATAACAGAAAAACTGAAAGAAAACTAGGTATCACTATCATATGGAGGTCACATGAAATTAGGTCAAATTGCGAGGACTCTTTTGACATTCTTTGAATTTTGTAATGCACATTTAGGTTGCTCAAGATATTAGTTTTTTGGGTAATTATCAAAGTATTATTAGTAGACTTGGACCACTTAGTACACAATTCATTATTCACCTGTACACAATTCATTATTAGACGGGTGGCGGAGAAGTTTCACTTAACCCCGCCCACGTTAGCATTTTCTTTTCTTTTTCTTTGATGACAGAATGTCCAGGCCAAAATTTCAAAGTTTTGAATGTTTAACTTCCGTGAAATTCAAACATGCATGCAGTCTCAACAAACACTTATTGATTTCTGAAGCCCACTTGACCAAACGTCACGGGATTTTTCGATAGCGTTTTTTTTAAGGTCAAGTACAAGAGAACTTTCAAGTTAGTGGGTAAAAAATATTGTAGCAGCATTTGACATATCATTATCAAGAGTTTTGTTACTTACACATAAATCTAAAACACACATATCATGAAGTCCATCCATTAATATTAATTTTTGGGCCGGATCACAATCGCGCACCTAACTCAACCCAAACAATTGCCCAAAGAAATTTATTTCACGAAAACGGCAGAAAGGATTTTAAGAAATTCCACGATTGCGTAATTCGGTACATATATTTTCTAACACTAGTTTCACTATATATCGAAATAAAGTGTATAGATTACATCCGTTATGTGTAGCGAAAGTTTAAATAGTCAGTGGAGCAGTAAACCAAGCCCGAAGCAAACTCTTGATCTTTCCAACAGCGTTTTATGAAACCAGTCGTTGTGTGCTCACGTTGACTGTTGACGGAGTGTACTCTATGCAGTCTGAACACTACTGCGTAGTGCTCCAAATTACTCCAACACCACACATTCTTGTAAGACCATAAATATGTGGTGCTGAAGTAGACCGGAGCACCACGTGACTGTAACCGGTCTACTTAAATAAAAGTAGACACCATTTTTACCATATGATCGACCATACGTATAACATTACACTTCATCAACTCAACCATCGTAACCATAACCGTTTCATATATGGTGAACTTTTCTTCACTCACAAGCATACGCCTAAAACAAGAGAGTGAGGCTACTGGAGTTTTGCACGGTGGTTAACATCAAGGTTCCCGAATTGGTCAACGAATGGTTTTATTGATAGCCCAATGGACTGATTTTGGATTTTTCCTGAATATAAATAGAACAGTTTGGTGTCCAAATCAAATTTACATAAAAATTGAGGTATGGGAGCAAACAATACATGATGAATGGATTCATCTATGATACCCTAGTCCAATAATGTGAAGAAGAACCCCGATTCCGAATCGAGGCAGAAGAATTAATCCACTCCGCAAGAGAACCGCGAGGTGAATTGAGCTCAAAGGAGGTCTTTGATGTATTTTTGAAGGATTTCATTGACAATGACCTTGTATGCCCTCTCCGTGGGATGGTAACTGTCCCAAAATACGTATTGTGAGTCGTCGGAACATGTCTCACTCAATGCGTTGCAAAATGTGGCTACCTCTATAGTGCCCGAGCCACAACAACCTTTATCGGCAACAGCAAATCCTGAAACATTTTTTCAACAAAAACATAAACCAATATTGGCAACTCTTGGTACTGAAGATTGAGAACAAGTGAAAAATCGAGACAATTTACCGTATTCTTGATGGTTTTGAATGAGATCGAGGAAAAGATTGTAAATGTCGATGTAGACTATCCTGACTTGGGCGTCGTTCAGGCTGTTGCTGAGGGAGCTAAGCGCACCCGTTATCTTGGCGTTGAACAACTTCCCTGCCTGATTGTAATTCTCTACACACTCTCGCGTACTTCCTCCCCCTAGGGTTCTTTGTGATGGCAAACACCCTATCGGGGGAATGCCGAAAAAAGCGATCCTTTTCGCCCCCAATGCATACACTTGCTTGAAAATATAAACTTCACAAGATTAGTTTCAATGTGGTCTTCCACAATAACAATAAATCTTGCAAGTCATGTTTACATAATCTTCATTTGAGAGTTCTTAATTGACTAGTGGTAAATATATTTGAGCGTGTAAGTCAAAATAGGCGTTTTTTATGCGATTTCAGGAGTTTAACATTTCTAGTCCGGACCAAGCAAGAGGAAGGAAAAACCAAGCTGCTGCATCTCTGGTCCGAAGTTGGTCCGGATGAGTGAGTCCCTGGTTCGGATGAGCATGGCTGCGAGGCGCGCGTTTTCTCGTTTTCTAGATTTTTTTAGGGTTCTCTTGTATTAATTCCTAATAAACAAAGGATAGGGCAGCCCCAATTGGGTTGTTATTCATTCTTCATCATAGTGAAACCCCCAGCATCCCATGGAGTATGATTTAGCGATTTGCTTAAGTCGGAACTACGTATATCTTGTGTCCTGTTCTTTCGATTGCTTCTTTTCTTTTCTGCATGCGATTGTCTCTTTGCTCGTAGAATAGCCTCAGGGATTGCTTCTTTTCTTTTCTGCATGCGATTGTCTCTTTGCTCGTAGAATAGCCTCAGGGCTAAAGAGCAAATGATAGTAGTATTTATCAGTGTATTGTCACAACCTTGGTTGATTCCAAGCTATTTGTGCGGCACTTAGGCAGTATAGAACAAATTATATATTGGACCTACGCCTAGTAGGTCTAGTACTGAGGCTGAATAGCATGCTCTCACTGATACTACACAAGAACTTCTTTGGCTCCGTTGTTGGTTACTCGACGATATGGGTGTTACCCAATAAATGATAAATGATGAAGGTGAAAGTACCTTCACGAAATCGGAAGCCAACCGGACCATAAAATCGGTATAGGAATCGATGTCATATTGTAATTTCCGGATACCGAGTAAAAAATAGGTATTGGCGAGGTCATCACTTCCTGCTACCACGAAATATAAGCTGTTAGTTAAGATGAAGTTTGTTCTGTCTTCTCCAACCATCCCTTTCAACTTCCCTATGTACTCCTTGAACATTTTCAATTGATCATCCATCGAAAAAGCTACCTGTTTTTTTCCATGCACAAGAAGGAAAAATTAGTTGAAAGAAGAGATTAAGAATAAATGAACAAATATGTATGTAGGTATGATTTCTGAAGGGACTGTGTTTATACATACCGCTGTCTGAGGAGTTTGAGGATCAAATCCGGTGCCTCCAGAAGCGAAGCTAACGCCGGTGAGGAGATTAGTGGCCTGAAGACTTGGATCAAGATATGCCGGTAGAAGATCTTTAAGTCCCAATTCTTCAGCTGAAAAAAATCAAATTTCTGATTGACAATTGAGTGATGGGGCACGTTCTACCAGTACAGTGATGACGCATCACTTGGTACTCAGACATAGTTTTTTTTTTGAACGGGTACTCAGACATAGTCACCAAAATATTATTGCAAAGAGTCTATGGACATTTAGTGCCGGATAACAATGGTGAGGTACAATGTTATAAGTGACTATAACTAGTGAAGATCAGGGATGAGAATTATGGCCACGACTTGTCAACGCTATTCGAACTTAACACGCAGTGTGAAAGTTTTAGTCTACTACTCTTTTAGATAAATACAAATATGACAAACCTCAATGACAGAAAATTTAGTAGGACGAATACGAGTTGGACTAACGCAACTCGACAAGGACACGGTCGACCCGTTAACCTAAAACGACACGACATGATAACGCACAATGTGATGACACCTACTATAAGCCTTGATTTGGTTATTGTTAGGGAACTAGATTGTGTGATTGTTCAATTATGTGGAATTTTGCTATTAAAAATGTGATATTTTTGTTATCATTATAAGGTTGTTCTTGTATAGAATTGTGGCGTGTATAACTCTATCTACATGTTTTAAAGATTTTTAACTTAAAAGGTTAATTGTGTCAATTCAATATGACACCGTTTTAAGAAATTCTGGTTAGTGTAAAGATACAATACATGTTTAAGTTAACATAGCATTGTAAGAATCCGAAATGACACAACACGACATGACACGATACGACACAATACAATGTGGAGCTACGATCCAATAGTGTGGGGCTACGGTCCAGGCCATCAGCCTTTGATGCTTCAAAAGGCTGGCTAGGGAGATATACAAGCAGGCTCATAGCCCAAACTTTTGGGGAAAGAGGGGCGCTGCTGTCCCCAACAATTCCAGGGAGTTCCGGTCTCGTTTCAATGATCGGAAACGTTCACGTCGAAGACCTCACCGAGTAGAACAAGTATACCAAAAATTAGCTCAATCAGATATCATTTAGTACCTAATCGAAACATTTTTATCTTGAAGAGAATGCATTCAAAACACTAGATCATACCCACTTAAACCCATTATTGCCGAGTTATATCTGTACCGATCAGGTACTAAATAGCATCCGATTGAGCTAATTTTTGGTACACTTGTTCTACTCGGCGAGCTCTTCGACGTGAACGTTTCCGATCATCGACACGAGACCGAAACTCCCCGGATTCGCCGGGGACAGCAGGTGCTGTCCCTTCCCAGGGACAGCAGCGCCCCTCTGTCTAACTTTTGGGCTTATGCTTCAGCTAGCCAACTAATCTTTTCAATTGAAATAATAATAATAAAAAAAACAGAAAAAGAAATTAAAGAAAGAAATCTTCATCATTACATTCAGTGAATTAAATGGGGATCAGCCAACTGTATTTTTTCCAACCATATCAGGCATTATTGGGTTGTACAGCATTATTTCCCTCAGACTAGGGGTTTCATTACCTCCGGGTCTACCGGTAAAGAACTTGAAGTTCATGGGGATCAAATATTATGGCCCCAAAACAAAGTGATGCACGCACTTTGTCTCACACCCTATATACACTAGTTAAATTGGTCTTCACTCACCTTATTTAGAGTTTTGTCCCGGTAACGTTATTTGAAATTGTCAAAAATTGTTTCCATTACGCCGTATATTTACCTAAAGTTGAGGCATGATTAATAGTTCGGACTTTAGACTTAACTTCAACAAGGTTTGACATTGAGCCTCCACGTGATTCTGCTAGCTTGTTGGATTAGGTAAATGAATGAAGCATATGACTAAATAATGGCCGTAGCTGCCTCACATTTTTGGAGTATTTCGGAGCATCTACAACAACCTCTCCTCTTCTTCCCAATGAAGGATTTGCCAAGCCAAGTCTCTCAAAAACCTAATCTACAACGAATTTTGGGTGTTGAATTGATATTTTGGCTACTCTGCTGAGTGTTAGACGAATATTGTACCTAGCTAAAATAAAATTAGAATTTGAGCAGGCATTTTGGCTTGGAACTACTGGAGATGCTCTAAGGGTAACTGGGTAAGTTTCCACAACGGTATTTTTTTATTTTCGAGTTACAACTTACATGTTGTCAAATCAGTTGGTCTATTTGAGGAGAATGACTAATGAGAAAATACCAAAAATATTGGCAAAGAAAAATTTTACCATTTGACCATAACCGCATTTTTTTGTTATTGAGACGCAATATGTCTACACTACCGCCTTGTCCTGGGCCGTCGTAATGAAAGCTATAACCGAAATCCTTTTTATCTAGCATTAACTTGGAACCGCGTGCATCTAAAGCACCTTTTTAATCGGAAAAAAAAAAATCACATATCACCTAATATATTCCTTTTTTTTCTTTTCTATTTTAGTAATGTTTTATCCGATTTCAAACAATATAACGGATAAACCTAGGGGTACCGACCGAAATGTACAGAAAATGTACAAAGCGCGCTCGGGGACCCACTTTTGGGTCCCACACGAGGGAGTTTTGATTTGAAACGGTGGGACTTTGGTTCAAGCACTTCTAACCGTCCGATTGAGCTGATTTTTTGTGGGCCCCCTCGGAAAAAATGTTTTAAGAACAATGAACGGTTCACTCGTGTGAGACCCAAAAGTGGGTCCCCGAGCGCGCTTTGTACATTTTCTGTACATTTCGGTCGGTACGGCTAGCAGCGTCCCAATATAACTGCTATTTGACTCTTTACTTGAATCAATCACTACATAAAACTGAATATTGAACCATTCACTCAGATAGTACTCAAATAGCATATCACAAGTGAATTTAATGGTTTAAATGTACTCAACCAACCACTTACTAAAAAACGAACAATGCTCTGGCACACACTCAACCACACACACTCACATGTGGTGGGACCCAGTCCCACCACATGTGAGTGTGTGTGGTTGTGTGTGTGGTTGAGTGTGTGTGTCACAAGCATTTTCCCTAAAAAACGGTGTGAATCTTGAATTTAATGAATATTCTTTACCAAAACTGGAAAATACCTACATGAAAATTCTTTACCAAAACTGGAAAATACCTACATGAAAATTCTTTATCAAAACTGGAAAATACCATAAAGGAAAAGGGAGACCAAAGTAAATCAATACTAGGAGCAGTAATTTCCATGCAGGTCCCATATTACCGCTGTATCAGTACCAATGCAATTAGGGTGCATAAAATTGGAATGGATTAATATTTATGTCATAAAGTTGGGAATGTTTTGAGTTTCGAGCAGTTTAATAAATGTGATAGACTAGAAAAAATAGCCCTTGAAGTCCACCCCGGTCGAACCCCACCACTATTTGTTTGGTTCGCAGTTTTGAGATAAGTTTTGAAGATTTTAATTTGTTTCGTATATGATTGCATAATTTTTTTCGTTTTTAATCAATTTTTTTAACATATCAGTCTTTTAGAACTAGTTTTGAGAACGCCTCACTTGCTATTTCTTTCTCTTTCCAGGAACAATGACTAGAAGGTTTTCAGAAACTACTCCCTTGCCCGGCCGTATTTGTTAGTCCATTTTTGGGTTTCCTACTCCCAGAAGACAATCTGAATTCCAATACTGCAACGTGGACCAACAAACATAGACGAATGGTTCTCCAAACCGATTCTCAAAACCAAAAAAAAAAAAACAACCACATTGTATAGTAAACCCGTAATATCTACTACTAGAAGATAATCCGAATTCCAATACTGCTATCCAAATTAAGTACCAGAAAGTAGGCAGGGGGCCATCATCATGAACACATGCATAGATAAACGAGAGAGAGAGAGAGATAAGTAGTGAATGGTACCTATTAAGTCAGGTGGGGTCTTCCCATTGCAAAACCTTCCTGTGGGAATTCCACCCATGAAGTCCTTCCCATATGGAGGGAAATTTGATTTAGCTGGTGTAGTAAGATTATTGTTGTTTCCTTGATCCACAATTGAATCTCCGAACATGATCACCGCCGGAATTACTTTGTTTTTCGGTAGCGTTACAATGGCTTCAGTAGTGATGATAGTACTAATGCAGCTGAAAATGAGCAAAACAGAAACAGAAAACAACACAATTGAAGAAGAAGAAGAAGAGGGAAGAGAATGAGAAGAGAGTTTCATTATTGGAAAACAGAGTTTTCGTGGGAGAGACTCTTTCTAATGGAGGATTTTAGTGGAGGAAAAAAAAGATAGTAGTAAGATTGTCAGTCATGTGGTATTGCATGTGTTGTATGTTTTCTTGGCATTATATATATAGGAGGATTTTGTTGAGCTATTCTGTTTTTTTATTTATTTTTTAATTAATTGGAAGGAAATAGTAATGGGACGGTAGATTAGTATTCTGGGATTTACCTTAATATTTTATTACATACCCGTATGGGATAATCAAGATTTGGATATGTAGGTGATGGTTCTTGCTTACGTGATGAGCTGGAGAGGTATGGATAGTCAACAGTAAAGACACGGTGAAAGAAGAGAATGAGGTGGTCTAGAGAAAGGGTGAAGAACGGAGCAGGTGTGCACAGAAGGGACTAAGGCAGTGGATTGCTCTGAGTCTAATCCGTGATACCCTTGGTGACCTAGGAAATGGGACAAGAATTCACTAGAGAGAATGTTCTTCTCTCACTCAGTGGTTGCCCTTTTCTCTCTCTAGGATGGCGTATGCCTCTGCCAAGATCTCACCAACCTCTGGGCATAAAAGGGAATGTCCCATATTTATAGGCACCCTGGACCAATCATGAGGTGCCAGGCTGTCGTCCTATAATATGATAACACGTGTCCTTTCCGTACAACCTGACCGCACGGGTGATGTCATCACCGCGCTGCTGACCCGCGCGGTGACGAGCCATTCTCCCGCGCAGCGATCCTCCTGTTCCAAGCCACCAAGCCACTAGATCTCCCTTATTCCCGTAAGGGCAAGGTCGTGACCTGTTTGGTCTCGCCTATACCGCAGCCAAGCCTCAGGGGGCCCCCGGGGTCCTGCCTTTAGACCGCAGCAGGTATCATTACCTGGGCTAGTTTGGACTGGCCTCTCGCGTTTTCGCCTGTGTTTTGGGCCGCGCCAGTCATTTTGGTCATGAGCTTTTCTCCTTGTCTGGATGGCTCATGGTCGTTTAAGCACCGCCCTTATGGGGCCTGGGGTGCGCGCCTCTGGGGCGCCTTGCGCAAGGGGATCCCGCTTTAGCGGCCCCCTTACGCGGAGACCTGGGCCCCGCTCCAGTGGACCCCCACACGCGGAGACTTCCGTGGAGAGCGCCACGTGTCAAGCGGGCATTGTGCCACCTGGGCGACATTTGTCATGATTTTATTGGCAGGTCAACGTTGACTCTGGTCAACCGGGGGTTCTGCGCTGACCTCCCCTACAGGATACTATTAAAATTTTCAAAAGTCAAATTACAGATAAAAAGGGAAACATCAAATGGCTCCTTGATGTTATGGAAATTTGTCTCAATCACTTCTTTCCACCTACTAAAAAACATGGAAATAAAAAATAATAATTAAACATGAAATTCAATGTTTAAAAAATCTGATTGGTGAGCAAACTGAAAATGCGACCGGGTGGATGAATCACCAGTTGAACCGGTGGGTCAATTGGGGTGAATTGTGACGTCATTGTTTACGTAATAAAAATAATCTTATAAATACAATTAATAATTAAAAAATTACATTTTTGATATTAAAAAAATGTGTATAAATAGACCGGTTTGCTCCATCAAACCCGATCCGGTTTTAAGACATTCATGAAAACAATAGATTGTATTCAATTGTATGTAATGAAATTATCACTCCAGGACTAATAATTCCTCGCTATCGTAATTAATATCCTTTGGACTCCTTCGACTTTTCAAATTCCTTAATATATTGTCCTCTCGAATTCTTAATGCAAAAATGAGATGAACATGTAAATAGTCAAATGCAAGCATGTTTTCCTTATCAATTCTTCCATCCAATATGGCAACCTTTTGTAAACATGATTATCTTTCCAAAATTACGAGAAATCTTCTGTAAAATTGAAGTTCCATATATACCAATCACTCGAGTATGTCTTTCTATTTAAACCGCACGAACACACAAACACCATCAGGTACTTACCACCATTGTTGCCACCACTGCTACATTGAAACTCTTTTTCGAGCTTGAAATGAGTGACTTCACAAATAATTACCGGTTTGATATTGTCTTTTATGTATGCATTTTTAATTATTCTTTTGTTGGCATTTTAGATCAAGTTAATTATTTGATTGAAATTTCCTTCCAACCCCCTGTTTGTTTGAGCCACAAGTCCACTACTGTGGCAGTCGGGTTTGTTCGCGATACTTCTATCTCAATTGGCTATAATCTCATATGACCTTTGTTTTCTCAAGGATCTCTGTGATCAATCAGCAAAAAAAAACTGATCGAGAAAGGCATAATCCAAGCAGTTTCTTCATAAACTATATATAAAAACATGTTTTAAACACATTGAACAGTTCTGATCATCAAAATTCGATCGGGAGAGGAGAGGCCTACACCATAGCTTTGTTGGGGATCCCTTAGCTTTGTGCAGATACAAATATGTATACGATAATGCATCTTTATCACGGACAATACTACTTGTATAGACTAAATGTACATATTACGTAGAGATCTATTGTGTTGGGCCCACTCCGAGTCCGACACAAATTATCATAACTGTTCATATTTTTCAAAATAATGTTTACTAGTACCCCGTGAATAATTAGTTCAATCCTCGATATCGATGAACTAGATGAACTGATAGAGCATTTACCGATATCCAATTATGCTGATTTTTTATGAGAAATTAGTAAACATTATTTTGAAAAACATGAACGGCTCTGATCATCTGTGTAGAACCCGGAATGGACCCAAAACAACTGATTGGTATAAAAGTTGTACATGTAATTCTTTACCCATAGATTTTTCCCTTTGTCCACTACATAATTAAACTATTGTGGTACTTGTTGCATTTCTAAACTAACACATCCCTAATATACGTAAACTAGTGCATGTCCGTGCCTTAAGGCACGCCTTGAGCAATTGATGCACATGGTCGTACCTGATCTTTATAGTCCTTCAAATTTCAAAGAAGGGGAAGGAGAGGAGGTAATGAGAGAGAATGTGGTTTGAATTTCGAAAAAGGGAGAGAGAGAATGCAGTTTGAAATTTTGGGTGTAGTGGGCCGGTAGAGGAAAAGGGTAGAGAGAGAGAGAGAGAGAGTGAGAGAGAGAGAGAGAGTGAGTGAGTGAGTTGGCATAGAGAGGGATAAAACGTAATATGATGACCGAGACAAAAAAATATGACTGGGAGAAAAATCGCTCTCCGTTGTAATATAAATAAATGAGTCCATTTTTAATATATCTATTATATAAGTAATTAACACACACACCCACCGGAGATGCTCTCCAACAAAGAGTTTTTTTTTTTTTTTGCCAGACGATATACATTAGCGGGACAGGGGAGTTAGTAGTGTTAGTAAGTTAGACAAACCACGCCCCTTGTGGGGCTTGAACCTCCGCCTCCACTGAGGAGGCAAGTGAACACACCAGCTGAGCTAGCCTGGCGATTCGCTCTCCAACAAAGAGTTGGGTAGCTGCATATGTGTTGTTGTATGGTGACTAGTGCATTAAAGTTAGAGGTAGCAAAATGGGTGGGTTGGGTTGGCTTGACGTGGGATGATATGGATTATGAGTTGAATATGAGTGGATTGAATATGAGCTAATAGTAAGCATGTTTAATATGGGTGGGTTGAATATGGGCCAAGCTAATCCAACCCAACCCAACCCAACCCAACCCAAGCCCTTTTTTTCCCCATACCCTTCTTTCTCTCTCTCTTCCCCGGTCTGTTTTTCTTGTACTATGTTTTTGAATTTTCTTGTCTTGTGTTTCTTACAGATTAAATATTTGAGGTTTTGAATTAAAAGTGCTGGAATGAAACTATTTTATGATGATTGCATTTTTCAAAACTTGCTCGTGATCATCTGATGATGATCTGAAAATTTAAGCAAGTGTTTACTTTTTTTTGGTTCTAAAGCAAATTAGTAGTGTCTCTATAAAAAAAGAGAGGGTAAATTAGCAAAGGCGGAGCTACATATTGGAGTATATTTTGCATATTTTTGTTAGATATTCTTAAAAAAATTATAAAATTTCAAAAATAATTAAAATGTAAAAACAATTTTCATTCTTAGAACGCTAAATTGTAGTAAATTAAATTGGACCTTGCGATAACGAATTCTCGTAGGAGTTGCAGTACTCTTGTAGGAATTAATTGAATTATGGCGGAATGTGTGGTGGGATTAAATGCCGAATATAGTAGGTTCCAATATTTATTATACTCATTTAGGCCCCAACCATAAATTTTTTGATCTCACACAGCGTACCTCGTTTACAATCCTCACTATCAATCTATCTCATCAATAGTGCATGTTGTCCCTACGCAACACAATCAAATAACTGCCGAAGGCAACAACTTAGCCAAAAAAAAACTGCCGAAGGCAACATCGTGACCACGGTTTGGTGTGCATAATCGATCCTACCATTACTATTCTACCAGTATTTTCGGTGGCCACTGTCCAACCCATCTAATTCAACTCGCGATGAGTTATCAAGTGCGCAATTATGGAAACTTAAAAGGGTTGAGTTGGAATTCGGAGAAAGAGAAAAACAGATTTCCCACGTAATAACTCACAAATGTTGTACCAAATTGGTGATGTGGCAGCGTGTTATTGGTTTGGAGGAAAAGTTAGTGTTTCCACCGGTAGTGGAAGTAATCTTTTCTCAGCAATCCATACTCCTATTTTTTGTTCATATCTCGGGTCCAAAACTATGGTCTGAACAAGTCACCTTGTAAAACATGCAAAAAACTTTAACTCTACAAAATATAAGAATGATCGAAAATTGATAGACGTGTGAAAACGTTGTAAATTGTTAAACTCCACAAAATGATGGTAAATATATTATACAGTTTAAATCTTACAATTTACAAAATAAAAAGTAACTTATTCATATATCTATAGATATTTGATCATACTAAGATTTTGTAGAACTGTAGTTTTTCACATGTTCTACGAGGTAAATGATTCAGATCATAGTTTTAGGATGTAGACGAAAAGCGAGAGTATGGAGGGGTATGACTATGGAGGGATAGGGTATGCATAGGAATTTTAAGTGAGCACTGCTACATACCCAGAATGGGTGGGTTGGGTTGGGTTGGGTTGAGTTTGAATGGGTTAATATGGGTTATGGGTTGAATATAGATTGAAAGTGAATGGATTGAATATGGACGGGTTGAATATGGGTTAGGCCATACCCAACCCAATCCGACCCAATATATATATATATTTTTTTTAAGATCTTGCGCTGTTTACAATCCTCCTCTACACAAAGCACATTTTCACTGATACATCAAAAACCCTTGAGAATAAAAGCTCTCAGATCCGTTGGCGGCCGGTCTCAGAACTTGATTCTCATCCCGGAGAAGCGGCTATTTTGTCAACTCAGTCCAACTCGGTGCCTCTGATCCGACTCAGTGGGGTGACTCAATGAGGTGACTCGGTGGTGCCTGCTTTCTGAGTCCAGATTAGCTAGTTTTCTTTTTGCTTCTGTTTTGCTGGTTTTTGTTTTGATTACATTTTTGCTGGTTTTTGTTTTGATTACAATTTGCGCTGTGTTGAGTAATGGATTGAGCTGGGTTCCCTCGGGGTTCTCTACTGCTAGCTTTTGATAGGACTCATAGTCCCGTCCCGAAGGTGTTGGGTCTGCTCCGGCAGGTGTGTCTGAGTGCCGGTAGCCCTTGAAAGCTAAACCAAGCCGTGCTAATTTCAATTGTTAGTGGTTTTGGTTTCTTTCCTGTCATTTGATGTAATCGTTGCCGGATGGCGTTGAAATGAAATTCTTGACTTGCTTTAAAAAAAAAAAAAAAAAGGGGCTAAAGGAATTGAGTACGGGACGGCCTAATTTGGCCTGATTTTCCCAATTGGGCCCCTCCAATTGGTGGCCTCACGTTTTGATTAGAGGGGCAGATGGGTCTTTTTGTATAGTGGCTTCCTTTGTAATTTTGGGCTGCATGGAGGGGCAGGTCGTTTTCTTCTTTGCAGGTTGATTGTAGTAATACTTACGCTCTCTGTCTCTCTCTCTCCCTCCTCCTCTGTTGCGTCTTCTCCAAAACCCTTTTCTCTCTCTGATTTTTCTGTCGCTTGTTGAAAACGCTCATCCACGGACAATATCAACGCCTGCCATCAGTGGAAAGATTATCGTTGCCAAGCCAACCACCATTAACCCGTGCGCCTTTTTCCTGTTGGGATTGATTGCATGCAACCTGATCAACTTCTGATTCTGGTGAGTTTCGGTGCTTAAATTTCTGCATTATACAGGTAGTTTTAGCCTGTAGAATCTTGTCATTTTCTTCGATTTGATCTCGCCCTGTTTCTAATTCCTTTCGGTTTTCCTATTTACGCCTGGTGTGTGGGTGTTCTGATGATGTGGGTATACGTTTTGTTCTGGTTTTTTTTGGGTGTGTTTGATTAGGGATTTTTGAATTGTGCGCGTGCTTTCTATGAGTCTACAATTGGGGGTTTTTAAATTAGGGCTTTTTGCATTGTGCGCATACTTCCTATGAGTCGACAGTTGGGGTTTTGGGTTTACAGAATTAGTGAAGGGTTTAGGCGATTTGTTTGGTATTTTTTTTTCCCCTTGGAGTGTTGGTTGATGAAGGGTTCGAGATTGTTTTGTGGGGGAACTATTTTGTGGTTGTTTGGAGCGACGGTGAATGGGAACTCAGACTTCTTTGGTGTCCTCTTTTTTGGAGGTTGTGAACACCTGGTTTTTTTTATGCAAACAGCACTTGTCACCATGTACATGATCCTATACTTTCTAGGTTTTGCAAGGCTATCTTGTTACATATTTTTTAAAAGCATTAGTTTTTACTTACAGATTCTGTGCTGCAGTAGCTCACCTTTTAAACATTAATTCGTGTTGGACTCATGATCCTGACATTTGGGAGTGACTCGCTTAATTCAAACTGCTACACAATGACTCGGAAGTTGAGATTTTAGGAAAATTGTGAATCCCAAAATTCCCATGGATGACTTTACAATTCCCATGGATTGTATGACTTCTACAATATATTTGTGACTCGATCATGTCTGAAACACCAAAGTTCCCATCGATTGTATGACTTATACAATGTATTTGTAACTTGATCATGTCATATAAAGCCTATTATGTCATTGTTTCAGATACGGTTTCTTGCCTATCGCAATCACCACCAGCTACATGTGACCCATCCCTTACTTCTGTTCGATTTACCCATAGGTTACTATTACTTCTTCATCAGATTATCTTTGATTGGTCTTTAGATCTTTAATTTAATTATTTATCTATTTTAACCATAAAAACCTGTTTAAGACGTATGGTGTGGCCATAAAGATATCTTTATTCACTCTACAAACGTTTCTTATTTCTCATCCAAGTTTTCTGTATCTTTTCACTGTTCCCCAGGGCCATTTGACATCCTGCAAGTGGATATTCAAGGAATAAATGATCTTGCTGCGCCTTTTAAAGTGGTTTTCTTATCAGAATTCTTGGAGGGCAGTGTGGAAGATTGGACAACTTTGGATCTACCGCCGGAGAAAATATCTAATATCGAAGCCGATTGCTGTTGTTGTCTATCAAAGTTGCTTGATGGAATGTAAAACCATTACACTTGAGTGAAAAATGAGATACCAATTGCTATAGCTATTACCCGCTACTCTCTGAAAAATAATACCTGGATTGGGCCCGGTAAACAAATCCTCTCATGCCTAGGCTGCTTCATTAATAACTTTTTGGTTGAGATTTTGTACAACTTACAATTTTCCCATAGGATATAGCATCGCGTATCCAGACTAATGGTTGACTTTCAATCTTTTGACAGTTGCATATTTCTGTTTCTTCTCAAACCAAGTCCGGCAGTATTTTGTTTATGGAGATCAGCCTAGAAATAGGCAAGCAATCTGAGTTTTTGGTTATGTGCTCCATATTGATATCAAACAAATTAGCTGATATCTACATTAGTAGATTTTGAACATTGATTGTGTTTCCTTTTTTGAGCAGGTTTGATCTCTATTTACCAAAAGACAGTGATGGCCCAAAGCCAGTCTTAGCATTTGTAACTGGTGGAGCCTGGATTATTGGGTGAGCGAGAGAGCTAACCTCTTCGTAATCGCTTACCGAATTCTACATGTTACATAGTTTAATGTTATTGTACACACAGAAATTGAAACTAGACTGGTGAACCATGCACCTTTCGAACCTTGGATTGTGGAATAATTTCACTATAAGAATCCTGAAAGAACGAGCTAATAAGTAGGTGAATAAGGAAACTACGATACCAAAGTAGAATTCGACGTGAATAGAAAAAGATACAAAACCAAGTCACAAGTATAGTAGCACTGCATCTTCTGGGTCCTTCTGTAGTTCCAAACTGTACTTTGTCTTCTTAACTTCTTCGTAGGAACCATTAGGCATCATTCAGTCCATTCACATCTCCTTCTGATTAATATAATTTGCATTGCTTTACACCATCTTGCCATTGTTGCTGTTCTCATCGTTTCCTGATACACTCATTTTCTTTATGGTTGGATTTGAACAAATAAGGTTTACTGCAAGGCATGCTTGTGGTGGGTACTCACTTTGGCCAATGCCTTCTAAATTAATCCAAAATTGTCTGCTACTGCATATTTGAAGTATTTTTTCCTTCTTTTGCAGATAGCTGGACTGGTGAATGTTGATTTTGCAGATGTGAAAGTAGTCCTGAAGGTGGGTGTTTAACGCTATTGCGTTTCATCGGGGTGGTACGGAGATGTCTTTCCCATGGGCTACTGTAAAGCGGCCTTGGGAGCGTTTGCATCCTACACTAGGTATCACAAAGGCAATCAGACACATGCTTTGTTATTCTAAAATAGTTTTGCTTTCCAAAAAAAAGCTGGAGTCAGCTTACTTAGTATAAGGAATTGGTTGCATTGACCCAAGTTACCCAGCTGTTGGTTTGGGGGTCCGATTCCGACAAAAACAGTAGGATTAGAGAGGGTACCTTTTACAACTGGGTGGTAGATAGATTAGTGGTGGCCCTGGTGTATTTCTCGGGGAGTCTTGAATTCATAATATTTTATAATCGACGATTGGGAAGGCAGTGGCGGTGGCGACCAGTAGTCGTGATCGAAGATGGCAATGAAGGGGAAAGCGAGAGGCTGCATAGATTTGAGGAGGAGGAGGAAACCTCAATTTCGAACTCAGATAGCCATCCCAGGTATTCATTAAACTCCTAACTTGATTTCCTCTCAGGTATAAGTTTGCTTTGTTGATAGGGTATAAGTTTGCTTTGTTGATAGGGTGTTCTGGATGATTTCATGTATGTTTGCGATTATTTATTTCTGATTAAAAGCTTTGGATTTCAATTTTGCGTCGTTCTATTGGGCATTTAGGGCATCAAAGTCAGATTTTGAGCAACTCTCCTTGTAGAGTTAACAACAAACTCGATTTCTCGTAAAAAAAAATCTCCCAGAGTTTGACTCTCATCTTGAAAGATTAAGATCAGGATGAAAGAAAACTTATAATTGCGGTGTTAGATAATAGAAAAGGCCTAAAAACAAATGGAATGGATATCAACATTTAGGATACAAAGCTTTTAGGGATCGCTAATATGCTATCTAATGTTAAGCTAATATGTTGTTTAATGTTAAGAAAGACATACAAGTCTATCTAAAAAGTGGGACAACAAATTGAATTTGAAGGAGTTGAATTTAAAATGTTTTATTCATGTTAGTTTTTGTCTTTATAAAGCTCCTGGTACCCTGAGGTGATGGGTGCATCGAGCACTCATAAAGTAACAACAAACAAAGCATTGGCCTCTCTCTGAGCAGTTAACACTTGGTTCAAGAAAATAGGGAAAATATGTGTTCCTTTATGTTATTGAAGATTTCAAGGCTCAAAGGTTTGTCATTTGTTCTTTCTTCTACTCTTAGAAATCAAAATGAAGTTCACTCATTGATCGCAAGGTTCCATTGTTTATTTTTTGTAGAATTGACACTACTGGTGTGATATCAAGATTGAGGAATCCTTCAAAGGGCATGGAGACCTAATTTTGGGTTTTATTACCTCCTTGCCAAAGGGCTATGAGATCCCTCCCTTTTGAGTATGATCCAACTCCAGTCAAGAGGCCTGTTGAATCTGAAGAAACAAATAATTTCATTAGAAAAATCAAGGTGAAAACAATATTGCAGTTAATATTTTGCTGCTTCTAAAAACTAGAATAGCATATCAAAGCATCTCTCGAAGCATTTTAGTTCTTGCAGTTTCCTTTTTCCCCGCCATCTCTCAAACCATCTTATCTTATATGTGGTGCTTTTTATTGTACTTGTCCTCTTCTGCAATAGATGATCGCTTTCGTCTTTAAATCAAGGCTTAATTGGTATGAGACTCCATTTGCCTAATTCCTCATGTTACTCTCTAATTGTTTGCAAACAGAGGAGATCCAATTCAGATGGCATTCACAATTATGTTCGCAAAGATTATCTCTGTGAATACAGGTCAATAAGCTTAGGGCTTCTCTTGGACCACTGTCTGGATGAAACTGAAAGTACTGCTCTCATGCATGTTTGAAGAGATGTTGGGCTCGGAACTGGAATGTGGATAAATCAAAGAAAATGTTTGAAGAAACACTGAAGTGGAGATCAACATATCAGCCTGATGAAATTTGTTGGTAAGGGGCCAAAGTTTCCTCGTGTTGATAACATGTACAAGAAGTTTAGTTCGTGAAGTTTACAGGCTGACACATGTGTGGATATTTACCCACTTGAAGCTCATACTAAATATTCCCTGATATATTTTTTCACAGATCCTAGACATGAGAGTAGGCTCCCTCTTCGTAAAAGCATTAGCATTTATGTACCAATAGATGAACGATTTCAGCCACTTCAGGCTCTCATATGTAGTAGCCTATGGGTTGAAATTTGTATTTCAATTCCTTCTCATCAAATCTACCAAGATTATTATTTGTGTTTTTCTACATCATATGATTACATTATTCCATTTGCTTATTCTGAAAACAGAGTCATTAGTATTAAGGGATATAATCGTGTCTTGTATACTTCCTGTTTCCTTGAATGGTCATACGTGTTCTTTTTTTGACTGGGGTCTTGCGAATTGGTATAGTTCTATCAACAGTCGATGTAATTACTGTGTATACACTGCTGCTCGTGCGAGGAGCGCTGCAGCAAGCCAGCAAGGGGAGAACAGCAGTTTGGTGTACAAAATCTGTACACTTTGGTTGAATGAAAAGCGATAGTTCAAAAAAATTTGTTACGCTAACATCACGGAGAAGATTGCTTTAAAAAGTTCTTTCCCGTTGGAATCGGCAAGTTCTTTTGAGATATCATATCACAATCTGAACCATTTAACGTATAAGCTTTCTAAAGCAGTAAATTAGTTATAAATGCCCAATTGATCAGATTTTTGTGCAAATAAAATGTTAGCAACTCTACATACTGATCGGCTTGGTTTGTGATATCTCCAAAGGCCTCAGCTTGTCGCATGGACATTCAAGTAGTGTATTTGATGCACTAAAGGAACCCGGAATTGCTATTGAATAATGTTCCAAAAAGGTTAGCAAACACTTAAGAGGGTGTTTGGCCGATTAGTTTTCCCCTTTTCACATTCTCTTTTTCTCTTTTTAAGTGTTTGGGAGACAATACCCAAAACACATTCTCTCAAAACTCATTTTCCATTTTGCACATTCTAGGCTAGAACCCAAAAAGAGCTCCTGAGCTCCTTTTCAACTTCTACTTCTGCATTCTGATTTTCCCTAAAAATTCCACTCCCATTCTACCCCTCTCCATTCTTCTTCAGGTCAGACATTTTTTTCCCAGTACGAACCCAGACCATGAATTTTGATTTGAGTACGAACCCAGGTCACCTAAATTCCAAGAAGAGGTTTGAGTACGAACCCCAACCAGTGATTTGGGCTTGAAATGGAATTTTTTATGTGATTTGGGTGTAGATTGGTCAAGGAATTCAAACGTTTTGGAGTTTAATTGAGAGGGATTTAGAGAGAGAGAATGGTAAGTTTTTGGGTTTTCTGCGGACCGTGACAAAGAAGGAAAAAGATGGGTTTTGGGTTACAAATGGTGGGAGGAGAGAGAGCAGATATGTACCATTTGAGATTTTTTGGGTAAAAAAAAAGGACTACTGAATTTCTAGCCAAAGGTGCTGATACCAAGTGGGAAAAAAAAAGAAAAAAAGGTATGTGATTTCATGAGAAAGTAAACGTACAAATAAAATCATAATACAGTGTATTTTTAATTGCTAAAAATATTTTTCAATGTGACTTTAAAAATTTGCTAAAATGGATATTCACACACATATTTAATACCATAAAAAAGAAACAAGGACAAAATGGTAAACAGTTAATCCACGATCCATTTTCATCATTATTCTCCCAAACACAACTCCTGTTACAAAATGCATTTTGCACATTTCTCCCAAACACTCCTACCACATTCAAAATACATTCTGACCATAATCCAAAAAGTCAAAAATCCAAAAAGTTGAAAATGAAATGCTGAAAATGAGGCTCCCAAACACCCACTTAGTATGATGTATTTTGGTATTTCATCTTAGCAGCAACTTAGACATACCGCAATTTAAACGTCTTAGAAAATGCTTTTGCACATTCTCAATTAAGGTGGCTATCATGAGAAAGATACTTTTGCACAATCTCAACTTCTTGGACATGTTTTCTCATTAATGTGTGGCCAAAAATAGCGCGTAAATAGAAACATAAATTTAGAAATCAGTGGGTTACACCGATTGTGCTTCACACGAGGGTAACTCCCCTAGTACACTACAATGGCCAAAAGTTCACTGCCCCTCTCTCGAATTTGTTTACATCAAATTAATCAAGCAGAAAAGATCGAAATTGAAACATAAATTAGAAAGTTAGAGGATTCTGGTTGTTTACATCATCAACCACAATCAGTTTGTATAATTCTCATCATTAGCACGATCCGAATTTCTAGAGGAGAGACGGAGGGAGAGGAAATTCCAGAGGAGAGAGAGAGTGTGGGACATTCCAATTGGGGTGAATTAGCTGCTGAGCAGCATGGTAGCCCAATTAGACTTACGATGGTCGTGGCATGATATTTCCTTTCGTTTATGTTGAGCCTGAAGTAAAATGGACTTAAAGTTCTCATTTGAAGAGAGAGACACAGAAGATTTTTGTCTTAAATTGAATATAAGTTCAATTATCTTTCCAAAATTTATGTAGATATGTGGTGGAGATAGAGTTTTGAAGATTTTTCATTAGCTCAAGTGAAAGAGATCTAGAGAGAGAGAGAGAGAGAGAGAGAGTACTAGAGGAAGAAAGCTAGAGAGAGAGAGAGAGAGAGAGTTCTAGTGAGGAGTACTGTTGGGTTATCTTAAATGAATTGGGAATGAAGCAGAGGTTACTGGCGAGCAGGAGAGGAGCCTTATGACAATCGAATTTGTCTTTTAATTTTTTGGGCTCAAACCATTTTCAACCCATTTTCAACCCAACTCAACCCATATTACAATATGGGCAAGTTGGGTTGGGTTTTAAGTGGGCGGATATGGACGGGTTCATGGGTTGGGTTGAGAATTGCCACCTCTAATTAAAGTTGACGAAACAAAATTCTACCTGCACACAAGGACCAAAAGGAGCGGAAAGTAATGGCTGTTCAAAAGGAAAGGAGAGGAAAGTAATTATCATTGTACATCTGTGTGTGCAAGTGGTTCACATCTTTGGCTTGGCTTCTCAACCAATCCCATTAAGAGAGCTATGCCACATTGCACAATAGGTGTTTCATTTGCTGTTCTTAATTTATCAACAACAATGGAGTTGTAAGTTGTAACTGTCAGCCCCCACCTTATCCTCTTTCAAATAAGTAATTATCATGTCTCCTTAGGTTTTTTCTTATTTAATTCCTCGGCAAAAGTTAGCATTGTTAGTTATAGTTAGTATAGTAAGATTTGAACTTCTGTCAAATGCATGAGAGTACGTGGTACGTCCCACTTGACTACCAGCCCAGTACTTGCGTCAGTTATAAAAATAAATAAATAAATAACTTGACTTAAATCCAAATAATTAACATCTCCCTTATAAAAAGAACATATGCAAGCTCTTTTTTTTTCCCGGAAATAAAAGATATTTATTAAGTAACTTCACGGTCCAAAGACCTAACAGCAATCATGGTAAAATTGGCTAGCCATTGGGGGACAGGACCCCCCCAAAATTCCAATTTTCCACTCAATAGGGATCGCTTAGCCAAAGAATGGGCTACCCTATTACAAGAACGTTTAACATGAATAAACTTGCAAGAGGAAAAAAGAGGTAGTAATTCCAAACAATCAGAGAGAATGGAATTACAATCAGAAAAGAGATTCCTTGCATGCGTGAGAGCTTGGACAACTTAGGCACAATCACATTCCACAATAATATTTGATAGCCCTTTGTTCGCTGCAATAACTAAAGCTTCCTGAAAACCATAGCTTCAACGGATCGAGGAGAGAATAAACCATTGAAAGGGATGGATGACGCTCCCAAGATCCGACCCATGTGATCACGAGCCACAATTCCCACACCAACAACACCTTCTTTCTTATTAGTTGCGACATCGACATTAATCTTGATAACATTTGGAGGAGGGGGGGCACCATATAAGAATCGGCTCAGGGAGATGAGTGGTAGGAGAGACGGGTTTAGTAACATTGGCTTCCTTAAACTCAGAACATGAAGCGATAGCTTTATCCAATACACTTGCACAATTCCAATCCCGGCCATCAAATAACACTTTGTTACGTGCTTTCCATATAAACCAACAAAGAGATGCAAGAAGAGCACTCATATCATCCGCGTTTCTATGGATTGGCGGAAGCCGAGAAATGGACAACCACCAATCCATAAAACAAAGAGAATTCCATGAGGCCGATACAGCAGAGGAAAAAGGGGATATAAGCCATAAATCCTTAGAACATTTGCATTGAAAGATCAGATGCTCCAAAGTTTCACTATGGGAATGGCATCTTGGACAGCATGGTGAAACGTCAACATTTTTACGGTTCAAATAAGAAGCACAGCAGCAGCATTGTGGGAGCACCTCCACACAAACATCTTAATCTTATTAGGAATAGACATAGCCCATAAAAATTTCCAGAAGGAGACCGATGATGTACCTGAACTTCATTCACCACGCTCGCGAGAATTCCATGGAAAGGAACAATGCTTAGCCAAGTTATAAGCCGACTTGACCGAGAAAGACCCATTACTCGTGTAGTGCCAAAGACCCTTATCCGCAGAACCATGATAGCTAATAGGAATTGAAAGAATTGTTTCCACGTCCGAATCTGAGAATAAGCTCTTTAATAGCGGGATATTCCAGCTGTGAGAAGTTCCATCAATAAGATCAGAGACTAGACGAACATTGAAGTGAGGAGAATTGGTCGAGGGAGGGGGGCTAAGAACTTTAAACGATAGAGAACGAGGGAGCCACGGGTCCTTCCAAACGTCAATAGATGCACCATTTCCCACATTCCATCTCCAACCCTTCCTTAGGATAAGTCTGCCCGCAATAATGCTTCTCCAAGCCCATGAAGCTGAGCTAGGGCAGCCGGCCTCCCAGAAAGAGGTATTTTTGAAAATATTTCCCCTTAAACAACCGCTGAAATAAGGAATTAGGGTCATGCAAAAGTTTCCACCCCTGCTTAGCTAGGAAAGCTAGGTTAAGAGAATGTAGATCACAGAATCCCAACCCACCATCACATTTCTTTTGGCAAAGTTTATCCCAACTCACCCAACAAATCTTCTTCTCTCCTACCTTGGAACCCCACCAAAATTTGCGGACCATGCTAC
The DNA here is from genome assembly GCA_963854785.1 of Vaccinium vitis-idaea. Taxonomy (NCBI): domain Eukaryota; kingdom Viridiplantae; phylum Streptophyta; class Magnoliopsida; order Ericales; family Ericaceae; genus Vaccinium; species Vaccinium vitis-idaea. Next base: position 35,077,653 of record OY978226.1, on the reverse strand, counting down.
AAAGCTCCTTGCATATCCGTTTCGGAAGGAGAAAACAATTCATAACATAGTTAGGCATAGAGAATAAAACGGTCTTGATCATCACCTCTCGACCAACCATATTCAAAGCAGAATCATCCCAACTTTTTAATTTGGCATTCACTCGATCTTTAATATAATAAAAAACCTCCGTTTTAGATTTCTCAATGATAGATGGTAACCCCAAATATTTCCCTCCTTGTATTTCAGTCTGAACATGGAGAAAGTCAGAAATACCTTTCTTAACATCATCTGGAGTATTAGGACTGAAAAAAAAAGAGGATTTATCCCTGTTCACCATCTGACCTGAAGCAGCCTCATACTTTTGCAGAATCTTATCAATAGTGTGGCAACCAGAGGCTGAAGCCTCCCAAAAAAGGACTGAATCATCTGCAAAAAACAAATGGGAGATGGAAGGGCAATGTCGGCCAATTTTAATCCCGTGGATGGTACCTTCCTCTATCTCTTTTTGGATTAGGTAATGGAAGCCTTCTGCACAGAGGATAAATAGATAGGGTGATAATGGGCAGCCTTGCCTGATACCTCTGGAAGGTGTGAAAAATTCGCCCTTTTCTCCATTAATAACGGTTGCAATGGAAACCGTGGTAACACATGCCATAACCCATCGGACCCATTGATCAGCAAATCCAAATTTATGAAGCACAACCTCTAAGTAAGCCCACTCAATACGATCATAAGCTTTAGCCATGTCGAGCTTCAAGGCAACCCAACCATTGTTCCCATACCGCCGATTCTTAAGAGAGTGCATCAGCTCGTGTGCAATCAGAATGCAATCCGTGATTTGTCTCCCTCCCACAAAAGCACTCTGGTTTTTTGAAATTATGAGGGGAAGGATGGGCTTACGGCGATTGGCTAAGATTTTGGTAATAATTTTGTAGGAGACATTGCAAAGGCTAATTGGCCGGAATTGGTTAGGCTTTGTAGGGCAGTTAACTTTAGGGATGAGGGTAATAAGGGTTTGATTGACACTGTGCAACAGGTGAGATGAATGGAAAAAGCTTTTTACGGCTGCCACGACATCAGCCCCCACCGTCGGCCAGTAATTCTGAAAGAACAGCGGGGTCATGCCATCGATTCCAGGAGCTTTGGTTGGTTCCATACACATCAGGGCTTCCTGGATTTCCAAGGCAGTAACAGGACGGGTTAAAGCTTGATTCATGGTATGGGAGATTTTGTGGGGAATGGTTTCAACAGTGTCAACAATTTGAGGATCATGGGAAGCAGTAAAAAGATTAGCAAAGAAACTTTTGAATTCAGCCTGCACATTACTAGAATCATCCATCCAAACACCATTAGAGTCCTCAATACCTGAGATACGATTGAAAGCTCTTCGTCTCATAACAGATGTGTGGAAAAATCGAGTGTTTTTATCACCATGCCGCAACCAATTAACTCTAGATTTTTTATTCCAGAACAGTTCTTCTTTATCCCATTCCAGTTTAAGCTGCCACTTGAGGTTTTGGATCATAGCTGAGGGGGGGCCAGACGATGAATTTTTAAGGGAGAAAATTTTAGGTTTTAATTCCTCAATACGTTGACCTGAGTGAGTGCGTTTGCGCCGCTTCCAGTTGGTAAGAGAGGAGCGGTAGACTTGTATTTTCTTATAAACTGAGAAAGCATGCGATCCATGAACAGGACTAGACCAAGATTGATTGATAATCTGTTGAACCTCATCCTCCTCAATCCAGCGGGCATCAAAACGGAATGGAGCACAACGCCTAAGAGGGACAGCCCTAAGATTTAGTAGAAGCGCACTATGATCAGACCCTACTGTGTTCAGATGAATAACCGAAGCCTGATGGAACAAAAGACACCATGATGGGGTTGCAAGAACACGATCTAGGCGCTCTTGAATATACTCATTCCCAGACCTGTTATTTCGCCATGTGAAAGGGTAACCTGAAAATCCAAGATCCACCTGTAACACACAAATTCGGGTCCTGAAATAAAGAACACGAAAAAGATGCACAAAATATATATTTTTTATTGATTTGAATTTAATGCGAGTACAATCTCTAATTAATGCTCTTTTACAATAAAAGAACAAAAGACAATCCTCTAATTCGATCTCCGGTGCGTTTCCACGGCTTGAATGCTTGTTGTTGAATCGCACAAAATGACAATTTTCTTTGACTCTTCAAGTTGAATGAACTGAAGAACTGTAACACACAAATTCGAGTCCTGCAATAAAGACAAGAAAAAAGATGCACAAAATATATTTTATTGATTTGATTTGAATTGAATGCGGGTACATTCTCTATTAAATTCTTTACACTAAAGAATAATTCCTCTGATTCGATCTCCGAAGTTGATGGTGCAACCAAACGGCTATAGAAGCTTGTTGTAGGATTGAACCGGTTTGTAGTTCTTTCAGATCTTCGAGTTGAGAAGTTTGAAGAACGAAGCTTGATCGAGGGCTTGAACAGCTTTATCTCGAACAAACGGTGAGCTTTTGAGGATGATCTTCGCTAGCTGACGCGTAGACCGTTGTTGTTATGGATGAATCGGTACGTAGCTTGGGTGCTTGTTGATCCTCCACACGAACTTGAGGGATTTGAGAAGAACTTGCAGAGAAGGCTTGAGAACTGCTTGAGAGTGCTCTGGAATTTCCCTGGTTGCAGATGCTTTTTTGCTTCTTAATGAGAGCTTCTATTTATAGGCTCAAGGAGAGGGGTCTTTAATTTGGAAGGTCTCATTTGATTGATTTTATTTCCAAATAAGAGTAAATTGGCCTCTTAATATGGAAATAAATCAGGTCAAATATATACATATATATTATTCTTGATTGATTCTTTCCATAAGAGTAAATTGGCATCTCTTTATGGAAATAAATTGTGTCAAGATATATATTTATATATATGTATATAAAAACACATATTTATAAATATTTTCCTGGCCCCAGGATAATTTAGTTGGGCATGCGTTCATGGGTTGGCCCAATTTGATGGTTCGTCTGGCCAATTGAGTGGGCCCACGTTCTTTTGGTTTAGCCCACATCTTTTGAACCCATACTTTGCCGAGCCCAATAATTATTTGCAGGCTTTTGACCAATTTTGACTTTGATTAACTAAGATTATTTATTTCATCTCAATTAATCGGACGGCGATTGCCCCCACTTCGAGGCTCAGGCGAATGCTTGTTTGCGAGCGTTGAAAGTGAGACTTGAAGTAGCTTGAATTTTTTCGGTATATGTGAATTTGCCAATTCACATACGTGAGTGAAATGTACTCCAATTTATTTTCCATTGGCAATGCTCTATTGTTCCAAGATGACTTAACTTCATTCACGAAGCTGATCCGTTTGAGTGTCGCACTTGATGGGCCAATGAGCACAAAATTCCACTTGCACAGTTCCTCTTTAGTAACAGAATGGTGGCCCATATAATTTCAAATTTTAACTTTGAAAGATTGGCTTTGAATTTGGTAAAACGTGCAATAGATTATCTCCCCATTATTTTTTTCTTCTTTTTTGGAAAAGAGAATATATTAGTCGGATGGATCACCATGCAAACCTAAAGATGGCATGCGGGTTCCTTGAGGCTTGAAGGGAAGATATTTTGGCCAAGCACTTGGTTCCCAAAGGAGAAGTGTTTCCATAGAGCATAATTTTCCAAATCTACCAAATGTGTGATTTTTACTAGAACAAATCGTTGACCGGCAGGTTTAGGAAAAAAAATTTGAAGCAGGAAATTCTTATTTCTTTCACCTTCTTATCTTTTCCTTGGAGAAATTTTTCCTTTCCTTGTTGGTTGGCGACACAAAAGGATAGTCAAGTTTCCTCTGTTTTGTTCCTTTCAGTAAGAGATTTTACCCTATATCCACTAAAAGGAAATGATTTCTTTCAGTTGGATTTCCGGCTACTCACGTTTTCCAATTACTCTTATTTGGAAATTAAGCTCACTCATGGAAAGGGAGGCTTATTCGTACACCCATAAAAGGCGAGAATTAAACCCATGACAGATTTATTTTCCATGTACAAACAAAATCAAATATTGACCTTCCCTAGCTGTTGTTTCTTTGATTGGAGGTTTAAACAATTTCCTTAGCAATTTCACCCTTCATCCGCTATATATTCCAATCATGCGGAATGTTAGGCTTCACAGTTTCAATTATCCACGCGGCTGCGTTTTAATCACACGTTCCACTACTGTTGCCGTGAGGTAGCAAAGGCACCGACTTGAGGCTTTTGAAGGTAAAACCCTTTATCACCTGTTTACATGTGTCCCACGTAGTATTTTATTATTTTTTTGTTTCTTCCTTTCTGTTCTAGCATCAGTAGTATAGATTGGCTTCTCTTTGCCCATGTTAACATGCCCCCATGATGAGTTGCACCCTTGTCTTCTTGTGGTAGCTAAAGACAGCAAACCAACATGCATATGCATGTATTTTTTTTTTTTTTTTAAAGCTAAAATTAACAACTGTTTTGGGAATCATGACAGCACCAAATTGTAGTCCTGCATATACATGCGCGTTTCCCAAAATCACGACGGGAAATTAATCTTGATCTTGATTTGGAAAAAAAACGACTCTCGCACGGAGCACAATATATACATACATAAATTTGATCACGCATTCATTCATATCGGCTACGACGAGAAAGGATAGAAGTAATTGCATCTGCTCATGTTCCATTTTTATTGCCTGCCTCCATGTGATCACCACAAGCAAACAAAATCAAAAGGCTGTAAACTCTTTTGTCTTGGTTGATATTTTCCTTGTGGAAGTCTAGTCTTTCTTAAATTATAATTTGCTCTCAATATTTGATGAGGCCTTGTCTTTTTACGAGAATGGGGGCAGCACCAAAGACCAACCTGATAGAAACCCGTCCTCGTTGAGAAAACTAAACCTGGTGTTTTAATATTTATTTTTTTCAGCGGTTAGCAATTTGTTGGAGTTCTTTGACCCTCCTCTGTTTAGCTTTTCTTCGGATTCGCCCCGTCATTGCTAAGGTAACTATCCCCGTCTATTCTTTTTGAGCCGCTCGATATTCCCTGTATTTTGTTTTCCTTTCAAGGACTTGTGAAATTATGATCAAATGATGGGAGGGCCTCCGCATTCTGCGAATACGACACTACTTTCTTTTGAGAAATGCCTCAATGCCACTTATGAAAAAGGCTTCAAATGGTGGGGGGTTGTTGTGCTTGCACATGCTGTTCCTACGTAGCTCTGACGTCACTTGTGCAACGCCATTCACTTCGGGAGAGACTTCAAACGGTGGGAGGGCCGCTGTGCAAGCACATGCCGTACCTAAGTAGCCTCGACTCCATTTATGCCACGCCGCTCACTTCAGAAGAGACTTCAAACGGTGGGAGGGCCGCTGTGCTTGCACATGCCGTTCCTAAGTAGCCTCGACTCCACTTATGCCACGCCGCTCACTTCAGGGGAGACTTCAAACGGTGGGAGGGCCGCTGTGCTTTGCACATGCCGTCCCTAAGTAGCCTCGACTCCATTTATGCCACGCCGCTCACTTCAGAAGAGACTTCAAACGGTGGGAGGGCCGCTGTGCTTGCACATGCCATCCCTAAGTAGCCTCGACGCCGCTCACCTTTGAGTCTTCAAATGGTGGTAGGGCCACTGTGCTTTATGCATGCCGTCCTTATGTTGGTTCGCTCCGCTTCTCACCATTGGTGAAGACTTCACAACGGTTGGAGAGCCTCTGCAGTTTGTGCTCGTCGCCCCTATGTTGTTGTTGGCGCAGCTCGCCCTAGGGAGAGACTTCAAACGATGGGAGCACCTCTGCGCTTTTGTGCACGCCGTCCCTACGTTGCTCGACGCCACTTGCTCATGGTAAGAACTTCAAACGGTGGGAGGGCCGTTGTGCTTGCACATGTCGTCCCTACATTGCTCAACGCCACTTGCTTACTGGAAGAACTTCAAACGGTGGGAGGGCCGCTATGCATTGTGCATGCCGTCTCTACATAGCTCAACGCTGCTCAGCTTTGGGGGAGTCTTCAAACGGTGGGAGAGCCGATGTGCTTTGTGCATGCCGTCCCTACGTAGCCTCGACGCTGTTCACCTTTGGGAGAGACTTCGAATAGCTGGAAGACCTCCGCACGTCCGCTCTAGAGGCTTCGAACTGTTGGAAGACCCCCGCTCGTCATCCCTATGTTGCCCTCGACGGTGCTCCCCATCACTTGAGGGGATTGGAGACTATAGAAGAGCTTCTACGATTCTGCGCATGCTGCTACTCCTCATCACTTGAAGAGGTCCGCTAATGTGGAAGAGCTTTCGTGCTTTGCTGCACTCATCTTCAATTGAAGAGATTTGATGTCGCAGAAGAGCCTCTGTGATTTGTTGCACCCCACCACTCCTCATTTGAAGAGTTTTATGACGGCTTCAGTGACTTATGCATGCTGCGAAGAGGAACTATACCACGACGAAATTCAAAGGCACTTTTTTCTTTTGAGTTGGTCGACTGAGCTTGCGATGAATCCCAAGCTGCCTATGTACCCTTTGTAGGGATCAAGTCAAAACGTAGTTCAAAAACGATTTTTTTTTTGTTTCTTTTGTGCCGTACACAGTTTCAGCTCATGTGGGCCCGGAGCATCATGCAGTTTCAACTCGTGCGATGAAGAGATCTTTTTTTTTTAATTGTTTTTTTTTTCATTGTTTTTTTTTTTCCCAGACAGTTTAGGTTCATATCAAGGAGCGTGTTTCTTTTGACTGTCTTCAAGGAATGATAGAGGGAACTTGCTCCTTCTTCACACCTTCCACTTGAGATTCATTTGATTTAGTTAAGACGATGGTACGCCTTTTGACTTTGAGTGGACCGTCGTGACAAACTGCCACTGATGTTATGCGCTTCATGCGAGACGGGATCAAGCTTCGAGTCTCTTCATCTTCTTTTGTTAAGTCAACCATGGTTTCTTTCACCTTTCGTTTCTTGTGTTCTGTTTTGGATTTTGCTTGTGTATCTTTAAGACGAGAGAAGGCAAACCTTCGTGGCTTGGAGATTACTTCCTTGTTTTCTAGGTTAGCCTTGCCTAATCTCTCAAAAACTGAAGTGCGAGCAGTAGGAGCTTCAATCCGATCAAAGGCTGAAACTCGAGGTGTGGAACTTTGACTTATGTCATCCTCTTCATTGGCGGAAATCATGTAAACTGTTTGAATGCAGTCGTTGTTCAAGTGCCTTTCGAGAATGAAGTTATGTAGGGTGATTGGTGTGGGAAAACTCTTCTCAATCAGTTTCTCCTTCTTATCGTTGACTTTGTCACTTGCAGTGAATTGAGGAGAGTTCTTCTTCACTTGCCATTTCTTGACTTGATGAGGATGATTCTTGTGCTTGTTTCCTATCGACTTCTTTGGGGGGATTGGGATCCACTCCTTGTCATTCTTTGCACCTGGCGCTCCTTTGAGGTGAGGATGAGTAGGTACACCTTTACTTGAGCTTTGGATTGCTATCGGGTTGAATAAACCAAATCGTATGGTTTTGAAAATTGCCCCCAGCACTGGAGTCATTGCAGATTCAGCAGTCTTTATTTTAGAGCTTGAAGTTGGGCCTTCAACTGTAATGACTGTGTGGTTGGACTCTGCAACTTCATCAACGTCTAGTACGATCTTTTTCTTCCTTGCGAGGTCTGCAATTAGCTCTTTCAACACGAAGCACTTCTCAGTGGAATGACTGACAATCCGATGGTAATGGCAATACCTTGGATCATGAACCTTCCCCATTTCTTCGGGACGTTTGCATTCTGGTAGTTGAATGAAATTCTTTTCGAGCAGATCTTCCAACATACTCGGCACGTCAGAATCAGGAAAAGGATACCTATTTTCTTGCAGCTCCTTCAAAGTTGGGCGTTTATCCCTGGGGTGTTCTTCGTTCTTTTTGTCTCTTCTCAGTACCTTGAGCGGGACCATGCTGACTGCCATTGACTCTTCTGTAGAAGCATTGGATAACTTATTGCTTTGTTTCCCATTCTTGTACGTATTGTGCGCGAGTAGCTAATTCTTCAAACGTTCGTGGCTTTATCCCTTGAAGAATGTAAAGAAGACCCCAATGCATGCCATTCATGCACATCTCGACGGCAGAGAGTTCGGAGAGTCGATCTTTGCAGTCTAAGCTTAAAGCACGCCAACTATTGATGTAGTCGACCACTGGCTCATCTTTCCATTGTTTGGTGTTGGTTAGCTCCATCATACTCACAGTGCGGCGAGTGCTATAGAAGCGGTTGAGAAACTCGCGTTCCATCTGCTCCCAACTATCGATTGATTCTGGCTCTAAGTCCGTGTACCATTCAAAAGCGTTGCCCTTGAGAGAACGAACAAACTGTTTGACGAGTAGATCCCCTTCCGTCCCAGTGTTGTTGCATGCTTCGACGAAGTGAGCAATGTGTTGCTTTGGGTTTCCCTTCCCATCAAACTGTTGAAATTTCGGGGGTTGGTAACCCATAGGCATCCTAAAGCAGTCGATGCGCTTTGTGTATGGTTTGGAGTATGTAAACGCATTCTGTGGGGGCCCACCATATTGTGCTCAGATCGTACTTGCTATCATGTCTTGGAGTTGTTGGACAGACAATGAAGCGATAGAGGTGGGTTGGGCACTTTCTCCAATCCCTAGTGCTGCAGAAGTTGCATGTTTGAACTTAACACCACCTCCTGGATTTGACGAAGAGGCGTGATTTGTGTCAACTTGCTGCTTGAGCTTTATGCCTTGATCGCTCATTATGAGTTTTCCATTTTGATCGCCAATTATGACTTCTTGCGGTGTAAAGCCTGGTGGATGTGAGGCATCTTGGCTAGCATCTCCCACCTTTTGGGCTCCTAGTTTGTTCATAAGCGACGCAATCTGGAGATCCTTTTCTTCCACAGTTTTGGTGAGCTTTTCAATGGCGCGCGCCATTGTAGCCAGTTGTTCTTCCACTGTCGCCGCACCGGTGGTCATGGCTTGCATAGCCATAGAGTAAGATGATTCTGAATGACTTGGTGTTTCTAAAAGCTTCGGCGAGGAAGGCGAGGATCCTAAGTGCGAACCTATGCTAGAATTTGCATCAGAAATTGAGCGAGATGGGCGAGGTGACAAACTTCCCGAGACAGAATTTTCAGCATTGGATGAGAGCTTTTGGGAGCCCTCTTCACCTTTTTCCTGCGTCGGACACGTGGCGATGGGTTGGTACTTGCCTTGCAGCACTGTTGGCGCAACTCCTTTACTTGTTGGAATGGTTGTTGCCTTTGCCTTGCTGCGCGTCAACGGGCCAGTAGAGGTACTGCTGCTGTTTGTGGCCACAGTGACGTTCTTGTTAGCCTTCTTGCTGATCGAAGCGGTTTGAATCTTCTTTGGTGTCATTTGTGTAAAACTTGAGTTTAGGAGAAAGAGATGAGAGGTAGAGAGGTCCCACTGGGCGTGCCAAATTTGTAACACACAAATTCGAGTCCTGAAATAAAGAACACGAAAAAGATGCACAAAATATATATTTTTTATTGATTTGAATTTAATGCGAGTACAATCTCTAATTAATGCTCTTTTACAATAAAAGAACAAAAGACAATCCTCTGATTCGATCTCCGGTGCGTTTCCACGGCTTGAATGCTTGTTGTTGAATCGCACAAAATGACAATTTTCTTTGACTCTTCAAGTTGAATGAACTGAAGAACAAAGTTTGAAGATGACTTTGATTTGTTCAATGATTTGTTGGATGCTGAACTTGTGAAGAAATCAACACGTTTTTGGCTCTTGATGATTCTTTGTAAGTTGTTGTTGCTTGTGTTCTTGTGTTTGAAGATGGCTTTGATTTGTTGAAGGATTTGAGTTGCTGGGTGATGAACTTATGAAGAAATCGGCACGTTGTTCTTGGTGCTTGATGATTCTTCGCAGGTTGTCGACGAATTGCTTAAGAGCTCTAGTTGAATGCCAAGCAAAGGGTGAAAAGTTCTTTTTCTTCTTCATATGAGCCTCTATTTATAGGCTCAGGAAGAGGGGGTTTAAATTTGGTATAATTTATAATTAATTTGATTTAATTACAAATCAGGATAATTGATAATAAATCAAGATGATTTGATTATCAATTATGATAATTTAATCTCAATCAAGAAGATTGATTTGGTTTCATTTCCTAAAAGAAATTTGACTTCTTTTATTACTTTTAGGAAATGACATTAACCCGAAAAGGTAAATAATATATTTATTAATTATTTAACTTTTTTTTTGTTGGGTTATCTTAAATGGGCCTGCACATTTGGGCTAGCCCAATTCCTTGACTTATTCGGCAAATCAATTTAGCCCATTGTATTTTTGATCTTCCACAAATCTTCAAAAGGACCAAGCCCATAAATTTGACGGACCCAGTACATGTGAAAATGTTGACCAATGCTTGACTTTTAATTAGTCAAGATTATTCATTTAATCGGACGGTGATTAGGCAGCGCTGAAATTTTGGTTTCTACACCACCAAACCACAGTCGTCTACAAATTTTTGGAACTTCCTGATAGACCATTGAGGGCGAGCCACTCCACCAAGTTTTTCCTCTTAGCTCAAAATGTCGTTCATATCCCCCCATAATACCCAATGATCCCCTAACACGATTTATACCGCAAAAAGAAAGCCCATTGTTCCCTCCTTACAGAATCATCAGTGCTGAAATAAGCATTTACGAGCCGCCACGATCTATTGAGAGTAGAGTAAAAAATACTTACATCAATAAACCACGGGCACATTTTAACCAATGTAACAAAGGACGTTCCTTTCCAAAGAACAGCTAAACCACCAGCTATACCATCAGGATCGACATGAATCGCACTATCCATATTCAGAGATCTTTTGATCAGGTCAAGTCTAGGCACCCTATTCTTTGTCTCTGAAAGAAAGAATAGAGTGGGGGAGTGGAGACGAGAGAGCTCCTTGAGTTGATGGAATGTCAGGGTGCTCCCCACACCCTGACAATTCCAGGCGATCATTGAGTTGCGGGAGACCACTCTGGGCTGGTCTCCGCCACCATCTCGCAGCTAAAATCATGGTGCACCGCATTTCGACTTCCAGAAACACGAGCTCTTTTGCAAGGTGAAATTGGGGGGTTAGGGGATGAGAGTAAAGGCTCGGATTGAAGGGTATCAGTGGGGTCGAGAGAGCGCTTTCCATGGGGATTAAGGATAGTTTTGATGGATGGTAGGGGAGGAGGAGGATTCTTTCGGTTGCCCCTACCCCGTCCCGCAACCCCACTCCGGCCACGATTAGAGACACCAGCAGTGGGATTACGTATTTTGGGAGGTTTAATTTTGAGAGGATCAACCAGGATGGGGATATCAATAAGGGCAGGGGAGCACACGGGTTTTGTGGAGGGGATATTTTGGGAAAGTGAGGCTGAGAGGATAAGAGTAGATGAGGGACTGGGGTTGGACGAGGGAATAACTTGAGGAATAATTGTAACAGGGATTTTTATTTGGGTTTGATTTGGTGATGTCGGGTGAGAGGTAATGATGGGTGGGCTAGATTTAGGTCCAGACAAAGTGGAGATGGGTTCTGGGTTAGGTGTGACCATAGAATACTTAGAAAGGTTTATCGGGCCAGAGGGATTGGGCCTTGGATTGGAAGGACTTTTTTTAGGAGAATGGGATTGGGCCAGAGTAATATGGGTTGATGGAATGGGCTTAGCAAATTGGTTAAGAATTTGTTCCTGTAAAGGGGTGAGACAGTTTCCCTCCAGGGATTCAAAATTTGAAGGGGCGTAATCTCTGGACCTCTCCGCAAGATATGCTTCCGTAACCATTTCTGCATGGGCATCATCTTTGGAAATGGCATTTAAATCAGCTGAGATTGGGTTTCCTGATTTTTTGGAATTTGAAAATTCCTTCCGAGAATCACTCCCCTGATTTTCCACCAAGGATTCTCCGGAAACGGAATTGGAAGTCGCCGGTGATTGGCGTCCCGCCGAATTTGGGCCGTCGTGCCGGCTGCCTTGCTGAGTGGCCGTCAACGCCAGCAGCCAGTCACCATACTCCGTCGGACGGAACACTTCATCCTCCATATCAAGAAAACGTTTATCACAATTTAAGAGTTTGTGGCCAACTTTGCCACAATATCGACAAAAAGTAGGGAGTTTTTCATACCGAAACTCGATCCAAGTAGGTTTAGCATTAGGAAATCTGATCATACAACCCCGTTTCAAAGGCTGGGTAACATCTACCACAGTTCTGATCCGAATGAACCGGCCCTCTCTGCTACCGGACTGTGTGGGATAACAACATCATCCACATCACCAAACTTTAGACCAATCTTTACACCCACATCTTTGGAAAGGAACTGGAGGGGTATACCCCATGCTTGAATCCACATGGGTGTAAAGTTGAACGAGTAGTTTTTAGGAGGAATATCAGGTTTCCACCTTTCAAGATTCAGAAAGTGATTATTGAAAAACCAAGGTTTCCCACGTAGAACCCGAGTTGCAGCCAGTTCGGAGGGGAAGATAAACTGAAAAATACCATCTCCCACTGCTAGAACACGAAAATTTTGTGGGTTGCCCCATACCTTTTCCATGGTGTTTTTAAGACCAACCAGATTTGTAGGTTTCTGGGAGATTACCTTGCCAAAAAGACTAGAACGGCATTCTACTGCACTCTCCACGACATCATCGAGGGAGAGAATAACATCATCTTGTTCCACATCCGTAAGGGTAAAAGATTTCAAACGATGGGACAGATCGTCCTCAAATTGAGAACCATCCACAGTTTCTGGGGGATTAGCCATAGGGTAGCGGAGGAGAAAAGGATTGGTAGGGAAAGAGGTGAACTGATGGAAAGTGGGATCGGTGGGAAGATGGGAGGGAGGGGAAAGAGAAATTATGGGAAGAGAGCAGAAAAAAATTGGTAGGGAAAGAGACAAAAACTACTCAAGGAGTAGACTAGACTCTTGCTGAGGAGCAAGACAAAGGAACCCTCATGGGAGGGACTTGCAAAAGGGTGAATATCAAATAAAAATTAAACATACGCAAGCTAGTCATGTAATATATGAACTTTTTCATTAACTGTTTTAATATTTGTAATGTGCATATTGTTCTCCTCTCACAATTATAATTTTGATGTGTGAAAAAGTAAACTTATGAAATGATCACATGATAAATTTACAAGAATAAAAATAAGAAAGAGTGTGGACCTATATCACTCCTAAAAAATACAGTATGAAAATCATTATCTTAATTTTGATTGTAAAGGGCAATAGACGAGTCAGCCTATTTGTGGGTGGAATGGGCTCCATCAGGTCCCTATCCAAACAAACCTTAAATCCATGCAAACAATAGCTTGTACAGTACTGGGTAATGGCCTTTTCAATAGATGAGTCTTGACTAGTTGTGCTTGTGCCTAATCATTTATGTTAAATTGCTATCCAATTTTAGAGTAATGCTATAGTGCACACCCTCTAAAAATTACTCAATATGAGATTTTGTGGCTCTAAATATGAGATTTTGTGGCTGGAGATACGAATGCATATGGTATGAACACTCATATGAATAGTCACAAAATCTCATATATTTCCAGAAAATCTCATAGTTGGAGCCACACAATCTCATATTGGATCCATGCGGACTTTGCTACAGTGCGTGCGGACTTGCTACAGTGCGTGCGGACCTCATATTTGGAGCCACAAAATCTCATATATTTTAAGAAAATCTCATATTTGGTGCCACAAAATCTGATATTTTGAGTCACAAAATCTCATATTTTGTGCCACAAAATCTCATATTTTGAGTCACAAAATCTCATATTTGGTGCCACAAAATCTCATATTTTGAGCCACAAAATCTCATATAGTCAATGGTCAAAGGTGGCACAAATCCCCACACGTCATACGTGGCGCAATCTCGGCCGTCCATCCGTATGGGTTGCATACCATATGCCATCTCATATTTGGAGCCACAAAATCTCATATTTGGTGCCACAAAATCTCATATTTAGAGCCACAAAATCTCATATGGGGGGGGGGGGGGGGGGGAGGGTGTTTACCGTAGCATTTCTCCCAATTTTAAAGTGAGGCTGTATTTTTTACGGACCCTCCTGAAGGGGGTTTACGGAAGTTCCTTTGGGAGCCTCACTGGTACCTCATCGCAATGATCCGAGCCGATCATCTTGTAGGGTCCACAAAGCAGTGTGTGTATGTAAAAAATCAGTTTGACCCGGCATCGATTAATATGTCATAAATTAAATTTTAGTGGAAAAAAAACAAGGGCCTAGATCATTTCAGATGACCGATTCGGATCATTGCGATAAGGTGTCGGTGGGGTCCATTTTGAGGCTTCCGTAATATAAACGATAGTTATTCCAGATGCCTACCTAATTGGGTGTAATTAAGCTCAGTGATGCAACTATGACCTTTATTTATTTTCAATATAATTCAAGATTCGATTACAAACATATCCAATTCTCTTTCGAAAGAATTCACGAAAGATTTTCCCCCTTAAAAGTAATTCGTTAAAGTTTTTTGTTTTTTTTTCGCAAGTACAATTATTAACCTACTCATCAGAACAATTAAACAATATAAGAAGGCAGAAATACCCTGAGCCCAAAAGAATTAGGGAAAACTTCTATGCGCCCCGCCCCTGACGCCGCACCCCGCCTGGGCCCCACCCCCCTGACACGCGTAATTTACTGTTTTGCCCCTCCATCTCTCCTTTAATTACTTATTTATATTATATTATATTAATTCATTTATACTATTACTTTAATTCATTTAATTACTTTATTTACTTTATTTATATTACTTTAATTCCTTTAATTACTTTATTATTTATATTAATTCATTTATATTACTTTGTTTATATTACTTTAATTCCTTTAATTACTTTAATTTCTTTATTTATATTACTTTAATTCCTATAATTACTTTATTTATATTACTTTATTTCCTTTAATTATCTTATTTACTTTATTTATATCATTTCATTTCTTTATATAAATTAAATTAATTATTTAATTCATTTAATTAATTATTTAATTCAATTCTTTAATTTAATTCAATTTTTATTTAATTATTTATTTATCTCTTTCATTAATATCTTTTTTCTCTTTTATCTTTTTAATATGCTCTAATATCTTTTTATTTATCTTTTTATTTATCCCCAAAAGATCCTGCAACTTGTGATTTGCACGCACTTGTGATCCTACAACTTGTGATCTTGTGATCTTGCAACTTGTGATCCTGCAACTTGTCCTGCAACTTGTGATCCTGCAACTTGTCTTGCAACTTGTGATCCTTCAACTTGTCCTGCAACTTGTCCTAGAAGAACATTATGCATATTTCAGCAGTCGCGATGGTTGCTCATTATCCTTGTGATCTTCCTAATTCTCCCACTACTACTTCACTTCTTCCTCATTCAGAATTTCTTTCTTTTTTCGTTTTTCATCGAAGAACATTATGGATGGCTACTACTATCCAGATGGTTGCTCATTTGAGAATGATGTTCCCAGTGATGAGAGCATCAATTTCAGCAGTCGCGATTATACACCCGAATTTAGAACTGATCAGGTTAGTTATTTCCGTTGTTCTTATGCATATTTGTCATTCATTTTGAAAGTAGATAAATATGATAGGACTGGATAATGTTTTACTTATACATATTTGTTATTTTTTTTTTATATAGATTTTTGAAAGTAGAGAAGATATGTTAGCTTGGGTGAAGAGAGTTGGTCTCGAAAACGGTATTGTGGTGGTTATTAATAAATCTGCTAGTTTAAAAGGCGGCAAGCTGCCGAGATGCATTCTTGGTTGTGAGAGAGGAGGAAAGTACAAACCGCACCGTGGGGTTGAAAGGCTAATATTGCATAGGAATACTGGGACTAAAAAATGTGAGTGTCCATTTGAGTTGTGAGGTAGACCAATACCTCCAGACGGTGCCAAGTGGGGTTTAAGGGTTTCCTGTGGTCTTCATAACCATGAACCAGCAGAAAATATTGAGGGCCACGAGTACCCATCAAGGCTAAAACCAATGGAGAAACAATTTGTGGTCGAGATGGCCAACAGCACCGCACCGCGTGAAATTCTTAGTATTTTGAAGAAAAAAGACCCGTCAAACACTACGGGAATTAGAAGCATTTACAACGCCATTTTCATAAACAAGGAAGCCAAACAGGATAGTCTAACTACTACTCAATATGTGTTAGAGCAATTAATTAAGAATGGGTACCTCCACGACTTTAGGACAAATCAAGACACCAACGAAATCACAGATATTGTTTGGGTTCATCCTACAAGTCTAGAGCTATCTGTCAACTTTTCATCCGTGTTGGTAATTGATACCACATACAAAACCAATGAGTATCGTAAACCACTATTGGAGGTTGTGGGTATCACATCCACAAATCTAACTTTCTCGCTTATGTTCGCATATCTTAATAATGAGAGGGAAGATACATGTACATGGGCCTTGAATACCTTAAAGAAGTGGATGGTTGGAAAGGGGGCACCGTTGCCATTGGTGTTTGTTACAGATCGTGATTTGGCACTTATGAACGCTATTGAAGCATGTTTCCCCATGGCACGTCACATCCTTTGCATTTGGCACATAAATCAGTGCGTAATGAAGAACTGCAGCGCTGTGCTTGGTCAGTTCTTTCTAGACTTTTGCAATTCATGGCAGTCCCTTATTCATTCATCTAGCACTTCGTCTTACCAGCATAAGTGGGCTGCCATGTGCGAGGAGTATAGCCAATATCCGCGTGTCATAACTTATCTTGCGGATACATGGTTAACGCCGTACAAAGAGCGATTTATTACAGCATGGACAGATACATGTATGCACCTCGGAAGCAATTCAAGTCAAAGGTATAGTCACTTTATAATTTTACGAGTTAAATTTTCTGCATTATATTCTGCTACACTGTTCAAACTTTCCTATTTAAACAAAGTGCATTATTCTATTACAGGGTCGAGTCTGCACATTCGAAGCTAAAGTGCTATTTGGGCGGTACAACCATGTCATCGCTCCAAACATCTTTTGAACACATAGATAATATGTTGACAAATCAGTTTGGGGAAATTAAGAAGTCGTTCGAGAAATCTGTCAACATTCCACGCCACAACCATTTACGTGACCCCATTTTTGATGAAATCAGGTGTCGCGTCTCATTATATGCAATGGAGTTGATCGAAAAGCAGCTAGAATCCGCGGCAGACGCCTACCCCCTCCCAAGCGGCAGTTGCGGCTGTTCGATCAGAACAACACATGGATTGCCATGTATGCACGATTTGAGGGCTTATCATTCCCACGGCATGTCAATTCCGCTATCCAGTATCCACGTTCATTGGAGTAGGCTCTCTATGCACGCGATCGAGTTTAATGACGAGGGAGAACAACCCGACGAGACATCTCGTGTGGTTGACAAATTACAGGGGATGGATCCACGTACGCGAAAGCATATGATAGACAGGTTTGTGGATATGGCAGATCCGTCTCACAGCAGTGTTCGAGCCCCATCATACAACACTGAACATAGAGGTCGGCCTGTGGGAAAAGCTGAGCAAAGTGGACGGCGCATACCTTCCTGTACAGAAGCATCTACATCGAGAGGGAAAGGGAAAGGGAAAGGGAAAAATGCAGGGAGGGAGAGGGTGGAGAAAGAGAAGGAGAGGGAAGAGAGGGAAAGGGAGGAGGTTAATTACATTCAGTATTTACCTTGGCAATTCCAGCAGTATATGTCCCACACCAAAGACGTCAAAGGTGATGGTCATTGTGGATTCAGAGCGATAGCCGCACATATCTATGGCACTGAGGAGTGCTGGGTTCAAGTACGACATGATCTTATCCAAGAAATTAATCAAAATAGATATCTCTACAATGCGGTTTATCCGATGGAAAATATGGCAGATGATGTACTACGGTCACTGAGCTATTGGATGCCTACGGCTTCATGGCGAAATTGGATGGACTGTATGAGTTTGGGGGTAGTCATCGCATCACGGTACAACATTGTACTATATACATTTGACGCGAATGCTGGAAGTTGTTTTACTCACTTGCCCTTGAGATCCCATCCAGTTTCAGTCCAACAGCGTCAAGAAATAGCTATTGCCCGTATTAACAATCACTTCGTGCAACTTTTTTTGCGCCCTCATCACCCTGTACCACCCATCCCAATATGGTGGTGGCAGAATGCATCGAATGAAGCTGCAGGATGGGCTGTTACTTATAACGTACGTGTTCAATTGTGGAACGACATACTGGGCGTCGTGCCGGGATCACAATTTGGTGGCAATATTGATTAGGGCTGAACATTGTCAACATGATTGTAATATTTAGACACTTTAAAACGTGATTGTAATATTTTTTTACTTTTAAGCGTGATTGTAATATTATTCACTTTTATAAGTTTTTTAAATATATTATTCATTGTTAAAACAAATTAATTAACTAATTAAAATAATACAAAGTTTCTAAATATAAAGTCAAATTTAAATGTCAATTAAAAACAATAATTTACTTGCAAATATAATGTGAGTAAACCAAATTAAATAATTAATTTAATAAATAAAGTTTAAAAAAAAAAAGTTCTCAGCCGAAAAAGGGGGGAGGGGGTGGGTGGGGGTATGGGGGGAAAGGGTTGTGGGGCCGGGGGAGGTCTTTGTCAGGGGCGGGGGGCGTAACAGTCCCCGAATTAGGGGATCTTATAGGCCGGCCCTATTTTGGCAAGAGCGACCCTTCCAAGTCCACCTCATGTCACCCATCAAAAATTAAGAAGTACCGGTTTTCGGTAATAATAAATGGGATAAGTGATGTGACGTAGACGTGCGCAGTGGACGTGCAGTAGGTGATGTGACATTTCTCTTGAGTCTCTCTCTCTCTCTCTCTCTCTCTCTGCTATCAATGCAATAGATGAGTACCTCCTCTCTCTCTCTCTCTCTCTCCTAAGGTATTGATTGGTGCCATTAACGTGTACCTCCTCTCTCTCTCTCTCTCTCCCTCCCCTAAGGCATTGATTGGTGCTTTAGACGTGTAGCTCTCTCTCTCTCTCTCTCTCTCTCTTATTTTTTTATTTTAAAATAAAATAACTTTTGTACATATATTCATTTTATATAAAAATTATATATGTGAAATCTACTCGGTGAGATCTTTTAAATACTCCCTCCGTCCCAATTTTACAGTCCCTTTTGGGGATTCCAAATTAATAAGGGGACATAATTATTGTACTTTTCAAACATGTTTTTTCTTGTTTTACCCTTCAATCATTACAACTTCTTACTTTTTTATTACTTTTAACTTCAAAGTATAAGAGTAAAAGAGAAAATTCCTTAACAATTACACATTTAGTTTTGAAGTGAGACAATCTTTTTTGGACGACAAAAAGTGTCAACTGGGACTATAAAATTGGGATGGAGGGAGTAATATCCATTGTGAATATGAAATTAGGTACACGTAAAAAAAGTTATTTTATACCCCTTCTAAATAATTCACACCTTAAAAAAAAAAAAAACTCGCACCCTTCAAATACATCACAACTCAATCTTCAAAATACACAACTCACACCCCAAAAGAAAAAATTCACATAGCTGAAATACAGAATTCACGTCACAACTCACTCTTCAAATACAAAATTCACACCCAAAAAGAAAGCATTCACACCCCTCAAATGCAGAATTCACACCCCTCAAATGCGAAATTCACATATCACAACTTACTCACAAAAATACAAAATTCACACCCAAAATAAGAGAATTCACATCCCTCAAATGCAGAATTCACACATTCCAAAATGAAAGAATTCACACCCTTTCTGAACAATTCACATCATACAAAAATGAAAGAATTCACACCCCTCAATTGCACAATTTACACATCCTCTACACAAAATCACTTTCCAAAATACTTCACGGTTCAAAATGAAAGAATTCACACCCTCAAATGCGAAATTCACACCCTCCAACATGGAAGAATTCACACCCCTCAAAAAAAAAAAATCCACAATTTTATATTCAATATGGATCTTGTTTGGTAGATGTCGTCAAGTAAAATTTAAATATATATTTTGTTTCAAAATCGGATATATAGATTAAAAGTTATAAATATTTAAAGTTTCAAAAATAAAAAGAAGAGAGAGAGAGAGAGAGAGAGAGGAGAGAGAGTGTGTCAGTGGATGTTAAAATCGGACTTGGGGGAGCTGTGCACCCCTCGGCCGTTGGATCGAGTTTTGGACGGCTCGAATGCGTTCGGCAATTATCCTTTAATTTTGATTTTTTTTACAGTAAAAAATCAAAACACATCCGAGCCGTCCAAAACACGATCCAACGGCCGAGGGCGTGCACAGCACCCCCCCCCCCCCCCCCCCCCCATTTCCGTTAAAATCAATGTGCATGTGTCATGCATGTAAAGAAAGAGAGAGAGAAGAGATAGTGCCAGAAGAAGAAAAGTCAAACGACACATGTGGCTTACGCATGTGTGCGTCTAAAATATACTCCCACGAGCGCCCAGGGCTTATAAAGAAGTGAAATACAAAATGGAGTTTGGATGAAATCCCCCACAAAAAGTGGGGGCGGCCTGGGATTTCCCCAAAGAATTACAGTATCTAGCAAATCACATTAGACTAAACAAAAGCCCATGTCAAATGGCAATTAGTAAATTTGAAGCTCGGAACACAAAGTAGATGTTTCATTTTATTTAAAAAAAAGAACATGGAGATCAGTTTAATCCTACGTACAAAATAAAAATTTGGTGGACAAATAAACACCAAAAATAAAGAGCATAATGGGCACAAACAAAATGAATTAAAATACGATAGCTTGAACTTCAAATATTTGTGAAGGACCATTATTTCACAACCCCTGAGTATATCGAATAACAAGAGTTGATCACGAGGGAATAGCAGCCCTCTTATGTCAATTGGTTGAGGTACTGTGCTAAGACTCGATTCACGATGATCGTATATCCTCTCTCCGTCGGATGATAACTGTCCCAGAATAGGTACACTGAGCGGTCCGGACACGTTCCACTGTCTTTGTTACATAACATAGTCACTTCTATAGTTCCAGTGCCGCAACACCCTCTATCCGCAACCACAAATCCTACAACAAATAAAAATAAAAGACAACTAGATCAAATTTGCCAAGTACCTCTTCTTTGTATACCATGACATTATCCCCAGTCCGCAACATCTGACTTAAGATTCTCAAAGACGCACAAAGACGTGTTGTTCCACTTCCAGAACAGGAGCTCACAGTTCCAAGCAATTTTTCCAAACTCAGATTGGGTGGGAACGTGAAATGACATTCTTAAGTCGGGTCGTTCCAAGCAAGTTTTTCAAAGTTGGTGGAACGACCTGTCTTTAGCTTACTAACTTAAAGTGGTAAAGCCACTTTAACTTAAGTCAGACATTGCAGAAAAGAACCAAGAATTAGAAAACAGGTGGTTATTACTTATAAATGAACCATGTAATCTGTGTTCAATACCATAAAAAAGCTCATTTGAAAATGGAATGGCTTGTTATATAAATACACTAAGCTTGAACTTGTGTACATTTTAAATTAAAAACAAGCTACTACTTGGCTTGTATATGATACTTAAAAAAAAGGTAAAGCTAATCGTGATCAATTTGATGAAAGCTACTAGTTTGTAATTAAATTTCAGCATATTTAGAAAAACTTTTATGTTTTCATGATCAGCTTGGCTTGTTAATCGAGACAAACTTTCTAGTTGCTATATAATGGATACATGGGTGCATGACAATACCATATTTCTCGTGATTTTGGATCAGGTCAAGGAGAGGGGTATATATGTCAATATATACGAACCGAGCTTTGACATCATTGAGACTGCTCTTCAAGGAACTCATCGCAGCCGATGCCTTGGCGTTGAACAATTGCGCTGCCTGGTTGTAAAACTCATTACACTCTCTCACTATTCCACCGGCGAGTGTTCTCTGCAACGGCAAACACCCTATCGGAGCAGCGCCAAAAAGGGAAATCCTTTTCGCCCCCAATTCATACAGTTCCTTCACACAAAAACAAATAAGTACTTAACAATTTTTTTGCACAATATTAACAAATAAGTATTATTTTTCTGGTAACAAATAAAAAAAGGAAAATTCTAAAATGAGCTCACTGAACTGTCATTAAGATTTAAAAAATGTATTGAAAAATGTGTAAAAGTGTAAAGAAAAGTAGCAAAAGTGCACTGAAGTGTGTTTTTTGTTGTTTTTTATTGAAATGTTGGAGACTTTTGTTGTACATGTATCATTGTTGTTTTTTATCTTCTTCTTGTCTTATTGTCAACTCAGTGACCCAATGCAAAAATACTCCTATACTCTTCCAATAAAAAAAAAAGAGAAAACAAAAGAAAATCATGGCCAATGAGCTCTTAGCTCAACGGCATGGCTCAATGCCTCTCTTAGTGGTGGCCATGGTTCAAGTTCCATTAAGGGCGTGTGATTTTGTTAGATTAGATTAGTTTAGATTTTTTGCTTGTATATATGCACACACAAAAAAGTTTGCATGTACGGATTGGTTAGTAAGGGGGTACTGTATTTCACTAAGGGTGTTTTTAGAATAAACTGGTATTTCAAGGTTTTTTTATGTGATGTTCCGAAAAATCCTATCTTGATTTTGGAAAAACTGTTTTTTGTCAGTGGAACACTCCCTAAATATACAGAAAAGATGGACCCCATCCTAACAAGGAGTTTCATCTAGGCCACCACTCGTGAGTCGTGACCACTGGGCATCACTCACAAAATGTTCATACGCCGAACACCTTTACGAACATTTTGTGCACACAGCGAAAGCAGCTCAAAATTTTGTGCATAATCCTTCAACATAATCATTCAATAGTAGACATTGGTCACGCTCTCAATCATCGCTTTACTCTTATACTTTAATTTCAATTATTATTCTCATGAATTTTTGTAGTTTAAGATGTTTTAGAAGAACGCTTACACACTCATGCTTATGCACGAGGAGTGTGACTTAGGTTTCCACACTTGGAATCTATCTTAAGATGCTGAACCTTGCTACACCCACAAACCATATGTGCTTAACTTGTGCACAGATCAATGTGGAATCTATTTTTGGGCCTCACTCAAATGATCTAAACCATTCATTAGTTTTAGAAGAATTTGTTGAGGGTCATTGAAAAACATTCAGTTCAATTGAATAAATATAGATGCTTGATCAAATCCTTCAATTTCTCTTAAAAAGTTCATTTAGAAAGTTGAAAGATTGGATCCGACACTTACAGTTATTTGATTGTGTTGAATTTTTTCAAGGACACCCAATTATTTTAAAATTAATGAACGGCTCAGATTGTTTTTGTGGAACCCCGAAGTAGATTCCACACACCGATCTGTGCACAGATGATCTGTGTGTGTAGCTTTTCTGTAAGTTGCTTTTGGAAGTGTGTAATCTTGGATTGGAATTACTAGGAATTGAATGCCTACTTGTTTTTTGAGTGTTCAACTCTATGCAGTCAAAAGATAGAACACTATTACAAAAGAGATTTTCAGACAAGTGATGTTGTACGTACCTATTCTATGACGAAAAATTGTTGATAGCAATGGAGAGAGGAACAAACCTTAACGAAATCGGAAACCACTCGGACCATAAGATCAGTGTAGGAATTAACATCATACTGCAATCTCCTGATACCAATTGTGAAATAGGTATTGGCAAGATCATCACTGCCGGCTACCACTAAATATAAGCTGTTCGTTAATATAAAGGTTGTTCTCTCTTCTTCAACCATGGCTTTCAACCTCCCAATGTACTCCTTGAACATCTTCAGTTGATCGGACAACGGAATTACCGACTGTATTTTTCAGTAACAAAAAATCAGTAATCTAAAAAAAATTGAAGAATAATGTATCGGATACCATTGTGAAAGAATTGAAAATGTGGGGCACATATGTAGGTACCACTAGAAGAGGTGTTTGAGGGTCAAATCCAGTGGCTCCAGAGGCAAAGCTTACACCTGTGAGAAGATCCTTATCTTGCAAATGTGGATCCAGATATGCTAGTATAAGCTCTTTAATTCCTAATTGTTCAGCTGCCAACAAAAGAATTATAGTATAGATTAAAGGGCAATTTCAGGAATTGGGTACATCATGAAATGACATGTATCTTGTATTTCTTATCAAAATAAAATGTATCTGGGCTTTATAATAATTCTGATTGTAACTTTCAAAAAATGAGTTTTTTTTCCGTGCAATATATTTCATACAATCCGCCTCTCCGTACACACACGTGTACGCACACATCTTAACCGTCCATATCAACAAATGAATGGTTTAGATCTTAATTACTCTTTTACCGGTCAAAGAGCTTTATTGCCGGTAAAAGAGTAAATAAAATTCAAATCATTGAAAATACTTTTGGACTGTCAATATGCACCGACCATGCATCGTACACACACGAACTTGCATGTACATTGTTTTTCGCATTTCATGTATACGTGAGTTATAGTGCAAATGTGATATATATTGGCGTATCAGATCCAATGCACTTTGTGCACGTTAAGATTCTGGGAGAGGCCAGAATATGAAGACCTACGTTCATGAGTCGAATTGATCATGATATGGAGACCTACGTCGGCTAGTTTTTTTTTTTTAATTCTTTTTTTTTTTCTTGCTATTTTTGCTCATTATTTGGGTAATGGTGATATTAATGAGCGGACAGGCCCAAACAGCCATTTCAATTGGAAGGTACATAGACACACGAATAGAGTTGGGCTAGAATGAGGCCGACAACCCAAAAGCTTTGGGCTTTACTAAAGCTCACCGAATCATCATTTCAAAAGGGAACTGACGAGAAATGTTATGAACACAATCATCTGGACACAACACTGAATACAACCTCTCACATACACGTGGGTTGTACATATCTTTCACTACAAATTTGTGAAACCTACGTGTATGTAAGGGGTTGTGATCGGTGTTGTGTTCGTATCATTTTTTATTGAGAAAATAAAGAAGAAAAACACCTTTAGGGCATCTTCAACCTATTCTCTGTCATGACCCCCTAAAAAAAAAAAAAATCTGTTTTATTTTTTTTCTTTTAAATGGAATTTTTGTTCCAACTCACCCTCCATTTTATTCTTTATAGGAAAGGATAGAGCACAACACTCATCATCCTGGGGAATCCAAGGGAGGCGCTGTGCGGTAGGTGTTGTGAGCCGTGTTGTGCGGCAAAACTACGTCGTTTTGCTCATTTTCCTTGGACATCCAAGGGCCCTGTTTGGAGAGTTAATTTTGGGGTTCAATTTTAGGGGATTTATGCTCTTTGGGGTAGGGTATAGTGTGTTTAGGCACTTGGATTTAGGCACTTCGGGTTTAGGCACTTCGAATTTAGGGTTTAGGCACTTTGTAGTGGTTTTTTTCTTCCTTCAAACAAGACCCTTGGAAGCTTTGGAGGTGTGCACAAAAATCAAGCTAAACGACGTAGTTTTGTTACACAACACGGCGCACAACACCTACAGCATAGCACCCACCCCGGATACATCCTGGGCCATTCGAGCCGTTAATTGCTCAATCAACGGCTCAGATTTCATCTCGGCACTTGCTTGATCCAAGTCGTTCATTGCCGAGATGAAATTCGAACCGTTGATTACCGAGATTAACGGCTCGTGTGCCATAGATGGAGGATGTCCTCCAATCCACTTTGAATATATATAAATAGATAAAATATTAATTAATCGAAGAGTGAGGAAATATTTAAAATGAAGACGAAATATAGATGAAAATGTATGAAATTAGGAATAAAAATAAAAAATGATTGGTTAGAAATCATATAACTCAACCGTAAAATCATTAAAACTCCTTTTTTTTATTATAACATTTAATGTGATTTTGATGAGGGTTGAGTTGCTCTTTTCAATCGCAATTCAAAGTTCATGAATCATGGAAATCAACCAACTGTTTTGAGCCCCACTTCCAACTGTTTTGAGCCCCACTTTGTGAACTTTGTGGACACGATTTTGTCTATCACGGATCTATTGCAATAATAAATCGTACTCCTAACAAAAAGTAATGTGAGTATGTGACTGATCTATTGCAATAATAATTGCAACCCTTTTTAGTCATATAATTGCAAACTTTATTCCCTAGTAGAATGGTCAGGATGCTATATTTTGAAGCACGTATACGAGGGTGTTTGGGTGCTAGCTTGTTGGCTTTTCCCATTTTCTTTTTCATGTTTTGCTTGTTTGGGTGCGGAGCGAAAACAGATTTTCTGAAAACGTGTTCGCCAATTTTCACTTTCCAACCCAAAAGCCAAAAATAGGTTGGGACCTCCTTTTTTATTTATAGTTCTCCTTTTCAAGCCAAAAGCCAACACTATTACTTTTGCAAAATGCATTCTGCCCATTTCTCCCAAACACTCTTCCCAGATTCAAAACTCATTCCGACCAAAAAGCCAAAAAAAAGTTAAAAATGAAAAGATGAAAAGTAGGCTTCCAAACACCCCCTAATAAGAAAATAGTACTCCCTCCGTCCATGTTTGTTGGTCCATTTTCAGTATTCGTGTCATATTTTCAATTGTTAATATCTTTCAATTTATAATGGGTTTCATGAATTTAAAATTTTCATATAATAGAATTGATTGTGAGCTATGAAATAATATCCATATTTAGCCCGCTCCTTATGATCATGAGTTTGAACCTTATTTCTCTTTGTTATCTATATTTTCAACATGTCCCTTCACATGTAGTCATACTCTCCTCCATAAGTGGGCTAAATATGACTTAGTGGTTAACAATACAATATTTAATAAATCATTATAGCAAAACAATAACAGAAAAACTGAAAGAAAACTAGGTATCACTATCATATGGAGGTCACATGAAATTAGGTCAAATTGCGAGGACTCTTTTGACATTCTTTGAATTTTGTAATGCACATTTAGGTTGCTCAAGATATTAGTTTTTTGGGTAATTATCAAAGTATTATTAGTAGACTTGGACCACTTAGTACACAATTCATTATTCACCTGTACACAATTCATGATTAGACGGGTGGCGGAGAAGTTTCACTTAACCCCGCCCACATTAGCATTTTCTTTCCTTTTTCTTTGATAACAGAATGTCCAGGCCAAAATTCCAAAGTTTTCAATGTTTAACTTCCGTGAAATTCAAACATGCATGCAGTCTCAACAAACACTTAATGATTTCTGAAGCCCACCTGACCAAACGTCACTGGATTTTCGATAGCATTTTTTTTAAGGTCAAGTACTAGAGAACTTTCAAGTTAGTGGGTAAAAAATATTGTAGCAGCATTTGACATATCATTATCAAGAGTTTTGTTACTTTTAGTTTTCCAAAAGATTTTAGCACCCAGGTGCTAAAATCATGATATTTTAAATAAAAAAATAAAGTGGTTCCGTGTATCGTTTTTCGATTTTTTTGCACCAAATTAAAGTACTCCTCGTGTACTTTAGTTTGGTGAAAAAAAAATCGAAAAACGATACACGGAACCACTTCATTTTTTGATTTGAAAAATCATGATTTTAGCACCTGGGTGCTAAAATCTTTTGGAAAACTGGGCCAACACATAAATCTAAAACACACATATCATGAAGTCCATGCATTAATATTAATTTTTAGGCCGGATCACAATCGCGCACCTAACTCAACCCAAACAATTGCCCAAAGAAATTTATTTCACGAAAACGGCACAAAGGATTTTAAGAAATTCCACGATTGCGTAATTCGGTACATATATGTTCTAACACTAGTTTTCACTATATATCGAAATAAAGTGTATAGATTACATCCGTTATGTGTAGCGAAAGTTTAAATAGTCAGTGGAGCAGTAAACCAAGACCGAAGCAAACTCTTGATCTTTCCAACAGCGTTTTATGAAACCAGTCATTGTGTGCTCACGTTGACTGTTGACGTAGTGTGCTCTATGCAGTCTGAACACTACTGCGTAGTGCTCCAAATTACTCCAACACCACACATTCTTCTAAGACCATAAATATGTGGTGCTGAAGTAGACCGGAGCACCACGTGACTGTAACCAGTCTACTTAAATAAAAGCAAACACCATTGTTACCATATGATCGACCATACGTATAACATTACACTTCATCAACTCAACCATCGTAACCATAACCCATAACCGTTTCATATATGGTGAACTTTTCTTCACTCACAAGCATACGCCTAAAACAAGAGAGTGAGGCTACTGGAGTTTTGCACGGTGGTTAACATCAAGGTTCCCAAATTGGTCAACGAATGGTTTTAGTGATAGCCCAATGGACTGATTTTGGATTTTTCCTGAATATAAATAGAACAGTTTGGTGGCCAAATCAAATTTACATAAAAATCGAGGTATGGGAGCAAACAATACATGATGAATGGATTCATCTATGATACCCTAGTCCAATAATGTGAAGAAGAACCCCGATTCCGAATCGAGGCAGAAGAATTAATCCACTCCGCGAGAGAACCGCGAGGTGAATTGAGCTCAAAGGAGGTCTTTGATGTATTTTTTAAGGATGTTATTGACAAGGACCTTGTATGCCCTCTCCGTGGGATGGTAACTGTCCCAAAATATGTATTGTGAGTCGTCGGAACATGTCTCACTCAATGCGTTGCAAAATGTGGCTACCTCTATAGTGCCCGAGCCACAACAACCTTTATCGGCAACAGCAAATCCTGAAACATTTTTTCAACAAAAACATAAACCAATATTGGCAACTCTTGGTACTGAAGATTGAGAACAAGTGAAAAATCGAGACAATTTACCGTATTCTTGATGGTTTTGAATGAGATCGAGGAGAGGATTGTAAATGTCGATGTAGACTATCCTGACTTGGGCGTCGTTCAGGCTGTTGCTGAGGGAGCTAAGCGCACCCGTTATTTTGGCGTTGAACAACTTCCCTGCCTGATTGTAATTCTCTACACACTTTCGCGTACTTCCTCCGCCTAGGGTTCTTTGTGATGGCAAACATCCTATCGGGGGAATGCCGAAAAAAGCGATCCTTTTCGCCCCCAATGCATACACTTGCTTGAAAATATAAACTTCAGAAGATTAGTTTCAATGTGGTCTTCCACAATAACAATAAATCTTGCAAAGTGTTTACATAATCTTCATTTGAGAGTTCTTAATTGACTAGTGGTAAATAATTGTTGAGTGTGTAAGTCAAAATCAGCGTTTTTTACGCGATTTGAGGAGTTTAACATTTCTGGTCTGGACCAAGCAGGAGGAAGCAAAAACCAAGCTGCTGCATCTCTGGTCCGAAGTTGGTCCGGATGAGTGAGTCCCTGGTTCGAATGAGAATGGCTGCGAGGCGCGCGTTTTCTCGTTTTCTAGAATTTTTTAGGGTTCTCTTGTATTAATTCCTAATAAACAAAGGATAGGGCAGCCCCAATTGGGTTGTTATTCATTCTTCATCATAGTGAAACCCCCCAGCATCCCATGGAGTATGATTTAGCGATTTGCTTAAGTCGGAACTACGTATATCTTGTGTCCTGTTCTTTCGATTGCTTCTTTTCTTTTCTGCGTGCGATTGTCTCTTTGCCCGTAGAATAGCCTCAGGGCTAAAGAGCAAATGATAGTAGTATTTATCAGCGTATTGTCACATCTTTGGTTGATTCCAAGCTATTTGTGCGGCACTTAGGCAGTATAGAACAAATTATATATTGGACCTACGCCTAGTAGGTCTAGTACTGAGGCTGAATAGCATGCTCTCACTGATACTACACAAGAACTTCTTTGGCTCCGCCGTTGGTTACTCGACGATATGGGTGTTACCCAATAAATGATAAGTGATGAAGGGGAAAGTACGTACCTTCACGAAATCGGAAGCCAACCGGACCATAAAATCGGTATAGGAATCGATGTCATATTGTAATTTCCGGATACCGAGTAAAAAATAGGTATTGGCGAGGTCATCACTTCCTGCTACCACGAAATATAAGCTGTTAGTTAAGATGAAGTTTGTTCTGTCTTCTCCAACCATCCCTTTCAACTTCCCTATGTACTCCTTGAACATTTTCAATTGATCATCCATCGAAAAAACTGCCTGTTTTTTTCCATGCACAAGAAGGAAGAATTAGTTGAAAGAAGAGATTAAGAATAAATGAACAAATATGTATGTAGGTATGATTTCTGAAGGGACTGTGTTTATACATACCGCTGTCTGAGGAGTTTGAGGATCAAATCCGGTGCCTCCAGAAGCGAAGCTAACGCCGGTGAGGAGATTAGTGGCCTGAAGACTTGGATCAAGATATGCCGGTAGAAGATCTTTAACTCCCAATTCTTCAGCTGAAAAAAATCAAATTTCTGATTGACAATTGAATGATGGGGCACGTTCTACCAGTACAGTGATGACGCATCACTTGGTACTCAGACATAGTCACCAAAGTATTATTGCAAAGAGTCTATGGACATTTAGTGCTGGATAACAATGGTGAGGTACAATGTTATAAGTGACTATAACTAGTGAAGATCAGGGATGATAATTATTGCCACGACCTGTCAACGCTATTCGAACTTAACACGCAGTGTGAAAGTTTTAGTCTACTACTCTTTTAGATAAATACAAATATGACAAACCTCAATGATAGAAAATTTAGTAGGACGAATACGAGTTGGACTAACGCAACTCGACAGGACACGGTCGACCCGTTAACCTAAAACGACACGATATGATAACGCACAATGTGATGACACCTACTATAAGCCTTGATTTGGTTATTGTTAGGGAACTAGATTGTGTGATTGTTCAATTATGTGGAATTTTGCTATTAAAAATGTGATATTTTTGTTATCATTATAAGGTTGTTCTTGTATAGAATTGTGGCGTGTATAACTCTATCTACATGTTTTAAAGATTTTTAACTTAAAAGGTTAATTGTGTCAATTCAAATATGACACCGTTTTAAGAAATTCTGGTTAGTGTAAAGATACAATACATGTTTAAGTTAACATAGCATTGTAAGAATCCGAAATGACACAACACGACACGACACGACACAATACAATGTGGAGCTACGATCCAATAGTGTGGGGCTACGGTCCAGGCCATCAGCCTTTGATGCTTCAAAAGGCTGGCTAGGGAGATATACAAGCAGGCTCATAGCCCAAACTTTTGGGGAAAGAGGGGCGCTGCTGTCCCCGGCAATTCCGGGGAGTTCCGGTCTCGTTTCAATGATCGGAAACGTTCACGTCGAAGATCTCAACGAGTAGAACAAGCATACCAAAAATTAGCTCAATCGGATATCATTTAGTACCTAATCGAAACATTTTTATCTTGAAGAGAATGCATTCAAAACACTAGATCATACCCACTCAAACCCATTATTGCCGAGTTATATCTGTACCGATCAGGTACTAAATAGCATCCGATTGAGCTAATTTTTGGTACACTTGTTCTACTCGGCGAGCTCTTCAACGTGAACGTTTCCGATCATCGACAGGAGACCGGAACTCCCCGGATTCGCCAGGGACAGCAGGTGCTGTCCCTTGCCAGGGACAGCAGCGCCCCTCTGTCTAACTTTTGGGCTTATGCTTCAGCTAGCCAACTAATCTTTTCAATTGAAATAATAATAATAATAAAAACAGAAAAGAAATTAAAGAAAGAAATCTTCATCATTACATTCAGTGAATTAAATGGGGATCAGCCAACTGTCTCTTTTTTCCAACCATATCAGGCATTATTGGGTTGTACAGCATTATTTCCCTCAGAATAGTTGTTCACTTGACATTTATGAATTTTTGAAGGGTTCGGATTTTATGTCCCCGCTGGCAAGGTTTACTTTGATTTTGTGTTCAATAAAAAAATTTCTCTTGTCGAGAAAATAAGCTCATATAGTATGGAGCAATGCTACATACACAACAAAAATGTACAACAAAGTGGACAACACACTCACATGGGGTGTGGGCTCCATACACACTTCACACTCAACTATGTGTGGAGCTCACACCCCATGTGAGTGTGTTGTCCACTTTGTTGTACATTTTTGTTGTGTATCTAGCATTTTTGTATAGTATGTAGCAAAAAAATTGGAGAAAATGATATTGCATTAAAATATGTTACCGGGCACAGATTTAAGTACATATATATATGTTAAAAAATCATTCAATTTATATTGATGCCGCATCTACTTTTTGAGACTCACGTGAATCGAACAATTCTCATGCATTTGTGCATCCGTAAGTAGTAGTGCTCTATTGCATTCTATGCACCCATCACCATTCTTTGATACAAAGTGAGTGAATAGTGTTTGAGCCTGGTAAGACTAGGGGTTTCATTACCTCCGGGTCTACCGGTAAAGAACTTGAAGTTCATGGGGATCAAATATTATGGCCCCAAAACAAAGTGTGATGCACGCACTTTGTCTCACACCCTATATACACTAGTTAAATTGGTCTTCACTCACCTTATTTAGAGTTTTGCCCCGGTAACGTTATTTGAAATTGTCAAAAATTGTTTCCATTACGCCGTATATTTACCTAAAGTTGAGGCATGATTAATAGTTCGGACTTTAGACTCAACTTCAACAAGGTTTGACATTGAGCCTCCACGTGATTCTGCTAGCTTGTTGGATTAGGTAAATGAATGAAGTATATGACTAAATAATGGCCGTAGCTGCCTCACATTTTTGGAGTATTTCGGAGCATCTACAACAGCCTCTCCTCTTCTTCCCAATGAAGGATTTGCCAAGCCAAGTCTCTCAAAAACCTAATCTACAACGAATTTTGAGTGTTGAATTGATATTTTGGCTACTCTGCTGAGTGTTAGACGAATATTGTACCTAGCTAAAATAAAATTTGAATTTGAGCAGGCATTTTGGCTTGGAACTACTGGAGGTGCTCTAAGGGTAACTGGGTAAGTTTCCACAACGGTATTTTTTTATTTTCGAGTTACAACTTACATGTTGTCAAATCAGTTGGTCTATTTGAGGAAAATGACTAATGAGAAAATACCAAAAATATTGGCAAAGAAAAATTTTACCATTTGACCATAACCGCATTTTTTTGTTATTGAGACGCAATATGTCTACACTACCGCCTTGTCCTGGGCCGTCGTAATGAAAGCTATAACCGAAATCCTTTTTATCAAGCATTAACTTGGAACCGCGTGCATCTAAAGCACCTTTTTAATAGGGAAAAAAAAATCACATATCACCTAATATATTCCTTCTTTTTCTTTTCTATTTTAGTAATGTTTTATTCCATTTCAAACAAAATAACGGATAAACCTGGGGGTACCGACCGAAATGTACAGAAAATGTACAAAGCGCGCTCGGGGACCCACTTTTGGGTCCCACACGAGTGAGTTTTGATTTGAAACGGTGGGACTTTGGTTCAAGTACTTCTAACCGTCCGATTGAGCTGATTTTTTGTGGGCTCTCTCGGAAAAAATGTTTTAGGAACAAGGAACGGTTCGGATCACTCGTGTGAGACCCAAAAGTGGGTCCCCGAGCGCGCTTTGTACATTTTCTGTACATTTCGGTCGGTACGGCTAGCAGCGTCCCAATATAACTGCTATTTGACTCTTTACTTGAATCAATCACTACATAAAACTGAATATTGAACCATTCACTCAGATTGTACTCAAATAGCATATCACAAGTGAATTTAATGGTTTAAATGTACTCAACCAACCACTTACTAAAAAACGAACAATGCTAGAGGCACACACTCAACCACACACCACATGTGAGTGTGTGTGGTTGGGTGCGTGTGTCACAAGCATTTTCCCTAAAAAACGGTGTGAATCTTGAATTTAATGAATATTCTTTACCAAAACTGGAAAATACCAAAATGAAAATTCTTTACCAAAACTGGAAAATACCAAAAAGGAAAAGGGAGACCAAAGTAAATCAATACTAGGAGCAGTAATTTCCATGCAGGTCCCATATTACCGTTGTATCAGTACCAATGCAATTAGGGTGCATAAAATTGGAATGGATTAATATTTATGTCATAAAGTTGGGAATGCTTTGAGTTTCGAGCAGTTTAATAAATGTGATAGACTAGAAAAAATAGCCCTTGAAGTCCTCCCCGGTCGAACCCCACCACTATTTGTTTGGTTTGCAGTTTTGAGATAAGTTTTGAAGATTTTTGTTTCGTATATGATTGCGTAATTTTTTTCGTTTTTAGTCAATTTTTTTAACATATCAGTCTTTTAGAACTAGTTTTGAGAACGCCCCACTAGCTATTTCTTTCTCTTTCCAGGAACAATGACTAGAAGGTTTTCAGAAACTACTCCCTTGCCCGGCCGTATTTGTTAGTCCATTTTTGGGTTTTCTACTCCCAGAAGACAATTTGAATTTCAATACTGCAACGTGGACCAACAAACACAGACGAATGGTTCTCCAAACCGATTCTCAAAACCAAAAAAAAAAAACCACATTGTATAGTAAACCCGTAATATCTACTACTAGAAGATAATCCGAATTCCAATACTGCTATCCAAATTAAGTACCAGAAAGTAGGCAGGGGGCCATCATCATGAACACATGCATAGATAAACGAGAGAGAGAGAGAGAGAGAGATAAGTAGTGAATGGTACCTATTAAGTCAGGTGGGGTCTTCCCATTGCAAAACCTTCCTGTGGGAATTCCACCCATGAAGTCCTTCCCATATGGAGGGAAATTTGATTTACCTGGTGTAGTAAGATTATTGTTGTTTCCTTGATCCACAATTGAATCTCCGAACACGATCACCGCCGGAATTACTATGTTTTTCGGTAGCGTTACAATGGCTTCAGTAGTGATGATAGTACTAATGCAGCTGAAAATGAGCAAAACAGAAACAGAAAACAACACAATTGAAGAAGAAGAAGAAGACGGAAGAGAATGAGAAGAGAGTTTCATTATTGGAAAACAGAGTTTTCGTGGGAGAGACTCTTTCTAATGGAGGATTTTAGTGGAGGAAAAAAAAGATAGTAGTAAGATTGTCAGTCATGTGGTATTGCATGTGTTGTATGTTTTCTTGGCATTATATATATAGGAGGATTTTGTTGAGCTATTCTGTTTTTTTATTTATTTTTTAATTAATTGGAAGGAAATAGTAATGGGACGGTAGATTAGTATTCTGGGATTTACCTTAATATTTTATTACATACCCGTATGGGATAATCAAGATTTGGATACTATTAAAATTTTCAAAAGTCAAATTACAGATAAAAAGGGAAACATCAAATGGCTCCTTGATGTTATGGAAATTTGTCTCAATCACTTCTTTCCACCTACTCAAAAACATGGAAATAAAAAATAATAATTAAACATGAAAATCAATGTTTCAAAAATCGGATTGGTGAGCAAACTAAAAATGCGACCGGGTGGATGAATCACCAGTTGAACTGGTGGGTCAATTGGGGTGAATTGTGACGTCATTGTTTACGTAATAAAAATAATCTTATAAATACAATTAATAAGTAAAAAATTACAATTTTGATATGAAAAAAATGTGTATAAATAGACCAGTTTGCTCCATCAAACCCGATCCGGTTTTAAGACATTCATGAAAACAATAGATTGTATTCAATTGTATGTAATGAAATTATCACTCCAGGACTAATAATTCCTCGCTATCGTAATTAATATCCTTTGGACTCCTTCGACTTTTCAAATTCCTTAATATATTGTCCTCTCGAATTCTTAATGCAAAAATGAGATGAACATGTAAATAGTCAAATGCAAGCATGGTTTCCTTATCAATTCTTCCATCCAATATGGCAACCTTTTGTAAACATGATTATCTTTCCAAACTTACGAGAAATCTTCTGTAAAATTGAAGTTCCATATATACGAATCACTCGAGTATGTCTTTCTATTTAAACTGCACGAACACACAAACACCATCAGGTACTTACCACCATTGTTGCCACCACTGCTACATTGAAACTCTTTTTCGAGCTTGAAATGAGTGACTTCACAAATAATTACCGGTTTGATATTGTCTTTTATGTATGCATTTTTAATTATTCTTTTGTTGGCATTTTAGATCAAGTTAATTATTTGATTGAAATTTCCTTCCAACCCCCTGTTTGTTTGAGCCACAAGTCCACTACTGTGGCAGTCGAGTTTGTTCGCGATACTTCTATCTCAATTGGCTATAATCTCATATGACCTTTGTTTTCTCAAGGATCTCTGTGATCAATCAGCAAAAAAAAACTGACCGAGAAAGGCATAATCCAAGCAGTTTCTTCATAAACTATATATAAAAACATGTTTTAAACACATTGAACAGTTCTGATCATCAAAATTCGATCGGGAGAGGAGAGGTCTACACCATAGCTTTGTTGGGATCCCTTAGCTTTGTGCGGATACAAATATGTATATGATAATGCATCTTTATCACGGACAATACTACTCGTATAGACTCAATGTACATATTACGTAGAGATCTATTGTGTTGGGCCCACTCTAAGTCCGACACAAATGATCAGAACTATTCATATTTTTCAAAATAATGTTTACTAGTACCCCGTTAATAATTAGTTCAATCCTCGATATCGATGAACTAGATGAACTGATAGAGCATTTACCGATATCCGATTATGCTGATTTTTTATGAGAAATTAGTAAACATTATTTTGAAAAACATGAACGGCTCTGATCATCTGTGTAGAACCCGGAATGGACCCAAAACAACTGATTGGTATAAAATATGTACATGCAATTCTTTACCCATAGATTTTTCCCTTTGTCCACTACATAATTAAACTATTGTGGTACTTGTTGCATTTCTAAACTAACACATCCCTAATATACGTAAACTAGTGCATGCCCGTGCCTGAAGGCACGGCTTGAGCAATTGATGCACATGCTCGTACCTGATCTTTATAGTCCTTCAAATTTCAAAGAAGGGGAAGGAGAGGAGGTAATGAGAGAGAATGTGGTTTGAATTTCGAAAAAAGGAGAGAGAGAATGCAGTTTGAAATTTTGGGTGTAGTGGGCCGGTAGAGGAAAAGGGTAGAGAGAGAGAGAGAGAGTGAGTGAGTGAGTGAGTGAGTGAGTGAGTGAGTGAGTGAGTGAGTGAGTGAGTGAGTTGGCATAGAGAGGGATAAAATGTAATATGATGACCGAGACAAAAAATATGACTGAGAGAAAAACCGCTCTCCGTTGTAATATAAATAAATGAGTCCATTTTTAATATATCTATTATATAAGTAATTAACACACACCCACCGGAGATGCTCTCCAACAAAGAGTTTTTTTTTTTTTGCCAGACGATATACATTAGCGGGACAGGGGAGTTAGTAGTGTTAGTAAGTTAGACAAACCACGCCCCTTGTGGGGCTTGAACCTCCGCCTCCACTGAGGAGGCAAGTGAACACACCAGCTGAGCTAGCCTGGCGGTTCGCTCTCCAACAAAGAGTTGGGTAGCTGCATATGTGTTGTTGTATGGTGACTAGTGTATTAAAGTTAGAGGTGGCAAAATGGGTGGGTTGAGTTGGCTTGACGTGGGATGATATGGATTATGAGTTGAATATGGGTGGATTGAATATGAGCTAATAGTAAGCATGTTTCATATGGGTGGGTTGAATATGGGCCAAGCTAAATCCAACCCAACCCAACCCAACCCCACCCCTTTTTTTCCCCATACCCTTCTTTCTCTCTCTCTTCCCCGGTCTTTTTTTCTTGTACTATGTTTTCGAAATTTTCTTGTCTTGTGTTTCTTACTGTTAGAAATAATTGATTTTGATTATATGACAAAAATGATTTCTTAAAAATCAGTATTAAACTTTATATTTTCTCCCATGGCCATATGAAACGACCACACAGGATCATTTACTTCCCATACAAGTTGACAGCTTCATCTTTCCAAATCAAAGAAGTGCTTTGCCATTTCTTTTACTTCTTGAATTTCCTATTAAAGGATAGGAACGTTGTAGGTGATTGTGATTTACTTGGAAGATTTCTTTTTCATGCTCAACGTGATTTTTTGTGCTTCTATAAATATCTTAATTGGACAGAAAAAGGAATTCATTGCAGCATATTTTTTCTTTTCAACATGTGGATATTGTTATCAAGCTAATTGCTAGAAGATTTTCTCTCAACGGAATTATTTCAAACGGTCAATATTTTGATTATAGTATAACGTTCATAATATGGACAAATAGCCATCTTTATATGGTATTGAAATTATCCCCTTCACCACGTGACTGATTTGTTTCAATATGCATCTATTACCATCAGTAGACATGCAATGAATTTCGGGATTATTTTTGCCAATTAACTAGGCCATTCAATTCCTTCTATGCTATGCCAAAACTGATTTCTAAAATCTTGTTTGTAATACACGTGAACTTTTGCAAATCAATTTGGGGGAGACATGTGGCCTATTTCCATTATTTATCAAGGAAAATATATTGAACATGTGGGATTTTGCACGTGGACAATTTTTGAAGGCTGCCAAATGTTCATCTTTGCATTGGGTTGGTAGTCAAAATGGCAGGTTTACTGTTGCGGCTGCCTATGATCTTTTAAATCGGGAGGAAAATGATATTACGGGTTGGCAATGGTTTTGGAAAATCAAAATACCTCAAAAACTGAAAATTTTCTTATGGCTCATTCTCCACAACAAGTTACCTACTAACCAATTGTGTGCTTCTAGAGGCATTGATACCTCTAATCTTTGTCCGAGATGTAATTCCAATGTCGAAGATTTAACGCATCTCTTCCGGAGTTGTATTAAAGCTAAAGACATTTGGAACTACTTCTCCAACAGCCGTTGGAGAAGGGGAATTGATGAATGCCCCACATTTGATTGGCTTAATTCTAATCTCAAACAGAAAGGGAAGATAGGAGAAGGCAATGATATCTCTTGGAAAGTTCTTTTCACAGTTATTCTTTGGCAAATTTGGAAAGATAGAAACCGGAAAAGTTTTGATAACTTAGAGGTGGCAGCCTGTGTGAGCCAAAGAAACATCATTGCCTTCGCCTCTGAAATTTCTGAGGCATTCAAATCCCCCCTTAACAACGGCTCTCCGAATACTTCACTAATTCGTTGGTTTCCTCCTTTGACAGCCGGAGTGAAGCTAAACACAGACGGATGCTTTTATGAAAGCAATGGGAAAGCGGGATTTGGAGGCTTATTTAGAGATCATGAAGGACAATGGCTGCTTGGATATTTCGGGAAACTCACCACCAATTCAAGCTTGGAAACCGAACTTTGGGGAATTTACCGTGGTCTCACTATAATGATAGAGAAAGGCTACAGCAACATTGTAATTGAGTCAGACTCCCTCACGGCAGTCAAGCTTATAAATGAAGAACCAACAGGTGATCACCCCAACAGTGCCTTGATTAGGGATTCCCACATGCTTCTGGAGCGTACCCAATCTTCTCTCGCTCATATATTCCGGGAAGCTAACAGCAGTGCCGATCACATGGCTAGATTGGATGCCGAACAACTTGATGGTCTGGTAGTGACTGAGGATTCGCCTCAAACCGTTCGCTCTTTTGTGCGTGATGACTGGTTCGGTAGGAGCCATTCCAGGGATTAGTTTATTTCCTGTTTCCTTTTGTATCCTAAACCTATGACTCTCGTTTAATCTTTTCTATTCCGAAGCACCAAAAAAAAAAAAATGTTCATCTTTGGAATGATTGAGGATCATGATTGATGCTAGAAGATTTCTTCTCAAACGCTCGTCTTCAACGGTCTAATTTTTCAGCCTATAAAAGGAGAAGGACTTTTGCTATTGAAAAAACACAAAGAGCATAAGCACAAGTCAAGAGATTTCAGAGCATTCGATACACAGAGCAATCACTTTCAAACTATTACTTTGAGAGTTTTGAGAGCAAAATTTGTACATCTATTCTTTGAGAGAGATTGCCACTTTACAAATTCTTTTCACATATTGTATTGAGAGTTAGCAATAATTCTCAGTGAGCTACTACAGAACTGTGTTTTGTTCTGTGGGTGTTTTTAGAGTTTGGGTGATAAACTCTAGCGGTTCGGGTAACTCCTCGGGAAAGTTAGTGTTGCGTTGTAAGGTTTAATCGGCACCAAAAGCTGGTTGTTTGATTAGTAAAACAGCGACTCCTTAGGCCAGTGGACTAGGCTGAGTAGTGAACAAAGCTCGGACCGAACCACTATACATCTCTGTGTGATATCTCTTTCCCTTATCTCATTTATTTTTTGTGTTGTGCAAATTAATTATTTACTTGCTTTCTCTATTAATTTTTCTCATTCACTTTATAATTTTTATTTAAGCATTTTTGTAGGCAACACTATTCACCCCCCTCTAGGTTGCCTTTTGGGTAACACTTACAGATTAAATATTTGATGTTTTGAATTAAAAGTGCTGGAATGAAACTATTTTATGATGATTGCATTTTTCAAAACTTGCTCGTGATCATCTGATGATGATCTGAAAATTTAAGCAAGTGTTTACTTTTTTTTGGTTCTAAAGCAAATTAATAGTGTCTCTATAAAAAAAAAAGGGTAAATTAGCAAAGGCGGAGCTACATATTGGAGTATATTTTGCATATTTTTGTTAGATATTCTTAAAAAATTATAAAATTTCAAAAATAATTAAAATGTAAAAACAATTTTCATTCTTAGAACGCTAAATTGTAGTAAATTAAATTGGACCTTGCGATAACGAATTCTCGTAGGAGTTGCAGTACTCTTGTAGGAATTAATTGAATTATGGCGGAATGTGTAGTGGGATTAAATGCCGAATATAGTAGGTTCCAATATTTATTAATCTATCTCATCAATAGTGCATGTTGTCCCAAAGCAACACAATCAACTAACTGCCGAAGGCAACAGCTTAGCCAAAAAATAACTGCCGAAGGCAACATCGTGACCACGGTTTGGTGTGCATAATCGATCCTACCATTACTATTCTACCAGTATTTTCGGTGGCCACTGTCCAACCCATCTAATTCAACTCGCGATGAGTTAGCAAGTGCGCAATTATGGAAACTTAAAAGGGTTGAGTTGGAATTTGGAGAAAGAGAAAATCAGGTATGCCACCATTTCCTCCTTTTTTGTCCAGTAATGTTGGTCTTTCCACTACCGATTTTCTGTAATCTAATTACTTCGTCTTCCTTCCTCTGTTATCGATTTTCTATAATCTACATTACTCGATCTTCCTTCGTATGTTAATTAATGCAGGCCGACAACGACTAATCAAAGCAAGAAGACAGATAAGCAGAGTGCTGCCGCAAGTAATTTTCCCTTATGTCTTTGTTTGTTTCTTTTTTACGGAGTACTTTTTTAACCGACTTTGTTTCTTTGTTTTTTCATTTCAATTGGATACTTGATTGCACCATGTGAAAGTAAAGTAATCAGTAATGAGAAAACTACCAGCTTTAGATTTCTACATTTCTAACCGACTAGAGGCTGGGGCACACGCATTATATATGTGTGTAAGTTGAACTTTGACAAAAAAATTATACATAAAACCATCCGGCAAATTTGTGTTTGCCTTCAATTTTTGCTTGGAATGTTGTAGTTACGGACTTATTTTTAATTTACCGCATATGCAAGTCAAAATTCGCCCAAAAAAAAAATATGTCTGGCTCCCAGCGTTCAATTTGTTTTAGGTATCTAAACATAAGTTGGGAGAAAAAAAAACCACAGAATTTAATTTTGTTGCGCACTTCTAAAACAACAAAGTGAGAATTTCCTGTGCCGAGTCTACCAACCAAAAAAATTCAAAATATCGGGCCAACTTAAAGACAAAATGACTGAATCTTAAATTTTGT
Organism: Vaccinium vitis-idaea; assembly: GCA_963854785.1. Lineage (NCBI taxonomy): Eukaryota > Viridiplantae > Streptophyta > Magnoliopsida > Ericales > Ericaceae > Vaccinium > Vaccinium vitis-idaea. Next base: position 35,036,044 of record OY978226.1, on the reverse strand, counting down.
TACACGCTTCTTAAACAAAAAATAAGAATACTGGTGCGAGTCAACCGACCAAAAGAATTCACCTCAAAAAAGGTCGAATTTTATTTTGTTACGTAATACTTCTTAAACAAAGTGAGGATTTATTAATTGTGCATACTTTTGTCAAAGTTCAACTTGCACACATATCACGTGTGCTCCACAGAATTTTATTTTGTTTGGTCTGAAATTCTACTTTTTGTCATTATTTATCTCCATCTCACTCTATTCCGGCCATGCATGTTTGCTGTGTTTTATAAATGCTAATGTGTGGGTTAAGTTCATCGTTAAATAAAAAATGAATTAAACAAATTTCACATTCATTGGATTTGTTATTAAAGAAAATCAGGATTCAAATGTTACTACTTTTTTTGTTACTCTGTAAAAAAACTTTTCGATTGACCAAAATTTTTTTTATATGTTACTTCTTTTTTTGTCATTACATTGTAAAAAATTTTGATGTACTACTCCGAAAGAATATATACTAGGTTACTTGTATTTTTTTTGTAATGTTATTACTTTTTTGACATTTCTTTATAAATTTTTTTTTGTTATTGGGCAAACACGATTGATTTACAAAATTTAATAGAAGAGTACTTAGGTATTAGATGTACCAAAAAAAGGTATTAGGTATTAGATCGTGGAAAAATCAGAGGCGACGGCGGCGTTAGCTTGGTAATGTATTACATTTGATTATGTGCAATTTGTCACAATATATTGCTTACTAAAATATATGTTATTACTGAAAAAGAGAGTGTGCAATGTACACACGATCAAACGATATGCCAAATACTTTTGCACATACTTTTTGGTCAAACTCCGACTTGCACACGCATTGCGTGTGCCTCAACCTCTTTCTAATATGGGTGGATTGAATATGAGCTAATAGTAAGCATGTTTAATATGGGTGGGTTGAATATGGGCCAAGCTAAATCCAACCCAACCCAACCCAACCCCTTTTTTTCCCCATACCCTTCTTTCTCTCTCTCTTCCCCGGTCTGTTTTTCTTGTACTATGTTTTTGAAATTTTCTTGTCTTGTGTTTCTTATAGATTAAATATTTGAGGTTTTGAATTAAAAGTGCTGGAATGAAACTATTTTATGATGATTGCATTTTTCAAAACTTGCTCGTGATGATCTGAAAATTTAAGCAAGTGCATGTTTACCTTTTTTTGGTTCTAAAGCAAATTAGTAGTGTCTCTATAAAAAAAAAAGGGTAAATTAGCAAAGGCGGAGCTACATATTGGAGTATATTTTACATATTTTTGTTAGATATTCATTCTTAGAACGCTTAATTGTAGTAAATTAAATTGGACCTTGCGATAACGAATTCTTGTAGGAGTTGCAGTACTCTTGTAGGAATTAATTGAATTATGGCGGAATGTGTAGTGGGATTAAATGCCGAATATAGTAGGTTCCAATATTTATTATACTCATTTAGGCCCCAACCATAAATTTTTTGATCTCACACAACGTACCTCATTTACAATCCTCACTATCAATCCTCACTATCAATCTATCTCATCAATAGTGCATGTTGTCCCTAAGCAACACAATCAAATAACTGCCGAAGGCAACAGCTTAGCCAAAAAAAAACTGCCAAAGGCAACATCGTGACCACGGTTTGGTGTGCATAATCGATCCTACCATTACTATTCTACCAGTATTTTCGGTGGCCACTGTCCAACCCATCTAATTCAACTCGCGATGAGTTATCAAGTGCGCAATTATGGAAACTTAAAAGGGTTGAGTTGGAATTTGGAGAAAGAGAAAAACAGATTTCCAACGTAATAACTCACAAATGTTGTACCAAATTGGTGATGTGGCAGCGTGTTATTGGTTTGGAGGAAAAGCTAGTGTTTCCACCGGTAGTGGAAGTAACCTTTTCTCAGCAATCCATACTCCTATTTTTTGTTCATATCTCGGGTCCAAAACTATGGTCTGAACAAGTCACCTTGTAAAACATGCAAAAAACTTTAACTCTACAAAATATAAGAATGATCGAAAATTGATAGACGTGTGAAAACGTTGTAAATTGTTAAACTCCACAAAATGATGGTAAATATATTATACAGTTTAATCTTACAATTTACAAAATAAAAAGTAACTTATTCATATATCTATGGATATTTGATCATACTAAGATTTTGTAGAACTGTAGTTTTTCACATGTTCTACGAGGTAAATGATTCAGATCATAGTTTTAGGATGTAGACGAAAATCGAGAGTATGGAAGGGTATGACTATGGAGGGATAGGGTATGCATAGGAATTTTAAGTGAGCACTGCTACATACCCAGAATTGGTGGGTTGGGTTGGGTTGGGTTGAGTTTGAGTGGGTTAATATGAGTTATGAGTTGAATATAGATTGAAAGTGAATGGATTGAATATGGATGGGTTGAATATGGGTTGGGCCATACCCAACCCAATCCGACCCAACTTTTTTTTTTTTTTTTAAGATCTTGCGTTGTTTACAATCTTCCTCTACACAACACATTTTCACTAATACATCAAAAACCCTTGAGAATAAGAGGCTAACGGGGCGTTTGGCTGGTGGATTTGATTTTAGGTGGATTTGTAATGAGGGCGGATTTGAGGGTGGATTTGTAATGAGGGTGGATTTGTAATGATGGTGGGTCCACCTCCTAAGAAGGGTGGATTTGTAATGAGGGTGGATTTGTAATGATGGTGGGTCCACCTCCTAAGAAGGGTGGATTTGTAATGTGGTGTTTGGATGGTTTTTTAGAAGGGGGATTTGGAGGGTGGATGAGTGAGCAAATGACTAAATTGCCCCCCGTTTATTAATTTAATTGATAAATGGATTAATTTTATTATAATTAGAGTAAATAAATAATAAATACATAATAATTGGAATAAATACATAATATAATTTATTTAAACTATTTATATGTTAAAAATAATATTTCTCGTAAAAAAATGTAAAAAAACAATTGAGAAGATCAATTTTTTTCAACCATGGGATAAAGTGATTGGGATAAACAAATGAGAGTACTACTTTACTACAAAAACAGGGCATTTTTAAGAGAGAAAGAGAGAAAAAAGAAAACTACTGTAACTTATTACTCTGTTGTATCCCAGCCATGGGATAAAGTGATTGAGATAAAAAATAAAAAAAAAGGTAAAACCTCTCTCTCTCTCTCTCTCTCTCGGAAGTTCCCCCACCATCGCCAAACCCATTTCTCTTTCTCCTCCAACCTCACAAATCCTAACCATCACCAGATCTGGCCGAAAAAAATCCCCTCACATACGATCGGAAGTCCGGCGACTGCGTTCTCCGGCGATGCTTTTCGTTCAACACTTCCAGGCGCTCCAATCGTCCACCACGTCCACCCCTTCAAGGTAGGATTTTTCATTTTTTCTCACAAAAAACAGATTTTTTTTTTCCGTTGAAGTTGTGCCATGAAATTTGTTTGTGGTTTCTGATTTGGGAGGTAAAAATGGGTGACAACAGGGCTTTTTGAGGGTGGATTTGGAGGGGCAAAAGAGTACCAAAAGTCCCGGATTTGCTAACGACGGGTGTAAGGTAGGGCTTAGCAAATCCACATCCACCCGCGGGAGGAAAATTTCAGCCAAAGACCGGATTAGAGGTGGGCCCTGGATTTGTAATCCGGTCGCTTCACAAATCCGGCCGCAAATCAGCCAGCCAAACAGGGCGTAAAGGAATTGAGTACGGGACGGCCTAATTTGGCCTGATTTTCCCAATTGGGCCCCTCCAATTGGTGGCCTCACGTTTTGATTAGAGGGGCAGATGGGTCTTTTTGTATAGTGGCTTCCTTTGTAATTTTGGGCTGCATGGAGGGGCAGGTATTAAGCCCAGAGGCGGTGCAATGTGTAGGCGTGGAAGAGGATGGGGTACACGTTTTCTTCTTTGCAGGTTGATTGTAGTAATACTTACGCTCTCTCTCTCTCTCCCTCCTCCTCTGTTGCGTCTTCTCCAAAGTGTGTGTTAAAATCGGACTTGGGGAGGTGTTGTGCACAACCGTGTTGTGCACGGTGCTGTGCACCCATCGGCCGTTGGATCGAGTTTTGGACGGCTCGGATGCGTATGGCAATTATCCTTTAATTTTGATTTTTTTTTACAGTAAAAAATCAAAACACATCTGAGCCGTCCAAAACACGATCTAACGGCCAACGGGGTGCATAGCACCATGCACAGCACGGCTGTGCACAGCAGCTCCCCCCATTTCCGTTAAAATCAATGTGCATGTGTCATGCGTGTAAAGAAAGAGAGAGAGAAGAGATAGTGCCAGAAGAAGAAAAGTCAAACGGCACATGTGGTTGACGCATGTGTGCGTCTAAAATATACTCCCACGAGCGCCCAGGGCTTATAAAGAAGTGAAAGACAAAATGGGGTTTGGATAAAATCCCCCACAAAAAGTGGGGGCGGCCTGGGATTTTCCGAAAGAATTACAGTATCTAGCAAATCACATTAGAGTAAACAAAAGCCCATGTCAAATGGCAATTAGTAAATTTGAAGCGCGGAACACAAAGTAGATGTTTCATTTTATTTAAAAAAAAGAACATAGAGATCAGTTTAATCCTACGTACAAAATAAAAATTTGGTGGACAAATAAACACCAAAAATAAAGAGCATAATGGGCACAAACAAAATGAATTAAAATACGATAGCTAGAACTTCAAATATTTGTGAAGGACCATTATTTCACAACCCCTGAGTGAATCGAATAACAGAGTTGATCACGAGGGAATAGCAGCCCTCTTATGTCAATTGGTTGAGGTACTGTGCTAAGACTCGATTCACGATGATCGTATATCCTCTCTCCGTCGGATGATAACTGTCCCAGAATAGGTACACTGAGCGGTCCGGACACGTTCCACTGTCTTTGTTACATAACATAGTCACTTCTATAGTTCCAGTGCCGCAACACCCTCTATCCGCAACCACAAATCCTACAACAAATCAAAATAAAAGACAACTAGGTCAAATTTGCCAAGTACCTCTTCTTTGTATACCATGACATTATCCCCGGTCCGCAACATCTGACTTAAGATTCGCAAAGACACACAAAGACGTGTTGTTCCACTTCCAGAACAGGAGCACACAGTTCCAAGCAATTTTTCCAAACTCGGATTGGGTGGGAACGTGAAATGACATCCTTAAGACGGGTCGTTCCAAGCAAGTTTTTCAAAGTTGGTGGAACGACCTGTCTTTAGCTTACTGACTTAAAGTGGTAAAGCCACTTTAACTTAAGTCAGACATTGCGGAAAAGAACCAAGAATTAGAAAACAGGTGGTTATTACTTATAAATGAACCATGTAATCTGTGTTCAATACCATAAAAAAGCTCATTTGAAAATGGAATGGCTTGTTATATAAACACACTAAGCTTGAACTTGTGTACATTTTAAATTAAAAACAAGCTACTACTTGGCTTGTATATGATACTTAAAAAAAGGTGAAGCTAATCGTGATCAATTTGATGAAAGCTACTAGTTTGTAATTAAATTTGAGCAAATTTAGAAAAACTTTTATGTTTTCATGATCAGCTTGGCTTGTTAATCGAGACGAACTTTCTAGTTTCTATATAATGGATACATGGGTGCATGACAATACCATATTTCTCGTGATTTTGGATCAGGTCAAGGAGAGGGGAATATATGTCAATATATACGAGCCGAGCTTTGGCATCATTGAGACTGCTCTTCAAGGAACTCATCGCAGTTGATGCCTTTGCGTTGAACAATTGCGCTGCCTGGTTGTAAAACTCATTACACTCTCTCACTATTCCACCGGCGAGTGTTCTCTGTGACGGCAAACACCCTATCGGAGCAGCGCCAAAAAGGGCAATCCTTTTCGCCCCCAATTCATACAGTTCCTTCACACAAAACCAAATAAGTACTTAACAATTTTTTTGCACAATATTAACAAATAAGTACTATTTTCTGGTCACAAATAAAAAAATAAAAATTCTAAAATGAGCTCACTGAACTGTCGTTAAGATTTAAAAAATGTATTGATCAAAATGTGTAAAAGTGTAAAGAAAAGGAGCAAAAGTACACTGAAGTGTGTTTTTAAATCTTCTTCTTGTCTTATTATCAACTCAGTGAGCTGTCAATAGAAGGACTCAATGCAAAAGTACTCCTAGACTCTTGCAATAAAAAAAAAAAAGAGAAAACAAAAGAAAATCCTGGCCAATGAGCTCTTAGCTCAACGGCATGGCTCAATGCCTCTCTTGGTGGTGGCCATAGTTCAAGTTCCATTAAGGGCGTGTGATGTTGTTAGATTAGATTAGTTTAGATTTTTTGCTTGTATATACGCACACACAAAAATTCCTGCATGTACGGATTGCTTAGTAAGGGGGTGTTTCGCTACGGGTATTTTTAGAATAAACTGTTTTTTCACGGTTTTTTATGTGATGTTCCAAAAAAAAAATCTTGTCTTGATTTATGGAAAAAAATTATTTTTTATTAGTAAAACAGCCCCTAAATATACTGAAAAGATGGACCCCATCCTAACAAGGACTTTCATCTAGGCCACCACTCGTGAGTTGTGACCACTGGGCATCACTCACAAAATGCATCACTCACAAAATGTTCGTACGGCTAACACCTTTACGAACATTTTGTGCACACAGCGAAAGCAGCTCAAAATTTTGTGCATAATCCTTCAACATAATCATTCAATAGTAGACATCGGTCACGCTCTCAAACATCGCTTTACTCTTATACTTTAATTTTAATTATTATTCTCCTGAATTTTTGTAGTTTAAAATGTTTTAGAAGAATGCTCACACGCTCGTGCTTATGCTCACGGAGTGTAACTTAGGTTTCCACACTTGGCATCTATCTTAAGATGTTGAACCTTGCTACACCCACAAACCATATGTGCTCCGCTTGTGCACAGATCAATATGTGGAATCTATTTTTGGGTCTCACACAAATGATCTAAACCATTCATTAGTTTTAGAAGAATTTGTTGAGGGTCAATTGAATAAAAATATAGATGCTTGATCAAATCCTTCAATTTCTCTTAAAAAGTTCATTCAAAAATTGAAAGATTGGATCCGACACTTATAGTTATTCGATTGAGTTGAATTTTTTCAGGGACACCCAATTATTTTAAAATTAATGAACGGCTCAAATTATTTTTGTGGAACCCCGAAGTAAATTCCATACACCGATCTGTGCACAGATGATCTGTGCATCTAGCTTTTCTATATGTTGCTTTTGGAAGTGTATAATCTTGGATTGGAATTACTAGGAATTGAATGCCTACTTATTTTTTGAGTGTTGAACTCTGTGCAGTCAAAAGACAGAACATTATTACAAAAGAGACAAGTGATGTCGTACGTACCTATTCTATGACAAAAAATTGTTGATAGCAATGGAGAGAGGAACAAACCTTAACGAAATCGGAAGCCCCTCGGGCCATAAGATCAGTGTAGGAATTAACATCATACTGCAATCTCCTGATACCAATTGTGAAATAGGTATTGGCAAGATCATCACTGCCGGCTACCACTAAATATAAGCTGTTCGTTAATATAAAGTTTGTTCTCTCTTCTCCAACCATGGCTTTCAACCTCCCAATGTACTCCTTGAACATCTTCAGTTGATCGGACAACGGAATTACCGACTGTATTTTTCAGTAACAAAAAATCAGTAATGTAAAAAAATTTGAAGAATAATGTATAGGATACCATTGTGAAAGAATTGAAAATGTGGGGCACATATGTAGGTACCACTAGAAGAGGTGTTTGAGGGTCAAATCCAGTGGCTCCAGAGGCAAAGCTTACACCGGTGAGAAGATCCTTATCTTGCAAATGTGGATCCAGATATGCTGGTATAAGTTCTTTAATTCCTAATTGTTCAGCTGCCAACAAAAAAATTATAGTAAAGATTAAAGGGCAATTTCAGGAATTGGGTACATCATGAAATGACATGTATCTTGTATTTCTTATCAAAACAAAATGTACGTATCTGGGCTTTATAATAATTCTGATTGTAACTTTCAAAAAATGAGTTTTTGTCCCAGCAATATATTTCATACAATCCGTCTCTCCGCACACACACGTGTACACACGCATCTTAACCGTCCATATCAACAAATGAATGGTTTGGATCTTAATTACTCTTTTACCGGTGAAAGAGCTTTCTTGCCGGTAAAAGAGTAAATAAAATTCAGATCGTTGAAAATACTTTTGGACTGTAAATATGCACCGACCATGCATCGTACGCACACAAACTTGCATGTACATTGCTTTTTCGCATTTCATGTATACGTGAGTTATAGTGCAAATGTGATATATATATATTGGCGTATCAGATCCAATGCACTTTGTGCACGTTAAGATTCTGGGAGAGGCCAGAATATGAAGACCTACGTTCATGAGTCGAATTGATCATGATATGGAGACCTACGTCGGTTTTTTTTTTTTTTTTTAAATTCTTTTTTTTTTCCTTTCTATTTTTGCTCATATTATTTGGGTAATGGTGATATTTATGAGCGGACAGGCCCAAACAGCCATTTCAACTGGAAGGTACATAGACACACGAATAGTGTTGGGCTAGAATGAGGCTGACAACCCAAAAGCTTTGGGCTTTACTAAAAGCTCACCGAATCATCATTTCAGTAGGAAACTGAAGAGAAATGTTATGAACACAATCATTTGGACACAACACCGAATACAACCTCTCACATACACGTGGGTTCCGCGTAATGAATGTGTGTGAAACCTAAGTGCATGTGAGGGGTTGTATTCGGTGTTGTGTTCGTATCATTTTTTATTGAGAAAATAAAGAAGAAAAACACATTTAGGGCATCTTCAGCCTATTCTCTGTCATGACCCCATAAAAAATAAAAAAATAAAAAAAATCTGTTTATTTTTTTTTCTTTTAAAGGAAATTTTTGTTCCAAGTCACCCTCCATTTTATTCTTTATAGGAAAGGATAGAGCAAAGCACTCATCATCCTGGGACATCCGAGCCGTTAATTGCTCAATCAATGGCTCAGATTTCATCTCGGCACTTGCTTGATCCAAGTCGTCCATTGCCGAGATGAAATCCGAACCATTAATTACCGAGATCCACGGCTCGTGTGCCATAGATGCAGGATGTCCTCCAATCCACTTTGAATATATATAAATAGATAAAGTATTAATTAATCAAAGAGTGAGGAAATATTTAGAATGAAGACGAAATATAGATGAAAATGTATAAAATTAGGAATAAGAATAAATAAAAAAAATGATTGGTTAGAAATCATATAACTCAACCGTAAAATCATTAAAACTCCTTTTTTTCATTATAACATTTAATGTGATTTTGATGAGGGTTGAGTTGCTCTTTTCAACCGCAATTCAAAGTTCATGAATCATGGAAATCAACCAACTGTTTTGAACCCCACTTTTTGAACTTTGTGGACACGATTTTGTCTATCACGGATCTATTGCTATAATAAATCGTACTCCTAACAAAAAGTAATGTGAGTATGTGACTGATCTATTGCAATAATAATTGCAACCCTTTTTAGTCATAATAATTGCAAACTTTATTCCCTGGTAGAATGGTCATGATGCTATATTTTGAAGCACGTATAGGAGGGTGTTTGGGCGCTAGCTTATTGGCTTTTCCCATTTTCTTTTTCATGTTTTGCTTGTTTGAGGGCGGAGCGAAAACAGATTTTCTGAAAACGTGTTCGCCAATTTTCACTTTCCAAGCCAAAAGCCAAAAATAGGTTGGGACCTCCTTTTTTATTTCTAGTTCTCCTTTTCAAGCCAAAAGCCAACACTATTACTTTTGCAAAAATGCATTCTGCTCATTTCTCTCAAACACTCCTCCCAGATTCAAAACTCGTTCCGACCAAAAAGCCAAAAAAAGTTTAAAATGAAAAGATGAAAAGTTGGCTTCCAAACACCCCCTAATAAGAAAAAAGTACTCCATCCGTCCGTGTTTGTTGGTCTATTTTCAGTATTCGTGTCATATTTTCAATCGTTAATATCTTTCAATTTATAATGGGTCATGAATTTAAAATTTTCATATAATAGAATTGATCGAGAGCTACTATGAAATAATATCCATATTTAGCCCGCTCCTTATGATCATGAGTTTGAACCTTATTTCTCTTTGTTGTCTATATTTTCAACACGTCCCTTCACGTGTAGTCATACTCTCCTCCATAAGTGGGCTAAATATGAGTTAGTAGTTAACAATGCAATATTTAATAAATCAATATTATAGCAAAACAATAACAGAAAAACTGAAAGAAAACTAGGTATCACTATCATATGGAGGTCACATGAAATTAGGTCAAATTGCGAGGACTCTTTTGACATTCTTTGAATTTTGTAATGCACATTTCGGTTGCTCAAGATATTAGTTTTTTGGGTAATTATCAAAGTATTATTAGTAGACTTGGACCACTTAGTACACAATTCATTATTTCACCTGTACACAATTCACCTGTAATTAGACGGGTGGCGGAGAAGTTTCACTTAACCCCGCCCACATTAGCATTTTCTTTTCTTTTTCTTTGATAACAGAATGTCCAGGCCAGAATTCCAAAGTTTTGAATGTTTAACTTTCGTGAAATTCAAACACGCATGCAGTCTCAACAAACACCTATTGATTTCTCAAGCCCACCTGACCAAACGTCACGGGATTTTTCGATAGCGTTCTTTTAAGGTCAAGTACTAGAGAACTTTCAAGTTAGTGGGTAAAAAATATTGTAGCAGCATTTGACATATCATTATCAAGAGTTTTGTTACTTACACATAAATCTAAAACACACATATCATGAAGTCCATGTATTAATATTAATTTTTGGGCCGGATAACAATCGCGCACCTAACTCAACACAAACAATTGCCCAAAGAAATTTTTTTTCACGAAAACAGCACAAATTAAAGATTTTTAAGAAATTCCACGATTGCATAATTCGGTGTATATATGTTCTAACACTAGTTTTCTCTATATATCGAAATAAAGTGTATAGGACATATATGTTCTAACACTAGTTTTCACTATATATTGAAATAAAGTGTATAGATTACATCCGTTATGTGTAGCGAAAGTTTAAATAGTCAATGGAGCAGTAAAGCAAGACCGAAGCAAACTCTTGATCCATAATGCTCACATTGACTGTTGACGTAGTGTACTCTATGCAGTCTGAAACACTACTGCGTAGTGCTCCAAATTACTCCAACACCACACATTCTTGTAAGACCATAAATATGTGGTGCTGAAGTAGACCGGAGCACCACGTGACAGTAACCGGTCTACTTAAATAAAAGCAGACACCATTGTTACCATATGATCGACCATACGTATAACGTTACACTTCATCAACTCAACCATCGTAACCATAACCGTTTCATATAGGGTGAACTTTTCTTCACTCACAAGCATACGCCTAAAACAAGAGAGTGAGGCTACTGGAGTTTTGCACAGTGGTTAACCAAGGGCGACTCCACATAGGAGTTAGGGGGGTCAGCCGACCCCACGGCGGAAAAAAAAAATACTGCTACTATGTTAATTTTTTTTAGGAAATTCATAAATGAACCCCATAAATTTAGGGTTAACACCACTGGATAATTCCCCAACTTTCATCCTCCCTATTTGTGAGGCTTGTTTGAATCCTAGTTACTTGTTAACCAGGGGCGACTCCACATAGGAGTTAGGGGAGTCAGCCGACCCCACGGCGGAAAAAAAAAAATACTACTACTATGTTAATTTTTTTTAGGAAATTCATAAATGAACCCCATAAATTTAGGGTTAACACCACTGGATAATTCCCCAACTTTCATCCTCCCTATTTGTGAGGCTTGTTTGAATCCTAGTTACTTGTTTTGTTCTTTTGATATGGATAGGTTGATCTGTCTTGGTAAAGAAATACTCCTACCATCCTTAATTATTGCTCCTAGTTACTAAAAAAATTGTTTATATCGTCATATTTTTAATGATTTATATATCTAATATAGATCTTGTTTGATGGGTCTCAATTAATTTTATCAAACACATATTTTAAAATCATAGAAAAATTATAGATTATAAAATATAGATAATTGTTTGAATGATTCAAAAAGTGAAGCAGAAGCAACAATTTGGGATGGAGGGATTATTTGATAGTATGTCGAGACCACGTCGAATGCAATTGTAGAAGCTTGTGTATTTTTTTTTTTGTATGTGGCGAAAACTGTAAACAGAGAAAACTGTTTTATTCTTTTTAATGATATCTTTTGTTCATTAGGTTGAGCTTTAAATGTGATTTTTGTTGGAAAAAAATTTTAGTTGCCATTACTTTGATATTTTCTTTGATTTATGGTTGGTAAAGGTATTTGATGTTTATAATGACCCCCCACTTCCGAAATCCTGGAGTCGCCACTGTGGTTAACATCAAGGTTCCAGAATTAATTGAGTTGAACATTCCGAAACTCATATTATGACACGGGGAGAGAGAGAGAGAGAGAGAGAGAGAGAGAGAGAGAGAGAGAGAGAGAATTGTGAGTGGTGTTATATATATACATACCTATCATATCTGGGGGAGTCTTTCCATTGCTAAACCTTCCAGTTGGTCCAAGGATGAAGTCCTCCCCGTATGGAGGGAAATTGCACTTAATCATTGTGTTAGGAATATTGTTGTTGTTCCCTTGATCCACGATTGAATCTCCGAACACAAGCACAGCCGGAACCGTTACGTTCTTCGGTAGGGTTACAACTGCTTCAGTAGTACTGCTGCTGCTGCTGAAAATAAGCAAAACAGAAACAGAAAACAAGACAGTTGTTGAATAAAAAGAAGAAGAAGAGAGGAAAGGATGAGAAAACAGTTTCATGGTGGAAAACACAATGGGGATGGAGAATATTTGTGTTATGGTGGAATTGTGATATAACTTGAGAAAAGCTATGACTTGTCTGGTATTCCTATGCATTATATATAGGAGGATTTTATTAAGCTTCTAGTAGTAGAGAATTTATTTGACGGGAGAACATTTTTTACACCGGCGGTGTAAACCAAAGTTTACTCCAAATCTATTACATTACGTCATGTGTCCAAACAGTGGTCCCAAAATATAGAACATGGATACATGGCACAATACAATCGATTTGAAGAAAACTTTAAGTTACACCGCCGGTTTAAAGAATGTTTTCTCTTATTTGACACAACAGCTGTGGACGGTGCTAGTTTTTTAGTAACTAAAGGTACCTCCCTTGCACTCGTCAAATCTTTCTTTTTTAGTATATCACTGGTTTATCATCATTAATTTGATAATTTGTGTTAAGTAAACTTCCTTTGCACTTGTCAAATCTTTCTTTTTTAGTATATCACTGGTTTATCATCATTAATTTGATAAACCAGTGATATACTCCCTTCGTTCTAAAATTTGTCATCAATTTTTCAATTACTTATATCGTTCAATTTATAAATTTCAGGGTAAATTTCACTTACCTCCCTTGAGGCTTTTGACAAATACAGATACCTCTCTTATACTTTTTAAAATTTCACTGTCCCCTCTTACTTTTCAAACTGATTGTCACTTAGGGGAGGTCTCTGACAAACTAATTGTGACTTCGGGGGGGGGGGGGGGGGGGGGTGGCGGTCTCTGTATTTGTCAGAAAGTATAAAAAAGGTCTCTGTATTTGTCAGAAACCTTAGGGGAGGTAAGTGAAATTTACCCTAAATTATATTACAATTATAAAAACGTTGTTTAATAGAACTCATCGAGAACTATCAAAAAATATTCATCGTGAATATACATAACATTAATACATTAGAAAAATACGAATAAGTTTTTGAAGTGTCGTGAATAGTGAAAGTGGACAAGAAATATGAGACGGAGAGAGTAATGCACATTCTTTATTTCAATAAAACTATTGGTAGATCATTTTTTTATTGCATGGTGATAAAAAAAATTATTAATCCACTGTAACAGATACAATAGATTAAAGAGACTTTGTGATACCAAATGCACACCGCATTGTGTGGAGCCCATCTTGGGGTTCCACACAAATGATCGAATCAACTCAATTTGTTTAAAATATTTTTTTAAGGATTCCTGTGAAAAATCAGCTTAACTTGATCTTTACTCAATTTTTTGATAGGAAATTGAGAAAAAAATTGATCAAGCTCGCACCATTATATCGACATGTTAGATTGGTGGAACGAGTCTTGTCTAAAGGTGTCAAAAATCTTAGCTGGAGCTTACACAACCTGTTTTTCCCCTTCATATATAGAAATCAATTTGTACGTAACGTTACACAGACTTATCGGTCTGTATTCCGCAACAGTCTCAAGGGAGATCCTTGGGATTAGAGCAATAATTAAAGGTCTGGCTTAACTCATCCGGAATGGACGAACCAGAATAAAAAGATGAGGAGGAACAGAGTTTCCCCTTGACAAGCTCCCAGTGCTGTTGAAAGAAAGCGGCGTGAAAACGTTCAAGGCCACCCTGATTTCCCCAACAGAAAAGAGCATAGACAAATTGTGGGTCAGTCTCAAGAGGATGGGTAATAAAGGGGTCAGATAAAAGCCAATTTCAAAACGAATGATTCACATGATCTTACATTTTTTTTTTATTGTAATAAGTGTATATTCAACATTATATCCCTGATCACTCATTTTATACCCAATGTAAATTTGGTATTGTCAAACATCTCCCTCAAGTGTGGTCGCTTTTGAAGTGTGTCATGTATGCAGCTTGTTTTAAAGTCATCATGCAATCTATTTGTTGGATCTGCATCGTAGGGCGATTGTGAATTTTTCGTTAAACTTTTGAGATTGGATGCGCTTTGATATCATGTACTAGGAGTTTTACATCCAAACCAAAGAGAGTGTTTCACAAATTGACTTAAACTGAATAAGTCGGTAAAACTGGCGTAATTAAGATGATGTGTTGTGAAAGAGAGGCCTCACTTGTAAAGAACAATAAATCAATTTTACGTTTAAGTCAATTTCATAACAACCGTTATTAATTTCAACATTATCCTCAAGTAATCACTCATTCTGTATCCCATCATGTTCACTAGATTGTTTTTTTAATGTCCATTGGACTAAGTCATTTTCATAATTTCGGTGGTGTCAAACTTTGTAAACTTGTGGATTTGGAAAACTGTTTTTTCCTTGACAATGACTCTCCACAAAATGTTTAGCTGTTTAGAGAATATTAATTGATGAAAATGAATTACTCCCTCCGTCCCAAAATGTTTGGCACACATCCACTACATATTCACACCTCTCGAAAAATCATCTATATTTTTTAAGGATGAATTATATATGCAATATGGATTTTGTTTGATAGATTTTGTTTAGTTTTATTGAACAAAGTTTTTGAAATCGTAAAATGTAGTATAAATTACAAAATAAAGATGATTTTTTTTAGAGGAGTGAATAGTGTTTTTGGCCAAACAATTTGGGACGGAGGGAGTATCACTTGGCAGCGAGGGATGGAGACAGAGGGGGGCCAATAAGGGCGGTTGCCCTTGTAAGTGGGGAAAAAAAAATCCTCTAGTATTATACAGAAAAAAAAATTCCTATGAATTATATAGGCTCGCCCTTGCAAAGTATTTTGGTAAAAAAAATTTCACCTGCGTAGTGAAATTTCTAGCTCCGTCCCTGCTTGCAGCCTTTTAGAATTGAAATCATCTCATCCTTTTTAATTTACCTATTGATAGATATATAGCTGACTCGCAATGGTAAGGAAATAAAACCCAAATTGTGGGAATTTATTGTACCAACACCCAAATTGTGGGAATTTAATAGTACTTACAAGACATGTACTATTAATGAGCAGAAGAATGGATAATAATTTTTGTAATCTAAACAGGGAAATTAAAGAATGCCAAATCAATGCCTAATGAGTTTGGTAGAAGTGGTTGAGAAATTTTGATCTTGGACAAAAGCTCTGGCATTCATGCAGTTTGGTGGACTACCTCCAACATACGGCAATTTAGTATATAGTAAATACATAGCATATTAACGACTGTTGAGGTTGTTTTTTTTCCTTTTGTAGGAAAATAAAAATAAATTATATTAAATTAGTTTTGTTAGCATCTTTAAGAATACATGTATTGAAATTTGAAAGGGGTTGACAAGTTAAGTGATCTTGACTCGGGGACCGATCATGTACAAATCTGAGCTGGAAGCTCAGCTGTAAAAATGCAGCAATGCTATATAGACAGAAATATTACTTAGAATGTGGGAATGAGTGGCTCAAATTCAAGTTGAGCCATTCATTCCCACTTTCTGGGTAAATTCTGGGCAATACTTCTTGACACTTAGCATTTCTGGTAAAAATGGGCCTAGTTACTTACTTCTATTTTGCATTCAAAATCTCTATACAAAATTAACCCGAGAAATTGAAATTTTTTTAACATTTGAGGCCCATTTTCACTCCCGCGCACTGCCTAGTGCCAGCCATCGGAGACGCGTCCGACCACCACCCACCACAGCCTAGCGTCGGCCATCGCATCTAACAACCACCAGAGCTGCAGCGCGCAGACTCTGACCACCATCCACTACCACGAGCACCGTCGACCACCATTTTTGTAAGATTTATAGACTTTTGTTAGCTGTATCAAGTAGTGTAAAAGTCCAAATCTACTTTGTTGAGCTAATTAAAATTTGTTAACTGTGGGCATTTAATACTATGTGGGAATTGTTGATGAAGAAGACCAAGTGCAATAACTATCCTTGCAAATTTAGAGCAATTTTCTAAGCCCAAAAAAAGAAAAAAAATTATGGCGATTTCACCACCGAATGACGGGTTACATGGGTCCAAACAATTCATCCTAGGTCTTTGCTCTTATGTGGGTCTGGGATTTGGGGCCACCGCTCACCACGACATCTTTGCGTGAGAATTAAAAAGTCAGAAATTAGAATAAACAAATCTATAATTTGCATTTGTGAAACAAGTATAATACTCATAGCATTATGTGCACCTCATAACTTATAGTTTTCATTACTGATCACCACATGCTAATATTTCCTTACACAAATTTTTATCTCACATTTTACTTTTTTAATTTGTGTTTTGAGTTTTAATCATTCGTTTGCAAAAGCATGAAAAATGTGATAATCACACCAATACACCTATGTTTCCCAAAGTACAAAAGGATTCTACTTCACTTACTGGTAAGCATGAATTTTATAATTTTCATTCATTATGAAGTGCATATTATTAATATTCTAATTATCCTTTAATTTGTAGGTAGAAATGGTACGTACAGTAACTTGCTCAAAAATATGTGGGAGATCCAAGTAGACGCCGTCGAAGACGGAGGCTGCCAATTAATAGGAAACATCAATGATTGAGACAATCATAAGAAGGATATGAGAAAATGAAGCAAAAATTCGCAAGCTAGTCGAGGCCATGCGAATAGTATACCAATAAATACCATTTTTATATGAATTGTTTGCACATACAACTGAAATTTTAACTTTAATTTTTTTTTTCCCACATATGTATGAGTAGGGACAGGTAGAGGATGGGGATACGGAGATTCGAAATATTCACACTCGTGCTTTTGAGTTCAATGAGGTTAGATTTTAGTGTAAGTATGCCTGTATATTTTTCAAATTCTAGTTCGAAATTCATTTCAATTAGCACAATTGCTAAAAAAAAATTTGTTTTTCCATTTCAGCCTCCCAAATGATAGATCTGAATGAGACTCCAAATGAATTGTTGGACTGGGTGCTTTGAAACTGATGACTCCAAAGGGGAAGAGCTTCCTCCTTGTATATCTTGTGGATGGGTGGAAGTTTGATTTTTGTACAGTTGTAGGTGTAAATATTCATGATATGATATCCACTAACAACAAACCTTTAAGTCTTAATTTTTTTTAGTAGGGCAGTTTATAGACTTGTAAGGACTAAGGTTGATGCAGTATGCCCACCATTTTTTTGGAATGCAATCCCCTATTTGACTTATTTATGTACTCAAATTATTACGCATTAGTATTTCTTCAATTTTGGTTTTTAAGGCAACACGAGAGGGACACGATACGACATGGTTGTCCATTTTTTATCTCTGCTATTAGCCTTCTACTATTTGCTAATGCAGCAATGCTTTGTGTTTGAATTCATTTTTTCCATATAAATTTTTTGTAATCATTTTTCTATCTTTTGATGCTAATAAAGCCAAAAATAAGGGAGAATGATTACAAAATCCATACTTGCAATCCGTATCTTCAGCCTTTCTTGGACACTTTTTCAGCAACTAACCAAAAAATGATAAGTGTGCAACAACTTAGCTCCAACATGACTACAACACACTCACATGGTGTGTGGAGTCTACACACACTTCACACTCTTAGATCAAGCACTTAAAGACGTTTGATTGAGCTGAAATTTCACAAGACCCTTCGGAGTTTAATTTTAAGATGAATGAACGGCTCAGATTGTTCGTGTGGGACCAAAAAGTGGGTCTCCGAACTTGATTTGTACATTTTTTGTGCAACGAGTTCTGTACGTATAGTCTGGTCTGCAAGCGGGTACTGTTTTGATCTAGAAGTTGTACGACCGGACGACCATAAAAGGAAGGGGCTGTTATGCACCCCAACCCTGACAACCCTTCCCCAACCGGTCCCACCCCCCATTCCCCCAATACCCTTCCCCACTTTTTCGGCTCAACTTTCTTTTCTTTTCTTTTTTCTTTTTCTGTTTTTTCTTTCTTTTTTCTTTTTTCTTTTTCTTTTTTTTCTTTCTTTTTTTCTTTTAACTTTATTTATTTACATTTGCAAGTAAATTTTTTTTTTCTTTTTCTGTTTTTTCTTTCTTTTTTCTTTTTATGTTTTTTCTTTCTTTTTTCTTTTAACTTTATTTATTTACATTTGCAAGTAAATTTTTTTTTCTTTTTCTGTTTTTTCTTTTTTCTTTTAACTTTATTTATTTACATTTGCAAGTAAATTATTTTTTCTTTTTCTTTTTTCTTTTTCTGTTTTTTCTTTTTTCTTTTAACTTTATTTATTAATTTGTCTTAACAATGAATAATATAAAAAAACTTCTAAAAGTTAATAATATTACAATCATGTTTAAAAGTAAATAAATAAATAAAAACTTCTAAAGGTGAATAAATATTACAATTGACAATGTTCAGCCCTAATCAATATTGCCTCCAAATTGTGGTCCCGGCACGACGCCCAGTATTGTACCACAATTGAACACGTACGTTATAAGTAACAGCTCATCCTGCAGCTTCATCCGATGCATTCTGCCACCACCATATAGGGATGGGTGGTACAGGGTGATGAGGGCGCAAAAAAAGTTGCACGAAGTGATTGTTAATACGGGCAATAGCTATTTCTTGGCGCTGTTGGACTGAAACTGGATGGGATCTCAAGGGCAAGTGAGTAAAACAACTTCCAGCATTCGCGTCAAATGTATATAGTACAATGTTGTACCGTGATGCGATGACTACCCCCAAACTCATACAGTCCATCCAATTTGGCTGTGGAGCCGTAGGCATCCAATAGCTCAGTGACCATAGTACATCATCTGCCATATTTTCCAGCGGATAAATCGCATTGTAGAAATATCTATTCTGATTAATTTCTTGGATAAGATCATGTCGTACTTGAACCCAGCACTCTTCAGTGCCATAAATATGCGCGGCTATCGCCCTGAATCCACAATGACCATCACCTTTGACGTCTAGGATTTTCAAATCAATTCTAATTGAGCTGTACCAATGTCAGAAAAGAGATCTTCTAGGATTTTACCAAAAGTAAGTGCAGTACATACTAATATGAATAAAAGAGATAATTAAATAATTGAATAAAGGAAATAAATTAAATAAAAGAACTTAATTAAATAAAAGAAATGAATTAAATAATTAAATGAATTAATATAAAGAAATAATTAATGAAAGAGATAAATAAATAATTAAATAAAAATTGAATTAAATTAAAGAATTGAATTAAATAAATAAATAAATGAATTAATATAAATAATAATTAAAGGAATTAAAGTAATATAAATAAAGTAAATAAAGTAATTAAAGTAATATAAATAACGTAATTAAAGGAATTAAAGTAATATAAAGGAGAGAAGGAGGGCCAAAACAGTAAATATGGCGTTGTCAGGGGGCGGGGCCCAGGCATCAAATTTGGAATAGTATGTCTCAATAGGAAAGTCAACAATAGCAGAAAAGAGATCTTCTAGGATTTTCAAGTGTTGTGCAGTAGATTCACATGTCTCCTTTGACAAAGACATTCACATGCTTTGTAAAAACAAACAATTGTAAAAACAAACAAAGGCAGAACAACTTTCAAATTTGGAATAGTATGTCTCAATAGGAAAGTCAACAATGGCAGAAAAGAGATCTTCTAGGATTTTCAAATCAATTCTAATTAAGCTGTACCAATGTCAGAAAAGAGATCTTCTAGGATTTTCAAATCAATTCTAATTAAGCTGTACCAATGTCAGAAAAGAGATCTTCTAGGATTTTACCAAAAGTAAGTGCAGTACATACTAATTTGCACCAATCAAGTTTAGGCCAAACAAAAAAAATCATTAGTTGCCAAATATATAAAAGACCTTAAAATATATTAAAAAAATCATTAGTTGCACCAATAAAAGAGATTAATAAATAATTGAATAAATTAAATAAATTAAATAAAAGACCTTAATTAAATAAAATAAACGAAGTAAATGATTAAATGAACTAATATATAAAAGAGAAAAAAGATATTAATAAAAGAGAGAAATAATTGAATACAAAAAATAAATTAACTAATTAAATAAAAGAACTGAATTAAATAAAAGAAATGAATTAAATAATTAAATGAATTAATATAAAGAAATGAATTAACTAATTAAATTGATTTATATAAAGAAATTAAACAAATAAAATAATAGACGTAAATAAAAATATTAACTAAATAAAAAACAAAAAGATAAATAAATAATTAAATTAATTAATTAAAATATATATAAGAGAAAAAATATATTAGAGCATATTAAAAAGATAAAAGATAAAAAAGATATTAATAATAGAGATAAATAAATAATTAAATAAATTTTGAATTAAATTAAAGAATTGAATTAAATAAATAATTAAATGAATTAAATAAATTTATATAACGAAATGAATTAATTTAAATCATATAAATAAAGTAATTAAAGTAATATAAATAAATTAAATAAAGTAATTAAAGTAACTAAAAGTAAATAAAGTAATATAAATAATATATTATATGGTAATTATAGGAGGAAAGGAGGGGCAAAATGGTAATTAAACCGTGTCAGGGGTGGGGCCCAGGGCGGGGCGCGGGTGTCAGGCGGGGCGCGTATAAGTTTTCTAAAAGGAAAAGCAAAGAGGTAATATTTGAGGGCAAAAGAATCACCCAATGGGTGGTCACCAGTGTGATGCGCGCGCATCAGTATGACGTTTTAAACGGAGAGTTTCAAAACAATGTCAGATTGTACAACAATTATTAAAGTTTTTGGACGAAGTGGCAAAGCTTTTCAGATGAAATGACGAAGCTGCCCTTCTTTTAACATCTCAAAATTATTATTTTTTTGACATTTTCAACTTTTAGCATTTTTAGCCCAATTTTCGGATTTTAGTCTTTATTCAATTTTTTTTTGTCTACTTACACTATTCACGGCACCTTAAAAATTTCTTTATATTTTCAAATGTATAATGTTATATATATTATATATATGTCTTTTTTAATAGTTCTCGATGAATTTTATTAAACAAAATTTTTAAAATGGTAAAAAAATCATAGATTGGAAGATAATTCGGATCGTTGATTGTCGATTGAACGGCCTTGAATTTACTCACTACAGGGCTCCTGATTCCGTGGTGAAAACCGTGAAAAGGTTGGTTTTTTACTCTCGAGAGTTGTACCGTGAAAAAATATCAATAGTAGAGGGTAAATTTATAGTACTCCCTCCGTCCGAATTTGTTGGTCCACAAACATTCTTTTTCAAATCCGAAAATATTTGTCCATTTTCAAAAGTCAAAGGATAAAGTAGGGGAAAATTACTTTTGATGATGTGAAAACAACAAATACAAAAAGTAATGGAAAAAAAGTTAGAAAACCCCAAAAAAATACCAACAAATCCGGACGGATGGAGCAATTGAGAAGCCAAAATACAAGAAGGGATATTTGGCAGGTTTTCAGTCCGAAAATTAGCTTCTAGGATGTGAC
Source organism: Vaccinium vitis-idaea (assembly GCA_963854785.1). NCBI lineage: Eukaryota > Viridiplantae > Streptophyta > Magnoliopsida > Ericales > Ericaceae > Vaccinium > Vaccinium vitis-idaea. The sequence goes on along the minus strand of OY978226.1, from coordinate 35,013,902 downwards.
AATTGCATTGATTAAAGAGAAAGGTGCTCTTAAACTTCACATGTTGGGCTAACATGAGCCGGACGGAATTGTTTATTTTCATTTTGGAACTCTCAGGCCACGTTCAACTAATTGGTTTTTTGGTTTTTTTTTTTTTTGGATCTTTAGTTTTGTGAAAAAAACTAACTTGTTCCACTAACTAGTATTTTGGCTTTTTGGTTTTTAGTTTTGCAAAAAAACTAACTTGTTCCACAAACTAGTTTTTTGGATCTTTAGTTTTGCAAAAAAATTAACTTGTTTCACTAGCTAGTTTTTTGGCTTTTTGGTTTTTCTTAGGTTAGTGGAATTAAGTGATTTTTTTGTTAGTTTTTTGTGGATTTTTGTTAGTAGAATGAAGTAGTTTTTGAGTTAAAACTAAACTGGTTTTTTTTTAGCGGAACACCCCCTCAATGGATGGTAACTAGCAAAACCCATATTTGGGATCAGTTGATACGGATTTTTACTCCGGCTTTAATTGAAACTTCACCAAATGAGCGGTAGGATTGGCTCCCAAAATTATTCAAAGTTCGCATTAGCTGGCCGTATACAAAAATTAAACTCCTAAAATGGCGGGTGGAATTAGCGGTGTTCATGGTCCGGATTGGTGTGAATCCAATCCTAATCCGCGAGTCACGGTTTTTTGAAAATAAAATCCGTGTTCAATCCAAAAGTCTCACGGTTAGGTTCCAATCCAATCTGCGAGTCACTGATCGGTTCCCGGTTTATCCACGGATTTTCAACTTATTCAAAAAAAAAATCATCAACTCATTCAAAAACCTAAACTCGACATTGAACAAACATTTCAGTAGTATAGTTAGTAGATGAGAATATAAAACATCAAGAAGAACAGAGGAAGAGCAGTTACTTGAAAGAAATAATGAAAGCTTCTTAAACATTCTAACAAATTAATTGAACCAATCTAAACTTACATTATGGAATCAAAATAGATAGCCACAAAACAAAACCCAAAATTCATTTTTGGAATTCCAAACACGGTAGGCTATAAATCTGAGCTTGAGCATTGTAAAGTGTAAACATCAAACTTGTTAAACATGCCAACACACATATAAATAGACAATCACAAGCACAAAACGCAGATATCATTTTGGAATTCCAAACAAAGTAGGCTACAAAAACATATATGCATTTATTTTTTTTTTAAATTATATAAAATAAAAATCTCACGATCCGGATCGGTTAATCCACGGTTTTAAAATCAAAATCCGTGTCCGGATCGCATGTCACGGTTTTTTATTTTTTAAATCCATGTCCGGACCATTAATCCACAGTTAATATCCAAAATGTGCGAATCAGTTCGGTCCAAACCGAATTCACGATTCACCGGTTTTTTTTAGCAGCCCCTAGGTGGAATCAATTACAATCATGCATCTCAGTTATGTAAAGGATCTTGAGAGCGAGAGGGTGGCAGCTTAGCAAATCTGTGTGCACAAGTGATTCCCACGTCTCTGGCATCTAAATGGACCATTAATTGATACTAGAATGATATCACAACAAACTTAATAAATCTATGGTAATTTGCACAACACGTGTTTGATTTCTTTTTTGTATTAAAAAAATATAATGATTTTCATATTTTTATAATTAACTTGAACGTAATTTCCATGACTCACGAGCTCACAAGACCCCATTCCACCAACAAAAAATCAGCTTTTCACAATGTCATTCTCTCACAATACATCATATAAAAAAGCCGTGAAAAGTCAAAAAGCCAATAATTTTTTGTTAGTGGAACACACCAAGATCTTTTTACAAATCAACATGTTCTGGAGGGGCCAGTAAGGGATCAAGTTGTTTGGGGTATCGTGCGGTTCTAAACAAAACCAAAACCCGTTTTGATCCGTTGCCATCTGTTAATGGAGTGATGAAGTTTGGCGAATAGGTTAGGAATACTAATTCTTAGTAACATTTATCCTAACTCCAATTAATTATCTAATCTTTTAATAATTCCTGTCAGAGTTTATTAGTTTGATACTCCTGTCAAAGAAATAAAAATAAAAAATAGAAATCACTCCCCACCCTCTTTCAGTCTGACAACAATGCCTTCGAATTCCGTACGAACTCAACTTTTACTGTAAAAAATGTGGGAAGGATCAATTAGTGTAGCAATTCCCCTTAAGCGTGACTGTAGGGGTTCCCGTCCTACTGTAGAATGTCCGATTTGAGCTATAACGACTACTCGGAAAGCAGGGCCGGCCTTGAGATTCTTGGGGCCTAAGACTGTAAAGACTCGAAAATTCACGTAATATTTTTTATTTATAATTGGGGAAAGGTGTGAAATTGTATTTGAGAGGATACCTGTGGAGTAAATCTGTAAAGTTAAGTTGTGTAGGACTTGTAGGTAGCACATTGGTAACTTAAGGTGTGTGTAGTGTGTTTAACATGTTTTGGACTATATATAGCAAAGAGGACAGAGAAAATCACAACTCCCTCCCCCATCTCTCTGTACAAATCTTGAGCCCCCGCCCAATTTATACTCAAACCATACATAGATCCATCATCTACGCGTCATTTGATCACGGGGTTGGCGAGCATTTGCTTTGGTGAGCTCCATTCATTGGGATTCGAGAGTTGGAAGCTAAGGTTTGGCATTTTGGTGTTGGTTCAAACTTGATCTTGAGGTAGGAACTTCTCTCTCCTATGTCTAAGTGTATTTGGGTTGAATTTTTGCATAAACATCTACTTTTAATCTTGTATCACTTGATAATTTGAAAGACCCACTTTGTTCTAGTATTTTGATCTTAAATTCTCCATGATTTGATCTCTTGTTTAGTTGATATTATAGCACTCCCTAATGTATTTTGTTCATTGAAACCATGAAATTATGGGTTTGGACCTCAGCTTTGAGTTTTGGAGGTGAAACACACTGAAATAAGTCAAACTGTGCATATCCGATCCCCTTGGAAATCCTGTCCGGGCGGGGTGGCCCGTCTGCCTAGACTGTTTTGACAGCCTTTTGGTCCTTGTTTGGTCCTTGATGCATTGTTTTGTCGTAAAACTTGAAGTTCTACTTTGGTAACTTATCTCAGCTTGCTTAGGCCTTGAATTGAACCTCAAAACTTTAACATTGTTTATCATCAACGTGACACGATAGCAATGTAAGTAAACGCCTTGACACTTTCATCATTGTCTGATAGATATCTGTCGGATACATTTGACGAACTAAGAAAGGACAGTCGAATGTTCTTATGAATAAGAGAGATAAATGAATGATGGTTGAATGTGAATACAAAGGTACGAGGTAGCAAAGTGGACGAATCCTAGAGTTAGATTATAAGTGTCACAAATTATAAAGATTGGACACAACAAGGGACATATGATATTGCCGATAAAAAAAAAAACAAGGGACATATGATATTACGTCTTACGATATGAGGATGTACATTTGATAGTACAGGGTGGGTAATGTACATAATGATTTCTTAATCAATTTGGTGACCCTTGGTGAGATCATGTGAGGAACTCGAACTCTTTGGGATTTGCAAGTGAACGATTTGTTAGGAAATACATGTTAGTTATGTGGATGAGCCTTTGAAAGAGATGTGATGACCATGGTTGTTGTGGAAAGATGAGACTTCATACTTTAAGGTTGGGTATGCGAGTAATCCACGTGTATGTTTTGGAATAGATTAACAACACTTGAAGTAATCCACGTGTATGTTTTGGAATAGATTAACAACACTTGAACTTAGGTGGGAATGAGTCACGTTATGATAACATTGGCATACTATTACTAGCACCACCATAAGGTGTGGTTGTCAGAAAAATCAACCTCCTCTGAAGTGCTGGGGTTATAGTTGCAAATTCCATCTAAGGTCTGGGTGTAGGGGCGCGGGTAGAAATGAGACTCGCCGTCCATATACTCCTCTCAGAGCTTCATTGTGGTCGTGTTGTTCCAGCGAAGGATAATAGGCCATATTGGACCCTCAAGAGTGTACCTCTGGCGACCGTCATCCTCCCTGACCGGGCGACCTCTCCCATCCAGGACTGGCTTGGATACCTGCGCAAGAAACTTCTTGGGCTTTGGAGCAACAATGGGAAAATGCTCATACACAGGGTGGGTCTTGAAACTCAAACCAAACAAGGTGATACGTGTCCATTAATAAAACTCTACAAAAATTGTGGTACCAACCCTAACCTTAAGAGGATGCCTGCCTAGCATAGTAGCATGAGAGGACCAGGAAGGACGCAAGTCACATCATGCACGTACATTACTGCAAGTGTGTGTGGTTTGGGTAATTTGAAAAAAACTGGTTTTTTGGTTTTTTTTTTGTTATCTTTATTCAAAAAAAATTTGCATTTGTTAGTTTTGCGTCAAGATTTTGTGGTTTCTGGATTTATCTCGAGGAGACAAATCCAAAGAGTATAAAATTATGGTCAAAAGTAATAGTTTTTTTAATAAAGCCGAAAATAAACTAGAATAAACCAGTTTTTTGGATTATTTTTCGTCTTTATTCACAAAACTTTAAGTTTAGCTAATAATTTTATACTTTTTAGATTCCTCTCGTCAAGACAAGCCAAGAAACCACAAAAAATTGACCGAAAACTAACAAATGCAAATTTTTTTTGAATTAGGAAAAAATCAAAAAACCAGTTTTTTCAAATTAGCCAAATCATCTCTAAGTCTGATTATTTTTTGATACGATTTGAAAAGAGGTGATTGATGAATACTTCATCCGTCCGTGTCTGTTGGTCTATTTCATAAATTTCTCAGTTTACCTTTCAATTATGAGTTATGAGGACCACATGAGTTAGTTTAAATTTTAAAAAATGGGTTAAAAGGTAATTAACATACTCGATCTAGTCTTTTGACTTTTTGAGTCAGATAATATTTATGGGACATGAAAAAATATGTTTGAGAACTAACAAATACAAACATATGGAGTACTAACGATTGGGATAAAGGGGACATGTGGTCCACGGGCTAATAGATGAGATTGTATATGTGGAATACATGATTAGTTGTACTATGTTTGATTTGGGTGGGGATAAGAAATGGAGAATCATTTTTTACAAATGGATGAAGAGCAGTGGCAGAGCTAGAAATCGAAATTGGAGGGGGCCGGAATATGAAAGAAACCTTTGTACGATGATTCTTTCAAGACTAAATTAGTCATTCGAGTTTTATTGGGATGGTTTTGATAAAGCAAAAAATTAATCTCGAGTATTTTTGTTATCATATCACCCGATGAACGCAGTATCATTATTGCACGGTATCGAACACCATAATTTTTTTTGAAATTGTATAATTTTTTTAAGAATATTTAAAAAATATATACAAAATATACTCTAAAATAGGAAATTGGGAGGGGTCGGGGCCGCCCCGGCATTTTTGTAGCTCCGCCCTGATAAAGAGGGAATCCCAAAAGCAAGGAAAGTAAAAAATAAAAGTCATAGAATGATGTAGGCCTGGCCTTTAAGAAGTGTTAAAAAGTAAAATATGAAAGGTGAGATATTATTGGCTAAAAAAAAAAAAAGGTGAGAGAGTGTATAATGAAGCATACAAAAAATACTAAAATATTTTCATAAAACGTAAATATGCAGTAGTATTTTTACGTACTAGCACAACCTAAAGGGTGTTCCGCTAAGGGTGTTTTTAGAATAAAATTGATTTTCACGGTTTTTTTATGTAATGTATTGTGAGATAATGATCTGTTTTGATTTTTGGAAAAAATTATTTTTTGTTAGTGGAACACCCCTCGTCACAAGCGGCAGGACACATTTCCACACTTCATAGTACTTAAAATGAAGTTGAAAAAATTGTGTATACATATGTAGGAGCATATAGATTTGAATACAGATATGTTTGAAATTAAATTTAATACAAGTGAGTTTCTCGTTAATGCCAAAAGGTTCCAATCCCTTCCTATTCGAAATAGTGCACGTAAATTATTGTACGAATCATTGCTCAACCAAATATAAGAATTTTAATTAGACATCGTGTATCAATAATATCATTATGATTCCATCCTACAGAGTTTGAATACGTATGATTTCATCCTGAAACTAGATATTCGGACCATTATGCCCTTATGAATTTGGCTCGCGCATGCGGCTCCCTTAAAAAATTTAACTATGTTTATCATGTTTATTATGTGAAATGACCGAAGTGGTAAAATAATAAATCATATTCACTGTGTAAATAACCATCTTTTAAGGTCATGTGAACATGGTTGATTAATTTACCGTTTTCTCGCCAAAGTGGCAAAACAATAAACCATATTCACTACTCCATTATTTAACTTCCTTTTATGAATTTGGCTCGCGCATGCGGCTTCTTAAACAATTTTAATCATGATTTTTCCTTATGTTTTCCTCCTAACTTGTTTATGTTGTTTATTTTTTTCATCCTAAAATTCTTTGCCTATAAGGTAAGGATTTGTGGGATGGAAACATAAAGAATGTTTCCTTCCTAAATTCCATCCTAAATTATTTATGTTTTCATCCTAGAATTCTTTTCCTATAAGGTAAAGACTTTTTGGGATGGACACATTCTTTATGTTTCCATCCTAAATTTCATCATAAATTGTTTATGTTTTCATCCTAAAATTCTTTGCCTATAAGGTAAAGATTTTTGGGATGAAAACATAAAGAATGTTTCCTTTCCATCCTAAATTGTTTATGTTTTCATCCTAAATTTCTTTGCCTATAGGGTAAAGATTTTTGGGATGAAAACATAAAGAATGTTTCCTTTCCATCCTAAATTGTTTATGTTTTCATCCTAAATTTCTTTGCCTATAGGGTAAAGATTTTTGGGATGAAAACATAAAGAATGTTTCCATCCTAAATTGTTTAAGTTTTCATCCTAAAATTCTTTGCCTGTAGGGTAAAGATTATTGAGATAAAAACATAAAAAATGTTTCCATCCTAAATTGTTTATGTTTTCATCCTAAAATTCTTTATCTATAGGGTAAAGATTTTTGGGATGAAAACATAAAGAATGTTAACATTTTTAAGGGAGCCGCTGCGGGGGCCAAATTCATAAAGCGAAGTTAAATAAAAGTGAATATGGTTTATTGTTTTGCTACTTTGGTGAAAAATGGTAAATTAATTAACTATACTCACATGTCCTTTAAAAGAGGGTTATTTACACAGTGAATATGGTTTATTGATTTACCACTTTGGTGATTTTTCATAATAAACATAAGTATTCTAATTATAAATAAAGGGCCTTTTGGGTATTATTTAAAAGACAGGATGTAATCATAAGTATTCAAACTCGGTAAGATGGAATCATAATGATATTATTGATACATGATATCTAATTAACTCTCCCCAATTTTTTTAAGAATAGTTTTAAAAAATATGCAAAATATACTCTAAAATAGAAAATTGGGAGGGGTTGGAGCCACCCCAGCCTTTATGTAGCTCAGCCCTGATGAAGAGGGAAATAATCCCAAAAACAAGGAAAGTAAAAAATAAAAGTCCTCTGAAAAAGTGTAAAAAGTAAAATATGAAAAGTGAGATAATATTTAGAGTGTATACTGAAGCATACAAAAAATACTAAAATATTTTCATAAAACGTAAATATGCAATGGTATTTTCTTTAAGTACTAGTTCTACCTAAAACTTTAGTCTTGTTCCACAAACAAAAAACGGTTTTTTTCCTAAAATCAAGACCAATCATTCTCTCATAATACATCATATAAAAAAACTAGTGAATGACCCGTGCCTGAAGGCACTCCACCGAACGAAATTTTAGTATAAAATGCTTGCACAACCCGATCAAAAAAAAAATTAGTTGCACAATCTAAAACAACTACTTTGCCATTGCCATGCACAAAGATCCCATCTCAGATTAAATCTCATTTATTTGATTCAACAGTAAAGAAGTAGTAAAACAAAAGTAATTCACATACGGCCAAAAAATTGCTTTACCATTGATTAAAAGTACTTCCCTGTGTAATTCAAGAGTACTATAAACCAACCACACATGTTACAATCCATGCCTATCCAATCCAATCATATTATCTTGAACATATAAACCTGTTGCACAATCTAAAAAATATAGCTTTACCCGAAGCCAAAGATCCTTACACAAATTAACTGTCACATACTTAATTGACCAATAAAGTTTTAAGCAGATAATTGATTTTAGCGGAATAAATAAATTTAAGTAATGGTAAAGAGGTAGAAAATATGTCATGGAGTCGAGCTTGGCAACTCCAGGATCGTTTGAACGACACCATGTTTTGCTTGCATATTTGAAATACTGTATATTTGAAAAAGGTCGATCGAGTGAATGTAAAAGCGCTAAAGCAAAGGTAGGAGAAAATATTGGAACAAAGAAATGAAATTGGTGAGATAGTGATTTGATTTACATGTTACCTTCGACAGGCGAGAATCAACGCAAGAGAAAGATTTGATAAGTAGTTCCAACTTATAAACAGAGGCTGGCAAATCTAATTTGCTTCCACACCCCTTTTAGAATTGTAGAACGGAAAAATGGAAGAGACAGAGTAAGGAAGGAAAGAGAGAGAGAAAGGGGGAGTACGATTTGTTTCGATGTAACGGGCGGAATTAATTTTTGGGTTCCCAAATATAAATTGCGGTTTCCAAGTAAGTTAGTAAATGGGTTGCTCCTTTCCTCTGATTGAGTACCAAATTAGGCAACGTTTTTGGGTTCTCAAGTATGGCTGAACATTTAGGCGGCAAAATTTTGAGCCCGAAAATGCATCTTGACCTTCGATTAAAAGTTTAATCAATCTGAGCCTTTGAGGGCTGGCATGAAAATCAATCTCGACCATCCATCGAATCCAAGGGCTGAAAATATAAGGGATTCAAAAAACTAAGCAATTTTATAATATAGATCATGAAAAGTCAGTTTATTTTAAAAACTAGCTTAGTGGAACACCCCTTAAGTCACAAGCGGCAAGACCCATTTCCACACTTCATAGTACTTAAAATGAAATTGAAAAAGTTGTCCATGCATACTTATGTACGTAGGAGTATACAGATTTGAATACAGATACGTTTAAAATTAAATTTAAAACACGTGAGTTCCTCGTTACATGGAACGCCAAACGTAGGGATGGGCATGGGGACGGATCGGGGCCGGAGAGTACTATCTCCACCCCCAATCCCCAAACCCTTTCTCCTTATCCATCCCCTACCCGATCCCCAACGGGGATTTATTTTCATTCTCCATCCCCACTCCAAATGGGGAACGGGGATCCCCACGGGGATTCGGGGATCCAATCATTTTTTTAAAAAAATAAAAATATTATTAAAAATTTAGAATCCCAGTTACAAATTAAATGCTAAAATCAAGTTAGAAGTAGAGGTGTCATATGGGCCGGACTGGCACGGGCACGGTACGTTTATCATTGCCATGGTACGACATGGTATCCATGTGTAAGCGTAAGTGTTTGCCAGCTTCAAATCAAGTTGTATCAAGTATCAACTAGATTTCTAATTTGAAAACTAAAGGAACCTCAAGCAAGATAACATATTATGGTATTCATCAGTCGTAGAAAAAATTAAGTGGATCGCGTATCAGTAGGCATTTAATCGGATGAAAAGTATCATTAAAAAAACACAAATTGGGTCCCGATCGACAAGCTTTCTAAACTCGATCGAGAAGAAAGTTTACACAATTGATTTCATCAATAGGAACAACAAAATCAACGGATCGATTGGAAAAATATTGTTTTTATTTTGCATTTTTTTGTGTTTATTTTAAGGAATGCATATGATTGATAGTTGAGTAAATGTCAACCTAGTTGGGATATATTCATATTATAGTAATGCATTTCTTATCTAATCACATTTATTGTATTACAAAGTTCAATTATAATAAAATGTTTGGAGAAAATTTAATGTGACCCCATGTGTTTGGAGAAAATTTAGTGGGACCCAAAAGTTTCATAACTCATGAATAGACCCCCTATATTCAGGTATTCGGTGACGGGGACGGGGCGGGGATGGATCGGGGAACGGATTCGGGGCGGGGACATGTCTATCTCCACCCCCTACCCGATCCCCAAACATTTTCAAAAAAAATCTCCATATCCTATCCAATCTCCAAACAGATCTCCATATTGCCGATCCGTTCGGATCGGGGATCGGATCGGATTCGAACGGGTCGGAGGAAATGGCCAACCCTAGCCAAACGGTTCGAATTCCTTCCTATTCGAAATAGTGCACGTAAATTATTGCACGAATCATTGCTCAACCAAATATGGTACTACTATTGTTTGTCGCATCACAATATTGTCTTAAGGAAAAATGTCAAGATCAAAGTAGCTGTTAGTTCAAAAGTACACTCTATTTATTCATCACAAACTGGACATTTCAATTCAACTACCAACTGCTCAACAAAGGCAAAAAGCAACGTATCAAGTATGGGAGGATTGACACTCACCTTAATTAGGATCCAGGTGGGCACGTGACTCATTGAGTCATGTATTAAAGACTGTGAAGGTGATGCGCCAAAGTGGGACAAACAAAACACAGCCGGATGGAGTATTCATTAATCACCCGGTAAAACGATAGGCACAGATGTGCATGCACAGATGGTGCACAGATGGGTCTCGGGGACCTACTTTTAGGTCCCACACGGCCGATCCGAGCCGTTCATTCATAATTTGAACGAAATGGGGTGATTTTGGATCGAGCACTTAGGGACGTCCGATCGACTTGATCTCCGCGTGGGCCCCTCGGAATTTGATTTTGAGATGAATGAACGGCTCGGATCGGCCGTGTGGGACCCAAAAGTAGGTCCCCGAGACCCATCTGTGCACCATCTGTGCAGGTAGAAGGGTTCTTAATCACCTCTTTTCAAATCGTATCAAAAAATAATCAGACTGCTGTACGTGCATGATGTGACTTGCGTCCTTCCTGGTCCTGATAGGTGGTTTGGCCTAAAAGTGGATTATGGTTTTTTGGTTTTTTCGTTTCGTCTTTATTCAAAAAAAATTTGCATTTGTTAGTTTCACGTCAAGATTTTGTGGTTTTTGGATTCCTCTCGACGAGACGAATCTAGCAAGTATAAAATTATGGTCAAAACTCAAATTTTGTTGAATAAAGCCGAAATACTTGGATTATTGGCAAATAATCCACGTATTTCGGCTTTATTCAAAAAAATATTTGGTTTGACCATAATTTTATACTTGTTATATTCGTCTCGTCGAGAGGAATCCAAAAACTACAAAATCTTGACGCGAAACTAACAAATGCAAAAAAAAATTGAATAAAGACGAAACGAAAAAACCAAAAAACCATAATCCACTTTTAGGCCAAACCAAGGCAGGCATCCTCGGTTGGGGTTGGTACCACAATTTTGTAGAGTTTTATTAATGGACACATATCACTTTGTTCGGTTTGAGTTTCAAGATTCACCTTGTACGGTCCCTAATAAAAAAAAATTTCTATCTCTCTCTACTCATTACACCCAAAACTCTCCATCAATTTACAATTTTCATATATTTCTATATGTTTTTTTTACATTTTTCAATATATTTTTTCAACATTAAAGTGATTTTCCATTTTTGTATTCCAATAAAATACTACTGGAAAATTGGTTTTTTATTCCATTTTTTCAAAATTTGTTTTCGGTTTTGCTATTAATTGGGCGTCAAAATAATGACAAAAAAGTACTAGTTTTCCATCAACTCAAGACAGTTAGTGTGTACTACAGAGTACAGAGTTCCTTCATTGTTCAAGGGTGCTTTGGCAAAAAAGAGGAAAATTGGTTTTTTAAATCGTACTCCCTCCGTCCGGATTTATTGGTCCACAAACATACTTTCTCAAGTCCGAAAATGTTTGTCCATTTTCAAAAGTTAAAGGCTAAAATATGGAAAAGTTACACAAAAAGTAGTGGACAAAAAGTAATGGAAAAAAAGTTGAAATCCTCAAAACGGACCAACAAATTCAGACGGATGGAGTAGTAATGTAGGTGCATGATGTGACTTGCGTCCTTCCTGGTCCTCTCATGCTACTATGCTAGGCAGGCATCCTTATCAGGAGCACCAAATTTTACATTAAATTTAACTTTAAAAATACCTTTAACAAATTTAACAAGTCACTATCCAAAAATTTCCAAAATCAGACTCTCTATCCAAACCCTTCAAGTCTAATAAAAAAAACGTTTTCTTAAAATAGTACTCCATTATTCTCAGCCGTGCAAGTCAGTGCAAGTCATTGTGCTTGTACTTTATGGTATAAACAATTATTAAAGGGGGTGAGTGGGATGGAGAGGGAGAGGGAAAAGTAGAGAACGAAGTGATGCTCTGGGACGCGTGGAAGAGAGAGACAGAGTAACGTATAAAATACTCAAATAGCCGGTGAACAGTAACTTAACAAAATTGAGGCGTTACTGTAGCTTTGCTATAAATTTAACAAATTTGCAAAAGATTTGTTAAGTCTGATTTTTGAGGATTTTGCTGCATTTCACTCATTAAATTTAGCTTTGAGGGGATTTGATGCCCCTGATATTGATGCTCTTAAGGTTGGGGTTGCCACAATTTTTGTAGAGTTTTATTAATGGACATGTATCACTTTGTTCGGTTTGAGTTTCAAAACCCACCTTGCACGATCCCTAATAAAAATTTCTTTCTATCTCTCTCTACTCATTACACCCAAAACTCTCCATCAATTTACAATTTTCATATATTTCTATATGTTTTTTTTTTTACATTTTTCAATATATTTTTTCAACATTAAAGTGATTTTTCATTTTTGTATTCCAATAAAATACTGGACTTGGATTACACCGCAACAAAATTTGTTTTCGGTTTTGCTATTAATTGGGCGTCAAAATAATGACAAAAAAATACTCCCTCCGTCCCATTTTAAATGCTCCTTACGTATATCTGTGACATTTTCAAACGTCTATATCTTTTTATTTGGTAAGGTTTTCAAAGTTTTTAAAAATTTTGTCTAATATAACTAATTGAGATCTATCAAATAAGATCTATATTACATATAAATATATAATATAGAATGAAAACTATAAGAGTTTTAAAAAAACGCGCATAACCGTAGGGAGCATTTAAATTGGGACGGAGGGAGTACTAGTTTTCCATCAACTCAAGACAGTTAGTGTGTACTACAGAGTACAGAGTTGCATTTCATTGTTCAAGTCAGGGCCGGGCTGCTTTGGCAAAAAAGAGGAAAACTGGTTTTTTTATTTTTTTTGTTGTTTTTATTCAATTTTTTTTTTTTGCATTTGTTAGTTTTACGTCAAGTTTTTGTGGTTTATAGATTCGTCTCGACGAGACGAATTCAAAGAGTATAAAATTATGGTCAAAAGTATTTTTTTTTTTAATAAAGCAAAAAATAAACCAGTTTATTGGTTTAATTTTGGCTTTATTAAAAAAAAATAGTTTCAACCATAATTTTATACCCTTGGGATTAGTCTTTTGGATTCGTCTCGTCGAGACCCATTTCCATACTTCATAGTCACACGCGGCAAGACCCATTTCCACACTTCATAGTACTTAAAATGAAATTGAAAAAGTTGTCCATGCATACTTATGTAAGTAGGAGTATACAGATTTGAATATAGATACGTTTAAAATTAAATTTAAAACATGTGAGTTCCTCGTTACATCGAACGGTTCGAATTCCTTCCTATTCGAAATAGTGCACGTAAATTATTGTAGGAATCATTGCTCAACCAAATATGGTACTACTATTGTTTGTCGCATCACAATATTGTCTTATGGTAAAATGTCAAGATCAAAGTAGCTGTTAGTTCAAAAGTACACTCTATTTATTCATCACAAACTGGACATTTCAATTCAACCACCAACTGCTCAACAAAGGCAAAAAGCAATGTGTCATGCATGGGAGGATTGACACTCACCTTAATTAGGATCCAGGTGGGCACGTGACTCATTGAGTCATTATTAAAGACTAGTGAAGGTGATGCGCCAAAGTGCGCATAATTTGTTAGTGTGATCTTAAATTACGTGTTCTCTAATTAGGAGTCATAGTAGATTCTTGTATGTTTGTTAACAAGCTTTTTCATGAGTTTGTTTGCTTTTTGAGTTTGGCTTGAGTAAGAAGTCACAAATTTGTTGTCATTTGTATACCGCACTTAGTTTAGAAAGAATACCAATATTAGGAACACAAACAAGAAAAATTTAGGGGAAAATCTTATTTAGAAACATATAAATTTACAATTTTAATTTTTGCGTTGATATCCTGAATTACCCAGAGAAGTAATGCATACGCAAATGCAAATGTTTTTTTTTTTATTTGATGAGCACTTTTATTGAAGATCAAAATATAATGCAAAAGGTTTATCCTAAACAATTCTCTCGTTGTAGATTAAGAATTGAAAACAATTACCATCTCATAATTAAGCATAAACAAGTAAATTATGCTATTTCACTCTGTCACCAATATAAAAAATTATTTGTCATAAGTTGTTTTTCGTGTGATCAGTTCTCACCTCCTCTTTTTTCCTCTTTACTTGTGGCCCCTAAACAGGTAATTATCGTCATTAGCATTTTTAATTAATTAAATGTCGGTGTAATAATATAAATTGATGGTAATCTCCGCCCCTCATCTTTTTCCAGCATATTTTACCATGTTGGCTAGTTGCCTAGTTCTACCATGACATTTGTGTGTGTTTGACTATCTTTGTGTTCTTAATTTGTACTTTTTTCAAATTCATGTCAACTATATATATACATAAAATTTTTACTAAATGACAAAAAGAGGGTGTGAAATCAATATGGGGGTGTGAAAATCAATTACATTGATATATATAAGTCGGTTAAGCTCACACAATATTTAACCACGTAAAAAACTAAAAAATTGAAAGAAACAAAAGCTATCATAAAAGCATCCCGTGAATTAATCCTCAACCATAAGGTGTCTAAAAATTTTGAAAGTTCACGATTATGCAAAACAATTTTGTTCACCCTCCTTAGAAAAAAGAGGGTGAACAAAACCCTTCTTCCTATTGGTTAAAACATGTGTGTTCCACCACAAAGTGATGACATGCTTACCAAAAAGTATATTGCAGAGGTAAGCATGACATCACTTTATAGTTAAATTCACACCGATTCGACTAATAAGAGAAAGGGTTTTGTTCACTCTTTTAAGGAAGGTGAACTAAGAGGTGCTTTGGCAAAAAAGAGAAAACAGGTTTTTTGGTTTTTTTGTTGTCTTTATTCAAATTTTTTTTGCAGTTGTTAGTTTTACGTCAAGTTTTTGTGGTTTATGGATTCGTCTCGACGAGACGAAACCAAAGAGTATAAAATTATGGTCGAAATTAATATTTTTTTGAATAAAGCCGAAAATAAACCAGTTTATTGGTTTAATTTTGGTTTTATTTAAAAAAAATTAGTTTCGACCATAATTTTATACGATCGAAGAGATCCTCAAGTACGAAAATATTATTAGGGGTGTGATTTCCACACCCCCAAATTGTTATCAACACCCCCTTTTTTGTTTTCTAGTAAAATTTTCATGTGTAAAAATTTCACTAAAAGACAAAAAAGAGGTATAGATAACAATTTGGGGGTGTGAAAATCAATTACCTATTACTATTTTGGAGTATTATTTTGCTTCCCATGTGATCATAGTCAGTTGGATTTTGTGACTCTGGCCCCCCAGCCACCAGAAATACTATGGAATCTGGGCCCCTGGCCACCAGAAATACTATGTGTACTGATTGTGTACCAATGAACTTTTCTTGGAGTTTCACACAAATAATCCAAGTTTGTTCTTTAAATCTAAAATAATTTTTTTGTAGTATTGTCAATAAAACTCAATTGAATAATTGTAATTTTTTAATTCAACTGTGTAATTTTCCTTCAAAATTCAAGATCATGAATTCTAAAAGAATGAAAGCTTGGATCAAATACTTAAAATTATCCGAGTGGAGTGACTGAAATTATCCGATTGAGGTGATAAACGTGTACATTTCACATAAATATGTGGTGGAGAAGAAATCTAGAGCACACCCACATAAATGTGTTGTGAGATTGAGGCTTGGAGCATCACTTGACGGTGCACTTGAATAGCTAGTATTAATTTTTTCAAAGACTGGTAGGCCCAGATAACTAAACACAGTGCCCAATCACGCACACAACAGAGGCAGACACATGGAATACAGAAGGTAATCCATGCCAAGTGGCCACATCATTGAATACATAAGGAATCCATTGCAATATACCCATGGGGGTAAAGAAGTCATTTCACTTGGAGCCATGGACGAATTTTCATCCCCCTTCTCACGCTTTATATATTGTAATGGATGCACCAGTATCTCTAGTATTCACAATTTTCTTAAGTATTTATTCCTTCCAAAATCATGCCACTCTCTTTTACTATTTCTTCTCTTTTTACAGCTCTAGAGCATACCCAACAGGCTCAGTAAATTTTGCTCTATAAATGGTAGTGAACAGTGCACATTTTTAATTTTACCAATCCACGTCTCTTTCAAAACTCCAACAATTCCTCTTTATTATCCTCCCTATTTTAATTAATGTGTTTATTTAATGGGTTTAGTGGAGAGAGAGAGAGAGAGAGAGTCACATGTGGGGAGAGAGAGAGTGGGTGGAAAAAATGATTAAAAAATGAGAAAGGGAGTGAATAGTGACTCCTCAAATGGGGAGGAATTTGGGGAGGCATTCAAAGGAGATAGAGAGGTTCGTATTTTACCAATCTCTTTGAGGAGGCTGTTGGAGCCGAAATTTATGTCTTGGCTGGGTATAATAGGGATAGAGAGAGATTTAGGGAGCCTCTTGCACTTGCTATAACTTGAACTCACCAAAGCTGTGAACTTCGCAGTGGTGGCAACCTTATAGTGTCATGCGTTGCGTCCTGGGTTTGAGCTTTGAATGAGTCGAATCCTTAACGATCCGATCCAAGGTAATTTACTTAACGAGCCTCCTTAAACGAGCCAAGCTTATATGAACGAGTCGAGCTTTTGCAAACCGAGCCGAGCTTTACCGAGCTCATTTACTAAATGAGCCTACAACTCGAGCTCAACTTGATTACTAAACGAGCCGAGCTGAGCCTTAACGAGCCAAGCCATAAACTGCTCGTGAGCAGCTCAATTCATTTGCAGCCCTACTTATAGTGGAGGAGGACACTTTTAAGTAGTAACCATACTACTCACTATGCAAAGATTATATGAAGTCGATGATAAAAATACATATCAGAAACATTATGGATGAACATATACTGAACCTAACAATATTCGGCACGATTAGGCTCGCAAACCTGGAACATATATGTATATCACATAGTTATTGCACATATAACTTTGAATATGTTTGAACTTTCATAATACATAATGATTATAACTTGTACATGCATAAACTTTTAAAATTACTAAAAACTTAAATTTTAGTGATATATTTTTGTAATTAATATATGTATGAACTTGTTTACGTATAAAATAAAATTTTATTTGAAGTTATAGACCAGTATAAGAGAAAAAATATCTAATATTTTTGACTCGTTAAGGCTCGTAAATAAGTTCAAGTTTAACTCGAACTTAGACAAGCTCATGATGCAGGACAAGATCTTAAGAGTTTTAACTTGTGGAAGCATTCTTATATTTAGGAAACCCAATTTCGTGCATGCCACTTGTTTTTGCATATTTCTATTAGGTAATAGTCGTAATTTTCCTAGGTAGGTTAAGCCAAATCTTTTACTTTGATTAGTCTTTTATTCTATTTCTATGTTTCTAGTTTCCTTAGTTGATTTCTTGATTAGCAAGATTATTCTATTTCCTAGTTGAGTTAGGGTTTAGCCTATAAATAAAAGATGTAACCTATGGACAAATTTAACTTTTGATCAATTATAATTCAGAATTTCATCTCTTTCTCTTGTAGATTCAAAAACACTCCTGGATTCGAATAACTATCTCGTTTGGAATAGTACGCTAACTATTCTCTAGTGAATTCCGATGCGTCAACTCGGCTCGAGCTTGCTTAAGAACTTAATGAACGAACCTGAACATTTTAAAGCTCAGCTCAATTCGGCTCGTTTGCAACCCTGCATGGTAGTATCCCTGAAATTTGGTATCCTGGTCCTTATGCACAATCCATTAGTAAAACTGGGCAAAAGAGGGAGAAGAAATCCACACCAAGTTCCATTACAGATAAATATCTGATATTACAGTCGAAAGAAATTTGTCGCATTTACATACAGGAAAAGGCATCCCCATTAACAACAGATTTCGAAGTAACCACAAACTCTCATTTACAGGCTAGTTAAAGCAAAGCAAAACTAGTAGACAAGCCAACAATAGTTGGAATTAAATCAACAGAATCTCATAAACTATGCGATAATCACATACTAAAAATGCTTATTATTGGTTAAGAAAACCACACTCTTTAACAAATGGGAGATATATGTGGAAAACAATACAGTGCAGCCATTGATCAACGCATGTGATGTCAGTTGGCAGTTACAAGGAACGGATGCTGGCAAACCCCGCACTCTATGGTTTCAGAACCCGAGCTAGGAACTTGGACCTGCAACAAATCAAACAGCAAATCAGATTTTTTATCATTTTCAGATCACATTCGGTACTTAGGGAAATGGGTTTTGAGAATATAAGTTTTTTATTTTCTTTTCTGGAAAATTGAATCTGAAAACGACAGCCAAAACGAATCAAGAATCTGTCCAGAAAGTTCACAGACAGAAATGTGTGGAGAATTACTAACCTGCAAATGGACTGTGCAAGTCGGACATGCAACTTCTTTCATCCGCCTACCAGAAAGTCCATCTGACCTGAAGCCTGTGAAAGCAGGCCATTGGAATTAATAAAACATTGGAAGCATGTTATATTTCGGATGCAAACTATATAAATTAAGGCCATTTCTTTCCAAAGAATTGCTGTGTGGTATAGGTACAGATAGATGAGGCCTACATCTCGTATATCACCAAGTTCCACGTTTGTTTGCCACAGTGAGGAGGGGAAGAGCAGTTTTCAGGCCCGAGTACTAATGCCCCCATTTCCATGGGATAACTTCTTACCCCCTGTCTCCTCCCAATGGGACAACCTCTGAATTATTTACCACTTCCATATCATGTGAAACAATAATCATCCAAAATCTTATATCTGTTCTACCCCAACCAACAAAACTTAGCACCAATCTTTTGGCATATATAAACACACCCGTTAAAAATTGTCCCGAGATACTTAAACACCTCTTCTGACGAGCTAACTGAACTCTTTTCTACACCTCTTTAGTGCAAAAGTCACATGGTCAACTCTGGAGCCACTGGACACACTCCATTGACACCAATTTTAACTGGTGAACAAGTCTTTCAAGATACTTCAAACCATAAATCATCATATAGATTACTAAGAAAGTGTATGCATGAGGAAACATTAGCAAACCAACATGCAAGTACTGGCACTAGAAATTACCTGATGATGGCTTGCGATTCCTCTCCATCTCTTCCTGTGAAAGTTGATTCAAATCAGAAACATATTGACCAAAGCATATAAAACAATCACACTACCAAATGTTGCATCCCACTCCAAGTGACACACAATATTTGAAGTACAAAACTATAAAAGAGAGACGAGAAACCCCAGAATTGATACTATTTCAGTTAATATGGATTAGGCCAATTAACCCTTCTTTTCAAGCACCAATCACACAGGAATGAATAAGGTATTGGCAAACCCTTTAAGCAGTATTATTTATCAGACTGATATTTTTACACAAGGCATGCACATGTTTTTGTCGCTTATCACATCAATCCCTCTTCCCCATTCACTCAAGCATCCATCAGCACCTCCCAACTCTCCGGTCACAGCCAGCTTCCCCCATAAAAAACAGGTGCAACAGCTGCATTCAATATGAGGCAAACTAAGGAGAGCGACGCAGTTCCTAGCTTGGATGTACAACATGTACAAAAGGAGATAATGCAGATGGATAACATGGATAAACAGGTATAAAGGCAAAGAGAGGTTTGTTACCTAACAATAACAAGAGCAGAGTTTTTATTGCTGGTGTTTCAGAACCTAAAAAGATCAGACTTTGTAGCCTTATGGGCTTTCAGCTTGGCTCTCTTCCTGTGAGGTACCTTGGGGTCCCTCTTATTTCTACCAAGCTCTCTGCATCTGACTGTGCTCCTCTTATTTCTAAGTTTTATGCAAAGATTGATCACTGGTCCACTAGATCCCTATCCTATGCAGGGAGACTTCAGCTTATCACTTCGGTCCTCTTCAGTCTACAAGTTTTTTGGTCCATGCATTTCATCCTTCCCAAGGTAGTTGGGAAGCATATTGAACTCCTTTTGAGGAAATTTCTTTGGTCTAGTTCTAACAAGTATAACCACTCTCAAAAGGTTGCTTGGGAATCTCTTTGTTGTCCTAAAAATGAGGGGGGGTCTTGGCATTACGAGGATTACGAACTGGAATTATGCTGCAATGGCTAAACATCTTTGGGCTATATGCTCTCATCAGAAATCTCTATGGGTCAGATGGAGTTATCAGTACGTCATCAAGAATCAATGCCTTTGGTCAATGAATATCCCATCCTCTTGCTCATGGACTTGGAGGAAGTAACTCCAACTCAAGCCTAAAGTGAGACATTTTATCAAACACATCATTGGTGATGGATGTTCCACTTATTTTTGTCATGACAACTGGCACCCAGCTGGGCCTTTCCTTGATTACTTTGGCCATCACTTCCAGTCTGTTTCTGGTATCTATGTGGCAGCTAAAGTCTCCTGCATTTTATCCAAAAAAAAAAAAAAGCCTCCTGCATTGCATATAATTAGTATGGACTTGGCCTTTCTTTCTCTCTCTTGCCCTAGTTTTCTACCAGTTGTTTCTGAATCAGTTGTTTGAGCTAGTTCTCCTACACCCAAGTATCGGGTGTCTCATGCTTGGAATGCATTTAGGACTCACGATTCTCTAGTTCCTGGCACAAGGTTGTTTGGTTCTCAAAAAATATTCGGAGGCATAATTTTGTTTTGTGGTTGGCTGTTAGCGGCATCTCAAGAACAAAGGATAAGCTTCACAGATGAGGGGTCATTTCTAGCTCTACTTGTCCTCTATGTGATAAATATCCTGAAACTCTGGATCACCTTCTTTTATAGTGTTCCGTCTCTAGCCAGGTGTGCGCAGCCATTGCAGATCTTTCCTGCATTTCCCCTTGGTCCTGCCCTGTGGTCTCAAAAGCTTGCCTGGTTCTCTCTCATTTCAAAGGTAACAGTTTCTCTAACCTTCTAAGGAGGCTTGCTTTTGCTACTGCAGTTTATTGTGTTTGGCAAGAGAGAAATTGTAGAATCTTTACAAGCATTCATAGGTCTCCTTCAGCAATTATTGGGCAGGTCAGATTTGAAGTAAGAGTCAAAGTTTCCCAAAGTAGGAACATTAAGCCTACCCCTTTATCCACTCAGCTCCACCAGAATTGGCACATCTCTTTCTAGGCTTTTTCTACTGTATATTGCATTTAGTCTCTTTTTGGTTCATTTCTTGTATAGGCTCATGCCTTAGTTTTTTGTTCCATTGTGGATTCTTTCCGAGTCTTCTAATACAACAGTTAATTGTCCAAAAAAAAAAAAGCAAAGAGAGTCTAAAACAGACAAAGTGGTAGCTACATAGGTGAAAAACATAGAATCATTGCATGACACGTATATGTTTTCAACTATTATACTTATTTTTCTTACAGAAGAAAAGCACTTAACTACAAAGTTTTGAAAAAACATCCGGAAAGCAGGAAATAAGGAAGAAGTGGCTACTGGGATGAAGTATCCCAGTGCGAACAGAAACCTAAAAAACGACAGGTCAACTATATCTCCTCTTATTGCAGCCAACTTACTACAGTAGATGCAGTAAGTTTAACATCATTGTAAAAGGATTAAGCAACCATGACAAAACCATCAAGTACCGCCCGAAACCAAGCAGTACAGGTAGTGCACAGAGACAAAATTCAAAGCATTGGTCACCTGAAGCTTCTTAGCAAGATCCTCATGACTTTGCAATCCCACTGATTTGCTGGCTGCTTCCTTAGCATTACTCAACCTCTGAGTAACTTCCGCCTGCAATGGAAAATAAAATAGTAAGATGTCATCCAAGCGTCTAAACATGGTGTGAGGCTATATCATTGTACAAATGATACATAAAACATCCACAAACGAACATCCTCATACTCACTTTATGGAAAAATATGCCACAGGTCCTCGCAGAAGATTTAGGAAGGACACAGCAAATTACTAGACCTTAATATGGACCGAGCCAAACAATTAACCTATAATCCATGCAATTGGAATATGTATGACACAGCATGGCATTATGTTATCAGTACCAAGGTTACAAACAGGTGCTCTAAAGGATATCCGAGTTATATTAGGTTTCGGTTAGGTGGTACATAACAAGAATGTATAAAATGAAGGATCATAAGAAATCACATACATCAATACTCAAAACTCGAAAGTCCACAAATGAAAATAAATACTGCAGCATATGTACATTTATCATAACAGGCGAACCAGGATACTCAACAAACAGAAAGTAACCATAATTAGTGGATACAGAACAACCGCATATGATAGGACGAACCATTTTCTTCTCTTAGTGAACAGTGAGATGAAAAAACCCAATATACGATAGCACTAATCAGTTTGTTCTCTTAATAAACACTGAGAAGAAAAAAGAAGGATCACTGCTCACAATTACACAAGAAAAATATTAGCACATACCATGCATCGATCACAAACTCGAACTCGTTGAGCATTCTCATCAGCTGTAAGAGCGATTCTACCATGGGTACATTTGTCGCAAAAAATATCTCCACAATTTCTGCAGTGATGCTGCACATGGAGAAAACTCATTAGGCACAATCTAAAAAAAGGAAGTTCTTCCCATCTCAAGCAAAGGCTGCATAAAAACAAAGAGAGGAATGAATTAATAGGTGAACAGAGACATGCCCTGCGCACAAACGCATTAAAGTCGGTCGCACAAGCTGTACATTTGGCGACTGCTTCATCAGGAACCTGAAAAAAAACAATAGAACGCAAAGTGAAACTCAGTACTCAATTCTGAAACATTTTACCACATCTAAACAAATCTATCTTTGTGGACCAAGACAATGTCAAACTCACATGCAAACGCTTCCAATTAAGGTAAACTAGAAACAATTTAGCTGTCAATAAGCTCATTTCATGTTCAGCAGAAATTAGAAACAACGTAAAAACTAGTGAAAAATAGACAACCTCCACAATGTCCAACTAGAGTACTAGTTTACTATTGTCATCCACCTATACCACTATAAAGCTTGTCAAAGCAATAAGACCACAAAAATATGATGCATAAGGTAGGACTAGACCATAGGTAGTTCCTCTACAGAGAGAATTCAGTATTCCAATCCCAGCTTCTAGATCCAACAGAAAACATTCAGACTAAGTAGTCCGAAACTTTTACCCTCATATACTCAATGTATGATCATGTATAACAATGACTTCAACTTGAAGATGATATAGAAGCTAACTTCTTATCACTTCATTTACCACCAACTCGCACAACCATTTTACTTTAGAACACTGCACAGTTACTAAAAAGAAAGAACAAAAAACGCACCCATGAGCACCATAGAACTATTAAAAAGCAAACGAACAAAACAAACATGAAGATATGCTTACTAAGAGTTTCAATATTAGGTAATAAACAAACCAGTCTGCTATTTCTTCAACGAAGTAAATGGTTCAGGAAAAAACACAAAAAATACCCAATGATCTTTCTCCTCGCTTCCTGGCTTCATCAGGTTCATCCAGTCAGCCAAACCTTTCTTCTTATCGGCAGGCTGTTCACTTGGCTTTAAAGAATCAGAAGGCTTGCTTCTTCCACCAATCTCTTTAAGCTGTTAATCAAATTAACAAATTAAAATTTCACAAAGACACATCAAAAAAGTTGCAGGGCTGGAAGAACAGAGGACCATAAAACCTCTCTGTGTGAGCACATGTGCTTACCCAAAAAGACGCACACGTACAAGCACATTGGCACATGCTCTATTGCACGTGCATGTTGGCAAAATTCGAACATAACAAGGAGATAACTTGAAAGTAAAGCAAACATCAAACTATAATCTCATTGGGCACCATATTGCCAGCATTATTATCACGACGGTAGTTATCAACAGAGCATCGAACATTAGTCCATTCACATGTTTCTACTTCGCCCAAGTTCCCAACATTTTTCCCCATATGCAGCAAGTAGCTTCTTTCACCTCTCTGTTACTCTCACAATTTCAAACAAGTCATAAAATTCCTCCATTCAAGTTCGTTCAGGATGGCAGCGCTCCATGATGACGATGCTTATTTTTCGATTCAATAGCAGCTGACTATAATACTCAAATGCTCCAAAAATGGAAATCACTGATGACAACTTTAATTTGTCAAAATTCAGTGTGAAATATTTTGCCCCTCGTTCACATTCCTAATACTGCACTCCTAAACGCTCCCAGACCCAAGAGCAAAGAGTAAAAAATAAGAATAAAAATTATAAGTACAACCAGTTTAATTCAACTAACCAAAGAAAGAAACTTCACTAGGACAGAACACCTTAATAAGAACACATATAATGAACAAAATAGAATAGCAATTATTTCAAGAGCGTAGATTAATAAAAGAGACCAAATCCTAGGCACAAAAACAGAATTTACAGAGCAGCAGAGCTACAAGTGCTATAAGTATCTACCTGTACTGTAGCAGCTGTCACTATATCCAGAATAGTGTTGGTGGTGTAACTGTTGGACTGCAGACGGATGCGTCTTGGTTCAATATCCACAGAACTTTTGGACCAAAATGCGAAGGTAGATGGATCAAACACCTACATATTAGGAAAACACAAAATGAATTAACAGTAGTAGACAAAAAATTATGGAAGGGGTGGACAGAACAAACATACCTCGAATCTGGTTACTGTTTCAAGGGGATATATTCTCAATGTCCGACTTGTACTGGGATCAAGCATACGGATACCATCTAAACCAATCTGCAAAATGCAGACCCCATACTATCAACAGCTCAAAGATGGAAATGAAGAGCTAACAAACTAGCAAGAGATAAAAGGTAAATGGAACAAAGCCAAATTCGTGACAGCTAGACAAATAACCTCCAATAACTCATACAATTTGGACAGAATTACCAATATCTATGCCAAGTAATGATAGGAACACAACTTTAAAACACAACTCCGGACACAAGTACATCCAGAACCGTTCGATGAATCGATACATGTGGGTCCACATACACCCTACGGTTCCGGACACAGTTGAGTCCAGAATGTGTGTTCATAGACTTTTCTTATCTATGCCACATGCCACCTATCAAAGAAACTACAAGGTACATATAATCCTATTTACCAAGCACACCCATCCAAAACAATAAATAAGCAACAAAAAAAACTAAAATTGGGAAAAAATATTGTGACTCAAAGGAGTACCCTGATAAGTCCCAAGCAAATGGCACTCATCCAAGCCAAAGTGGGCTAAGATCACTTAAGCCTTAAGGGCCAGTGAGCTGAACTGAAAGCTCGTCTTGGGGACCAGGACCAGCATGTTCCACGTTGGGCCGGGCAACAGTCTGATGAAGCCCGGTCAGTCACACAAGGGAGTGGGGCACGAACGGGCAATGGTTATCCTAATTTAACTTTTGCACTCGTCAGTGGCCCTAGGCCCACTTGACAGCTCAGTGCAATATTTGTTCGTTCTTGGCCTAACGCAGAAGTCAACACGAGCTGACATGAAGAAGTCTTGGTCAAATGGCAAGGCCAGATAATGCCAGGAGGAAGTTAACTGGAGTACTTGGCACGTCAGGTAATAACTCACGCGACCGTCCCTAACGAATGGCATACTTCATGCGATGGTCTAGGACTCGGGGGATTTCATGCAGGGTGGTTACCTTCAACTTCAAGTGAGCTAGAAAGACATGAACACTCAAGCATGAGGTGCTTATAAGAAGGGGACTTCATCTACCTGAAGCGTATGCACACTTTTCCCCTTGAATACCCTAACTCTATATCTTGTCGCCAGAGTTCATTGACTTGAGCACCGATGGAGCTTTCCGACCAAGCCCCAACTGGACACGCTTACTGTATACTTGAATCATGCAGGCTATCGCTATAGTTGGAAACACATCGAAGGGAAACTTGGGCATGACAGGAATCCACCCATACACTAACCGTTCAAAGTAGTTCCATGCACAGTACGATCAGAAAAATGGCCAAGCCCAGCTATCAAACACCACATTTAATCTTACTGCAATATTCTTCCCTGGATGAAAAGGTGATGATGGACCTATGTCTTTTCTCAACACAGACGACAAATAGATTGCTATCTTATGGAGACAAAAAAAGTTAAAATTGCAACATAAATCTATTTATAAGCTCCAATTGAAAGGAGACGAAACCAAAACAGTAAAAGAAACAATTTGGTTCGCTCCTGGATCATCTTTTGTCAATTCCAAACGAAGATGAGAAGTCCAAAAACATGACACTTGATGCACAACAGGTGCTGCTAATAAGTTTCCAATACAGTAGACATCAAACGCTACAATGAAATTCCACACCACACGCAAAGAGGGAATCCCCCATGATTACCAAGTCCACATTATGCCCTTATAAGTACAATCACATGAGAACATTCAACAAACCAGGTTAAACATAGAGTGGCCAACAGCATCTATTATGCAATTTTGGTATAGCTGAGAGCATCAACTTTCCCGTTATAATCTTCGAGAAAATACGTAACAGTTAGTAGATTCCAAAACAAGCAAAATGGGACCACACTACAATAGCACTGCAGTACTCAGGCGGGGTCACTTCAGTTGACCCCAATGACCTCCAACTTATCCCTTGATAACTTGATCTGTTTGACTTTATTTTGGGAATTTCATCCCATAATTAGACTGAAATACCCTCAGTATGAATATCAAAATGCATTCATAGTTTTGTATGCAATTTTCACTCATGTTGAGACGTTTTTAGCATATTAATCACTCCCCTAATGGCTATCGTTAGCAATTTTTAATTAGCAAATAGGCAATAAAATCTGTTATGTCTCTAAGTACTAACCCCACTGCTTGAAAATCCAGGCTCCGCCCATGCCGCTGCTCGAAAATCTGATATGTGTTTCTAAAGTTTAGGGCTCCGCACTTGGTGGTTAGATTTGCAATCCTCAAGAGATAAACAGGGTAAGTGTCCTACCCATGCATGGTCAAGAATTAAAAAAACGTAGGATGGAGAGATTTTTGCCATGGAATTATGAGCAATTATTTAAGGAAAAATACGGATCAAAGCAACAAAATACAACTACTTTTGCCAAAGATGTGTTGGAGAAGTTGTTAATGAGGTTATCGTTGAAGCTTTTGATAACTAAATTGATATGGATGTTGGTGAGAAACAGAAAATGAAGATTGATGCTGGTGATCAACTTGTTGAGGGCCAAAATAAATCCATTGGAGGTGGTCGATACTAACAGTTAGAGGTGGCAATTTTCAATCCGACCCATAAACCCACCCATATCTACCCACTTATAACCCGCCCAAATCCACCCATATTGTGTTATGGGTTTATATGGGTTATGGGTCAATCCACATTAACCCCTATATAGGTGGGGTTTAAATGGGTTGAAAACCCCAACCCCGACCCCCTCACTCTATAAATGTTGTTGTGCTCCCCCACCACCACCACTTCCCCACAACAACTTCTCTCTCTCTCTCGTGCATTGTGCACCTGGCGCATAGTGCACTACATTATTTGTCCCAACGAATTTTGACATTTTTTCGAAGAGCTCCACTCCCCGCTTCCAACATTCTTTTTCTCTTTTTTTTCTTTTGAACTGACTTTCAATTCTATGGTCTTTGAATTGGCGTTAATTACAAGTCCACTGCCCACAGACTCACTCACTCTCTCTCTCGCTCTGCTTCTAAATTTTCTCACACTCCTTCCTTTGTTATTGTTGGTTGTAACCCATATCTATGGAGTAATATTTCTTCTTTTCTGCTTGTTCCTGTAATAATTACGTTTGCACAAAAGGCTCCTCAAATCGTATTCTGAGGTCTGGTTGAGGGGGGGTAGGAAAGGGGAACGGGTGGGGTGGGGTGGGGTGGGTATGACCCGGCCCACATTCGACCCACCCATATTCAACCAGCCTACTATTGACCCCTATTCGCTCATGTTCAACCTGTGACCCATTTTAACCAGCCCAAACCCGCCTGTTGACCACCTCTACTAACAGTACTGCTAAGGAGGAAAATCGAGCCAGCAACACAAGCGGAAGGCAAGTTTGTGTTGAAAGAATTAACTTTAGAAGATCCGGCAAATAATCCATTCGAAGCATACACCCAGAGAACGGATTCACAAGATGATTGCAGGTTCAGCGAAGTTAATGTTGCTTTTGTTGATTTCCTTGGAGTCCAACAATTAGATTGGATTCCCAATGTGAATCTTGTCAACAAGTTGGAACATACAGAGAATAGATCATTGCAAGTAGACCTCTCTTTGAATAGTATTAGGAAGAGAAGCATTCCATGCTTTTTTGGGTATTATTTTATTCATACTCAACATTCTAAATATTGGAAGATGGTACTATAATATTTTGGAGGTGAAACTTGAAAGCGAGAGGAGCTCATTGTTAAAGACTTAAAGTTCATATTCGAGAAAATTAATTTGAAGTATAAAGTTGATGCGGAGAACGTACCAATTAAGAGGGAGAGAAATGATGTAGGACAAGATTTGGAAAGTCTTTAATGCGGCATGTTTTCGCATGATTTTATAATCTTTTAGGCAACAGATTTGAATTAGTTGTCTATTTTATTTAAAGAAACCTTTTAATTAGCAAGAAGTTACCTAGTTTTACCAAAAATAGGATTTCTCTACTTATAAATAGGGTGTAAGCCTAAGGGCAAGTAATATGTTTTATTCAATTCAATCATTCAATAAACTTTGAGAGTTTCCTCTATATTACTTGTGCCCAAGGCTTTTATCTTTTCTTGTGGATTCAAAAACCCGTCGTCTACTAGAACAATATGTAATTGTTCTTTGGCTACACGCTTCGTCAGGTGAAACTATAGTGACTACCGAAAAGTAATTTGCAGCATTTAGTCAATTATTTGACAACAAATGAATATACAAGGGATTTCCTTAAAACCTGGCAAAGAACATCCATGGTACTCTGGCCTCCACTTTCAGACAAGAGCTTAACTCTAAACTTCTGCACTCCACTCGTCACATCTTGCTGGGTATCAGCCTTGGGGACTGCCCTCACAACCTTGGCCGGACTCGATCCCTGATCTTTCCCAGATGGAAAACTAACCGGCCTTCCGAAATCATCGAACCCCGACCAAGTCGAGGATTTTGGTCCCGTCCCCCGAGCTCCATACGGCTCCACCTTATTATTCCCTTGATAAGCATACACTCCATCCCCGTATGATCCATACCCACCATCCCCATACCCACTCTCTGTTCGCTTCCCATATAAATCCGGTCCCAAATCCAATCGTCCCAAATCCAACCGGCCTAAATCCGACTGGCTACGACCATAAACGCCACCACCTCTACTAGAAGGTTCGTCCAAGTAACCCCCTGATTGATCGAATTTCAAATTATTCTCATATGAATTTTCATGTACAAGTGGAATTGAAGGGCCTAGATGACTGTAGGGGCTAGGATTAGGGTTTGGAGGGTATGAAGGTGGAGTGGGAGCGTAATTGGGAGTGGGAGCGTAATTGGGAGCCGTCTGATGCTGATCGAACGGTGGATAATAGGATTGTTGTTGCTGTTGATATGAAGCATGGTGATCGTAGGATGGGAAAGAAGGCTGTAAATTAGGGTTAGGGTTGGGGTTTGGGATTATGGGGGTTGGAGTGTAAGAAGGAGCTGTGGGAGGGGTGGGGACAGGATCGGGATTTTGAGGGTAGGAAGGGTAAGTGGAGGGATTATAAGGAGGGTAATCGGAGGAGGAGGAGGAGGAGTAGGTGGTGGCGAAGGGAGGTGCGGAGGCGTAAGTCGACGGCGGAGGGATTGGGTGGTGATCGGGTGGATTCAAGTTGGGGGTGGGGTTGTAGTTGGGGTTGGGGTTAGGGTTTGGAGGGTATTGGTAGTATGAGACGGAGGTGTAATCAGGTTGTTGCATTATTTGCACACAGAGAGAGAGAGAGAGAGAAGGTGGGTGCTGGTTTGGGACGACGACGAAGAAGAGATGAGAGAGAAAGCTGCTTGTTTCGTTTCCTTATTTCGATTCGATTCGATTCGTTTTCCAACCTGATTAGACTCAGAACCGAGACTCTGGATCCGAACCGAACCAGAATTGTTATGGGTTAACCGTGGGAGTTTAGGTCTGATATGGACATGGGTCAGACTCATGGCCCAAACTGTCTCCTTCTTTTGTTTCTATTTTTTTTTTTAAGTATGGTGTACTAGTCTCATGATGTCTCATGCTTATTTCAGATTTGTAAAATGGAAACACGTTGAAAAACATATAGGAGTATTATTGATCCCACGTTGACTACATGCAAGGCCGGTTCACGAGTAAGCCCAACAAGTTTTCGGGCTTCGGCAACTCCCGGGCTGGGACAACTCTAAAAAATAAAAAAATATTCCGGTTATGAATAAATACCATAGAGTTTCTAAAAATGAATTTGTCTCCCTACAATGGTGAGAATGGGAGTTCAATTCCCCAAACCCCATTCATGTTTTTGGCCTCTTCTTGGCTTTTTACTCTATTTGTGTTATTTATGGCTCCCTTTTTCCCTCTTCCAATCTACAATTTTACAAAAACTAAACAACTCAATTACTTTGTTAGAACTCTTTAAAAATATATATATTTTGTTAGAAATATTGCAATTAACAAACACGACAATAATGTATAAATTATATTATCTTACATGGATTAAAAATAAAACCCAGTGGTGGAAAATTTTTATAAAAAAAAAAGCGAGTTAACAAGGTTAATTTTTTTTCCCACAAAAATCATAATTAAAATTTGAAGTAAAATTTCTTACTTTCTTCTAAACAAACTCTTACAACCATAATTTTTTTTACCTCTTTGTATCCTTTTAGTTTGAACTTTAATATTTCATAATTTTGATTGTGTTTTTTTATCGTAAATCACAATAACCGGGGTTATATTTTGATTGTGATTTTGATGTTATTTAAGTTAAAAGAATAGTGTAACATTGATTTTTTGCCCTGAATTTTATGTCATTTTATTTTTTTGACTTAAATAGTAAATGAGTAACCAAAATTGGGGTCGGGCTTGGGCTACCTAAACGTCAGGGCCGGCCATGACTACATGCATGCACATATTTTTCTTCAAGGAGTACCCCATGCATGCATTCCATACGTGAAGACATGCACAATAATGCATTTTGTTTTAGAAATATAAAAAAGTTCATGAAAGGTAAAAAATAAGGAAAATTTATCAAAATGGTCCATCTAGTTTCACCCCTATCTTGATTTGGTCCCTCTATTTTCAATTTCACTCTAACGAACCCTGTAGTTTCAATTTTGGTCGAATTAGGTCCAATCAATAACGGACGTTTGTAAAGATGACGGAAATCCCAATTTGGGGAGTTTTTGAGGGGTAAAACAGACTTTTTCTCCATCATTCTTCTTCCCTAATTTGTAACCTTAACCCTAATCCATTCCTCCGGAAAAAAAAAAAAAAAAAAACCAAGAAACCCCAATTGGCAAAGACATGGTTGAGTCGTGGGAGTGGGTTTCTAAATTCCTGCCTCAAAGATTCTCAAATTGGGGAAGAAATTGTTAGGGTTAAAAATTGGGAAAGAAGAAGGATGGGCAAAAAGTCTGTTTTGCCCCTCAAAAAACCCCCAAATTGGGATTTCCGTCATCTTTACAAACATCTGTTATAGATTGGACCTATTCGACCAAAATTGAAACTATAGGATTCGTTAGAGTGAAATTGAAAATAGAGGGACGAAATCGAGACAGGGATGAAACTAGAGGGACCATTTCGATAAATTTCCCAAAAAATAATCCAAATTTTTGTGGATTATTAGGTTATCTTTGTCTTTATTCACAAAAAAATTAGTTTGGTTAATAATTTTTTACTCTTTAGATTTCTCTTATCGAGACAAACCAATAATAATCTATAATAAAAAATCGACGCAAAACTAACAAATGCAAAAAAAATTTAATAAAGGCAAAAAAAATAATCCATTTAGTTAATTTTTACCAAAGGACCTTAACACAAGGAATAATGAGCATCTGCATAAAGACTACCTACAAAATTAAGTTAGTGACCTTCACTCTCCTTTTTAATCAAAATATTTGATCAAACATTGAGGTGTGTTTTGGACTAAAAAGCCAGTTTGGCTTCTTTTTTTTTCCATCTTTATTTGATTTTTTTTTCGCGTTTGTTAGTTTTGCATCGATTTTTGTCACGAAAGGAATCCAAAAAGCTAAAAGATTATGATTAGAACTCTCAATATTTTGAATAAGATCGGAAAAAGTGTAAAACCTGTTTTTTTTTACCTATTCTTGTCCTTATTCAAAAGGATTTAAGCCCTCGATCATAATTTTGTACTTTTTTTATTGCTCTCGCCGAGACGAACCAATAATACACAAAAAGTTGATGCAAAACTAAAAAACACAAAAAAAAAAATCAAATCAAATAAAAACGAAAAATAAGTCAGCTAACTTTTTAGGCCAAAACACATCTAATTCCATTAAACTGGTTTTTTAGTACACTACTCGAAAAATTGTTTTAAAATTAATGAACAACGCATTACGTGCACAATCTCATTAAAAGATTGTCAAGAAAAAGGAATCTTTCAGATAATCGATATGCATACAGGGCAAGATAAAGTGAATTTGTGTACGGAACTGGAACGACGACATAACATTAGGGTGACAGCAAATCCGATTCGATTATATGTAATAACTCCTCAAGTAAAAGAGGAGTTTGGGTCTGTACTCGTAGTATGGAAAAAGTACAGTACAATGGGGAACACAACCGTGCTAAAAAAGAGAGGTTACTAATTCTGGACAAACATTTCTGAGGTGCTTTGGAATTTTCTTCAGGTTAATTTCCTCCTGACCAGGCCTTTGAAGAAGTCAAAACTGTATCCACAAGGAAAAACCATTTCGATTATGTAATATTAACATAAATCACAAGCGCGCACACACAAATATATATATATATATACATATAAGAACATGGAAATGAACGTGTAAAGCTACATTATAAATATGCTACCATAAAGTAGTAGTGTGCAATTAAAGGAGACTCTATTAAAAAAACTGCACACGTTTGACAGAAGAATTTTTGTTGTGTATGTAATTTTGAAGGAACACAAAAATTGACTGGAAAGAATTGCACAATGCATTATAAGAGAGATCCATAGAAACAGATATACACATATCAGTATACCATGTACACATCTGCTGGCATTGACGTACTACCGTTTCTATAATGTTCTTCATCTACAAAGAAGTGTACTAAAAGTTGTCCATAGAGACAGAATGCCACATACAAGATGTAGGGGTGGCATAGAAAGAAAAAACTCAATGACTAATCATGCACACTGCTATTAACATGCCCTGTGGCCTGTGCATAGGAGAGAGATTCAACAGAAATAGTTAATACAAGAATATGTGGTGGGGCACTGTGACAAATATGCCCTCTGAAACTACATCTGTTATTAATCATAGTAGAGGGACAAGGTCAAACAAGCGAACAGAAGGTTCAGAACAGAAAATTATTGAGCAAAGAGAGGAGAAACATGAGCCATCCAGTGCAGAAGCTGTCAAAAGACTCAAACTCCAATGAATGATATCTCTAACGAGATAACCGAAAAGACAGAGGGCAGTAAATAGAATAACTGATATGTATGGACCAAAAAAATCACATGGTGGCCAAAAAAAAAAAAAAAAGGATCAGCCAAACCATTTAACGAAAAACAAAGGATCAACAAAACCAAATTTTTGTTACTGGCCAACTTCCATGCGTCTGACATCTCTTTTTTTTTTTTTTGATAAGTAATTAATTATATTAAAAAGCATAAGGGATGCTGCCCAATTACAAAAAAAGAAAAGGAGGCCACTAACAAAAAGGTCCTATACGCCACCACGTGGAAGTAAAAGCTCAAACCAGTCAAAAAATTGGTCAAGAGAAGGATAACAATCTCTCTTGTCCCAACTATACAAACTATTCACCAAAAAACTAATGATTCTGAACAAGGGTTTCTCTACTCCTTCAAAACATCTCTGATTTCTCTCTCGCCAGATTATCCACATCACACAAAGAGGAATCATGTTCCAAACACACTTCCTTCTCATACCCACTCTTCCACCTCTCCAAGCAATAAGAAGTTCCATGACATTTCTTGACATTACCCACTGAATACCAAACCAAGACAACACCGTTGTCCATAACTCCCCTGCCAGTGGGCAATGAATGAGAAGGTGATCAATTGTCTCTGCATCCCTCTTACACATACAACACCAATTAAGAGTGTTTGAAAAGATTACTGAGTAATTTTAATAAACAATAGTCCTTAGTTTCTTCTTTTGGCCAGCCAGCGACCAAGGCTAAAAGCTAAAGTATTTTGGGTTTACCCAAAGGACATCTCCACGACTATACTCACAAACTAGGGAGCAAATGCCGAAGGTCAGTCAAACTCAACTGCTTCCTAAAGTTGTGCAATGAACCCAAATACACACATGGTTGGTGACATAATATGGTATGTAGATTAATTCATGAGTGGGAGCTGTGGTCAAGACCTAAATAAAATAAGGTAGATGTCTATCTTCATCAGTTGGCAAAAATAAATTGGAAGTCATCAAAAGTTTGGGGTATAAAATCAACCCAAACAGGAGATACAACTCATGTACAAATCCAAAAAAACACCCAAATGCTCTATATTCCATCAAAACTACATAATATGTAGAATTCATATCCTCTAATTCCATAAATATGACATCGTAGAAAATACAATGTCGTTGTGCAGCACAGTTACTGCTATTAGAATGCTTTGCAACAATGTGGTTAAATATCCTCCCTAAACCAGAGGGAAGTTGGCAATCCGGCAACAATACCTAAGTCTGATATTTGTAGTTCAGGGACCAGGAAAGCACATAAAATGGTCAAGAGCCAAATCCCGTCTGATTGCACAGTTTCTTGCTTCTCATTCTTGGTTAGGATTGCATCACTACACTATTGGCAATATCCTTAACTATCACCAAATGTAACGTCAAGCCCAGATACGCAAAATTTATTGACAAAAATTTACACTTGACAAAGATGTCATGTTGCACATAAGGTTCATATGGTAGACAGTTTATCTTGGCATATATCTTACTCCAAAACCTTGTTAGCTTTTTCTAACTACTTTTTAGGCAGTACAAGTAATTTTTCAATCCTTCTCGTCTAAGAATAGGATTTCTACCTTAAGCATCGAGATGGCAGGGTAGAATTTTGGATAATGTCCCACTTGAGTAAGAATGTGAAAAAATGATAACTATTGCATTGCCAATAAAAAAAATTGCATCTATACCATACATTATGTATGTATAAGTAGATGGCCGAAGGTAACATTAATTCCCCTTTTCTTTTTTTTGGATAAATTCACTTATGTAACGTTGTCATGTATTTTTCTTTTCGTGTTAGACATGTTCACTGTTGGATGATAATTGGGAAAATAAAATTTTAATTAAGTCAATCAACTCCTAAAGGCATTTTAACAGACAAACCTTTGACCCCAAGTTGCCTTTAAAACGTGACCCTGGTGCAGGCCAGAGGTTTGATTCACAGTCTTCCTCCCCATTAAATACTCTTACTGACGTTTTCCAAATGAATATACAGAAAGATATTTGTACGAGAAATTGAAGTTTTGTCTTCCTCTTTTTTGTTGTCAAAAACGGCCAGTCGAACACAATACTTCCGTACGTGTATTTGCCCGGTACATGGATATATAACTTCTTATGGCTAATGCTAAGCATACCCATCTAACTAATGAGAAAGCATATTAAATTTGATACCTATTGCCATCTGGATGAAGCTCACACATTTGACTGTCTTCACCAACAGCTAACAAATATCCTGATGATGTTAAACCCTGCAACTTGAGACAAAAAAAGTTAAGAATATTCCAAGGGCAAGTTTCTGATCAACAAATTCACTAGGAATGATATGCAAGCTCAAATCACATGGAGCCTATTAAAACGATGTCAAGATCAAATCACACAAGCCCTAATATTTTCCTCCAGAAACAATGGCAATATAACATGTAACCACAGGTGAGCTTGATAAGGATCCGGGTTTAGCAACCAGAAATCTCAAGGTTGACTCAGACACTTTACCAAAGCAGGTTGTTTGTCTTAACTATGTATATAAATGTGAAAGCAACTGGACTCTCCTGGGGTTGGCACCCTGACGTTATGAAAAGTTATTGGTATGGATTCTACAGAATACTTTTTAACAAAATGCGTCCATATTCAGTACAGAATAGTCTCGACTGTCTTGGGGTTGGAAACTGGCCCCTATAACTAAGAGTTATTGGTATCGATGGATCTTGGGTTTTAGGAATTCTTTACTTGAATTATTTCTATTTTTATTTCCATAAGTCAATTAGTTTAAATAATGATTTGGATATGTTTTTGTTAAGCTATGGGTGTTTGTATAATTTGTGTATCTTAATTCACTTATGTAAATAGGTTAGGAGATAAGGGCTCGTAGTGTATTTTTCCTTTTTCCTTTTTTCCTCTCTTGTATAAGTATAACGTAATGAGAAAGAGAACCCTAAGTTTTTACCTCTCAATAATATTGTCTGAGTTTACATGGTATCGGAGCGAACAATCCAATCGCTATTCTGTTTTGTGTGAGTATTCTCCACCGTGATTGTGAGTTGAGTGTTCTCCCCACAAACACAAACCCCATTGCTACTGTTGACATACCCATCAACAGTTGATCGTTAAAACCAGAACTAATAAACCCAACATACCTTCAGCCAACACCTACTGGTCGTTCCCCAATCACAATCGACCAACATCGATCATCACTTGTCGATCGTCGTTCATCAATCGTCAGCCCATTGTTTGCTCATTGACTCGTTGAAGCCTGGTTCACAGTCCAAGTCTTGATCTTGGACTGCCGTTGACTGGGTTCTTGATGCAGGGCGCCTTATGAACTACAGAAAAGACGTGCAACAATCGAACACAAACAAGAAAGTTTAGAGAAAACGCTCTCTAGACTCTTTTATCATTCAATAATACTCAAAAAAACTCCAGCCCTTAAGGCTTACAACTTATTATATAGGAAACCGGAAACCCTAATTCGAAAAGGAAACCAAATCAGTGAAAAACGCAAAATTACCAAAAATGGAAAATTCGAAAATAACAGCAAATTCTGATTAGTGATTACCAACTGATGGAACTCTGTGGTGTAATCATCCACAGAACGCGAATTCTGGCGAAGATTCTGCAACCGCTAATACATCAGACGTGAGTAATTGTGGGGAAGAAAAGCCACCCGCATCTTTTTCTTTAATTTTTCCCACGAACTAATCTTGTCTTTTCCTTGCCGCAACCGAGTCTGCTTCAATTGCTGCCACCATGCCGCGGCTCTACCCCTGAATCTGGTAGCCACCAGCGACACCCGTTTATCCTCTGGAACTTGTTTGAACTCCAAGACTTCATCCATAGCCGCAACCCAATCAAGGAACTCCTCAGGCGTCAAACCCCCCTGGAACTTAGGCAGGTCGATCCTCAAACCAGACTCCCATGGACGGAAATCACGGTTATCAGCCATGATCTCCCGGCCTCTGCCCCTTTGTTGATGAAAGCCACCGCCGCCAGCCCTGCCAACGCCGAATGCCCCCGTAACAAAAGGGTTTTCAGCCGCTTCACCATCCGTACTTTCGTCCTCCTCTCGAGGCCGCCGATCGTACGGTTGATGGCGAGGTGGATTCCCCCCAACAGCTAGGGCAGCAACTTGGTCAGTCAAAGCAACTATTGCAGCCGATAGTTGTTGGAATCGCGCCTCCGTTCGCGCCTCCTGCGCTGCGTCATCTCTTTCATAGATGTCCTCCAAATTAGCGGTACGATTATCTCGTCCCCCTCGACCTCCAGCACGTCCTCCGGCCATAGTCAGGATTGGAACTCAATGCTCTGATATCAACTGATGCAGGGCGCCTTATGAACTACAGAAAAGACGTGCAACAATCGAACACAAACAAGAAAGTTTAGAGAAAACGCTCTCTAGACTCTTTTATCATTCAATAATACTCAAAGAACTCCAGCCCTTAAGGCTTACAACTTATTATATAGGAAACCGGAAACCCTAATTCGAAAAGGAAACCAAATCAGTGAAAAACGCAAAATTACCAAAAATGAAAAATTCGAAAATAACAGCAAAATAACGTGGCAAGTCAACCGGCCAAATTTAGGCCACTCGGTATCGATACAGGGAATTCCTGTATCGATCCAGGATGCTTCTGTTCGCCCACTAGTGCCTCGGTATCGATACAGCTATTCTCCTGTATCGATACAGCTATTAAGATTTTGCCACCCAAGGCTTAAAATGCCGAAAATACTCTTCCTCCATGGCTACTGCATCAGTTCTCGTGAGTTACCTCCAATCTCCATCAACGACGACTGTAGAGACTCCGACGAGGTCCGACAGACTCCAGCGACCACCAACGACGACCTTACGATCATCGTACAGCTCTCTACAGTGATTGGTTGCCCTCGTTTTTTGCTTGAAACACGCTGGGTGGTCTCGGATTGACTTCTACAGCACTCGAAGTCACTGGGCTATCATCGATCTTTCCAGGCGACCTCCAGCGGGCACTGTACAACTTTCGGCGAGCACAGACGTGTACCGTACAACCTCAGTTGTGATCGAAAGGTACTGGGTTACAAGGTAATCAACTGGGTTGGATCATTTGAGGTTCTCTCCGTCACTACTATCAATCAGTACGTCGCCTATCATTTTTGGGTCACTTTCGAGCACTGTTACTGCTCCTTTGACCATTTTTTAAGCATGTTAAGTTTTCGAAACCTATTGGGTTGGCTCAGTAAGTTCTTATTCTAAACCCTTTTGAACTTCTAAGGTATTTTTCCCTTTATATCTATGCTATTTACAACTAGGTATCGGCTACTGCCTTCAGAGTTGACTGGGTGAACACATTCAGTTGGGTTTTCTGAATTTTTGGGTTGTTACTTGCCCGTACACCAATTTCCTGAAGTTTTTTAGCAATTCATTATTACGTTGATCTCCGCCTTGTTCGAAACCCACTGGGTAATCACCGATAGCCACTAATTGGCCTTTGTCTGACGTTGTTTGGTTCCGAGATCCACTGGGTCACTTTCTTTTACTCAGATACCTCTGGGCTTTCTTGGGACAGATTGGAGCTGTTGAGTAAAGTTTCTGCTCTGTTTGGCACTGTGTGTTACAATAGAGTGTTGTTGCATACTATTTGGACAAATATTTGGTTCTATTCCGCTTTTTTGGAGTGTTATTTGGTTGTTATCTTGAGGCCTTTAGCAGTTTGTTCCTGTTGATATGATGGAGGCTTCCAAAACTGCCCAGGTTGATGTTTTTTCTCAGGGGGAGTTACAAACTCTCAGGCGCCTTCTAGCGAAGCTTGATGCTCCATCTACCACCGCTTCTGCTTCCACTGCTACTGATTTCTTTGCTCACAAAGGTATCCATGCTAATGTTTTTACTACCTCCAGCTCTTCTCCCTGGATAATAGATACTGGTGCAACAGGTCATATAACAGGTTGCTCATCACTCTTTGACTCTTATTCTACATGTTCTGGTAAGGATAAGGTCAGAATTGCTGATGGTTCTTTATCTGCTATTTCCGGGAAATGTTCTATTCATTGTTCTCCAACCCTTTCCCTTTCTTCAGTTCTTCATGTTCCCAATTTTTCTACTAACCTTCTATTTGTTAGTAGTCTTACCCAATCTTTAAATTGCTCCGTAACTTTTTTTCCTACCCATTGTGTTTTTTAGGAACTGGATACAGGGAAGGTGATTGGCAGAGGTAGAGCACATGGAGGCCTTCATTGTTTAGAATCTGCACCTCATCCATCTCATTCACCTCGATCATGTGGTTTAGCTCTGCAAGCAGCTACTGGTTCAGCTCTCTTGATGTTACATCAATGGCACCGTCGGTTAGGTCATCCTTCTTTTGATATTTTGGAGTTAACTTTTTCCTCATTTAATTAAACATTGTTCTCAGAGTCAATTTTTTTGTGAAGCGTGTGAGCTTGGTAAACATAAACGTTCCTTTTATGCTCCTATTAATAAAAGGAGTGACTCTCCGTTTATGGTTATCCATTCTGATATGTGGGGTCCTTCACCTGTTACTTCTTTAAAAGGTCATAGGTGGTTTGTCACTTTTATTGACTGCTCCGTAGGCGGGTAATCATTGTTAATTGGTGTTGTATGTGTAAGAGGGATGCAGAGACAATTGATCACCTTCTCATTCATTGCCCACTGGCTTGGGAGTTATGGACGGCCGACGGCGGTGTTGTCTTGGTTTGGTATTCAGTGGGCAATGTCAAGAAATTTCATGGAACTTATTGCTTGGAGAGGTGGAAGAGTGGGTATGAGAAGGAAGTGTGTTTGGAACATGATTCCTCTCTGTGTGATGTGGGTAATTTGGTGAGAGAGAAATCAGAGATGTTTTGAAGGAGTAGAAAAACCCTTGTTCAGAATCATTAGTTTTTTGGTGAATAGTTTGTATAGTTGGGACAAGAGAGATTGTTATCCTTCTCTTGACCAATTTTTTGACTGGTTTGAGCTTTTACTTCCTCGTGGTGGCGTATAGGGCTTTTTTGTCCGTGGCCTCCTTTTTTGTAATTGGGTAGCATCCCTTGTGGTCTTTTTAATATAATTACTTACTTATCAAAAAAAAATTACTGATATTCTCGTGTCACTTGGGTGTATTTACTTAAATAAAAAAGTGAAGTCTTTTCTTGTTTTAAATCTTTTCATGCGATGATACGCACTAAATTTGATATGCATATCAAAATTCTCCATAGTGACAATGGTATTGAGTATATAGATAAAAAAATTCGGGCTTTTTTGGATGAAAATTGTAGGGCTGCACAAAAAAACCGGTGAACCGTGAATCCGGTCCGGACCGAACCGATCCGTACATTTTGGATTTTAACCGTGGATTAATGGTCCGGACACGGATTCAAAAAATAATAAACCGTGACTCGCGGTTCGGACACGGATTTTGATTTGGAAACCGTGGATTAACCGATCCGGACCGTGAGATTTTTATTATATATAATTTGAAATATATATATGTATGTATGTATATATATAAATAATTTATCACTTTTATAAATATTGTCAATTTGATATAGAGTGATACTATTATCTCCTATAAATATTGTCAATTTGTATTGAACTTTCATGTATTCCACTACCTTGCATTTGTATTGGATTTTGATGAATTTAGTAGTTGTTCACTATTTTTTTACTATTAAACTGCCTTTGTTTTTATTCCATTATGTAACTGAACTAAGCTATATGCTTCTACTAATGCTTGTTTAGGCCCTAGTTGTGGCTCCATCACGTGCTCCATCTAAGGTCTCTTTGTTTTCTACTTCGGATTTTTTAGGATTTTATTTTAATCAAATTGTTTGTTACTTATTTACGTATGACATGTAATCCGTGGATAAAACCGGAACCGATCCGTGACTCGCGGATCGGATTGGAACCGGACCGTGAGACTTTTGGTCCGGACACGGATTGGATTTTCTAAAAACCGTGACTCGCGGATTAGGATTGGATTCATGCCAATCCGATCCGATCCGGACCGTGTACACCCCTAGAAAATTGTATTCTTTTTCAAATGACTTATGTTGACACTCCACAACAAAATGGAGTTGCTGAACAAAAAAATCGTCATCTAGTTGAGGTAGCTCGCTCTCTGTTATTCACCATGAGTGTTCCTAAATATTTGTGGGGAGATGTCATTTTGACTGCAACTTATCTTATTAACCGGATGCCATCCAGTGTTCTTAATTTTAAAACTCCCCTTAAGTGTCTTCCTAGCATTTTTCGTGCCACAACTCTTCCCCCACGTGTTTTTTGTTGTGTGTGTTTTGTTGGTTGTGTTTGTTTTGTTCATGTTCCTCATCCCTCTGGTGGCAAGTTAGGTCCTAAAGCCCATAAATGTGTTTTTATTGGGTACTCTCCTACCCAGAAGGGCTATAAATGTTATGATCCTCATTCTAGGAAATTTTGTCTCTATGGATGTCTCTTTTTGGGAAACAGTCTTTTTTCTCTCCCTCTACTCCTCTCTTCAAGGGGAGCATAGGCAGGAGGAAGAGATGTTTTATGGTGAGGGGGAGACACTGTTTTATAATAATCATGGTAAGGGGGAGAATGAAAAGACTGGAGAGGAACCAATAGCTGTCGAACGAGTTACACATGACATTGGTGGTGATGAGGGAGAAGGTATACAGCGACTGCAAGGGTCTAAGTTAGACCTACACTAGCAGGAAAAAAGGGAAGTCCTCTTGTGTAATACCACCTTGTCAATCACAATCGCTTGCTCCAGTTTCGGACTCCTCAGCTGACTCATCTGGTAATGGCTCTTCTCCAATTGAACCTCCTCTTGATAATTTTGATGAACCTCCTATTGTTAATTCTGATGATCTTCCTATTGCTCTTTGGAAAGGTATTAGATCATGTACTCAGCATCCCATCTCCCAGTTTGTCTCTTATGATCGTTTATCTCCTTCATACTATGCCTTTGTTTCGTCTCTTTCTTCTATATCTATTCCACAGAATTGGCAGGATGCACTCATAATACCTAAGTGGAAAGAAGCTATGGTAGAGGAGATGACGGCTTTGAAAAAGAATGGCACTTGGGAGCTAGTATCTCTTCCAGGAGGGAAGAAACCAGTGGGATGCAAATGGGTTTTCACTGTTAAACATAATGCAAATGGTACAGTTGACCGATACAAGGCAAGACTTGTTGCCAAGGGTCACTCAAACCTATGGTATTGACTACGAGGAGACGTTTGCCCCCATAGCGAAGATAAACTCTGTGCGAGCTCTACTTTCTTGTGCTGCCAATTTGAATTGGCCTCTTCACCAGTTTGATGTGAAGAATGCATTTCTCCATGGTGAGTTAGAGGAGGAGGTGTATATGGCTATCCCGCCAGGTTTTTCTTCATCTCAGACTGAGGGAAAGGTGTGTAGGTTAAAAAAGGCTCTTTATGGGTTGAAGCAGTCACCCAGAGCTTGGTTTGGCAGGTTTTCGAAGGCTATGTTGACGTTTGGATACCAACAAAGCCATGCAGATCATACTATGTTCATCAAGAGAAGTGTTGGAAGATTGTTGTCCTTATTGTTTATGTTGATGATATAATAATGACAGGCAATGATGTAAATGAGATCCTTAATCTCAAGTCTAGACTGGCTCAAGAATTCGGAATTAAGGATTTGGGGTCACTTAGATACTTTCTTGGGATGGAAGTGGCTAGGTCTGATAGAGGTATTTTTATCTGCCAACGGAAGTATATACTTGATCTCTTAGAAGAAACAGGTATGTTGGGTTGCAGACCTGCAAATTCTCCTATTGAGTGAATCATCACCTTAGTGAAGATACGGGGGAGCGCACTGACAAAGAGAGATATCAGCGACTTGTGGGTCGACTGATATACTTAGCTCACACTCGACCGGATGTTAGTTATGCAGTGGGTGTTGATAGTCAGTTTATGCATGATCCTCGTGCTTCACATCTAGAGGCAGTATATCGAATCTTGAGGTATCTCAAATCTGCTCTAGGGAAAGGAATTTTGTTCTCTAATCATGGTAATCTACGGTTAGAGGCATTTACTGATGCTGACTGGACTGGTTCTGTGGATGATAGACGCTCTACTTCTGGTTATTGTACTTTTCTTAGGGGAAATTTGGTTACTTGGCGAAGTAAGAAGCAGTCAGTGGTTGCCAAGTCTAGCTCAGAAGCTAAGTATAGAGCTATGGCTCATGGTGTTTGTGAGCTTATGTGGCTCCAAACCTTTTTACGTGATCTTGGAATCTCTAATAGTGGTCCTATGAAACTCTACTGTGACAATCAGTGGCGAAGCCACATGCATGCCAGTGTGGGCCTGTGCCCACACTGGATTTTTTAAAGGATATATTTTTTTTATTATTTTGCTTTTTTAAGAAAAATATACATCACTTTTTTTATATATACAAAAAAAACTAGTTAGTGCTCTTGGGGTGTCATTACTTGGTGTCTATGAAGCACCGACATTCCTAGGAGGCGCCGTATTGCCGTATGGGACACGGGGACATGGCTAAATACGTATGGGACACGCCACGTGGCGTGTCCCTCAAATTTTTTGAATTTTTTGACGGAGACACGGCGGGGACATGCGGGGGACACGGCAGGGGGCAAATTGTAATTTTTTTAAAAATATTTGGGGTCAATCTGTAATTTTTTAATTTTCAGGGGTCAAATTGTAATTTTTTAAAAAAATTGGGATCAAACTGTAATTATCAATCTTTAAAATTTTAAGTTTTTTTTTATTTTTTTATAATATTTATATATAAATTAGTATATATATTCCCGTGTCCCCCGCCGTGTCCGTGTCCCCTTTTTCAAAATTGCCGTATCCGTATCTGTGTCCGTGCTACATAGCTTGGTGTTATAATGTTATTCTCATGCGCATTTATGTGGGACTCAAGACTAAATATATGAGTTTTACTTGAATATGCGATGAAGGCCGATAAAAAAAAAAGTAATAGAGAGGTGTTAGGGCATCACGTGGCGATGCCCCAGAACCACTGTATAACTAATTACTCACAAACAAGCCTTATTTAAGTGAAATTTTTGCTTCGAAACTATAACGTGCATGTTTACGGAATCCTAGACCTCCACCAACTCGAACCCCAGACCCCCTTGGAAGCCAAGCGATACAACAAAATAGCCTAAAAGGAACATCTATCCATAAAATGTAAGTCAAGCGAGACTCATTTCAAATGA
Organism: Vaccinium vitis-idaea; assembly: GCA_963854785.1. Classification (NCBI taxonomy): domain Eukaryota; kingdom Viridiplantae; phylum Streptophyta; class Magnoliopsida; order Ericales; family Ericaceae; genus Vaccinium; species Vaccinium vitis-idaea. Next base: position 34,968,944 of record OY978226.1, on the reverse strand, counting down.
AAATCAAGATATGTTAGATTCTTTAAAAAAAGATTTTTTTTCCACAACAAAAGTACTGGCATTTATAAATTGTGCCCTCACTGAAGCAATTTTCTGGCTACACCACTGGTGACAATAAAGCTGCTATAAACATCGCTCATAATCCTGTGCAACACGACAGAACGAAACATATAGAGATTGAAAGGCACTTCATCAAGGAAAAGCTGAGCGAGGGTTTGATAAGTATGCCTTTTGTGAGATCTGACGACCAATTAGCTGACATATTCACAAAAGGACTTGGCAGCAAGAGTTTCCACCCCATCGTGTTCAAGTTGGGCTAGATTGATATCTTTGCAACAACTTGAAGGGGAGTGTTAAGCTATGGGTGTTAAGCTATGCAGTAACAGTTTATATACATAAATATATACACTTTTTTTATATGTAAGAGATTTACATTGTTATGTATTGGTATATACGCACATATATACATGTAAGATATACACACAACTACGGAAATATATAGCGAGAGAGAGGGAGGGAGAGTGAGATCGTGAGAGCCTGGGAGTGTATATATGGGACACGCGTGTCCATGCCGTGTCTCCCGAGTGTCCCCATGCAAAAAATAATTTAATTTAAGGGACACACCACCAATACGTGTCCCCCGAGTGTCCTTGTGTCCCATACGGGGACACGGCGACCTCTGGAAGTATCGGTGCTTCATAGGCAAGGAGTAAAGTGGGTATGATTGAAAGGCTACTATACCCCTGAAGGTGATCCAGGATATCGACGAGATGCTGAAGGCTCGGGGTGCTGGAGGAGGAGGAGAGAGCCCAAGGAAGATCCTAGAGGGAGAGAGTGGCAGTAGAAACCAAGAGATCCAATTCAATATGGAAGAGTGAGTCGGTAACATATGAGTAGTAGCTTATGGGTTGGTTAAGTGTTCATATATATAGGAGGAGGCGTCTTTTGAGGGTCGCCTGGTCCAAGGACACGTGGGGATCCCTTAATGGCCTCCAAACTAAGGGTCAACGTCTAGAGTCAGAGGGGTCTATGATGGCAAAGTGTCATAGGTCAAAGGCTATGTAGCACCAACACTCCTAGAGGTCGGAGTGTCCCCGTGTCGGACACGGGGAAACGGCCAAATACATATGGGATACGGGGACACGGCCAAATACGTACGGGACACGCCACGTGGCGTGTCCAATAAATTTAAATATATTTTTTAGGCGAAACGGGAGGTGTTAAATATGCAATTTTTAAAAAAAAAATTGGGAAAATGTCTTCAAAATTCTTTGGGTTAAAAGTGTAATATGATGTATATATGATGCTTTTTTATGTATGTTGAAGCTTCATTCTGCATATAATTATATGTTCCATTGGAATAAAAAACTATTATTTGTTTATTTTATTTCTCTTTGTCGTGTCCCCTGCCGTGTCCGTGTTCTTTTTTAGAAATCCTGTGTTCGTGTCAGTGTCCGTGCTACATAGGTCAAAGGTTATTGGGGCTGAAGCCAGTTGGTAAGTACCAAGTGGAAGGTCCTTAGTGGTTAGAAAGAGGGTGGATAGCAAGCATGTGAGGTCTAGGGCTAGGTCTGAGTGTTTACTAATCAGAGGGCAGCGTTAGCTGGTAGGTGGGATAGTGATGTATTCAGTGGGGTGCAGAGGGCAGGTGTGATAGGGATCTCAAAAAAACTTGACCTTCGGTCAGCAAATCTGTCTCTCTCTAAGACTGGCCTGAGGTCTTAACCCCCTGAGGGGGGTTTAGGTCCTCAGATGATCATTTCACATTCCTCCTTCGGTCCTCAGTAACTTGGACCCTGCCTAAGCCCAAGTGTAAGCCGTCGACATTCAAAAAACAAGAGAAAGTAGAACAGGATTATATTTCTGTGTTCGGGTTTCCAACAAAAGTAGGTAACTAATACAACAAATCTCTCACCTGAATAGTAACTACTTTTTCTATCAATTGATTGTCATCCTTCTCTTGTACAATAACTCTCTGCCCACTGCATGCAAGGAAACGCAATCTTTAAGCTTCAGATAATCACCACTGAAAATTTTGAAATTAACAAGAAGATAAACTAATCCTACAGCATCTTCACAATATCCAAAGACGAGCATTTTTCGCATGGGTAGAAATATCACAAGCTTTTAAGTGAGAGAGACTTGGTTTTTTAACATGTCCAAATACACAAGGTTTGTCCTAGAAGATACTCTATTATGCAATGACAATGACAACTGTTTCTCCCATAAAGTAGAACTTAAGGGTTTATCAATAAGCATAGCCCTCGCCATAGTGGTTGTTGAGTGAGGATTCATCGGAAGTAGAAATTTATATTTCTTAGAAGATAACTCAGACAAAATCGAGAAAATCATGGGATTACCAAAATTCATAAAGAAAAATGAAAGAATTCAGCCAAAAGAAAATGTAAGAAAAGACCCCTACCCAAAGAAACATTAGTAAGAATACAAGGAGTAAGAAATCCACCTAGTTATTTAAAGTCCACTTATGCCTGAAGAACTCATGAAATCACTATTGATCCTTTTGATTTCTATGATCATATGACCTCAACAGACTCTTTAAGGCAACCAAATAAGAAATAGAACCTCTGGAAAAGAATAAAGTCTGGGAGAGGGCAGACCAAAAGATAGAAATGCAATTGAGATACATGGTTTCTCATTAGGGAACTTAAATTGGCTGGATGAATAGGTAAATATAAAGCTAGACCAGTGGAAAAAAAGGTTCACACAAAAGGAAGGAAGAGACTATCACAAAACCTAGTTAATGGGGGCAAATTTACAGCAACAACAATAATGATGTCTGTGGCAGCATTCTTGGACGTAGAGCTACATCATATGGATGTAAAGATAGCGTTTCTAAATGTTGAAATCAAATAAGAAACTTATATGCAACATCCACAAGGATATGAAGGGTAAGGATTAAGAGGAGAGTAAAAACTAACGAAGTCCTATATGGCTTAAAAACAGTTCCATTAACTGTTCTACTCCAAATAAGTGGGTACCGCATGCTTCATTATCCAATATATAACCTATGGTTTTACTCCACATAACTACGACAATTGCATCTTTGCATGGTTTAGTGGGAGACTGTGAGTTGTTATGTATTTCTCTCGTTGTATGTAGATGATATTTTACTCTCGGGAAATGATTACTCTGAAATTTTGGAGAAAAGAAAAGTTAAATACCAAGATTGAAACGAAAGATATAGGTGAAGCACATTAGTACTTGGATTTAAAATTTCTAGACAAAAAAAAAAACAAACAAAATTTAGTTTATCTCAAAGACCAACTCTGAAACAATGAAAGAAGTCAAATTTGGATTCAGGTAAACCAGTTGAATCACCCAGTTATAAAGGAGTTAAATTCTCTAAGAAAATGAGGCCGGAAAGTGAACATAAAATTGAACAAATTAAATATACACCACATTTGGAAGTTCTTGGAAGTCTTATGCATGCCATGTTGAGCACTAGTCCTGATCTGTTATGTTGTGGCCTTGTGGGTTAGCGGCCTGCACTTAAATTTACAAAAGGTACAGTGGGTCCACCTGATGATTTTGCAGGCGATCATGAGGATAGAAAATCAAATCACCTCTTACAAATTCACTTTGGTGGTGATGCTATTTAGGGGCAAGTAAAAGGCAAGTCTGGGTCTACCTAATCGGCCTGTACTTAGATTTACAAAGGCTACAATGGGTCCACCTGATGATTTTGTAGGCGATCGTGAAGATAGAAAATCAAATCACCTCTTACATATTCACTTTGATGCTATTCAGGGGCAAGTAAAAGGCAAGGCTTTATAGCTAAAGGTACCACGGAAGCCGAATATTTGCTTCTAGTGTGGCCATGTCTGAGGAATAAAATGGTCTTTAAATGATTTACAGATTCATTGTATAACTAGGGTAGGGCGTAGGCCCAGTGGCCGAAATCATATTTTACGATAATGAGGCAGCGATCAAGACCATCAAAAGGAGCCCAAAGGTACACATGGAATAACCTTATCGCTATAAATATGATGCGATACAACAATGGGATGACACTAATCAATATATTTTTGTATGAAAGTGCGGACCCTTCAGGAAAACTAATTGGAACGGAAGAATTTAAGCCACGTGTTACCACTATGGGTTGTTGCGTATTGGGCATGTAGCAGAGTGGGATATGTTGAGATCTGTTGGTTCAAAATCCCTTGATGATTATCACTACCACTGTGGTCAAACTTGGTAAATCTCTGGTGGCTATAAATATCTGGAGCCTGGAGACTCTGGACCTTGATGATTATGCGTACATTCTAGAACTTGTGGTTATAAATTCAAAAATTTCTAGAACTCAATGATTAATACGACCACAGCGAAGAAATTCGTACCAAGATGTGTCCTTTTTACTATGGAAGCAGATATGTATATGAACAATCTCTGCAGCAAACACATTTTAACCCTTATGACATGGAATCAAAGCATGGGAGAATAACATGTGGCACATAATATAATCAGGAAATACTTTTTCACTGATTACCTACCTATGTAGCCATGTCTCATAGTAAAGCTGCTCAAGAGGTTGAAACCCTGCAAGATAGGTCATTAAAAGCTTTAAGTATACTTTCTAGTGCCCCAGATTATTACACAATTACGCTGTGGTGCTCTATCGTGGACATTTTAAAGTTCAAAGTTCAAACACTTGCTCCGAGAAAAACGCCAATACTATGGTGCTCATGCAATGCTAAAACTAGTTTGCACATCAGATCACTCAAATCCAAAAGCAAGTTAGTATTGTACGAAGAAAGTCAAAGGAAGCAAAAATCAGTAGAAGAAAATACCCTTACCATGTTCAAGCAGGCATTTTTTGGAGCCTAATAGTAGATGCAATATGATGGTCATACCTAAGTCACATAATTCGCATGCGCATACGCAAGTGGGAGCATGAAAGCGTCTTCAAACCACAATTCAAATTACTAAAATCTGCGAAAGGGAAGAGCACAGGGCATTTTGAAGGATTATGTGAATAAGGGTCATACTTAGCTATATGAGCATACGGCCTTATCAACCTAACTATCATTGAATGTTTTGACATTACCAGTCTTTGGTCCCTTTAATCAAGAATGATGGAGGTAAGACTGGATAACATTGGTTACTGAGCAGAGTGACTACTCTGGACTTGAATCAGAGTTCTCATTCCTATGGGCCAGATCTTTGTCTTTTAAGCTACGTTGTCCAAGGGAAATCATGTACTTTTTGTAGTTCCTTTACAAGTACTCCTTCGTACATGGCATTCTTGTGGATTGATTGTGTTAAGTCAGTTGAACTGCGGGTAATATCAAAGTTAAGAAAACAATTGAATTGCTTAATCCACATACCATGAAAAAGAAAAGAACAACTTGGACATGAAGGTAACAAGGGCCTATTTCAGTCAAAAAGACCATAAAATGGATATATTAGTTCACCTTTATTAATGAAAAGATCAAAAAGATTCTCGAATTTGTTAAAGAAAGCTGCAAGAATATCTTCTCTCCGTAGTTGGTATGAAACAGAAGTCAATTTTTGCAGCACTGCATTCAAGCAGGTTGTAGGTTGCTCATTATCGATATTCAAGCCTATTCCTGCAAAGAAATGAAAGGATTGAAAATTTGAGTGACAGAATCATGCTTACATGCAATCCTTGATGATGACATGAGACAGTAATCAGTAGAACCAATTCACTGAATTTTCCAGTAGACAAGAGACAAAACCGCGACATCACAACTAAGAAAAGAACATGACGAGCAAATAATGCATTCAGCTTAGGCATGCAGAATCACATTAAAAGGGATTTAGACCGTTTACCAGCACTGACATTGAACTTCTTTGATCTATAAGTTGATGTGCACAAAATGCCTCCCACTTTAAGGCCATTCAAGTACAGATCATTGGGCCACTTTATTCTAACATGAAGATACGGTATCCCCTGTTATATAATGTACCCAAACAAATAAACAAAAAACACCTAAAATCAACAGTTCATTCCAAAAGTCAAAATAAGATGATACAAGCAAAGTCCTACAGCAAAGTAGCTCTTACATCAACCCCAAAACTATAGCAATCAAGCGATTTCAAACAAATTTAATGATCTTATTCCACAAAATCCATCCATTTTCTTTCTTGGTCTATATCTAAAAAAATGGCCACTAGTATTTGTTCCTTAGCATGCCGTCTATGTGGCTGCATTGTTTCAGGTTGAAACTTTCAACTTACGCACTCAACACGGTGGCTCTCTATTCATTTTGAGTAACATAATTACTACGTTAGGCAGGAAATTACTCACATTCTTGTGACAGACATCATTTATTGCCTCTGTCATGGCAAGACACACTACATACTGTACTAGAGGGACCACTCGGCCATCTTCCATCTGTATGGTAAAGGAAAACATAAGGCCACCCCTTGGTGATTCCCACAAATTTTTCGACCGACCTGCATATTCACACAAAAATTAAACAACATTTAGATTCCACACCACAACAAACAAAAGTAGCGGCACTAGGAGATTCTTTGTTCACTCTTCGAAGATCTCTCAATGCATTTCTTTTCCTATTGTACTGATCATATATTTTTATCTCCGTGATATGTGAAATTTCTTTTGCCTATTAAAAAGAAAAAGAAAAACAAACAAACAATAGGGACAATTGCGTGGAGATTCGAACCTCGGCCTTTAAACTGAACATCGGCAACACATGTTGCACCAATCGGAAGCTCACAGAAATTGCTGTCCAGATAGTGAAATTCAACGTCAGTATAATTCACGGATCTAGCTATGGTACACAATCCCAAAAGGAGCATAATATGATTTGTAAACACACAATCCTTTGAAACCCGTACTAACAAAAAAATCATAACATATTTTGCCACAAAAGCAACTTTCCTCACAAATTCTTCGTTCACAAAACCATTCTAAATTGATTGGTAAACTATATTCAACACTGAGTGATTGTTTAGTGCCCCTGTGGCATCGTCACTGAACCCAGAGAACCCAAACACTTAGTCTTGGGACGACACCAACGTGTGGTGGCCAGGTGGTGGAGAGGCTTGGGGCACCGCCAGTGGCACTAAATAATGTCCCTTAAACCGCTACTGGTTCATAACATTTGCCACAAAATTTCATCCAACGGTACGTAGAATGTGCAATGGAAATTTGTCCACTTTCACTACCCGAATGGCCAAATTAATCATTACTCCTATAACTTACTGTGAAACCACATCATGAGTTGACGGCAACCGCGGAGACCAAATCAAGAACTTTCCGAATCGAGTAGTCAAAAGGGAACTCAAATACAAATTGCTCCGGAAACAATTCTCCTCGACGGGGGTTTCAGTATCCGAATGCAAAACAACCTCGAGTTCTGCATTGTCGGGGAGTTTCAAAGCCTTACTTTCCTTCAAAGATTTAGCCAATTCCTTCTCAGCAGATGATTTCCCGCACAATACGAGGAGACAAGGCGATTGTGAATCCATCGCTGAACATTTCAACAGAAATTCGTCCATATGATCAACAGGGATTGCAAATATTATATATATATATATATATATAGAGAGAGAGAGAGAGAGAGAGAGATCATGCCTGGGACGGCTTCAGCTAGTGATACTGGGAGACTGAGAGAGGCTGCGGCTTATGCGTAGAGAGGAGTCTTGGTGGAGAGGAGGCAGAGAAACAGTGTTTTTAGAGGGAGAAAATGGCGGTTGGGCGTGAAATATTGAAAGGCATTTGGGCGCCCGAGGGTTCTGAGAGTTGAACTTGCTGACGGAGCGAACGAGGAGAATGACTCGTTACCGTATTATGAGCCTGGCAAATGGGCGGGTTGAAATGGGTCTGTTTAAATATAAAGGGGTTGAACAGGAGTCAGTAGGTGGTGGCCAAGGGAGGTGCGGAGGCGTAGGTCGACGGCGGAGGGATTGGGTGGTGATCGTGTGGATTGAGGTTGGGGGTGGGGTTGTAGTCGGAGGTGTTGCATTATTTGCACACACAGAGAGAGAGAGAGAGAGAGAGTGCGGTGCTGGTTTGGGACGACGAGGAGGAGAGAGAGGGAGAGAGAGAGAGAGTGTGGTGCTGGTTTGGGACGACGAGGAGGAGAGAGAGAAGGTGGGGTGCGGTGGTGGTTGCGTTATTTACACATTTACAAGGATTTGTGACACGAAGGAAGGCTGCCTGTGGAACAACTTGTAAACGTGTCTTGTAAACACGCCTTCTAAAGGCGTGTTTTCTACTCACGTGCATTTTGCAAACAGGCTTTCATAAGGTGCATTATCCAAACACGCTTTCAGCCTTTCACTAATTTATTTTTTGGCCACTTTGTATCATAGACAAACACGCTTTCAAATCGTATTAAAATTAACTTAATTAATCCGTCTTAATCCACTGTGAAAACGTGAAACAAAACCACGTTTTCACGTAGTATGGGAATAAAGTTCGAAAACACGCGTTTTATTTAATAAAGTTATAAAAAAAAAACGCAAATCGGTTATATAATTAGCCTGTTTCGTTTGACTCGAACCGAACCGGAATTTACATGGGTTGACCGTGAGAGTTTAGACCTGAAATTTTTTTATATTTTTAGAACACAATCACACGGACCGCTTTGATTGATTTGGAGGAAACATTTGTTTCCGCCAGCGGTGAAAATATTGTTCTCTTCTTTTAATACTGCGTTGTACTTACTCCGTATTTCTTTTTTTTTTTTGTCTATTTATACCTCGTGGGATTTTTTAAGACATTTAAATGCGTTAAAAAATATATGCTATTACTGATCTCACATTAAATACATGCATACACATATTTTACTTCAATTAAGTACTTCATGCATGCATTCCTTACGTAGACATGCACAATAGTCAATAGAGCATTATGTTCTAAAAATATTTTTTTTAAAATCACTAAAGACAAAAATAATTCAAATTTTTGTGGATTATTTTTGTCTTTATTCACTTGGTTAATAATTTTTTACCTTTTACATTCCTCTCATCGAAACGAACCAATAATAATCTATAAAAAAAATCGACGCAAAACTAATATGCAATTTTTTGTTTGTGATAGGCAATGGGGTACATTTGAGTCTTCCTTGAATTTTCTTTTCGGATTTTCTGCTCCTACTTTTGATTTTCTTTTCGAATAGTAATGCTGTATTTGACCGCCTTCGAGGAGAATTGTTGAATAGAATTTCTTGAATTCATTGGAAACTAGTATGCAAGAAAATAATTTCTTTTAAACTCTTATTTCGGCATGGATAACTTATCTTTGATTGGATTAGAGAAAAAATTAATCGAGATATACGTAAACCGACATGAACACCCTGGCGATCGAAAAAACAAATACTAACATTCACCATTCAATAATCAGGTTGGAGATGGATTAGTTTCAACCTTTAACTTCTCAACTGACTGAGGGGGGTGCTGTGCATCCCATGCACAGCACCGTGCTGTGCAGTTACGTCGCTGTCGCACCGGCATCTATCCGGCGATCGGAGACGTTCACCGCGTAGATCTCGTCGAGTACTACAAGTGTACCAAAAATCAATACGATCAGATATCTTTAAGTACGTCATCGAAACACAAATACTTTCAAAAAAATGGAACACAAATGGACATAAACACCGGATCAAAACTATTTTTTTAAGTTATTTATGTTCCGATGAGACACTTAAAGATATCCAATCGAATTATTTTTGGCACACTTATAATAGTCGACGAGGTCTACGCAGTGAACGTCTCCGATCGTCAGAAAGATGCCGGCGCGGCCACGCCGTGGGCTGCACATCACCTACCCCAGGTCCCTTTTCAACCAAGTAGCCCCCGGCTTCACTTCCCCATGCCACATAAACAGAGAGAGGACATTATTACAGCTTCCAAGAGCAGAGCTGCAATTTTTCCCAGACAAGACAATCTAGATAAAAATCGAATCAATGACTTAAAAGGGTGTTTCAATACCCTTATCTAGACTCTACAAAAATGTGTGATGAATAAGGGTATTACCGTGTTAGGACACCATATGGCGGTGTCCTAAGACGATGGAGTAATTGGTCCGAATCAACCCATCAGAAAACGTTCGCAAAACAAAAATAAAGATGCTTCAATTACTATTCATTTTTCCTTTTTTTTCTGCAATTACTATTCACTTTCCCCTTAAAAACATATCCATAGTAAAAAATTAGTTGCACTACACAACGTGAGATAGGAAAGGGTCCAAAGCACACGTGACACTGAATAATCTCACCAAAAAAATCCGGAAAGTGTTGAGCACAGGAAAAGAAACACATGAAATAGGAAAAGAAAACATGAAATAGGACAAAAAAACGACAGCCGATGACTGAAATCCACTCGGCGCACTGTAGCCGTCGGCTATTGTCCCATTTCATAGTTTCTTTTCCAGTATTGTACCTAGTCTTCAAAAAAAACCTGATAACAGAGCCCTAAAAAATAGCAAAACCACCATAACCTACCAGCAAAACAATACAAGGGAACCAAAAATTTGCCATTTTTTCCTCCTCTTTAGACCAGGTAAACCTCCATGCTTGCCTCCTTTACAGATTCACAAACAGGACAAAACCCAACAGAAACATCACAAGACCTGCACGAACAGAGATGCCTACAAGGAAGAAAAACAACACACGACCTTTTCCCATTACACAGCTTGCAATCCATACTTTTACTGTTTCCCCTGTTTGATGAAAAATCGCACGCCGATTCTGCATCAATGGCTCTGTCTCTAACTTGGGTTAGAGTGTTATTGAGCTCTGAGACTTTCGCTTCGTTCTCTTTGGCCTTTCTCTTCCATTTTTGGTTTTCTATTTCTGTATCCCTCAAGCATTGTTCAAACTCCATTGTTTTCTTTGTTGCGATTGCCAATTCTTCCTCTTTTCGCCACATTATGCTCGTCATGTTTGATTGATATCTTTGGACTAGAATATCCTGGTGTTGCCTTGATTCTTTTTGCAAAATAGATTTCAATCTTTCATTCTGTTCGGTCAATCCAAATACTTTGTTGGATCAAACTAATCGCATTCGGTATATATTGAAAATTAAAGCAACACCAAAAACAAAACAATTCACAAATCCACAACACACTCCCTCTATCCAATTTTATTTGTCAATTTTCAAAGATCATGTCATCGGTCAATTGATTATATATTTTAATCTACAATGTTTTTCATAATTTTGAAAATTTTGTATAATAATGAAATCATCGAGAACTCTCAAACAAAATTCATATTGGAAAGATGAACCAAGCGCCTACTCTACCCATGTTCCAAGTTTTCTTTATACTCATGGGAGTACTTTTATTTTATTTTTTTGTTAGTAAAAAGTTTATTTGATTAGTTTCGCCCGCACAACGTTCTTGATAATTTAAAACCTGCTCATCCAAAATTTATCATAGATGAATTCTATATTATGAAAGAACGTCGAACGCAAAATTGAGTTATGATTATTGCATAGAGATGTTTAAGCTGGCTTTCATAATTTCCTTTTAAGGTAGATAGGTATGCACAATATCGTGTGCATATATTATAGTACTCCTACTTTTTTGGAGGTATCTTTGCAATTTGTTTTGGCTGATTGGCATGATGTCGTCTTTATATCTTCCAAAAAAAATTTAGAATGTTCATCCACTTATCACTGAAATTCTACGTCCGTCACTAGTCACTGATGTGTTGTGTCATCTTTATCAACATGCGTCGGCTTGATTTTTTTACGCGACAAATCTGTTTTTTGTTTTTTCCACGCGCGACAAATCTGCTCAACGAGGGTAAAACATGAACGGTTTCAATGATCGAGCTGAGCCCGAAAGGGCACAGATGAATTCTTGTATTCAAAACCAGAAGAAAAAAAAAAAAAAAAAAAAAAAAACCCAGAAACAAAAATCCTTGACAACAACAGGAAAAATCCCAGAAACTGAAAAATTACTACTTAATCGATTTGATTCTGACCTGAAGCTGAAGAACCCAATTAGTCTCTTGCCTCTGCTTCTCGAGCAAAGTTGCTAAAGACTGAGGAAATGCCATGGACGTAAAATGATCACCTCTATTTGATACAGAATTAGAAGCCCCTTGATAACTACTATCAGTTTCAAGAAAATGAAACCCTTGATTCTGGTGAAGAAGGTGAATCTGTTGAAGATTTTCTTGAGTAGTAGTATTACTGAAATACCCATCAGGATTTTCAGAATTAAATTGTGACTCGACAGCCATATCCATTGAGAAAATCAAGAAGAAACAACACCCTTTTTTCAGATCTTTCAAGGTTTATTAATGGGATAAGTACACAACGGGAGATGAAATGAGGGGTAGCCGGTAGGTTAAAAGCAATTGGAATGAAACGCGTGAAGTCTCTGTGTCTTAAGTGGCTCTGTTCAATGAGAGGAACCTTTGCCTTGCCGCCTTCATGGGTTCAACTGAAAAAGAGAGTAACAGTGGGACCCGGGTCATGTAGCGCGGTTTCCTGTGGAGCACATTTGGACCATCCATATTCGTAATTCGTAATTGATGGTTTAGATTCTCGGATTAACTCTTAGCAATAATAATTTATAAATATATCTAAGCTATTAATTGTCGAGATGAACGATTCGGATGTTACAAATGTATGATTAAGTGTGCCCTATAAGGAACCGTCCTACATAGTCCCCGAATCCGTATTATAATGTGATTATCTGAATAGTATCAGATAAAGTGGGATTCTGATCTACTAAAACGAAGAAGCAATTGGGAGAGGGAAAGGGAAAATTGGTTGGGATTCTATCTTTTTTCTGTCAAAAGTCCAAAAAAGTAAAAATAAAACAGGGGAAGTCGGTAGGTGACAAGTACGAATGCAGATTTTTGTGACAGAAAGCTCTCGGGTCAGAGAGGAGAATTTAAAAACTTGTCGAACATTGTGAAGGGCTGAATACTTACATTTTTCTGTGGACAGTGCTGAGCGTATAGAGGCTATGGTACAGAAAACGTACTGATCGCGTTTTGGGACCCATTTTTGGGTCCCACATGAGTGATCTGAACCGTTCATTGTTCTTAAAACATTTTTCCGAGGGGCCCCACAAAATTTCAACTCAATCGGACGGTTGGAAGTGCTCCAACCAAAGTCCCACCGTTCCAACTAAAATTTTTTTGGTTGGAACGGTGGGACTTTGGTTGGAGCACTTCCAACCGTCCGATTGAGCTGAAATTTTGTGGGGCCCCTCGAAAAAATGTTTTAAAAACAATGAACGGTTCGGATCACTCGTGTGGGACCCAAAAGTGTGTCCCCGAACGCGATCGGTACATTCTCTGTACCATGGCCTCTGTACCCGTATCTTTATCCTTTTTTTGTTTCTAACCTATTTATGGTAAGAACCCCGGTAAGTCGAGAGGTACCGACGAGCATGGACAGATGGAGTACCGATTAAACTTGGTAGGATCCCACACAAACAATTTGAATCGTTCATTCATCTTCAAAATGAAATGTAAGGTTTTCGGATCAACCATTTACGCATGTTGGATTGAACTGATTTCTCACGGGACCACTCGAAATATTATTTTAAGATAAATGAGTGGTTTGGATTGTTCGCGTGAGACTCACTTGTGGATCCTCCTGGTCAATTGGTACCCATCTGTCCATGCTCGTCGGTATCTATAGTGGGACTGTGATACGAATTAGACCATATATAGAGGGGGGGGTTTTTCCAGAAGAGAGAAAAATGCATTAATCAACCAATCAAACAAATACAGCCACCAATAGAAAAGAGAAAACAAGAAAAAATATAAATTAAAAATAGAAAAGGAAAAGGAAAAAAGTAAACCGCCAGAGCATGTCGTCACCGTTGTCATGCCGGAGTCACCGCCGTCGATGTCGAAGCCCAAATCTGGCTCCCCTTTATCCAAAAATCAGGATTCCGGTCTTCCATAGGGGGAGGAGAGAAGATCCGGACATCCATGGAGATTTGCCGGCGATTCAGAGGGGAAGTAATAAAGGCGAGGAGAGGAGAGGACGAGGTGGGAGAAGGTGGAAGGGGGCGGTGGGGGAGGGGAGGTGCAGTGGTCAAAGGTGGAAGAGTCTAGAGAGAGAGAGATTAGAGAAAGAGTCTATTCTTGTGTGTTTAAGATGAGTTTCCACTACGGTATTTTCTTAAAGTATAAAAAAAGCGTAAAAAATGCAAGAGATGGGAAACACATCCTTCACAGTTGAAGGCGATAAATATCCATGTACAATTCATATTGTCTACTTTTCGTGGTTTTATACTAGTATATTGTTTTTCAATTTAGGTATGTACATATATGATGTAAAAATTTGACTTAAATTTTACAACGATTGAGACAAAATAATACTAAAAAATACTGTGCCAAAAAGCTCTTTAAAAATTGTCTCATTCTCATAGCATAGTCTTATAAACATCAATGCAACGTGGTGCATTTTTTGACCCTTAGATAACTGCTAGGTGACTGCACTGGCGGCTATGCAAGAGAAAGGGAAAGGGTTTTTTTAAGGACAAAATGTGGAAAACCCGTTCAAATGTGTTGTAGAGAGAGAGTCGAGATACCACTTGACAGTGCTCCGGACACTGAATAATCGCTCCGTTTAGCAACACTTTGTGAAGTAATAAACGTTTCCTGTCTAATAACATTATACATCTACAAAAGAAAATGATTTATCAATGGATTTCAAGCCTGGATTTGGTAAAAATTAACGTCCAAAAACAGACCTGTGTAGAAAAGTGGATGAACAAGGAACCGCTGGTTCGGTTGCTCACTGTAGAACTTCACATGGCCATCATGTTAAAAGAGAAATAGTGGAGTACAACCATACATGTATTTCTTTTCAGACACAGGTATGTTAAGGTTAGGACACGGGGTTGCTGTTGTGCAGCCCCCGCACAGCAGCTGTTGTGCACCATCCGAGCCGTCCGTTACTCGGATGGACGATCCAGATTTCACCTCAGCACCTTTGCATCCGAACCGTTCGTGCAAGATGAAATCTGGGCCATCCATCCGAGCAACGGACGGCTCGGATGGTGCACATCAGCTGTTGTGTGGGGGCTGCACAGCAGCAACCCCAAATCCGTTTAAGGTTGGTTAAAAAAAGACTTGCTCCCTCCGTCCCAGTCCCTAAATGAAAGTCTCCTACGAGAGTTGCTCGCATGCCGCCCAATCCCCAAATGAAAGTCTCCCACGAGAAAGAGTTGCACGCCCGGTCCCTAAATGAAAGTCTCCTACGAGAAAAAGTTGCACGCCCGGTCCCTAAATGAAAGTCTCCTACGAGAAAAAGTTGCACGCACATAATTTTTTGAATTTTGTAATACTAATCTAAAAAACTAGTCAAGATTTTTAATTTGGCTCAAAGAAGCTCCAAATAATATATATAAAAACTTCCTTCTTTTTTCCGAAAATTACACATCTTTTTGTAGGAGACTATCATTTTTGGATATATGAAGTACTCTATCTGTCCCAAAATTCTTGTCCATTTTTGGGCATGCGTGTCATTTTTAAATTGTCTATATTTCTCAATTTATAATATTTTGTAATACGATTTTACAAACTTTATCTAATAGAAATAATAAATATCTATTAAAAAAGGATCCATATCGCTTATACATAGTGGAGAACAAATTGGGACGGAGGGAGTATAGACTCTCTAGTTCGATTGGTAAACAAATAAGAGTATACCACAGGTCCACAACCACCAAAATAAACATAAACACTCGTTCAAAGAACTGCTCACAAAAACCAAATCAAGGTGGGCGGGCAGCCCTGTAGTGCAGCATCCAAGCCCTTGATCTTGACAAAATCAACGGCTCATATTTCATCTTGACATTGGATGGTTCGAATTTGCAAAATGCCGAGATGAAATTAAGACATTTTGAAACACATCCGATGGTCAACATGCTACACTACAGCCCCCGTTTCCACCCACAAGCTGCATAGTTTAGATTAGAGACAGCATCACATGAAATAAGCAGGGTGCCCAAACACATTAAGAGTGCTTCACACAGAACAAAGTATTCAAAGCATACCACATTACCAACCAAATAATCACGGGTGAGCCACCAGAGGGGCCACCAACAAAGGCAAAAAGAAAACCCGCTAGCCGCTAGCCAAAGTCTGACAAGGTGCTGGTATTATTCTCTATAATCTTCCTATATACTCTTCAGTATTTAATCTCGGTTTCTGTTACCAGTTTTCTCATAGCCCAAGAAAATTTCAACACTACTTTTGCTCCATTACTCTAGAAGACTCTCCAACTTCGCTTTCCATTCTGGAATACCACTCACCAATGCGCGTGTGCTCCACCATATCTCTACCAGACTTCAGGTAGCGGATAGGTCTCAAGACACCAAAGACAGCAAGATCAGCTAAACTAGGTTTTGACCCACCTGTTAGAACAGTTAAAAGAAGTCGTTTCAGAAAAGCAAAAGTATTATCTGTCTGAATTTTAGGCGCGATAACAGAAAATGGGAGTTGAACGAACCGAGAAATTTTTGACCGTTAAGTGCATCCACCCATTTCTCTGCAGCTTCGTACAAGGCTGCACGTTCATCAGTGATATTGTGTCTCTTCTTTAGTTTCTTTGACACAAAGTACATAGCCGCAGCTCCAGCATACTTTGCCGTTATTCTTTCCATGAAGCTGAAATTTCCTGTAATCAAATGAAAGCGTAACTATTTTTCTATGTACATCTTTGACTAGTCAATCTGCCATCACTGCACATATTTAATTCTGCACTAGAAATGAGCTCAATGGCACAAGCAAACCAGTATAAATCTCGAAGCAATTATAAGTTGAGAATCAGCATCAGTAGATGTTCCAGCAGAATTGATATATAACTTACCAGGAATTCAGCAATCAAAACAGATCACCCTATGATATAGAAAGGATGAGACTTGAAAACGTCACAAATTTGGTTGGAGTTTTTAGAAAAAGTTTTGAGATATTGTTTGGTTTGGTTTTTGGAAATGACAGTCTTTTAACGCCATTATCTGTGGTGATTTCTGCCTTAAGGTACACTGGCCAAGTACGGTGAACCACCGGTCCCTTGTCTCTCAACCTGTGACACTATTCAGGTGAGTGGTTAATACAATTAGGAGAACCTCCTTGTCCGCATGAACAAGTTTCTCTTACCCTGGTAAGCCTATAGGGATCTATTCACCACTGCCTCACCTGTCTCCACATGTTAAGATAATCCATAGACTCTCTTAGTTGCAACCCCTATTATAATACCCAAACGACTCCATTTCCATTGAGAGGGAGGGACAAAATGAAAATAACTTCTTCACATGTATACTTAGTTATATCACAATAGTGAGCTCTTTTCAAATTCGGCAAACCAAAATAGTCGTGCTTAAAAGTGCTAAAAGTATTTTAAAAGAGCTCCATTCAGTTACAGAACACGTAGCTTTAGTTTGTGAGGACATCTTTTCTTCTTGTTCTTTTTCGTGGTGTGTGTGGGGACTGTGGGGAGCTATCGAAGACCATCAAAGATGCAAAACCTTCAAGGGACAAATTACAATAATTTTTTATGTGAAAGGTTAAAGGTGGAGGGTGAATATCCTTCCCCTTAATGAAATACAAAACAGTTATAATAATCAGGGTTGAACACTGAATATTATTCCCCCTTATGATATACAAAAAAAGTTAGGAAAAACAGGATAACACAATTTTCTACTTCGATGCCACATTCGAACGAAGATGAAGAATGTAAACTCAACTTATTATTCTCAAAAGTCCAAAATCATTCCAAGGATCATCATATAACATACCTTGGGTTGTGATATAGTCGAAAGACTCGAGAGCCTCAGAAGGAGACCGATATATATTTGGTGATAAGACATGCACCAGGTGATTATCCACCCACCTACGTCATAACCAGGGGCATTAACAAAAAGCACACCACATTTAAGATATAGTCAAAGAACCCACAAACTTGTTATCTTAAAAGTTAAAAACACGTCACATCTAAGCTATATCCAAATAACACAAGCTGTCTACAACATTCATTCTAGTTTCAGGAGAAGAAAAAAAGAGGAAGAATGCACGATTCAAGTTGCGAGCACAAATGTTCCTTCTTCTAGTACAAACAATAACATAGCAGTATAGCATGTATATGCATAATGTAAAAAGTAAGTCATACAAGTAATGCAATTAAGTTTTTCCTTCTCCTGATTGCAAATAACACATGATGTCCACAAAAGAAGAAACATTCAGGAAAAATAGGTAATATGGAGAGAAAATTATAACATTCAGAAAGTTTTAGAACATTGTAGAAAGACAGTACCTGCGCCACTCTAAGCTAGAGTCAGGATTCTCAGGATGGATCTTTAAGAACAACTTGTCAATAATTTCTGCACTCATGGAGCATTCACACTCATAAACATTAGCTAAAGTTAAAGTACACTAGTAAGTTGCTTCAGAGCCATGAACAGACAAACGACAGAACTTTCACTATCAATTATAATGACAAGGCTAACTGTTCAACTTCCTAAAGTTTTAACCAGTAAACAGGACGAAGCAACCAAAAGACTTTGATGAAGTACCTGATGAGTCAACCATCTGTTCACCATCAACCATCAGTATGGGGACCTTCTTGTAATCAGACCATTTGATCTCCTTTTTGTTGATGGGATTGACCTCCACAACTTTGTAAGGAATGTCATAGTAATCCAGGAATGCTGGGAGAAGATGAAAATGAAGAACAACTAGTGAGGAAAAGTCAGTAAATACGTGATCAAATCTGTCAATCGGACAGGAATATGCATCAAATATAGGAGAGACAATGAGGACCCATCAATTAAATTAAACCCCTCGTGCTCCAAACCTTTCTCTTCCACTGATAAGCCCACATCCTCTCATGAAATACTCCCCAAATACTTTTGGTAAGTTACTTAACAATTTGTACAGATAGATTAGATTATCCGTTGTCCATCCAAATGCATAGAAGATTTGTATGCTCAATCGACCAATTGAGTAAACGGCTCAAATTTTGCCCTTTCAATTGTTCCCATTCTCTTCCCAATGACATTACATGATATCTGAACGAATGATCAAACATAAAATTATAAGACTCTTTTTCAAATCTAAAACTTTAGAAGGTGGCTGCCTTCTACTCCATCTTTCTCCAGTGCAATACTTACCAAAGGTATCTTCCACACCGAATTGCATAAATGCTATTTGTAGGTGAAATCCACTCTATCATAATGCGCTCAAAAAACAATTATCATTTCTATAACCACATGGAGATGAACAAAACTAAAAATCTCTTTGCCCATAAAAAATAGTATGCAAAACATGACAAATGATTTGCCACCCTGCAAGAAAACCTAACACGGCCTAAGTATCAACAATTCAACATCGTATTTCCACTCAACCAACTCCAAAATTTATATATTTATATAGTAATATGACCATCTCTGAACAATACATTAGAGTGGGCTTCTAAACCCACGTGAATGCAGTATGTAGATATATGCAATTACATATGCAATTTGTGTAATGGCTCATTAAATTGTACTTGGTGTGCAATCTATTGCAATATAAAACCATCTACATAGCAAAGGTAATAGACATTTGTAGGGCTACAAAACAACCGAGATATTCCCGAGCACCTCCACACTCGGCTTGTTATGGACTTGGCCCAGCTCACTTGTTCATAAACGAGTCAAGCTCGAGTTTTAAGCTCGTTTCATTTATAGGGGCTCATTAAGTAATGAACCATGCTCTAGTTAGTGGTAAACGCTTAGCTTGTTGATAGAGGCTCGTTAACTAACCGAGCACGAACAAGTGACCTCGATAGTTACCAAGCCAAGCCGGGCTCAATTACTTGGGCTCGACTTGAGCTCGAGCTAGACTAGTTTTCAAGGAGCTGATCTCGAAAACTTCTTGCTTGGCTCAATTCGTTTGCAGCCCTAAATTGTTATATTTGCAAATAATAAAATCCTAATCCTGTAAATAATCGTGCTATTTTTCCCACAATTACTCATAAGAAATTGTCGTTCACAATTCTCAATACAAATAACATAGAAACCCCAACTAAAAAGCTTCGACAAGTGCTGAATTGGGGGGGGGGGGGGGGGGGGGGAATTACCTTTAACCTTGTTACAGAAGGGACAAGCTTCGTACTGATAAAGGACGACGTCGTTGAACTTCTTGGACGGCGGCAATTCCTTAGCGTGGACTTCTTCGGCGAGCGTAGAGGCGGCGACTGAGAACAACATGGTACCAGCGACGCCGTTGGCGGCGGCGGAACGAGACCAGTGGGTAGAGTGATTGACGATTTCGTGGTGCCAAAGAAAACGAGACTTGAAAGGAGAAGAGCTGCTGCTGCTGCTGTACGGAGCCTTTTGAAGAATCCGGTGGTGGGTAGGGTTGGCGGAGATGGAGAGGGCGGCGGCGGGTTGTGTGGCACGGGAAATGGCACGATTCAGTCCGCTAAACCTCTTCATTGTTAGACTGGCGTATGATTAGTGATTACTCTCTCTGAGCGCGAAGGGCTTTAGTAGGAGTTTCCCGAGGGTTTAAGGCTGACGTAAGAATTTATGAAAAATCCTACCCCATAAAATCAGCTGAATTATTTTATGAGCTTTTCATTTTCAATATTCTAAAATGAAAATCTCGTAAAATCATTTGGTTTTATGAGATTTCCCAAATAATTTTATGGGATTTCTCATTTAGCAAGTTGAGTTTTTTTTTTTTTTTAAAGCCACAAGAGGAAGAAACTTCATTGAACCAAATCAAGCATTACAACCTAAAACTAAGTAAAAGAAGAAAAAACAAAAAAGAAAAAACGAAAAGAAAAATACAGAAAAAAAAAGAGATCGTCAAAGCCTTCGGAAAGTTGTGCCGTCGATGTTGGAAGTCCAGATCTGGAATCCCTAGATCCAACTCCCCCGTTGTCCAAAAATCAGGTTTCGAACACCCAATGAAGGAGGAGAGAAAGACTGCCGCCATGGGGGGTTGCCAGGAACCCCAGTAGGGTGCAATAGAGGAGAGGAGGAGGAGGAGGAGGAAGAAGAAGAAGATGGAAGGGGTGGTGGGGGAGGGAGGTGACCGCCAAGAGCAAACCAAGTTGAGTTGATTTTATGGCATTCAACGTGCTAAAATAGTAAATTCCATGAAATCATCCGGTTAATTTTATGAGATTTTCCATAAAATCGTATGGCAAATCCAGCCTAGGGAAATACCACTTACACACATTTCTCAAGTATACTATACTATGTAGTAGAAAGGAGTTTTACAACATATGACAATTTAAGGCTACTGATAATGCCAAAACCCCTTTTGTTCCTGCCAAAACTCATTTTGTTCCTGCCAAAACTCTTTTTATTCATTGACTGAATTGCCCCCCATCTCTCACTTCCCCCCAAACCCCCCCAAACCCACCTCCATATTCTCCATCTCTCCTTCCTTTCCATGTACCTTTTTTTTTCCGTGCACAGTCGGCTCATCACCATTCACCACCATCGTAAACCTAAGAAAAATTCGAACAAAGATGACTCCAATTATTCTCTCGAACTCCATCTTAGGAGTATTTCACACTTTTTTTCTTCTTCTTTCAAACAGAGTATAAATTAGCGGGGCTTGTTTAATTTAACAAAAAAGCCAAGATAGCCACAGGGCAAATTATATATTTTCCTGCATCAAAAGCGTATTCTTTCCTCATCCATCTACCCAACGAAACCCCAGATTGTTTCCTTGCATCCGATCCAACCCCCCGCGGGTTTCAATGTGCACAAATGCGTACAAATTTCAAAAATTTAAGCATGAACACGTTGTATGATTTTTGAATTTATTTGTATTTCGTCTTGATTCTTGATTCATCTTCACAATTTTTATATAATCTTTGTATATCTGTCTGGGTAAATATACATAAGGTACATCTAGTTTATATATAAGCGGTATCCTATTTAAACGTATACTAGCTCATACAACATTTAGAATTGTTAAAAATCGGTATCCGTGCAATTTAGTATTTCATGTGGGCATCACCATATGAAGATTATTATTTGCAAATCACAAATATGATTACTTGTTTGCAAGACTTGATAGGGTTTGCTTTTGAATAATAATGTTAGAAACTCACTGGATGTTTGTGAAGGAGTAGCAGGGTTCATGAAGAAGAATTCAGCCGAAGCAAACGGATGGTGGTGGTGCATGGTGATGAGCCAACCGTGCACGAGAAAAAAACGTACAGGAGAAGGAAAGAGAGATGGGGAGGATGTGGTGGGTTTGTGGGGAAGAGAGATATGAGGGCAATTTAGTCAAGGAATGAAAGAGTTTTGGCAGGAACAAAAGGGGTTTTGGCAGGAACAAAA
Source organism: Vaccinium vitis-idaea (assembly GCA_963854785.1). NCBI lineage: Eukaryota > Viridiplantae > Streptophyta > Magnoliopsida > Ericales > Ericaceae > Vaccinium > Vaccinium vitis-idaea. The sequence continues at coordinate 34,946,665 of OY978226.1, read as the reverse complement.
GAGGTTTTGGCATTATCAGCAGCCCAATTTAAATCGTTTATTCTGTAGATAGATCTAGACACAAACATTCATTATGTATGCAAAGGATTAAGTTTATCGGGAAAAAAAAATGGTAGCATTCTCAAAATTTTATGTTTTCCATGAGAAAAAATGGATCATTAATTTTTTTTTTCTCCTTTATCAATTGATTTGATCAAGCACTCAAACATGTTTAGAATTACAAAAATGAATGGCTCAAATTGTTAAATAGACTGTGAATAGAGATAGAAATTACCCAAGACTCGACCCCAACCCCGCTTCCTCACTCCAATCCGAGCGGGTAATCCCCTCTGATAAGCAAATGGCATGGGATAGTATTTGCTTCCCCTACTTTGTTTTAACTCAATCCGACTCCATTTATAGTTATTACTTATTTATATATATATGCGTCTGTATAACTTTCACCACTCATCAATATCTTGTTTTCTTACTAAACCATTATGAAGAGAACAAAGTTAAGTGAAAATTAGTATGGTAAATGAGAACCCAATTATTCCCCAACCCTGAAAAGAACGGGGCAAGTATGGGGAAGGGTAAATCTAACTACGTCCAACACCATTGTCATCCCTAACTGAGAAACCCCACATTATTTAGTGATGTGTTTTAAATTGTGCGTACATAGCAAAGCTCTTCCCAAATTGATTTATTTTTTCACAACCGACTACCAAATGCATTTTTTTGAGAGATAAAATTGGGAGATTAAACGAAATGTGATTATGCCAATTTTTTTTTTTAACGAAATGTGATTATGCCAATTTTTTTTTTTAATGCTAACATTTTGATTCATAAAAAGCTTGTATTGTTATGTGTAATATACTAGACTCTTACAAGAGTATTTTCAAAGCACTTTTGGCATTATATTTTTTTATAACAAAAGTACCATGTACATGCACAAGAATTGCGTTCAACCCTTACTAACTAGGGGTGTACATGGTCCGGTTTGGACCTGTTGTGTAGAAATCCGGAAACCAAACATATATAACGGTTCAAAAGAATGGAGAACCATAACCAGACCGATACACGTATAGAATCAAACCACACCAAACCATTAGACTGGTCTGGTTTGGTTTGATTTTCGGTTTTAAACCATGTTAGCATTCAAAAATTGCCACACAAAAAAAAAAAAACCACTAAATTGTTGCAACTCCTCGTAAAACAACTACCATTAACCAACCCACAAATAGATTAAGAAGTCCATCGATAACTAAAATAACTATTAAAATATCATTATTGATATAGATGGCAGGTGCAACATTAAACTTAAAACTAACAAAACTATCAAGTGTGTGTGGGTGTATAGGAGTGTATATATATTATATTATATAACAGACCGGTTCGGTTTAAACCACGGTTCATAATTATGAAACCGGGGATCGAACCAAAATATCCGGTTTCATTTTTTTAGAACCAGACCAATCCAAATAGACCGGTTTGGTCTGGTCGGCCCGGTTTGGTCTGGTCGGCCCGGTTTTCACGGTTTTTTTTTTCCGGTTTTATTGTACACCCCTATTACTAACTATAACTAACAACTAATTAAAGTATTTATTTATTTTTAGTGATTCTTTAGCAAATTTTTTAATTTTGTTGTTACCTTTTTGAATGTATGTGGCTTAAATCTATTAAAAAAGTTAAAAAGTTTGCTAGAATGTTAAAAAAATTGACTATAATTTGAAAAAAAAAAAAAAACCCTCATACACAATAATTCTCTAAAAAACTTAAGGGAAAATTACTCTAAAATGGTAGTGGGGGCAATTAATTGCAAAGACATGGAACACTTTTTGAAAATTGCTCCCAACATGAAACGCACTTTTTTAATTGCATATACATGGTACCCATAATTATGTTGACCGAAATACCCCCTTGATCTGCAATTTCGAGTGCAATGAATTTGTTGAGAAGTGCAACCGTTGTCAATGTAGAGTGCAACAAAAGTGGATGAAGAGTGCAATGATCAGAAAATCTTCCTAGTGTGACTTCAACACACTCCCTTCTTGAATTTGGATAAAGGAGATGTGATTTTCACTTGAGTAAAAAATGTGTAATATGGGTGCAAAGCAGTTATTGAAGAGTGCAACAGTCCTCCATTAAGAGTTTAACAGAAATGGAAAAAGAGTGCAATAGTTAGTAAAAATATTTCCAAAAAGTTTGAATTGAGTAAAAAAAAACGTGCAACATGGGTGCAAAACAGTTGTTGAGGAGTGCAACAGTCCTCCATTAAGAGTTCAACAAAAGTGGAAGAAGAGTGCAATAGTCAATAAAAATATTTCCAAAAAAGTTTGACTTGAGTAAAAAGCGTGCAACATGAGTGCAAAAGCAGTTGTTGAGGAGTGCAACAATTCTCCATTAAGAGTTCAACAAAAGTGAAAGAAGAGTTCAACAAATTCATTGCACCCACGTTGGTCCAAATTCAAGAAGGGTGTGTGTTCAAGCCACACTGGGAAGATTTTCTGACAATTGCACCCTTTGTCAACTTTTATTGCACTCTACATTAACAACGGTTGCACTCCTCAACAAATTCATTGCACTCGAAATCACAGATTCAAGAAGGGGGTATTTCGGTCAACATTATTATGGGTTCTATGTATATGCAATTAAAATTGTGCGTTTCATGTATATGCAATTTATAAAAAGTGGTCAATGTCTTTGCAATTAATTGTTCCTACTACAATTTTAGGGAATTGGAGGGCCTGTAGTGAGTGAGCTCACTACATGCGTGTAGTGAGTGAGCTCAGCCGTCCGATCCGAGATCAATGGTTCGGATCGTCTTACACTTAAAAAAATACTTTTACATTAACTTTAACTCCAATTTATCTGGACCGTTGATCTCGGATCGGACGGCCGAGCTCACTCACTACACGCATGTAGTGAGCTCACTCACTACAGGCCTTCCCAATTCCCAATTTTAGAGCAATTTTCCCAAAACTTAAACAGGACTTAAACTTCTTAAATTAATGGGGCTTTTAGAGGCCGGTCCTGTGAGCAATGGCTCATACTTCACCAAGTCCTGGTACAATTACACACGGAAAAATGCACTGTTAATTGTGAATTAACAGTGCTCATTAAGTCCACGCACGGAAAAATGCACTGTTAAAATTACACACGGAAATCCATTGCTCATTAAGTCCTCCCAATACTGTTAATTGTGGAAATGCACTGTTAATTGTGAATTTTGACAAGAATTAACAGTCCTAATTCCAAAAGTGCAGTGTTAATTGTTGTATCAAAATACTGTAAATTGTGAAAATGCACCGTTAATTGTTAACACTAACAGTGCATTTCAACAATTAACACTTTTTGTTTATACAATTAACACTGCACTCTCGGAATTAGCACTGTTAATGTGTTAATTGTTGTATCAAAATACTGTAAATTGTGAAAATGCACCGTTAATTGTTAACACTAACAGTGCATTTCAACAATTAACACTGCACTCTCGGAATTAGCACTGTTAATTGTTGTCAAAATCCACAATTAACAGTATTCTGAAAGTGCAGTGTTAACTGTTAAAATAAAGAAGTGTTAATTGTTCAAACGGATAAGTGGCAGGACCCAAGAATAAGTGGCAGGACCTGCCCAAGACTCTCTCCCAAAATTGGGACCGGCCCAGCATTTTCCGTAAATTGATTTTGGGTTTACTTTTAAAGCCCACATCTTAAGGCGGTGTAACAAGATTGGGCCCATAGGATCGGCCTTGTAATTAGCGTGTTAATTCAAGGGCAAAAACGGAAACCGGAAAACCCAACCGCGTCAAAGGTCGGCTAACGCTTCCTCTATAAATACCCCCTCACAGCCTCCCAATTTCCCAATCGTTTCTTTCCCATTAGGTCGTGGTTTCCTCCTCGTGAAACCCTAACCCTAATAATTGCCAACCACAGTCTCAGATCCTTCGACTGAGGCTCTCGATTTGCTATTCCGATCACAAGTTCCGAGCGTGCATAGCCTTCGGTTGAAATCCCCACAAAAAAGTAAAAGTTTTTTCGAATAGTTTTGCGTAGATCTGCGCTAGATATACAAAAAAATTTCGTACAATTTTTTTTTGGGATCGATGTCTCGGTGCTTTCCTTACCCTCCACCTGGCTATTATCCAAAGGGAGAGAGGAAGGAGGCCTTGATCGAATCTTCGATTAAGGTTTGTTGAGCACTTGGAACTTTTGCGTTTATGCTCTCTCGAACGCTTGATTTGATTTCGAGATCTGTTTGTGTATTGTGCCGCGAATGTTCTACTTGTACATGTAATCGAAAAGTTTTTTTGTAAAGACATGAAGAAATATTAGTAATTGAATTGTGTGTATGAATGAGTATGAGGAATCATGAGTTCTGTTAATAAATTTTTGTTTTCTTGCCTTTTTGTTTATGGGTTTTAGGGCAAATGTATAATTCTGTTGGTGGGTGTTGTAGAATTTGTGAATAGGCCATGATATATTCATAGTAGCGAGCGGGAAACTTCTATTTTGTTAGTGATTTGGTGATACAAGAGAACTTTGAGTCAAACTCAATGGTCAAGGGGCAGAGAGAGGGTGGAAGAAGTTTATCTGATAGCAATTTTAGATACCCAAGACCCATTCTAGGATACTGGATGATGTATATTCGGTTGTTTCTGCTTGTTGACTGATATGAAGCGGATTTGAGGGGAAAAGGCTGTTGAGAGCTCGTTTTTGCTATTAAAATCTTACTGGAGCTGGTAGTAGTCCCAATATCTTTGCTGGCTTGATATTTGTTATTGGAATTGGGACTGGTGTTTAGAGAACTGGATTAGGTCATTTCAGCAATTCATGCTGCCTATTCTTTGCAAGCAGCTCTAATGCACTGGAAGTGAAAATGAGGTTTTGGTGGTTTTCATTACCGAGGGGGGAATGGTGGGATTTACTTGGAATGCAGGAAGTGCAGCCCTATTAGTTTATTTTAGAACCCTGGTGAGTGTTCTTGTACTTTGTGGTCAAATGGATTATGGATCTAAGTTGGGTGATTGGTCGGTCCTCCATGATTGAGGAGTAACATGGAAGATTTGGTTGAAATATTGTTGTTCCAACTTAGTTTTATGAGGTTGCGAGATTACATGGTTGATGTGATGACTTGTTGTATGGTTTTGTTTGGAACTAATGGGGTTCAAACACTTTTGATGAATTGGTGGACCTATATTTGTTTTGTCCCAGTTTGTGTTTGTATGATCTTGTTATGGTTTACCATTGATATTTGTGCCTTAGGGTCATTGTGTAGAGGAGTTGGTCTTAGGGTTATGCTGTCTATTCACTATATCTATGGTACTGTACCTTGTATACAAGATCCATTTGGAGTCTTGTTTCTCAGATTTGAGTAGATATGTAAACCTTATGTTTAGGGATTGAGCTCAAGATCCAGTGGAGTTTTCGTCGGAAGTTAAACGGTAAAATTGGGAGAATATTGACTAGTGGCTATCTGTTAATATTACTACTGTAGTATTAGTAAATTCAGATGTTCCAAGTTATGTGCTTTTTACCAGTCATTATCTTGCTACAAAAGTAGCCGAGTGGATTTTGATATATCAATAAAGATCTCTGCCCTACGTTCGCGTGGTGTTATGCTTGCATCTTTGGTCTTCCCTTGTCGTCTATTCTAAATTTGTCCTTACTGGTGCTTTAAAGCTCCAGAAGGAAAAGGAGAAGGCCAAGGCAGAGAGGAAGAAAGAAAGGCACAGGGAGAAGAAAGAGAAAAAGAGGGAAATCAAAGTAAAGGATACTAGTGAATTTGGTCATGGTGAAAAGAGAAAGAGAAAGCATAAAGATGAGAAGTCTCACAGAGGGGAAAAAGATAGGACTGATGTGGAAACCAAGTACATTGAGAAGAGAAGGGAAGATGAAGCTGAACAGCTGGAGAGGAGTAATCTCACAGAAGAACATGGACAGCCCGTTTCTCTGCAAAATCCATGCTATTCATCTGACAGTACAGAAAACAGCAACAAAAGGAGGAGACAGGAGTCTCCTGTGAATGGCATTCGTTGTACTCATGGTGAGTTTATTCTTTATTGTCCTGATTGTCAGTATGTTTTTCTTCTGTTATTTTGAAATTTTGGTTTAACATTTTCAAATGTTATGACTATTAAATAGGAAACATATTAAGGATTCGACTACCCTCACTAAAGATCAAAGAACCTGAAGTCGATGAAGAGAAGATCTACGCTCCAAGCAAACCCATTCGAGAAGAGTTACGTTCACTAAAGCTCAAAGAACCTGTTGTCGATGAAGAGAAGATCTATTCTTCAAGAAAACCCATTCGAGAAGAGTTACGTTCTCTAAAGCTCAAAGAACCTGTAGTCAGTGAAGAGAAGCTCTACTCTTTTAGCAAACCCATTCAAGAAGAGTTACGGTCTGCGGTGACTGATGTATGTAAACACAGTGAAGAACAAATTTGTTCAACTTCTGGGGGAATCGGAATCTCTGCTCAAGGCAAGTTGTGTGATGCTAAGGCGTCAACTTCCAAAAGTGGGATTCCAACTGTTGAATCACTTTTCAAGGACCTTGTTGAGAACTGGGTTTCACCGCCTATACAAAGTGAGAGAACAGATCTTGATGAGCTAGAATGGCTATTTGGGCGGAAGCATCCGGGCAGAGAAAGAGCTAAAGTTAGCAGTGACATCTCGTGTACTGGAAGTGCGAACTTGTTGCCCCGTGCCCAGTACTTGCCCGAGGCTGATATTTATGCTTTGCCTTTTACAGTTCCTTTTTGAGCAATGTTCTTTTACCCAAAGTTCTCTGTATAGTTTTCTATATCTCCAAATGTTATTTACTGAGCTCTTTATATTTCGCGGATTTTGAATTACATTGAGAAGATTACATTTATATGACTGGATGGATTATCTTTTAGAGTTGGTTGATAATTTTTGCTTTTCGCATATGAATTGATGAATGCATTAATTCGGTTGCTATTTTAACTGTTCAATATTTTGGTCATGATAAGTGCTTTCGATAGGATTTGGTGTAGTGTTCAAATGCGGTATCGTCAAATGAAAGCCCTTGTACTGGAAAAAACGCGAATAAACATCAAAGTTTTATTCAATATAGGAATCAAAACTAGCTTATGGAGTGATTTTTGTACACCAGATCAAACACGGGCATCCATCCTTGCACACTAATGTATGGCCAAGAAAATAAACCAACAAAAAAACTGTTTCAGAACGACAAATTCAACAAATAAAAGTTTTTACAGGAAAACAAACAGCTAAAAATCAACTCATCACTTCGAGCGGAGCCGGTCAGATACCATCTCTTTGCCCATCACACATGCCAGCTCTACACTAGTAACTCCGCCCCTGGAAACTTGTATTAAGCCCATTCTCAAACTAAATGATCATTTACAAGCATCAGACATTGATGCTACTGTACAAGTCACCCATCGCACCGCCTTTCTCTTTCTGAAACTGAATGTAGCGCGATACACTGGCAAAGAAAGCATCTGAAGCTCGATCCGGGGTTGTGGTGTCGCTTCGCATATTCTTTATCAGTTCTATTAGCCCCTGAATTGCAGCACTTGTAATCTGCAGGTTTCCCTTCTCAAAGAAATAGAGGTACCTGGATCATAAGATGAGTAAATTTAACTTTGACAAAGCAGGCGAGCGTATTCCCCCAAGTAATTACTTTTCTGGCTGTAAAACCGAAATCAACACTTAGATACATTCAAGGCACTAACTTGTTCAGTATTTCTACAAAGAGTGTAATTGGTCCACTGCTGCCCCGTGCAACATTGGCCATCTGTTGTGCAGCATTTGCGATCCTTAGAGAACGCTTTAAGCAGAGCAGGACCCTGTAATCAAACATGGAACCAGTATGTCAGATCTCTTTCGTGTGAAAAAGGCAACTGACACTAAAATTTCAGACAAACTAATGCAGAGGATATTAACATCAGATAAGGCTGATAACCCACTAAGAATGAATGTCCAACAAGTGACAGTATGATCCATGGAATTAGTAGAACCAGACGAACCATGGTTTGTGAATCCCGATGTTAAAGCCTGATAAAAGTTATTCCTCTCTCTAACATCTTAAGCTTATAAATGCATAGGTGGTCAGCATTGTCTACATTTTGTGGGAGTTTGAAATATTTGTCAACAAGAACCTACTGGTATCTTTTGATTAGTGGTCTTGAATTTTTTATCAGATGGATTACAGAATTTGTTGACCTGATTAAAGGGCAGAATTGCCAGAAAAAGGGACACACAAATTAAGATAAAGCAGTTACTAAAGCTGAGTGCAAGGTAATACACCTTTCCCCATCCTTAATTCCATCTTGGTCATCAACCCAAAAGAGATGCGAACATGCATAAACTGCTCTGCATTGATCAGGCTTCTTCAGAAGCTTTGCTGAATACTGAAAAAAGGAAAAAATTTCACGACAAGATGCTAATTAAAAACCAATGAAAAGGAAAGTTACGAACAGAAGGTGTGTTATTACCCCCGTAGCCTTGTGTGTCAAGGTATCCCTATTCTCAACACCAAACACATTCATTCTCTGTAAAGTCCCAATTATTAGGTGAATTGCAGTCACCTGGGCTTTCGAATCCTGAATATTGCACATACTTATACGTGAGAGAAATTACACAAGCCAACCCAATCACAGACGCTTACTCTGAATAACTTTATCAGAGTTACTTCATTGTTGATGAAGTAATCTAGGTAGTTACCGCAACTTCTTCTTCATATAGCAGAAATGCTTGAGTGAAACATTCATAAGCAACTGGTTCAAGATCACTGTCATTGGCAGCCTGAAACAAAAGTTCAAAGCCAAACCTAGGTGAAAAAAAGATTATGCCCCCCAAAGACCATAGAGCCTATCTCATACAGAGGGAAATTGAAAGGAAGTCAATGCGCATTGATCATTAAACTAAATGAGAAAGAAGAATATAGCTGAGTGCAGATTATCTGTTTTCTTCACGAGAGGCACCAAAATGGAAATTTTCAAAATGCATATGAAGCTAAAGTGATGAATACATGAGTATTGGAATTGATATAGTTCTCTACTCCAGCAAAGTATTGATTTTCTGATCCTCATCCATAGTGTGAAAATCTTACAGGAAATATCTTATCATACCAAAATTTCTTATGTAAACAATGTAAGTCTCCATTTACCTCTGCACATTGCAAGTATAACCGCAATGCCAGTTCAGGTGATTGAGCATATGAAAGCGCCTCAATGGTCTGATACAAAATAATGGACTGTGTTATGACAAGCAATAACAATACTGATAAGAGATATCCAGGTGATGGAACAGATGAAAGAGCCTCAATAGTAGGGAAACAAATTAAGAACACAGGTCACTGAGGTCAGGCTACTAAATGCCAGAGAAACACGATATACCCCGTAAACCCACACACGAGGGGTTCACAAACCAGATGCCATAGGAAATGCTTTTGCTACTCATATTTTACATAAAAATGATTAAAATTGTCTCTGGTAGAACAAACAGTAAAAATGTGACCAGAGGAGTGACCTCAAGCAAGTCTTACATGAGTTGTAGTCATGTCCAAATAGACATGAAATACAACATAGAACATCAGGAAAGTAGGCTCGTGACCAAACCATATGGTAAGCAATGCAGCATATATACGGAGGAAATGCAGAGCATGCCTGATTTAAAAGCTGGAAAATTTTCTTTGGTGTTGCAGGAACTTCTTCTCCGTCTACTTCTCCATCTTGACCTTGCAGTCGTCTGATCAACTGCAAGCCATAAATGATAGTTCAAACTTACACTCCTCATCAAGCAACATACATCGAATGTAACTCCAAAACAAAAACTCTAGTTGCACTTGCACATGTTTTCGTTCTTTTAAAAAGGTGAGGGAAGAGCAATATTGATATTTGAATTATACAAACTGTTAGAGCTTGTCCCACATTGGTTAATTATACAAACGATTCAACGCATACGAGTCTGGGCGGCCTCTCCACTCATTGCCAATTGGTTTTGAGTTGGATGCTTTAACAAGGTATTAGAACTGGGCTTTTGGAGGCTTTTGGACATGACTCTATGTCATTGATGGTTGGTTCCCCTTTATTTGTCATTGATGGTTGATAGTTGTCGTATGTGTTGAATCGCTTGTTTACCTATCCACGTGTGGGTCAGGGGTCGCACGTGCAGGGGAGTGTTAGAATTCGTCCCACGACGGTTAATTATAACCTCCAAAGCTAGTATATGAGCCTAGGCGGCCTCTCCACTCACTGCTAATTGGTTTTGAGTTGGATCCTTTGACAAAAACAAACATTTAGCCCATGCTACGTGTTTGAACAAAATTGTCATACAACGGAGAACGAGTGAACGACAGGCAAAACTTGTGCCTTCAAAGTTAATGAATTTAATGTGTACCTCACCTTATGGCAATTGACGAAATATTATCTTTAGAGTCATTAGATTGAAGTTTCTATTATTAGACAGGAAGGGCATCAGGAATGCCATCACAAGTGAGTGGCATGCCTCCCTCCACCCCAGCCACCCTAGCAGTGTGAAGATGCGAACAAAACCGGATACAGGTCAGATCTGTTAGATTCTGGTTTATGAATATTTTCGATTTTTAGCTCTTTTCAGCTGAATAAAGGCATGTACAGGTGCCATCCACACTACAGCATAAAGCCTAGTAAGTGATCTTTATTTGTCTAGCTCATTTAAAAGGAATTCAAGCAGACACCAAAAGTCTCCAGCACTATCCCAGAGGTCAGATGCAAAACAAAGGAGCCAATTTTGGTAAATTTGAAGTTGCTAACGAGATCTAGTGGGCAAAAGCTATAAAAAGTTCAAGACACTAACACATTAGAGTATAATATGGACTCTACAAATACATATTTTGATTCCGTTGCTATGTAACTAGTTCAAGATGTCAATTGAAACTCTTAATGTTCGACATCATGCCATAATGAAACAAAAGAATGCACCTAGAGGCAAAACAAACCTTGAGTGCAGAAAAAACAAGTGAAGGAACAGTAAAAGGAAGGCGTTTTGGACCTCCAGTCATAATGTGTTTCCTCACAGTACATATAATCTGGAAATTACGACAAAAGGAGTTAGTAACATCCTAATAAGGGGAAGAAAAACTGGCAATTTGTGAAGACCCATAAACAGCATCGTCAAGCCGCATCACCACAAGAAGTAAAAGAAGCTAAATGGGGAGCATTAACGACGAACCATAAAGCATTGAAATTGTATCAAACATGCTGCATGCCTGCTGTTCAATTAGACGTACCCAATACCGGTGCCACAAGTCCCTTTGGGTTGAGACTCGATATAACATAACGACATATGTAATGATATTAAATCACGAGGAAGCCAACAGAAATACATATAATCAATTCCCTTAATCATCAACAAAATCAAGATGAACACATGGAATCACGTCACTGATGAATCCCAAGGCTTGCAAAGCAGTCAGTAGACACAGCACACAGAAAGCAATAGCCTCTCAATTATCAATCAACTTAATTCAAGGACAGTGCTGCTCAGTTTACTGAAGGTGCGCTGGAGTAAAACATAATGGAACCGTAAAAGTTATGATTTCCTAACTCTGCATTGTACTTCAGAAGGAAGAACCAAGATATCTCAAAACAGTTTTGGGAACCAATCTTAACTATAGTAAATTGAACAGGTAAATTTAGTTTCAAGGCATAAGAAAAGGGAGAGAGCTCCAACACATTTATTACCTTTAACATCTCCTCCGGGTCATCATTATATAACATGTGTATAAGGCGAGCTACAGAATTTTGCTCCTCCTTGAAATCCTCCTCATCAAGCTATTGACAGAAAGAACACCACAGCAACGGATAGAAAAGTCACCATATGCATGACGAACAAAGCCAGTGAGCAATTTACTATACGGGCAGACAAAGTGCATAAAAAGTACTTTAAGATGATCAACATAAAGATAGAAATAACTATTAGCAAGCTGCAAGAGTGCCTTAACAGAAAAAACAGTTAAAACCCCATCTAGAGAAGCTTCTAACATGCACCTCATCCACTGGAGTTCCCTCGAGATCCTTGATAAGCCCTTTAATCAATTCAAACAATACCTCAACCTGAAATACAGGATGCAAAGCGCTTATTTTTAAAGCACAATTGAAATAGGAGAAACTAAAAGCTAACAAACACGAAGCTTACCTTATCAGCAGTCGAAATGCAAGTGTTATTTGTTATGATGCTTTGAATTATAACCATTGCCATGACTTTATTCGTTCCATCATCAAGGTGGTCCATCACACGGGGATAATTAGAAAGAGTCAGGGCAGTTACAATATCACTGTACTTTTCCAACGGAGCACTCAAAAGTGCAACAACTTGTTTTGTTGCTTTACTATCTTCAAGCTTCGCTTTTCCAGAAAGTTTCTTAACACACGCTCCCTGTTGATCAATAAAGCGAGAATGAAAGTCAGCGTGAGCATGACCAAGGGTAGGCCACATGAGATGGCATCTAAATATGCACACTCTAGGTAGCAACATCTCACAAATGATAACTGCAGGTGTAAAGAGAATAATTTCCATCAGAATAGTTCAAAAGCTATGGGATATCCGATGACATATTTTTTTCAATTTACTTCATGAATACTCCCTCTACCTTCAATTCCTTTCATCAACTCTTGCGGTTGAAATGAGAAAAAAAGGATTGACAAAGCAAGAGCAACAGAACAGTAAAAAGATATACATGAGCATTTTACAGCAGCCAAATGGCAGAATACAATTCAGAGTTTTGGAACCACGCTTCTACATTCCAATTGGACAATCTTATCAACATGAGGAGTAACATACCAGCACTTGATCCACGTAATCAAGCCGATCAGGATGAACACGGAGAGTAAATGTAAGAAGAGAGACGTACAAAGTAATGGCACCAACAACAGGCATATCAACCTGTGCTTCTATCACCTGTCGTCATAACAAAAAACGTCAAACACTAAAATTGCCGAAAGAAGGGCATTATTTGGTAGTCACGACTATAGGTTGTACATAGTCGCAACTTTTACTATAACAGAGAGTTTCATATCTTTCAATGGAAAGTATTCTCTAAACCATAAAAGTAATCTCCTATCTTCTCTCATTTCCCTATTATCCTTATACTCCCTGTTTTTTTCTGACATAAGTGAAGTATGCAAGCGTAAGTGATATTTTTCCTCTTTCTAGAATATGAGTTCGAGCATCCACTAAACGTATCATTATATGTAGCATAATAGCCACATATATAAATGTGTATGAAATATTCACCAGATACAACTATATATGAAGAACATAAAAAAAGCCAAGGATCACAACAAAAAAAAGCTTGATAGCATTCAAAGATTTCATAAGGGTGATTATAAATTTAAAAAACGCTCGTAAGGGAAACCAAGTCCCAGGGGCCACCTGTGAGATAGTCCTCTTTTTTTTTTTGTCCAGAACCTGTGAGACAGCTCAGTTATCCATGAAATGAATCAAAGAAAATTAGTTGCCATCTGTAACTGTGCTCTCAGATAAGCAGAATGAAGGTGAATCGACAGAACACGATTTGGTTCCAATCATACGTAATTAGGAATCATCTGTTACAAACTATTGTAACTTATTAAAAAACCAATTAGTATGTACTTCTGCAAATGAATCCCAGATTGATAGTTGTGGAAGGACTTGATCGGAATCAAGGTTGGGTCCGTGGGGAGTAAAAAAAATCTGTATGGCACCACCAGGCTTTTGAGAGAGAGAGAGAGAGTGGTGATTAGGCTTTTATACTCCTTCCATACGTAGGACAAAAGGTCACATGGACCTTGCCTAACTATCTTGTGATGATTACATAACAAGGTGCATGCCTAGGGGGAATCCCCAAGTGATATTTTTGTTCCTGATGAGAAATCAAATTATTACAGCCTAACTTGATGCACTGGAAGGGTGATGTAATCGTTCTCTAAGTTGCAGGAAGCTATGGTGTTGTACCCCTGGTACAATGCCCAAGCAGAACTTCCTCCCTAGCCTCCAAACCACTAATCCCCAGGGGACCGCGGGGCTAATGCCAAGCCTTAGACCTGCTTATTAGGACTAGAGCTTTTGTGGACTTGAGAAGGTGATCTAGTGCAGGTCCCTCAGAACCATGCTACATGTACCAACACATGCCATGAAGATTGATGTGGCATTCAAACTATGAATTAAAGTGTTCAATTTTATATAATAGCAAAAAACAATCATTCATGAAATGTCAAATGTGTCTATTTGGTAAAGATGCAACCGAATGGTTGCCATATAGTAGTTAGCTAAGAGGTGAGATACGCACAACAGAAATGAAAATGAGAGTGACGTTTAACTGATTATAGGTGCAATAACATTTACCTTCCCAATGGCACTGCTTAACTTAGCAAAAGCTTCCACTTGCAAAAAATCTGGTAACAGCTGCAAAAAATACCACATCAATAAAGTATGAAATCAGAAACTACAAAAGAAGAATATGAAAAAACTCACTTCTGGACTCGAAGCTGCATAGTTGGATAGTCTCTCCATCAGTAGTGACAACACTGTTTTGATGTCAACCGTCGGCTGAAAATAAAAATGATGGCATCGTAAGGAAAATGCTTTTAAACTGTTGCCTAGTTTAAGCCCATCATGACAAAACAAAAGCATCCAGGGCACCTCACCAAAATAAGAGGACCATATGCATAAATTTATTCCAACCTCTTACAGTATCCTCATGTCAATAGGAGAAAAAACCAATCAATTCTGTACATGAAGTGCCACCAGATTTACGGAGAATCTTACCCAGATGAAAAGGTTAACAATTCCAAATAACAAATATCCCCCCATTATTCGAGACTATTTGATATCCCTAATTAAACAGAAGATATTGGCCATTTTGGAACGAAAATCTCCTCATAGGATTAGGTTTCCATCTAGTTTTGCAACTTAGCTACCGACTGTAATTGATACTACTGCACTTGGTGATGGATACACATCCACTTAATTAGTAGGAACAAGCAAAACAACCAGAGCAGATAATGATCTAACTCATTTGAGTAACTCCCTATGCATAGTTCTGCACCCTATGAAAACAATAAGATCAATATAGACAGCTATCCTTAAGTTCAAATAGCCATAATAACTATAGTCTTGAATATGAAAGACAGAAATTCTAGTTTATACGACACTAATGTCATGAAAAAAGAAAAACCAAATACTCTTTTTGGATTCTTCTATTTGCAGAAAAAACATCTAAGATATACTTTGACTATACGATCCTGTTACCCACCTGAAGTTGAGGGCAAGCACCCAACAATGTTTCAAGAGTTTGCAAGTGGTACTCATCAGGAAAGACCTGAATTATGCAGTCCATCAAATAATACTGTGCAAGCTCATCTTTACAATTGACGACCTGTCAAAATTTTTGGACAAACAAAGAAGGTAATAACATATCACATATCATTTTATATTCTTCCAAACCAAATAAATAACTGTAAGTTGAACTAGATTATTGACCTGCTCCAAAACTCTGGGAAGAACAGTATCTTTGTACATCTCAAGGTCAACACCCTCGATCTGGCTCAGAACGTGCAAATTCTTCCCAACCTGGAAATTCAGGGATGGCAGAATAATACCTTTGCTGAAGTGTTAAGCAATCTTATGTATCAAAATTAACCGGCTTCGGAACAAAGTTATTACCAGATCACGAAGCTCGTTCCTTTCCTTGTCCCGTTTCTCTATTACCCGGACCGGTCCCTGCAGACCAGAAAGCCCGATTGAAGGCCTCAACTCAGCATCACCAAAGAGAATGAATGTATCACAAGCACTATAACACCTGCATGGCCAAAAATCATGCCTTCACGATTCATTACCTTTGTGGCATGTAAGAACCAGGGTGCCATGCATGTCGAAACAAGAGAGCAAATGGATGAAAAGTATTTCAACCCACCTGAAGCTGCATCCGAACCCAAAGTTTATTCATCTCTGTGAAGTTTTGCAGCACAAATTCTACAGCATCCATGATGGTGTCAGCATCTCTGCAGGAAAACAATGAAACAACATAAGTCGCCATTCAGAAGTCATGGCCAATTATACACATTTATGATAACTCACTCACACATAGGATTTCAAGATTTGAGCGAGATCAACCCATAATTAATTCACTTTTTCCTATTCAATTAGCACTTTCACTAGCCAATCATCGTGGAGAACAGACAATGTGATCCCTTTACAATCTCCAAGAGATAAATTTGACTATTCTGAAAAAAAGAGTCTGTCTAGTAATGAAAACCAAAACCTAAGAGTTCAGATCTATAGAGCTTGCAAAAAGTAATAGTTGGAAAAAAATAAGATAACACAAGGAAAAATTAGCTTAAATTTCTCCATGAAGAAAATCTTAAATGAGTCAACCACCACTTTGAGATAAAAAAAAAAGACAAATAGTTACATGGTTTTAGCTTCCGATACACAAAAAGCAGTACAAAGGAAAACAATACAACAGAAACCCTGGTTGGTTTGATAATATTCTCTACTTTAGACACCTTTTTCTTTGGGGATTGTAAGAAAACAAATTAAGGAAACACCCAGAGAGACCAGAACTGAAGTGAAAGTCTCACATTCTATTTATCTTCCTATTATTCAACAAAGTTGACCTCACCACCTCATAATAAGTCAATAGTGTTAGGCACCCAATTTTAAATTTCAAGATGTGATTAGAAAGAAGAGTATGAATGTCATACAGACGTAAGCAACAACAACAAAGAGCAAAGTAAGTGCCAAATACCCTATAGAAAAAATCAGGTCCTAAGAGGGTGAGGATACTGATACTAATGTCTTTTCCACAAGAAATTCCAATATCTCATCGCCTCTAACAAGTTAATGCTTACTGAATAATGGGGAAGAATATTTGACATAGCTCACCAACATATAATGGTAACAAGGGGATACTATTCGTTTGACCAGGATATCAATTCTAGAAAAGACTGAAATTACTAGAAGTGGAACATATATTCAACTATCAATTTTGGCGTGTATGTGTGCACGCGCGCGCGAGAGAGAGAGAGAGAGAGAGAGAGAGAGAGAGAGAGAGAGAGAGAGAGAGAGAGAGAGAGAGAGAGAGAGAGAGAGATTTGTCTAACCGGAGGAAAGTAGGGAAATAAGTGGAAAAAGGGGAACTGTACTAAAAAGTTGGATTCTATGACTCCGAATACATCCTTTATTTCTCCATCTCTCTCACAACAGACTGAAAGATCTTATGGGCACAAATGGAAATTCACATAGCCGATGCAATCCTTTTTTCAGTTGTTGCACCAAACCGATAAATAGCATACCGGTAGATTCAGACCATAAAATCAAATAGTACAAGTTACCACAAAAAAATGAAGTGATAGAAATAAGCAGGTGACCAACTTACCCTTCACACTCAGAAACAATATCAGGTAACTTATCTCTACTGATTTGAGCAAGATAACTCCTCAAAAATAGCCCACGAATAGGATGCTGAACACCACGACACATTTCGACAAGGTCTTTCAACACATCCTTAGCAGGGGCATCCTTCGATTTAATGTAAACAGATCCTACCGTGCAAAGAAGATACCTGACAGATCACGAACAATAACTTCACACATAACCAAGGTATTGTCTGGGAAACTGCAAAAGTAAGTGAGGAACTGAAAGGCACGCATGTGCGAATAAAAAAGGTAAAGAAGATCAAAGTACCAAACACTAAACTCATTTGCTACGCTAGTTACCTTTAAAGCTAAATGCTTAATATGGTATAAGCATTTCCTAGGGTGTACAATAACACTTAAATGGCACTAACACATCAATGTATAGGCCCCACCGACTTATGTGCTATTTAGCGTCCCTGGCAATACTCTCAAAAGACACCTCTAATGGGTGCGTTATTTATTGTAATATTGGTGTGCGCTAAGAATTAGCACGTAGATATGTGTTTTAGATGCTCCAATGAGTGAGTTATCTTTGTCTAGAGGGTGCTAGGACGTGTGCCAAGTTTGGATGATCACTTCATCTATTAAAATATTAATTTTTTCCTTAACTTTTCCCTTTTCTTCTAAATGAGCCGTGCAATTTCAGAAGAGGGGGGAGAGAGAGAGAATGGTATTATAATAATGAGTACCTGGTCAACAGTAACTCAATAGAGTTATTGAGGTGTTGTAGCAAATGTAAACTACATAGGCAATTGTTGAGACTGCTAGAGGCTGTAAAAGAGGATTGGCTAGCTTTTTGCTAAATTTTGACATTTGTTGAGTCTATTGTACATGCTCTTACACGGTCTTGGGTAGATCTCAACCCCAGAAGCTAGCTCATGAAGTGAGGGTGCCCTCATGCTTTTATACTTCATATTAGTAATTTGGTACCCAGGCGATGGGGGACTTCGCTTCACACCCTCCCTCACGCGCAGCGTGCTCACTCGGAATGCTTTTATACGTGTAGGCCACAGACACCAACCATGCTCATCTCTAGTATTGAGCTCTGATATCATGTTACACGGTCTCAGGTAGAACTCAACCGCAAAAGATGGCTCATGAAGTGAGGGTGCCCTCACGCTTTTATACTCCATATTAATTTGGTGCCCTCACGCTTCGCCACAATTTCCTTTTTTGAAGTATTTTTTGCATAATTTTTTTATAGGTATTCTTTAAAAATTATAAAATTTTGAAACTAATTAAAAGTAAGAACAATTTTCATTTCAATAACACTAAATTACGGTGAATGATACCATGTGATAATGATACTATGTTCGTCGAATGATGTGATAAAAACAATACTCGAGATTAATTTTTAAATTTATCAAAACCGTCCCATTAAAACTCGAATGACTGGATTTAGAATTAAAAAAATTATCGAACCAAGATTTCTTTCATAATTCGGCTCCCACGAATTTCGATTCGAAAGGTGGGAACAATTATTATGAAATTAATACACACACACACATCCATATTTCAATACTTACAACTTATATTAGCACATGCTTAACCATAACATTGAAGTATGCATTCAATTCCTAAACTAACACACTCGTAACAGACACCAATGGGTCCCACTTTTAGTATTTTTTACAAGTTACTACACATTTTTGCACAATTTTACTAAGAAGTGAGAACCCATTGGAGATGCTCCTAGTCACTCATTCCAGTCAAGGTATCGATACGAAGTCAAACAAGAGAATTAATTAATCAAAATCTTCACCCATGAAGTTTGCAGTACATAATTTCTACAAGAAACCATGAACACAATTTAGACAGAATAAGAAACAAACGCTAACAGGAAAGGCAAAATTTATAACAAATACATGAAGCTTCTGGTAAAAATTAAAAACTTGCTTATTGCTGACTACGAAGAGGATACGATCAGTTAAAAAAACGATAAAAATGATACAATTGGACGAAACAAAATTATGTAAAATTATTCAATTTATGACCATATCTGTAGTGATGATTATTCAATTTATGACAATATCTGAAGTGATTCCAAACTTACAGTCTGGGTAAAATATTTCCTGCATGTTGAACGAGTTCGTAAAGGTCAGCTACGGAACAACCATGTCTCTCTTCCTCTTTAAAGAACATCTCGAGTTTTCTCAATTCATCAAATGCTCGCATATCTGACACATCACAACAGTCCAAATTACATTCGACAAAACAATAAATTTCGATTGAATTTCAAAACAGGAAACAAAAACAACTAAACAATGATCAACATCCATACATAGTTCAAAGTATTTATGTGGAGACAGTCTAGATGTTCGGAGTTCGGACAACAATTGGGCCGAGTACTTCAGGGCTTCTCTCAGATTGTTCGCGTCCTGATAAATCCACGAATCAGTAATTGGATCAATGTCAGAGCCAAGCTTTCAATTCTACTCAATCAATTGAAGAACTACTATTTCGATTGATGCGTTTCAATTAATTACCAGTGCACGATGCATGTAGAAAGCGTGGTGTTGAATTCCTGCGATGCCTTCGGCGAGCCATTTGTCTTCGTCCTCCATTCCGTCCGCGATCATACTCTCTCTCCTCTCTCTCTCTTCTGGATTTAGAGTGGTTCTCCGAGGACGAATTCGGCCAATTGAGCACCCGACACGACACGCCAGCGATGATCCAATCAAACCCGAGTCCTAATTTTTTTTCCCCACTAACCCGTTACCCGAACCCCGAACCCGCAGTTTAAGTGATAGTACAACGTTTATTATCAATTTTTTTTTTACACTCAGGTTATCCGGGCTAGTTTATAGGCGCCTCGAGATCCTCGACTATTTATCTTTCCGGTCCAATCAAAGGCGGTTTGGGATCGTCTGCCCCCCTTTTCCTACCCCCCATCTCTGCCCCCTTGTCATTAGATTGCCATGTGTCCCCCACAAAATCTCAACCCTTCATTGAACTTGCTCATGTTTTCCCCTTCCCTCTTTCTCTCTCTCATCCACCACTCTCTAAAACAGAAAACCTATTTCTTTTCCATTGGTCTGCAGCCAAGCTTATTATCATAAATCAAATCTGTATATGGGTTGTGTATTTAATCATAAAACGAAATAAATCTTGAATTTGCTGGGTTAAGGTTTTGGTTTTGTCTAATTTTACATGTGGGTGTGTTTTTATATCACAAAATTATGGTTTTAGAATTTGGATTTATAGTTCAAAATTCCAATGACCGGAGTAAACTGGGTATTCGGGGATGGAGAACCACAGTGATGGAGAGAGAGAGAGAGAGAGAGGAGGAGGAGGAGAAAACATGTGCAAGTTCAATGAAGGGTTAAGATTTTGCAAGAGACACATGGCAGTCTAATGATAAGGGGGCAGAGATGGGGAACAGGCAAAGGGGGCAGAGATGGGGAACAGGCAAAGGGGGCAGACGATCCCAGTTCATCAAAGGCACATCATCCACGCCGGGATTAGGAGGATTCACAAGAAATTTCTCTCTTGTGGCCTGACCTCAAGAGGTTGCCAAATTTTGAACTCAAAATGTCTGAATTTACAACTCATCCCTGTTGCTACTTTAGGGTACCATGATGTCAAAAATCTCAACCGATTGTACTTGGCACCTTGGTTGCATTTCACTCCATCTCTATACTATTTATTTAGGATGACTGATGATCTATAAAAAGGTTTTGGGGATTATATTTTTATTTTAAACTGAATATTTAACTTCGAAGAAATAATTTAACATATAAATCTTAGAGAATATCGATATGACAATATTCAAGTGGATGGAGTATATTACAGCAATCAAGTTATTTTCAACAAGCACCGATGAAAATCCAAAGTCTGCAATTGAATACTATTTATTTCCGACAACGTTTAATGAAATCATACAGTAACCTTTTAGTTACTTCGGTGAAGAACTCCCAGAACAAGAAGTTTTGAACCCTTTATTGTAGTACACTAATACACAAATTGTAATACCCCGGTTGGATTGACGAATATTTTGCATTGTTCACAGTGTTCTGAAATCGGTCAAGTCGGCCGACTAGTCAGCCAAAAGTCGCTAGTCGGAGGTCCCTTGACTTGATCAAAACCCGACTAGTCGGCCAAAAGTCGCTAGTCGACAGCTGACCGACCTAGGACCAACTAGAGTCTTTTAGAACCTTGATTGTTCAAGCTCTTTATTTCTACAATAAAGAGCATTCTCCAATCTCCATCTCACATCTTAAGCAGCCAATTCATGCAGAAAACAAAAATAACTTAAGCATGTGCATGGAAGGAAACAAACCTTCTTAAGTTACCTGAATCGCATCTAATTAATACACGGGAAAGATCTAAACAAATGGAACAACAGAGACATAATCGATGTCAAGGACAAAGTGTCAACCAATTACAAATCCTAAAATCCATTACAGCCGAGTACAAACCACTTGATTCTTCCACAGGAAATCCCTAGCAAGTCAGTGGAGACTATACACACCAACGGTTTGATTCTTGCGAAAAGGGAAAGCTTCCGCTTGAGAAGTGATATCGCAGCACCACAGGAAGCCAATACAGACCATCTTCTCTCTCTCCATCTGCTATTGCCGGATCATAAAAAGGAGCAGCCCTTTTGTGTCTTTCTCTTCTTTTTCTTCTGCTTGGGTGGTTGGAGCACTACCTTGATGGCTGCGTCGAAAACTGCTTTCACATTCTGCAGTATCAAGGAAATAGCATAGACAGTATCAGTCACCGTTCAGAAGAAAATGCACAGATTTTAACTGCATTTGGGCGAAGAGACGTGGAGAAGGGAGATATACCTGCTGCGTCTTTGAACTACACTCGATGTAGGCAGGAGCTCCAATGAGTTTCTTTAGTTCTTCTCCCTTCAGTAGAAAATGAAACACATCCATAAATACCAAACTCCGAGACTCGGGAGGAAAAATTTGGATGTGGGGAATAATGTTCTTTACCTGAGCTGTCGTGATGGGCACTGCACCAGGGTGGTCTATAAAGAACTGCTTATCATCCCTGAGATCTGCAGGCCAAGGAGAGTACAAACATGAGGCCAACTTCCCACTTTCTAGCAAGAAGAGGATGTCTACTATATGTATCATGATTCATGACTAGAGATAAATGCAACCCAAAAAATGTTAACGATTAGTAAAGGCTATATTTCTTGAGCCCAGTAAATGGACGAAGATGAACACCCCAGCGACAATAAAGACAGAATCCATCTCTGAGGAGGAATTAATCAATTTTTGAAGATAATTACGAGATCAAGCAGCACTTAAAAGGAAGAATTTCTGTTCTTTTAGTGCGGAGAAGACTACAATTTCATACTCCATCAATGACTGTAGAAAGAAGAATGAAGTTTAAGAAACTTCCCCAAAAAAATAGACGGACTTGGCTCAAATGATATACCCAAGTCAAAAATATCTATCACAATTCGCTCCCCTTGCTTGCTAAAAGCTCGTTATGTATACAAGCAAAACTTGAACCGATTATGAAGGTCATTAGTTCTCTAAACTTGTCTTGAAAAAGGTAAGTGCTCTCTAGGATTGCATAAAAACAAAGCTACTTAAGCATTCCCTAGTGATCGGCTCAATTAAAACACATAAGATTGCAAGAAAAATGATCATACCAAGTTTGAACAAATTTTAAAGCTCATAACATTTTTGACTAATTTGACCAACCATTTATCTGGCTTGACTTGGCTCCTTTGAACTCCCAATCATAAGTATGTAATGCGAGCAAAAAAGTGCAAGTAAAACACAACCCTTATTTGGCAAACAAGAAGATATGTGCAACTTTTCAGCTTCAGCAAGCATAGCATCATATCTAAGAGTGAAAATGTTGATGTGGGCATGAACACCCAATAAGGATAAGGGAAGCCTCATTCACACAGAGTATCACATGGATACATCAACCAACAATTTCTATGCACACATTTAATTCACCACACCTAGAAACTACGTAATTAAATGGAAGAGAGTCATAAATTGTTGGTAATTATAATCTGCCTAATAACGCGTAGGTTTCATTCATTACTTGAACCAAAATCCAAACGAAGGACCAAGTAATCTTTCTTACTCAGCTCTGTGGAAGCGAACAGGGATCCCATGAAATTAAAGAACTCAGATAAGAACCGACATGAAAATGAGAAGAGTACCACGGCTACAATGCGATCATGATACTGATGTTTGTTTTCCAAGAAAAATTGCTCACATATGCTACCAGAGAACCAACACAGCCGGCCCAAACAAAAAGGAACAGAGAGTGAATAGCATCCCTTTTTCTCCATTCCTATCACAATGCATAAAACCTCTGAAAATGAACCAACTGCCTCAAGTTCTCAATCTTGAACAGACTACGTGGCTCCCACTACATCCTTCTTTAACTAATGTCATACTATACAGCTCCGGAAATACCTTCCACAAGGGGAAACCAGACACCACACAACTTCCCAACCCTCACCCTTCTCCCACTCCCAACAACAAGTAAACTTAGCAATGGCTATCCTCCAACCCCTTTTTAAATCCCTCCCGAAGACGCACTCCATGAGAATCTGAACATACCTCCCACTCACCCACCTCGGAGCCTTTGTAGGAATGAAGACCTTCATAAATAAGGGCCTTCCATGGCATACCTCTACCACCACTTGCCCGAAATAAATTTCATTCAGACACTCAGATGGATGCCAAACCTCCAAACCTCCAAACCTCAAAGGCCATAAATCCAATCTCAATCAAAAAGCAGAACTTCTCTTCTTCTCCCAAACCTCCCACAAGAAATCCCATTGGAGCTTCTCCAATCTTGTGTTTGTTGATAACGGGGAAGACATTAAGAGAATATTTCCTATGAACCAATAACCATGAACTCACACCAGATGGAATATTCCAAGACAAAACAACCAATAATGAATAATGATGAAGAGCAAAACTACAGCGTGATGGTCTAAGACTCTAAGTGACACGAGAGTATCTTACCAAGCTTTGTTCCAACAAGAATTATTGGAACACCAGGTGCGTAATGCCTCAGTTCAGGAATCCACTGAAAATAGAAGTCAAAGAAGAAACAAGCTGTCAGCACATCATTAATTCACATCAAAAGATAGGAGCTGAAAAGTTACAAACCAAGGGTCTTAACCTTTTTTGCAACATTTTCATAACTGGCCTTGCTAATGAGAGAAAATGCAAGAAGAAACACGTCTGCTCCACGGTAACTTAAAGGTCTTAGTCTGTTGTAGTCCTCCTGACCTGATAAATGGTTCATAAAGTCGACCCCAAAAAAGGGAAAAAATGAGGCTGTGTAGAAAAATAAAGGAATATCTGGTCCAAAAAAATTGTATTTTGAACTTACCTGCAGTGTCCCATAAACCAAGATTGACGGTGCTCCCATCCACAACCACATTTGCACTAAAATTGTCAAAAACAGTTGGCACGTAATCCTGTTTTCAGATACATAAAGAGTATCAACTGAACAAGGTTTTCCCACAAGATATCAGCAAGGAAACATAAAGTTATAGTGTTACAGTAAGATGATAGAGAGTGGAGAATGAAATTTTTTAACACATTCAATTTATATTATCTCAATCCTAAACCATGAAAAGCAAAGAGTGCCACCATATCAACATGATAAACACACTTCATTTTAAGAGTCTTCAAGAACCAAAATGGAAGTTTTCCAACAAAAGACCCAAACCGAACTTGAAACTTAATTGCCACGAAAGCAGCACATACAGGATGAACAACACAAGGTAACAGTCCATGAGGACATGTGATTCTCATAGACGTTCATTAACCACGTGGAAGGAAATCAGTGGTTAATTCAGTCATTCTTATAGCTGACCAACACAAGACACGGGTTTAAACTGCTAAAGTCTGTAAATTTAAGATAGAGACGCATGACGATGCAATGGTAATCAACATACCAAAGTACGTTCCTAATTTAAAAAAAAGAAAGAAAAGAACTCCCCTTGTTTGGTTTGAGAAGAAAATAGCAAAACAAAGTATTGAACATAGTAAACTTTCCTCTATATTTTCCTCACACTTTCTTTCTTAGCAATTTTCTCTTCTCTTCTCTTCCTTCCACATGTTCCAAACAGACCCTTGGATTCTTTCCAGGAAAAAAATGGGGAAAAAAATAACTAAGATGATTAAGCACAGAAATCACAAACTACCTGTTCACAACCAGTACTTGAAGCTACATATATTCACGGAACAACCATGAACTCCACAACCCAATAAAATTCACAACGCAATACAAGTCATAAAGCTACATACATGTCGCAGTTTCTGTTTGCAACAATTCAAAACACAACACAACCATAACAACAGAAGATCATTCCCAAAAAGACTATAAAAAGGGTAAATATTTTCCTCTAAAATAGACACATCTTTCTCTTACAGCGCAGAGGTTATACTACTGATAAATTGACCGTGATAATCACACAACAGTCAACAGATCTTAACAATTTTCAAGTTAGTACAGTTTTCTCCTTGTGAACTGTATTTCGTTTTGATCATCTGTAACTGTTAAGTTTTTGCGAATAGCAGTTTATTTCTCATTTGCATTTCTTTTTCCTATTGATACTGATTTCACATTTCTATCAGTAAGACAAATGAAAATTTCTTTTGCCCATTAAACAAATAAAAAGAACAGATCTTTACAATTGAAACTCACCGTAGGGAAGGTGTTACTGGTGTAGGAAATCAGCATGCAAGTTTTGCCGACGGCGCCGTCACCGACAGTCACGCACTTTATGAACCTTGACGCACTCATTTCCACCAGATCTCTTCCCGATTATCAACAATCAGATCTGAATGAGAGCTCAAAACACCATTTTTTCAGACCCAATAAATGAAGTACAGTAAAGAAAACCAAAGGACTCGTAATTTGAACAAATTTGAGAGTGATCGTGACCTTGATCGGACAAACAGAGAGTTGATTCCAGTTGGAAGCAGATAATGTGGGTCAATTGAAGAGCTAATCGAGAAACGAAGTGAGAGAGAGAGAGAGAGAGAGAGAGAGAGAGAGAGAGAGAGAGGACGAACCTGGGGCGACCTAGACAACCAATATCCAGCTACGATTTGAACTACACTGGGACCTCTCTGTCTATTTTTTGTATTTTTGTTGCTCTTTAACTCCTCCGTGCTGCGACTAATAAAAAGATGAGATGTTGGCATCAGGCATTTGTTTGCGTCTGTTTGGGTCCCTTGAAATTAGAACACATTAATGCGCCAAAGGTTTTTGAAGTTGGAAACACCACTAAAAGTTTTAAGGTAGTGATAAATGGAGCTAGGAATGGCAATGAGGCGGGACGGATTTTGGCGTTTTGTCCTTGACTTGATCCGACTCGAAAATCTACTATTTTCACACCCCCACCCACCCAATTCGATTGGGTAATGGATGGGTCTCCCTGCCCAGTTTTCACTGGTAATTGGTAACGCGTTTACCTATCCTGTCCTGTCCGCTCTTCTTTTTTATTTTTTATTACATATTAAAAGAAGATGTTTTTAATTTTAAAATTAGTGAGCACAGATAATAAAAGTTCACAAAATAAAAATTACTTAGCATCATTACCGAGCTCCTCAATCATTGCTTTTTGCTATTCTAGCAAGTGAAAGAGGAAAAACTGCTCCACGCCAGGCTCTTTAAACTGCTTCGGTAGAATACGATTGCTACAAGTGGCTCAATTTTTTTGTCCAGACACTGTTCACTTACTACTTATTATTTTATTGTTGTTATAATATACATATTGCTTTCCATGACATCTTTCTATTTTATTTTTATTCTCATAAAAGAGAGGTAATTAAATAATCATCCTTTTTTTGGACATCATGTAAGTTTTCATCCCGATCAGTTTGAACGGTTATGTTTTCATCCTTTTTTAGTATAAAATACCTTTTGTACCCTTTTTATTATTACTATTAATATATATAGATATAGTTTCCTAATTAAGGGGGATTTGATTAGGATTGAAGTAAATTTGTTTTCCTAATTAAGTGGGATTTGTTTAACTATTTCAAATATGAACATAGAAAGAGATTCAAAATGAGTATTTGATACACAAAAATCACAGAAAAATCTATCACATTTATTTTCACAACTGACCGTGCACCCTGGAATCATGGTAAAAAAATTGCCTTACTGGTAAACATTGTAAATTTCAGTGAAAATAAGTTTTGTATATGAATTATGAATTAGATCGGATGGCATCCAATTTAAAAAACATTTCCTAGTAAATTTGAATATCATTTGGACAGATTTCATGGTAAATTTGAATACCATAAATACCATTCAATCATCCAAAATTCAAAACAAATTTCATGGTAAAAATAAATATGGTCCTACCAGAAAACATGGTAAATTTTCAACAGTTATGGTAAATTCGATAATTTTACAAATTTGTCATATCATCTTGAAATCGTGGTATATATGATCAACTTGATCTACTACCCTGGAATCATGGTAAAAAAATATGTCTCTACTAGTAAACATGGTAATTTCAATCAATTTGTATATAAATCATGGTAAAGAAAAACAATTGATCTTTCTAAATTTATGTACATGAATTATGGTAAAAAGTGAAGTATGAAGCAATTGGGTGATGTTTGCGCAGATGGTTAACAATTGGCGGCCACGTTCGAAGGAAGAAGAGAAAATACAAGCAAAAGAAAGAAAATTACAAAACCAATCCCAGCAGATCATATGGCAAAAGAAAGAAAATTATAAAACCAATCCTAGCAGATTATATGGCAATAGAAAGCACTAGGATTGGATTACAACTTATACCACAAACGTTTCCATTGGATGTACCGAAATATGCTGCTTGGGAACACTTGGGTCTGGGCAGGCTCGGCCCTGTGTTTCTCGAGGCCCCAACCTTCATATATAATTTTTTTTTTCTATGAGAAGAGTAAGCAAGACTATTATTGTAACAAGATCAACATCTCATGTAAATTTCAAACAAAGTTCGGAACTGGGAATACACATACAAGACTATTACTTCAATGCGCCAAAATATACATAATCCGATACACAAAAAGCCATAATCACATACACAAAAGTGCTACCACCATGCATTGACCATTTACAAAAAGATATTAGTTCCATTGGCTAGACACAAAAAGTAATTATCATTACAAGAACTCAAATGTATCACTTGAACACCGCTCTTCTTGCATTTTTAGAGGCAAATGTGTCAATTAAACTTCCATAATCTAGCCTTCTCGCAAAATCATTTTCAATGGATAACATCGCTAATCCATTCAATGACAGGAACAAGCTCAAAGATTAAACATTGTGACATATGCTAAGTCCTTTTCCTAGACCTGTTTTTTCCTGATGTTCTATTTGACTTCTTCAAATAGGTTTCACTTGAAATCTGTATGGGGAACTTAATATACCTTCCATTTGACCACTCATGCAAACAAAAGTAAATTTATACATACAGAAACTTTTATTTTGGAGTCTATGCAACTAATTTTATTGCAACTGCTTTATAACTAGTTCTGATAAAGTCATTAATGTGGGAATCAAAAGAACTGTCAGATTCAAGTAGTTCACGCGCACGCGCCCCTACTTGTCTTCATTTAACAAGACTGTTTGCAATGCTTCCTTAAAGCACTAAAAGGAAGGTAAGGGGGCAATCCATACCTTAACTTCTTAACCTCGAGGCCAGCTGCTGTCATCACATCAGCACTATATAACTCAATCCATTATAGGCGCTATCTACTGCTGACCGTTTCGTGATCTGTTACTATGATTTTTTAGTGTGACTTGTGCCTATCATCATTGTTGTACACCCACATCAATGACAGGAACAAGCTCGAAGCTTAAACATTGTGCATATGGGCTCTCTGCAAACATTATTGGTTGGATCTTATTTGCATATGACTAGTCCATTTTAGGCAATATACTTGCAACTTCACTTCTCTTTTGGTCTCAATTAATCATCTTTTGTATCGTCACTTTTGATGCGTGTGCATGACTTGATATAACTCGTCACGTTTAATAATTTGGTACTTGGTGTCAAAACTTCTTTGTTTGCAGGTGGAGGACAGTTGTACATGTGGGGCAAAATAAAGAGCACCGGTGATGACTGGATGTACCCTAAACCTCTGATGGATTTAAGGTCTGGTCTAGGCTTTTGTCACCTAATGCCCTTGCATTTGTTTTCTTCTAACATCTATTGTAAATTAGCGGCGTGTTTTAGATTTTCTTTTACCAGTATTTAGATGCAACTTCACAAGTTGTGCTTTTGACGCAGCTTCCATTTGCTTTTTGATCTGGTTCTTTTCGAGACTTCAAGCCACATTGTTGTTTCCTGTTGGCATGTATTATGCCTATGACATATGACAAGGTGTTGCTATTTTTGAAACAAAGTATATACCCTCTGTTGATTCATTGGGAAATTAGGTTGTTACCGTGTAAGAAAAGATTCTCATTTATCTGGGGAAGTTTGCAATACGCTAGAAAACTTTTCCACCAAGTTGAATAAGTTTGATATGAAAACTATATTGGGCATGCACCATTTCGTTGGTGCTGATAATTCCTGCATAAGTGGGGGCCACGCTCAGTATGGGGAGCTGGGATATGGACCTGCTGGACAGTAGTGGGTTTATTTACTGCAATAGTACTTTCCTTTTTCTTTGAGCTTCTGTCAATTGTCATGTTAAAAAACTTTGGCTTGGTTTATGCGTTGTAGATCTTCTGCAGTTCCCAAGAAAGTAGAGATTCTTGATGGCATGCATGTCATCAGGTTGGTATTTGGTACGGGTGCGTGCGTGGGTATCTAACGCAGAAAATGTATTCACTGGGGGCTATTTCTTCCACAGTGTTGCATGTGGATTTGCTCATTCCATGGTGGTCATTGATAGAACAAACATAGGTGACCGACTTGACAACGCAGAATAGGTATTAGGTCAAATACTCAGAAGTCAGATCTGTTCGTTCTCTTTCTTCCCCAACGCCGACAACCATGCCTGGAACTCCGGCCACTGCTTCCTCTTCCTCCGGCGACTGATTTCTCTTCCTCCGGCGACTCGGCGACTGCTTCCCACGACTCGGGCAAGTTTAGTTTCTCCCTCTCTCTCTCTCTCTCGCTAGATCTGCAAACGTACGCTATCTCTCTCTCTCTCAAACGTACCCAAGCAGTACCCATGGCGTACCCAAAACATACGAACGTACCCGGTACGTTTTTGCCGTATCCGGTATGTATTTTGCCGTACCGGAGCCGTACCCGTACCCGGTACGCGTACGGCGATTTCCGGCGTACCGGTGCTTCATAGGTTTTAACATAGGTATTGGGGTGGTTATTGTTGTTTGTAGAATTAGGAAAAAATTTGGAGAACAGTTATTTATAACGTGAGAGAAGCGTCGCAAATAACTTTTATATCTAAATTTTTCTGTACCTTACTTTGTTTTAGCTGATTGTGTCAATTTTGTAATCTCTATTGGGGGAGAATGTGAAGCTGGCCGATGAATTGGACTGTATTTTGCTGAAGCGCTAAACTTACCTCCATTTCATCATATGGAGATTGGGTTTTAAAAGGGCTCCTGAAAATGAGCTACACTTCTTTTGTCGAAGTTTAACAAATGAAGAATGTCGTCAACATGTGTTCTTAAATAAAGGCGAATGATATGCATGGATATACCTCAACAGATTGAACTTCGAAACACTTGTCTTGGCTTTGGCTTGATCATGAAGCTTGAGATTCTCGAATGGAGCATCTAAACTCAACCCTAAGCACTCTAACTCCCAAACCCCCAATAACAAAATTACAGACTCCGAAAGACTTGACATAACCCGGAAAATGCCAACAAAACTAACAGTTACATGGTGGTTTTAGAGCTTACACCAACCCGAAGTGTGAGGCGGGTCACGCGAGGAGACGTGCTTGGGTGGGCCTGACAAGGGAGGAGCTTGGGCGGGTCCCACATGAGACGAGCTTCATAGGCTTGGTGTGCTTAAGCGGATCCTTGTCGCACATTGCTTGGTGGGGGAAAGTAATGGGCCATCGGGTGTCCTTGTGGACATTGCAATCTTAACTCTTAAGTGCGGGTGATTGCAAGATCCCATTAGGAGATCCCACGTGGGTGGCAAAGGGAAAATCGAAGTTGAATGTAATGAGTCGCGATGAGTTACTGTATAACTTGAGGTTAACATCTTGAGCCACGTGGTTAGGCTAGAGTTAACAGGTTAGCTGGGGCAAATCATTATAGTTCCATAAACTTAGGTAACACAGAGTGAAGTCTCAATATTAAAACCAATATTGGAAAGTATAAACAAAATAATCAAGCGTACCTAGTAAGGACATTACAGTTAATGGTATTTGCAATAGATATTGGTATTTAACAGAGAACAATAATATCACTCTCTAACAAACTAAAAATGCTACCAGACTAGAAAATTTATACACTAAAGAAAGCGAATGTTGTTCTATATTGCTACATTGATGCAAATACCATGACAATGGTGCAGTCACATGGACATCAGTGTTGATTTAAAAGGTCGTTTGCACAATGAAGAAAGCGGAGGTACTTGTCTCAAATTTCTTCTTTGTTTCAAAGAATGGGCATTCGGATGTAAGAATCTATAGCGTTTTTATATTAAGAAGAGGACTCACAAACATACAAAAGACCTTCTAGGTAAGTGCAAGTTGAATATGGACCGTTACCTACACTGTTATGTATCACCTGAAACACATGTGATTTTCTATATCACCGTTACTCTACACACAAAAAATCAAAGAATTAGCGAGACATGGAGTATGAAGTAATTAACTTTGTTCTTACCATAGAGTCATACATGATGTTCTCATGATGCCAACCTTTGATTTTTTCGCGGTCATAAATTATTCTTTCTTTTTGGGATTAATTAATATCGATCCCATGTTCCATCCTGTAAAATTGAGAACAAATTAAAATTTGTTAATGCATCCAAAACTCTATGAACAGAACATGAAATCAACATTAACAAAAGAGAGAATGGAAATAATAATGATACCAAATTTCTATTTTAAGATAGATAGATTTATAGTAAAAAAAACTTTGGTGTGAATTGTGAAATAACAAAAGTAAAGAGACACAAAATACCTTAGCCTTAGCATATTGACATTTAATTATGCCAAAACCTATTCTAACCAAAAAATATAAAATTTGAGACGACTTTACAAAAAAGGTAAGGAAAAAAAAAAAAAATAGAAGTTCAATCAAGCAATTACCCAACATGAGAATATGGGAGGCATAGTAATGAATTGGCAAAAAAAAAAAATAAACACATACATTTATAATCTATTCCATTATCCATACTTGACCAACATCATAAAATCATTAAATAAATCTTTTGATATTATTCGCTTACAATTTCATGTTTTTTTCTCCCAATTTTCTGCAAAAGAACCAAATGATAGGAAACCGGATAGGGAAGGATTGAAAATAGGACATCCTTAAGCCAAGTCGTGTAATAACTCTTGTTGATCACATTCATATGTTAGAAAAAAATTGTAAAATGATTCATGTAGTTTCACCACCCCAAGAAAAAGAAGAGATCGTATGACTAATTATTCTTACTTTGTAAATGAAGATTGATACCAAAGATTTGCATAGGTAGTCGTTCTTGAATCTTGATTAACTTTAAAACTTGAGAAAAAAAAATGTAAGAGATCATAACAACGCAATCAAGAAAACGAAAATATCGTATGGTAAATTTATTCTAGGCTTTGAGAGTTGGATGATATAGAATAAATATATATAGTGAATACAATCGAATGTTGTTGGTCCACTCACAAACTCTACTCTTATGTATATAATAAATTAATATGGAAACTGAGTATTGAAAATATATATGGAAGGAAGGAAAACCAAAAGTTTTATTCATGGCCTAATTATTGTTTTCCATTTCCTTTTACAACCTATCTCTAGTAATATACGGTCTATATAAAGTAATTTCTAAAAGTAATAAATGGACATCTAAAAGTAATAAATGGACATCTTTGGAAAAATATACGTGATTTCTAAAAGATGTCCATATTTGCGGTGTCTGTGCTACTAGCCTACTACATAATTAGTCATCAGTCGTTGCTCATCACTTGTCACTGATTCACTTCGAATATTGAAGCTCTTCAAGTTTCGTCGGCCGACGTTCCAACCATCGGTCACTTGGCAAGAAGGCCCCCCGAGGACGCGCAGGTGAATTTGGTTTGCACTTTGCAGAGTTGGATACTCTTACAAGCATTCAACTATTGACTACAAGGACCAAGGCATGCCATATCTCTGATCTCTGATTTCTCAAATCTCAATCTCCGCTTGGTTGGTAGTTATAAATTTTGTATAGTATTAGCTTATAGACTTTACATATTGGTTTAGATAGTTAACAGGTGATGTTCTATAGTTTAAGCCTTGCGTATTTGTGGCCTTGTATTGATATACAGATTATTTAAGTAATAATCTGTTGGCGAAGGATGGGAATTTGGTATAAAATTCATCTTTTTCGACTTACAATAATGTTTTGTAATTTTGTGGGGGGGTTTCTTTTGTAGATAAGGGAAAATAGAGTAAATAACTATCCAAATGAATCTCTTCACTTTAGGAGCATATATCTGGGCTCTTGCTTTTTGTTTTTTAATGGTTAATTAGTAAGCTGTTTAATTAGATAGCGTAGTTGAATTGGAGCTTTAGACTAACATCTATGTTTTGTAATTTGTGTAAGTGGATTTCTTGATGTAGAACAGAGTACTTGAAACGGGTTCGCTTTGCTTTGCGGGCCTATGTTTTTTCGGTTTTCTGTTTTTGAACTGTATGTGGATGTTAATAAAAGCAACAAAACCATGTGATTCAAGTGATACTGTTTGGTCTATTTCAGCTTAATTACTTGTTAAAAAAAAAAAAAAATCATTATTTGCAAATATGTTCGATCGATTTTTCACCAGAACCTGTAGGAAGAGCATCGGCGGAGCGCAATGGAGCCAGATACTGTAAGGAGCTTGGACAGGATGAGCATGTTACCAGATTCCCTACTGTGCCACATACTTTCATTCCTTCCGACGAAATGTGCTGTTAGGACCATCATTCTATCAACCCGATATCAGTACCTGTGGACATACATTACCAGCCTTCAATTTGAAAATTCTGAACTCTTTGCTAATGATAATGGACAAGCTGACGCTGAAGCCGATTTGAGCTTTACGAATTTCGTGAACACTGTATTGCTTCTCAGTAACGTGTGGTGTTTGGAAAAGTTCACTCTCAAGCTCCATTTTTCCCACAATAGTAACATTGTTAAGTCTTGGATCAGCAATGCAATAAAGCGCAACGTCCAAAAGCTGGAGCTTCACGTACACTTCACCGGAGGGCTTCCTATTCAGTTGCCTCGGGCAACATTCATTTGCGAAACATTGGTGGAACTAACACTTTATGGAAGTTTTTCCGTGAAAACTCCTGCTTCAGTTTGGCTTCCCAATCTTAAGATTCTTACGATGGTGGACCTTAGTTCTGAAAATGGAGATTCAGCTCAGAAGCTCATCCATGGATGCCCCGTTCTTGAATATTTGGATGTGTATAGGGGGGATGTGGAGAGTGGAGAAATGTTGAACATTTCTGTTGATGCAGGAGCAAATAATGAAAACGGTTGTACGAGGAGTCTTCTTTTATATCAAAGAGTCTTTTTTTAAGTTCATTTCAATTTCCTAAGTGTCTTTTAAGTTCTCAAGAGTTTTTATAGTTTTTAGTGGTCAAAGTATGTAGTTTATTAAATTTAGAGTCTTGGTAGTTGAAATTTACATTTCCTATGCTTGGAGGGATGTTCCAAGTAATCTATTTAAAAGCTATGTGGTGAATGGAAAGGGTAGAGTGTGTGTTTGAGTTAAAGCCTTTGGCTTGTTAAGAAGTTTATCTTCTTGTTATCGTTTCTGTATCTCTAGGAGGATTCCTTAGAGTGGTGAGCGACCCCTACGCCCTGTTTCTCTTTTTAGACACCTCGGGTGGTGATAATCTGTATCCCGTTGGCGTTTCTATTTGGGTGGTGAGCGACTATCCCTTATCCTTTTATCCCTCTTTACTTTTCTTCCATCCTATCTACAAAACCCGGCATCATCTGTGCCCACATTGAAGCGTCTGCGGGTAACCTGTCTAGGTCCTGGTCACCAGTTAGTAGTTAATACCCCGAAGCTTGAATACCTTGATCTCACATGTTATTGGGATTGTTGTTCATTGGGGAACTTATCATCCTTGTTGGAAGCACGCATCAATATTGATTTCTCCGACTCAGGACCCATCATTCGATCAACATATTAAAGCTTCTTCGTGGAGTTGCAAATGTTAAGTTTCTTTGGGTAAGATTTCCACCCATCGGTTACTGTTGAAAGAAAATGTTTTGATAAATGCTTGCAATGATTGATGATTTTCTTTTTCATGGTTATACTTTAAGGCCTTATACTGAATTAAACGCATATGCCTACAGACATATCTATGGAGAAATTTCTACACCTGGTAGGAAAGGTTGTGGCGTCTATTTGCTGCAACGGGCCGTGTAAACCAAAAGCCTATTTATAAATACAAACACATTCCAACTAATTCCCCAAAAAATATAAATTTGTATTAAATTAGAACTAATAACTAATCCAATAAAGTTTTTACCCAAAAAAAAACTAATCCAATAAAGCCAGCTGGAGAGATAAATGGCAGGGTCGGGACAAGAAAGAGAGTCTAACTGAAAGAACTTATGGGCAGGCAGAAAGGAAAGAACCTGTCCAGTAACTGAAGAGGGAGACCCGGTCGAGTGGTTCCTCAAATTTATGTTCTTCAATGGAGCAAGGAAATAAAGAATTTCCTAATGCTCCTCTACAAGTAAAAAGTTTGGATTTACAGGTTTTTACTGTATTCCATGTGTTATAGTATTGGTAATTTGTCTTGGGTGCAGTTTCATGCCGATGTTAAGGATTATGTTCAACCAACTTTTCCTACTCTCAAGAATTTGACACATCTAAGGCTCACAAGTGGTTTTGACTGTAATGGCTTCAACTTGAATTTTCTAAATGACTTTCTTGAGTGCTCGCCTAATCTTCAAGTTCTTGTTCTTGAGGTATGTTGAAAGTCAATAACTTTTCACCAAAAAAAAAACTGTCAATAACAGGATTGTTCCAGCGTTGGTTCCCATTTGTTAACTTTTTATAACAAATGTATCTTTTTGTCATCAGGGAAATAAATTAACTTCACCCAAATCCTGGAGTCCACCTTTGAGAGTGCCTCATTGTTTGTTATTTCATCTCAAGGAAGTTGAACATCTGCATTTAGGTAGAGAAAGCCCTGAGTTTGAAGTGATAGGATATTGCTGAGAAGTGCTGAAATTCTGAGCAAAATGACAACCGTTCTCGGCATTCAGATACCCGGCGGATAGCACAATTCCCAATGATCTCAAAGACTTGTAAACTTAATCTCCTTTAAAGATGTAAGTCATTATTCTTTTTCCTTTTTTATTGGTATAAATGCTAGTGCGACGCAATTTCAAGTGTATCTGATCTAGAAGCAAAGGTATAATTGGTCATTATTACAACGAATTGCGGTTTTACTTATGGCTCTTTCTTCGACAAGGATGTGATATAGAAGTTAATTATGGAAATAGGACACAAACTAATTTTTTAATGCCAAGAGGACAAATCACCTACACATACCGAAAATGCCCCCGCTAGCCCATGAAAGTGCCTAAACCCCCAAACCTAAAACCCTAGGGTACACTATGAAAGTGCCTAAAATCCTAGGACACCTTATGAAAGTGCCTAAACCATTAAAACCCTATAATTGGAAAGTGCACCCTAAACCTAAACCCTAGGGTACCCTATGAAAGTGTCTGAAACACTAGGGTACCCTATAAAAGTGCCTAAACAACTAAAATCTTATAATTGGAAAGTGCACCCTAAGTGCCTAAATCCAAAATGCCTAAATCCACTATAATCTAGCCCAAAGAGCCTAACCCCACTAAAATTGAACCCCAAAATTGAACTCAATCACAAAATTAAAGAGACAAAAAGTTAATTAATGTGCCTGACCCACTCATGAGAGAGAGAGAGAGAGAGAGAGCAATCCCAAAATTAAAGAGACAAAAAGTTAATTAATGTGCCTGAGCCTGACGACCTGACCCACGCATGAGAGAAAGAGAGAGAGAGAGAGAGCAGGAAATGAAAAGTGACAAAATGACCTATCACTTTAAAAGGTAAGTCGCGGGGTCAACAACAAATGGAAAGTGACGGGCTGTATTGTATACCGGCCTTTGTTTTGTAATTTTTTTTTTATCATTAAGGTATTTTTGTCTAGTGTTGTCCTTGAACCCTAGACAATTTCACATCTATGTATTGGAAGCTTTAAAATAAGTTTGTCTGGACTAAACACCCTTTAAAACCCCAAACTTGGCCTTTAGGCCAATTTTCTGTTTACTTATTGGATAAAGTTCACTAACTAGTCATCTCATCTAGGTTAATAGTGTTCTTGAATTTGCAGGCATGAGGCTGAAGCTATTATTGAACATGTGTTTTTTTCATGTGGGTGGACTTGACGTCTGTGGTTCGGTTGCTATTTATTCTTAGAAGTGAACCTTGTGGATGTCTTTTTCTGTGTTAAAACAGATGGTGGACGTACGATTGGTAGGGGACTCTGCTCCTCATGTGTTGATCCTTCTTCTTACAACTTGATTCCTCAATTGTGTTCGGTAATGTGGAGGTCCAGAAATGACTTAGCTGTAACTGCTAGCCCATTGAGCCTTTTGGAGTTATGGCGCTGTCAAGAGAGGTAAAGTGGTCTATAAAGATGTCTTAGATGCAAGTCCAGCTTTAGAAGTAAATTACAAAGCCCAAGTCATCTGCCAAATTGAATTCTGATGGACTTTCTCTCTTTAGTCTCGGAATTGTTAGGGCAAATATTGTTACGTAACTTCAGCTAGAATCAAAGTGTCAGCAGCTTTGGGTGCCAGAGCTTGGCTGGTAGAATTGCTTGTGATATGGCTTCTGTATTTGGCCTTATGGAAGGTGTAGTCGAATCAGTTTCATCGAAGGTGATCCAGGCCACTAAGATTGGCCCTTGTTCGGCCTCCGGAGATCCAGTCTGCAAAACGAAGACATTTGCAGTGCTGCAGACGTGACGAGCTGGGCCTTTTCTTGATCCAGTCTGATTACTTGGTATTTAGCCTTGATGCAAAATTAGTAGGTTTCATGTGTAATCTTGTTACTTAATGAGCAATCATCCACTCGTTTTTTATTTATTTATTAATTTAGTGTTCGCACTAATTGTTGAGAACTAAATGCACTTGGTTTTATAACAAGGAAATGTTTGGCAAATGTTCTCTTATGGAGTATAAATTTACATACAAAATATTGTGATTTGGGAGTATTTCACTGGGATGACAAGTGACCTCACCTCGAACCCATCTTACCTGATCAGAGGGGTTTCCGTCAAATTTTGGGTACCGGGTAAAGTTAGAAAAACCTAGTCAGGATCGGGTAGGGTAGGGTTCGGGATAGTATTAAGTGATATTATCTTGCCCCGTTAGCTGCCCGAAATTTTTATGGGCGAAGTTATGCTTTTATCCTTATATTTTCACAATTATCCTAACCAAAATAAAATTTTTACCCTATATTTTTAGGGAAACTTAATTATTAGTCCTAAATGCTGCCTTGGCTACGTAAGTCCCCAGCACCCCATCCTTGTTGGTTTAAAAAATTAAGTTTACATCCTGAAATTGATGAAATTCAAATTGTAATTCCCGCAATTAATGAAAACCCCTTCTAATTTGTTTCCAAAAATGAAATGTAAAATGGAAAGAAATTGTTGAGTTTCTGTTGTGTCCCGAGAAAATCACGGACTGGAGGTCCTGGTGTGTGGCCTTGTAATATGCATTCAAGCCGTCCATTTCAACAATCGACGGTCCGGATTAACTCTTCCATGGAAGAGTTTTATTTAGATTCAGACCGTTCAAAACACTTTTGAACGGTCCAGATGTGCACTACATGGTTGCTCACCGGGGTCCCCGATTGCGAAAATCACGCACCCTATTTTTCGAAATCACAGAGGACAAAAATACCATTTGCGAAATCTCCAAACCAGAATTTGAAGTCCGGCGAACGGGATTCCGACAGACGGATGATGGTTTTGAAGGACGGCAACGACAATGAGTAGTTCTCCAAAACCTCAAAATCGATGAAATTCCCAAAGCATCATAACCCTATCATTCAGAATTTCTAACCACGCAAAAACATTTACCAGTGAAGGAGATAGCGATTCCTCCATGGCTCGATTTCATAAGTTTCTATATCAACCTAGATTCCATTTTGTTTTTTGGCTGATATACTTCATTGACCATGTTTTTTTTATGTAAAATTGTTGTGAAATCGGAAAATTTCACATGAAATGTTTGTCCTATAGATGACATTCAGTTTTCATGATACTTTTGCACAACTTTACATACAAAATATTGTGATCTTGTTACTTAATGAGCAATCATCCACTCGTTATTATTATTATTATATTTTTTTTTATCAATTTAGTGTTCATACTAATTGTTGAGAACTAATGCACTTGATTTTATAACAAGGAAATGGTTGGCAAATGTTCTCTTATGGAGTATAAATTTACATACAAAATATTGTGATTTGGGAGTATTTCACTGGGATGACAAGTGGCCTCGCCTCGAACCCGTCTTACCTAATCAGAGGGGTTTCCATCAAATTTTGGGTACCGGGTAAAGTTAGAAAAACCTAGTCGGGATCGGGTAGGGTAGGGTTGGGTTCGGGATAGTATTAAGTGATATTATCTTGCCCCGTTAGCTGCCCGAAATTTTTATGGGTGAAGTTATGCTTTTATCCTTATATTTTCACAATTATCCTAACCAAAATAAAAATTTTACCCTATATTTTTAGGGAAACTTAATTATTAGTCCTAAATGCTGCCTTGGCTACGTAAGTCCCCAGCACCCCATCCTTGTTGGTTTAAAAAATTAAGTTTACATCCTGAAATTGATGAAATTCAAATTGTAATTCCCGCAATTAATGAAAACCCCTTCTAATTTGTTTCCAAAAATGAAATGTAAAATGGAAAGAAATTGTTCAGTTTCTGTTGTGTCCCGAGAAAATCACGGACCGGGGTCCTGGTGTGCGGCCTTGTAATATGCATCCAAGCCATCCATTTCGACAATCGACGGTTCGGATTAACTCTTCCATGGAAGAGTTTTATTTAAATCCAGACCGTTCAAAACACTTTTGAACGGTCCAGATGTACACTACATGGTTGCTCACCAGGGTCCCCGATTCCGAAAATCACACACCCCATTTTTCGAAATCACATAGAGGACAAAAACACCATTTGCGAAATCTCCAAACCAGAATTTGAAATCTGGCAAACGGGATTCCGACAGACGGATGATGGTTTTGAAGGACGGCAACGACAATGAGTAGTTCTCCAAACCTCAAAATCGACGAAATTCCCAAAGCATCATAACCCTATCATTCAGAATTTCTAACCACGCAAAAACACTTACCGGTGAAGGAGATAGCGATTCCTCCATGGCTCGATTTCATAAGTTTCTATATCAACCTAGATTCCATTTTTTTTTTGGCTGATATATTTCATTGACCGTGTTAATTTTTTTGATGTAAAATTGTTGTGAAATCGGAAAATTTCACATGAAATGTTTGTCCTATAGATGACATTCAGTTTTCATGATACTTTTGCACAACTTTACCGTGTTTTTCTTGGTAAGTAAATGAAAATCACAGTGAATATTTGAGATATGTCGTACATTAACATGAGATATTTCAAAACAAAGCAAAATATAATTTTCCAAATCAACTATTTTCTTCATGGTTCATTTCAACCATTTTCCAAATCAACCAATCTTAATTTTCCAAATCAATCTTGTTCTTAATGGATTATTTCAATTACAAACGCAATTTCGATATTGTCTACAAGTTTTTACGATTATCTATGATTATTTCAAATCAACTATTTCAGAACACACCGAAAGCAAATTTCATTAAATCTCAGACTTCCCAAACATGAACTAATCATGGACTTTTGTGTCCTCCTCCTGTTGTAGATTAACCAACTGTTTGTATACACTCACTGGTCTACTTATAAGCTGGTGGTGGCTACCACTCTCCACCACCACCCCATGCTGCAGCACGACGATTGTATTGGCATCGCATACAGTCGACAAGCGGTGGGCTACGATGATCGTAGTCCGGCCTTCCATAAGCCTATCAAGAGCCTCTTGGACCTGTTTCTCAGATGCCGAGTCCAATGCACTTGTGGCTTCATCCAAAAGCAGAATTGACGGGTCTTTTAAAATTGCTCGGGCAATAGCCACCCTTTGTTTCTGCCCACCGGACAACTGAATCCCCTTGTCTCCCACCTGAGTTTGGTAGCCTTCAGGCATTCTGCTTATGAACCCATGAGCGTTTGCTTCTTTAGCTGCCTTCATTACCTCGATTTCTGAAGCGTTTCTGTTTGCATACTTTATGTTTTCGTAAATTGTTGTGGAAAACAATGCCGGTTCTTGCTGGACCAGACCGATCTTCTGCCTCAATGATTTCAAATTTAAGTTAATGATATCACATCCGTCGATCAAAACTGAACCTGAAGTGGGATCGTAGAATCTCATGACAAGTTGAATCACAGTGCTCTTACCGGACCCGCTTTGGCCTACGATTGCTAGGCTCTTCCCTGCCAAAACTTGCAAATTCAAGTTCTTGAAAATGGTCACCTCAGGTCTTGAAGGGTAATGAAAACCTACATTTCGGAATTCTATATCTCCCTTGATTTCAGTTACAATTTTGGACGCGGGATCATTAGGGTGTATTGCAGTTTTCCTTTGCAGAATATCGAAAACTGAAACAAGTGCTTGTGATCCCTTCACAATGTCAGGTGCAAGAGCGAGCGTTTCTGCTACCGAAAGAGCAGTGATTATCAAAACCATGAATGACTTCATGATGTCTCCGAAATTTGAGTCTTTTTGCTTCATCAAAATTGATGCATACCAAAGGCCAAGAGCATAAGAACAGAATGCGAAAAACTGTGAAATGCCGTATCCAAAACCTGATATGTGTCCACGCAAAAGTGCTTGCTTGTTTGGTCGGTTTAGTTCAGAGGCAAATTGGATTGAGACCTTTTCTTCAGCAGCAAATGCTGCAACAGTGCGAATATTGGAAATGGCTTCATGTGCAACAGCTGTAGCTCTGGAATAGGCTTGTGTATAATCTCCTCCAAAACCCTTAAGAAATAGTTGCTGCAGCAAAAGAAAGAACAAAGAAGAGGAAAAACATGAATAGATTGTTTCGGCTAGCTTGCAAACACCCCTCCATCTCTTTTTAATTAATTGTTGAGAATTCTATTTTGGGTTGGTCCCTATAAGTGTGTGTTTTGAAAAGTTAATGGGTAAAAATTTGTATAATTATTGTTTTGCCCTTTTGAAAATTTACTGGGAAAAGACTTAATGGGTAAAAGTGGGAGAAAATTTGAGAAATTGCAGGTAAAAAATTGATGTGAAAGGTGTAAAGTGGAAGTAAAAGTTGATGTGAAAGGTATAATGATGATTTTTCTTTAATAAGTTGGATTTACGAAGCAACACACTTAAAGAGGGATGAAGAGAGTACATTTCAAAAACATCAGCAAATGACGAAAGAATTTGGGAGCGTATGAGACTTAATGGAAATGTCATATATGCTCAATATCAAGATCAAAATGATTGAACATGTTGAGGTATATGAATAATGGATGATCCTAAACCAAACTTTAAAGGCCTAGTTGCAGCCTTGCAAGCAGGAGGCATTAGCCAGTGCAGGAAAGAATAAATTCTGTTCACAGGAATCTATATAAAATCAGAGCAAAAATCATTGAAGTTTGGTTCATCTGGTTCTAACTTATTATATCCTCCGATAACTATAAGGTTTTCATTTTGTCCTTGTACATTTTCTCCTGATAAAAAATAAGAAA
Source organism: Vaccinium vitis-idaea (assembly GCA_963854785.1). Classification (NCBI taxonomy): domain Eukaryota; kingdom Viridiplantae; phylum Streptophyta; class Magnoliopsida; order Ericales; family Ericaceae; genus Vaccinium; species Vaccinium vitis-idaea. Next base: position 34,903,306 of record OY978226.1, on the reverse strand, counting down.
TAATGATCATTATTTGCGTACGTTGCATGGTGTTTCAGTGGAAACACTGGAATTTATGATTTGGATCATGATTTTTGACTTACCTCAGCTATGGAGGCTCCAACAAGTAGTGGAAAGGTGGCAATAATAACAGATGCTAGGCGCCAACTTAGTGTAAATGCGATTCCAAATGCAGTGATAGTTAGTGCAACATTCTGTACAATAGTCGATAGGCGGTCAGCTAGTGCACTTCTTACTAATGTTGCATCTGCTGCTAACTTTGATAAAAGAGAGCCGGTACTATTCTCATCCAAATCAAACCACCCAACCTCGTTGCAAAGGATTGCTGCAAATCGAAGCAAAAATCAAGAACTGAGTATGACTAACAATTATGTTCGAGAATATGAAAACGTGTTTTTCATGTTTTCTCAAAATTGGATTCTTTTCTGCAAAACTTCAAAAACCAACTTTCGAAAACTATCAACCAAACAAGTTTGCGAAATTGCTACAAAATCTTTCCTTGCCTTTTCTTTTCCTCGTAAATCCAAGATCCAGCAAATTCAGAATTTGAGGGAGATTGGAAAAGAACCTGAGAACATCGATAGGCGAACACGGGTAGTGAGGCGCTCCCCCATTAAGGTAAAGTAATAGTGCTGCAACAGATATATAGGAATTGTGATGAGAGCTCCACCTAAGAATATGAGAGAAACATGTTGGACTTGTTGGTTGATTGCAGCGGAATCAGGAGAATAGAATGCAGTCAAGATATAAGTAATTCCAAGGGCAAAAAGGGGAGCCTCCATTCCAGCTAGAACAGCCCCTACTGAACCAAGCATTGCATAGGGCCATTCTGGTGCATTTAGTTTAACTAAATCCCAAACTGTTGGCGTTGAAGAGGATTTTGATAAGGCCACATTATGATCTGTTGGTTGAATCTCCTTTACGTTGATTGACTTGAAATTCTGCTGATGATTTTCACTTTCTGGGCGTTCGTGAAAACTAGAAATTCCATTAGAATTGTTTAGGCTTGTACTTTTTATGTGTTCTGATACATGTAAGCTCACTAGAGTTGCATACTCTCCACTTTTGGATATCAGCTCCGAATGAGTCCCCGTTTCGACTACCTGTCCATTTTTTAGGACGATGATCATATCCACATCGCGGATAGTAGATAATCTGTGTGCGACGACTATTGTTGTGCGATTGGACGTTACTGCATTCAGTGCTTGTTGAACAATGAATTCTGATTCTGCATCAAGAGCACTTGTTGCCTCATCTAGAAGTAGAATCTTTGGGTTCCTCAAAATCGCTCTTGCGATAGCAATTCTTTGTTTCTGCCCTCCAGAGAGCTGAGTTCCCCCCTCTCCAACCTAAAGCCGTGAAACTGTCATAAATAATATTAAGGGATGGTGCTACAGACTAGTGTTTCTGTTCTCAAAATTAGTTTTGCATAGCACTAGTCAGAAATTGCTTTTGGAAACCAATAACAAAACAAACAAAAAAAACCTCTTGTTTTCATTTCTTGAGCTCTGGCAAAAATAAGTTTCCGGCATTTTGGATTTTGGAAACATCTATTTAGTATTTTCTGGAAATGAGTTTTTTTCTTAAAAAGTTCCGGGAAATAAGTTACAAAAACCATCAACCAAAGAAATTCTTGAGAAGTGTAATGGAAAACTGATTCTGAAAACAACCACCGTAAAAAACATTGATTAAGCAATGTTGTCTAGTTAAACAGAAAAGGGTTAGCAGAATTACCTACCTGAGTATGATAACCGTCTGGCAAATGTTGAACAAAAGAATGTGCATTTGCAGCTTTGGAAGCTTCAATGATTTGATCCATGTCTGCATCTTCTTTACCATACAAAATGTTCCCAGCCATACTTGTGGAGAAAAGTGCTGGTTCTTGACTAACCAACCCCATCTGTTTTCTCAACCATTTTAACCTCAGATTCCTTATATCATGTCCATCCAACATTATTTTACCTAGTGAATTCCAGTTCATAAACCCAAACAAAATTCTTGTAAAGTAATGACCGAATTTAAGCAACTTGAGATCAAAGATAAATTTGAGATCTATTCTCTGTTCGTTGCGATGGAAAACTTTCCATATTTCTGATGTTTGGTGCGATAGAAAAAAAGAAATTAACCAGAAAGCATTTTCAGTGGCAAACGGAAAATGAGTTGATTTTGACAGAAAATAACTTTACTGCTAGCCGCTAGGGGAAAATGGAAATGTCTTCTGATATGAAAACTACTACCAGACTGCCACCATCACTACCATATCCACTATTCAGCGCCATTCTTTGGGGTTATGACCGTACTGTTTTTTGTTGTAAACATTTTTCACAATGCTTTCCACCAAGTAAGAAACAGACGTAGGAAATGAAATGGCTGCTAGGATAACTCTTGATACCTGCAGTAGGATCATAGAAACGTTGAATCAAGGAAATGATGGTGCTTTTTCCCGAACCACTAGGGCCAACAACTGCAACTCTTTTTCCAGCAACAACTGAAAAACTAAGATCTTTGAATACCATATTAGAACGCGAGGGATACGCAAAACCCACATCAGAAAATTCTATATTCCCAACCACCTTTGGCAATACAATCCCCTCATTTGATACTTTAGAAGATTTACAATCTCCTTCAATCATGCTTATGATATTTGCAGCAGCAGCTCTACCTTTGGCTATGGAAGCCAGGCTTGGAGCAGCTTGACCAAGAGCACTCCAGTGACCGAAAAAATAAAATAAAAAACAATTAATTGTCAGGTAAAAACAGTAGTCAGTTTATTTTTGGTTTCCTTTTGACTTACAATCCACTGAAGATGACATTGATAATTGTTGTGAAAGCTTTGCCACCATTAGTGCCATGATGCCTTACAAGTATACCGGCGTACCAAAGGAGTAATGCCCAGGCACAGAACAACAAAGCATAGGTGAAGCCAACACCAATTCCTTTTGCAAACCCACTCTTCTTTCCCAGTTTAAGGGCGTTTTGAAGCGATTTGGAGTATGCTTCAATTGATCTGCTCTCTCCCACAAATGAGTATACGGTTCGAACCTGTGAAATAACCTGTTCAAAACAAAAGTAATCATATTAATCCCATAAGTAACTATGGATTAAACAATTGTCACTCAATCAAGCAGTGTGTCTATGGTTTCACATCATTGGTAACATATGTTTTGACATACTATTGGCAATCCTAATGCAAGGATCAAAATTTGTTTAGGTACTTCGGTTAGCCCGGGAAAACGTGTCTGAAATAAGTAAATGTTTCAGCATGTTTTGTAGCGTTTTCGCATGTTTTGGTGCGTTTTGGTAGAAGCATTCAAATTTCCATTTCGGCTCATATTTCACTTCAGTTTACTAGGAAACATAAATATTTCTACCGCTTTTGTGAAAACGAAACTAAATTTTGTTCCTTTCCCTATTTGAAGAAAATCTAACCATTGTTAAAGCATCCGACTCAAAATCAATTGGCAATGAGTGGAGAGGCTGCCCAGGCTCATAGACTAGCTTTGGAGGTTATAATTAACTAATGTGGGACAAGCTCTAACACTCCCCCGCACGTGCGACCCCTGACTCGCACGTGGAGGGCCGCCCAGTTTTATATACTAGGTTTGGAGGTTATAATTAACCAATGTGGGACAAGCTCCAACAACCCTAAACGCTAAGCAAACCAGGGAATTACCAATTTCATTTTTATTTTCCAAATAGATTGTATCTTCAAACAGCATTACTGGATTGATAATACCAATCAGATAGTCCTCTCCTAACAAGTAAACATAATTGACTTAAAGAACTCTGATGAATTGAGATGAGAGGCACATTGTTTACCTCTTCTGCAACCTTCCCAGCTTGAGCATAAGCAGCCTCACCTTTTTCTGATAAGCTAGACATGACAAAGGTATAAGTCCCTCCTGCAACAGCTATCAATGGAACAACAGCCAAGGTGACCAATGTGAGCTGCCATACCGACGTGAATCCTATCCCAAACCCAACAAAGAATTGGGAAAGATATCGCAAACCATGGCCTATCTGCATCAAATCAAGGTCAAATAAAAGAAGCATTCAATAAGTACTCTTGTTGAAATTGCAGGCGGTAAATTAGGAAGACGAAAAATGATTTACAAACAGGTTTTTCAGAAAATCCATTCAGAACAATGAGGCACAAGAGCCAAAAGATCACATCATTCTTTATGAAAAATCTGTTTGTATGGTCACACCTTGCCACCAATGGCATCCTGCACCAATATTGCATCGCTTGATATGTGGTAAATTACGTTTTTGTCCCTGGCTTCTGTATCAAAAAAAGTAATATCCTTTTTTAACACTGATTGCAGATACTTTAACCGTAGACGAGCAGTTTGCCGCTCCCCAGTCTGCATCCAAAATGCAACACCTGGAAATAGAATGTCGTTGTAACATGCTATCAACCAACGACGAGGAAATCAAAAGCAATTGGCGGAAAAGAGTGATTTCTAAAGGAAAAGGTGGTAACATACCTATCCATGCTGATACAAACACAACAAGTCCAAGATAAACCAAGTTTAGAGCATGCTGGAATTTTGAGGAAAACACAGAACAAAATATCAAGACCGTTGAATAGAAAAGAATGCAAATGGAAAAAGAGAGAACAATAATATGAGAATAGTGTTGAAATCAACTCCCCCATTGGATGGTAAGAAAAATAAGGATTAGGATTTCTCACCAAATCGCCAAATTTTGTGAGAGAGGGTGAGAAAAAAATTGGACTGCTAAAATCTGCTATTTTTCTTCATTTCCCTACTGTATTATTGATCAGAACAAGTTATTAGATTGTCATTTCTTTTCTTTCTTAGCCAATTCTCACCATCAAACTTAAGGTACAGACTCAATTGTATTTCACTAGGTAATTTTAAGCACTATCTTGTAATATTTAATAAACGAAAACTGGTGAATAAATCAAATTTACCTTAGAGACTTCCAAAGACAATCTTTGTGGGTCCGATGAAAGATGCCCCAAGGAATCAATCATGCGGCCAAACAAAATGAAGAACACCGGAAGCGCAGCGCCATGAATGCACGCGCCAATGCTTCCGAAAAACATCAGAAGACAGTCCACCGTATCGGCTGCAACAAATAGTCCGCTGAATGAAACAATCTCTTTTGTACTTTGATTCGAGTCCGATGACAACTCCAGTTTTGGAAGATCTGAATTTTTCCGAGAGGAAAGTTCTAGTTCTTCCATTGGAAAGAATGAGTTGATGATGCCAAGAATTAGACAGTGAATATAGAGAATGAAAAAGGTACTTTTTTGTGTCATGGAGTGCCTGTGGAGGGTTGCGAATCACTTCCCGCCATTAAATGCAACTGTTTCTAGTTGGCTTTCTTAACTGTTTTTTTTAAATTTTTACGTACGGTGCTCGTAGGAGGGTGTTTGTTGGGATACATATTCACCACATTTTAAGACAGCTCACTCTGTCAGCTCACCCATTTTCTCTTTCTTTCTTCCTTTCTTTCTTTTTTTCTTGCTACCCCAAAAATGGGGGGAGGACAGCAGGTTTCAGAAGCGAATTATTAATCCATAGTGTCGGGACTGCTTTTCCACCATCTCTCCTAAAATCAATTGGTGTTGGGAAGTGCTTCAATTAAGTCTTTTATGGCATTCGACATTGGACCCGCAAGTCTATTTTTAGAGTGTTTGCAGGGAGTGGCATTGTGTAACCAAATTCATAGGGCACTCCAGGCCTAACAATCTCTCCCTCACGATGACGCTCTTGCGACTCGAACCCATGGGGTATAAGAGTCAGGCGGTCACAGGAGTGGCATTGTGTAACCAAATCCATGGAGGCACTCCGGGTCCAACTCATAGGTTCTATTGCCCCTCAAAAAGGCACGAGCAGAACAAAATCTCTCTCTCACACGCGGTATCTGGTTAACAAGAATACTATCGCAAGCTTGCGGGTTCGACTCTGTCACTCTGCGACCGCGTGAAAAAAGAATAGACACTTACTGTCCAACTGGTGTGCCAATATCTACCAGTAAGGTGGTCCCATGTTTTTCTCTCTCAAATAGGATCAATCGAGCAACTTTTCTTTCCTTATATTATATGGCCGTGTTTGTTCGGTGTGGATCCACCATGTATAATTCAATAATTGGAAAGTTCTGTCAAGGACCACCAAAGCATGTGACATAGTCATTTTGAACGAAGTTTGTGTAAGGTGTAACATCTGTTGGAAAAATGAATGAAAATTGACTCTCAAATTGGGCTTCGGCTTGTGAGCGCGCCCCTAAGGCTTTCTGTGTGCCTAGAATTTTCTTGGAGGAAAGCAAAGGTTGCGACTGTTCGGTTCTTGACTCACCATTTACAACCTTTGGGCTTCAAAAGTTTCTCACCGTGTTTATGGACCTTCATGGCCAACTTTTTCAACAACCACCGAAAGGTCCCCCTTTGGAAGGGGATGGTGGAGTGCACTAAATGTGCTGCACCGTGCAATGCATATCTGAACCGTCCAATTGAAAACACTTTTGGATAGCTGGAATGCTGCGTTGCACGGTGCAATGCATTTAGTGCACTGCATGTAGAGGTGGCAAATGGGTGGGTTGGGTTAGGTTTGTACAGGTTTATATGGGTAATGGGTTAAATATGGACGGGTTGAATATGGGCTAATAATATACGGGTTGAAATGGATCAAGTCAAACCCAATCCAACCCAACCCAACCCATTTTCTTCTCTCTCTCTCTCTCTCTACATTTTTAGGGGATTTTGCAGATGAGAAGCAAAAAGCAAGCGATCTCTGTTCTTTCAATTGATAAGAAAACGGTTTGAAATTGTTTTTTCTTTCAATGAAATTTCTTTGTTGTTTAAATTCTCATTCCTGAAGAAGCCAAGGTTGAAGGAGGAGAGTGGGAAAAGGAGCGAGAACAACGAAATTGACCAAAAGAGCAAGAGCAGATTGTTAAACAACAAAGCCTAATTTGTTGTCCTCTGCTTCTGTTGGTTATTAATTCAAAAGCTAAATTTGATTTGATTACTCATTACTTGTTTAATTATCTTACATAAATCTAAACAATTTGCTCGTATTGGATTTTAGGATTTCAGCTTGTGTTGAATTCTGACATCTCAATTCAAATAACCAACGATTGGGAATCGGGAAATGTGTTTGGTGTTGGGAGAGACGACGATATGTGCTCGTTGATTTTTTTTTTTTCCTTTTTTTTTTTGGTGCAACCCATATTGAACTCATTTTCAACCCAATCCAGCCCATGTAAATATGAGTTAATATGGGTTCAATCCATATCAACCCATATTACAATATGGGCAGATTGGGTTGGGTTATAAGTGGGCGGATTGGATTGGGTTCACGGGTTGGGTTGGCAATTGCCACCTCTAATTGCAGGGTCCCGAGTCCCTTGTCAAGAATGTTGATGACCTGCACCCAGCATCTAACTGAAGTTTCAAGTTTCTGCAGGTATGAAATATCACATCAGGGTACAACAGGACAAGCAAGTCAAGGATCAAGGTACTAAAACTTGCTAGGTGCTCCCACGGTGGCCAGGTACCTTCTAGCTTCCAGGACCGAGTACTCGGCACCTAGTTGGGCTAGCCTGCGAGGGGTCTTCTAGCGCCTAAGCGGCGAGTACTCGTTCTTCCAGACTTTCTTTTAGAACACTGCTTAGGATGAATGATGATGGAGACTAAAGGTTGTTTCTCATTATGATCAAAGATTTTTTGCAGCCTCGATAGTCCGTATTTTGAAGGCATTGCACATGCCAGAGTTGTGTGAGTACCCAGACACCCAGTAGACATGGGAGCGCAGTTATGAAATTGGGAACATAGATGCCATGGCATCTTTCAAGTATGTCATTGTCAACTGAATAAGGAAGAGCTCACATGCATGCGTATGTTCTGTAGCTAATTCGTGTCATCGGGTGCATGTAAGAAAATTTCATTTGTGTCGAGACCGAGGCTTGTAGATTTTACGGCACATTCATGAGACCCATGGACATGTGTGTACCGTAGATATTTGGCTACGTAGGAAAGAAAGAAGCAGGCTGCAGTGGGAATAAAACTGTACACACCAAACATTTTTACGTGAGCTCTAACTGTCCAAAAGATAAATTTTCATGAACTTCGTACCAAAACCGCCATTTTTGGTAAGTTGGTCCACTTCCCAATTCCCATTGAACAATGCTACACACACAACACTTTTCACACGACACCCACCCCTATGTGAGTGTGTTGTGTGAAAAGTGTTGTGTGAGTAGCTTTTTTGATTCCCATTCTTGTTGGGTGCTTGCTAGTCCACTTCCCGTTTTTGGTAAGGTGGTGAGTTTCTATTCCCTAACGGGACGTTTGGATGACGGGTTTAATTTTGGGTAGATTTGTAATGAGTGTGGATTTATAACGAGGGTGGATTTGTAATGAGGGCGGACCCACCTCCTAAGTAGGGTGAATTTGTATATTGGGTGTTTGGATGATATTATGAGAAGGAGGATTTGGAGGGTGGATATGATAGGATAGGAGGGCAAATGACTTAATTGCCCCCGGTTTATTGTTTTAATAAACAAAATAGATTAATTTCATTATAATTACAATAAGTACATAATAATTTCAATAAATGCATAAAAATATTGAAACTATATTAGATGAAAAAAATTCTGGAAAAATTATTTTAAAAATTAATTACTATAATTATTTTTTTGAGACATCGTCTTGTGTAACGGACACATTTTGGAACGGAGCTCCTTCCGTCTCATTTTCTTTGTCTAATTTGGTGAATCCAAACTATTAGAGGCAAATTATTACACTTTGAAAACGTAAGCTTTGAAAAAAATGTCCTTCTGGTTAAATATTTATATTATGTGAAAAAAAAGGTTGTTTTAAAAAGTAGAAAACGAAAACAAAAATTACTGGGAGTGTTTTACTCTCTCTCTCTCTCTCTCTCTCTCTCTCTCTCTCTCTCTCTCTCTCTTTCTCACGAAAACAAGAAAAAAATAGTACTGGGTCAATTGACCACCCACTTCCAATTTCCAAAGAAACCCATCCAAAATCCAAATCCTCTTCTTCATCTCTGCATTTTCTATCACCAACCGGGTCCTCTCCTCCGACGTCGGAATCAGGTACTCTCTCTCTCTCTCTCTCTCACACACACACACACACGCACACACACACAAAAAATCAAGTTGTCAACTCGACTTGATCCGTGAACTCGGATCATGGCAGGAGCTCTTCCTCTCTCCCTCTCTCTCCGTTTCATGCACATAAACCAGTTGAATAGGGTAACACAAGAGAGAGAGAAGAGGTGGATTTGGAGGGGTAGTTTCGACCCTTTTTAGGCCGGATTTGCCAAGCGGTGGGTTGGGGTAGGGCTTGGCAAATCCACCTTGTGGTGGATTTGTAATCCAAACAGTAATCAAATCCGGGTAGAGAAAATATCAACCAAAGACCTGATTTGAGGAGGGATCGGATTACAAATGAGGGCGCTTGGCATCTCTGGCCTCCTATCCGGCATCCAAACCGCCCGTTGAGACCAAATATCAAGCACCTGACAGGCAATTTTTCCCAGCCAGCCCAATTGAAGCCCAATGACATGTATTTTGATCAAAAGAAATGCATGGTGTTTGTCCTTTTGAAGCCCGCTAAGATTTCATTCGGCTTTGAATTTGAACATTAGTGTTGTGCCCAAAAGATTAATTAAACCAAACACACACACAAACAGATGCATACACCCAAAAAAGGATTTTTACGTGGCCCCCAAAATCGGGTATTCCACAGAGGATAACCAGAGAGATGATTTAGATGTAGGAGACACAAGCTTTACAAGTGCTTCACTCTAATCTATGAAGCACCGACACTTCTAGAGGTTGTCGTGTCCACATATCGAACACAGGAACACGGGGACACACGTGTCCCACGCGGGAATACATATTGGACTCGTCACGTGGCGTGTCCCTTAAATTAAATTATTTTTTGGAGGGGGACACTGCATGGACACGCGTGTCCCACATATACACTCTATCGCTGTGTATATGTATATATATGTATGTATGTATGTACTGGTATATATATTTCCGTTGAGGGTGTATCTTACATATATGGGTGTACGAGTATATATACTAGTAATAACAATGTAGATATCTTACATATCATAAGAGAAAAGTGTATATATCTATGTAAATATATTGTTACTGCATACATAGATGATTTATTTATACATATAATTAATTAATTATTTATTTATTTTTGCCGTGTCCCCTTCCGTATCCGTGTCCATTTTTTAGAATTCACGTGTCCCATGTCCGTGTCCGTGCTACATAGACTCTAATCATTACACTATGTTTACTACATTGCTACCTTTCTGATCTCTCACTGAGAAACAAATACGTGATTTGGCTAATTTGAAAAAATTGGTTTTTTTCGTTTTGTCTTTATTCAAATTTTGTTTGCATTTGTTAGTTTTGCATCAAGATTTTGTGGTTTCTGGATTTATCTCGTCAAGACGAATCCAAAGAGTATAAAATTATGGTCAAAAGTAATAGTTTTTTGAATAAACCAAAATAAACCAGATTTTTGGATTAATTTTCGTCTTTATTCACAAAACTTTAAGTTTGGCTAATAATTTTATACTTTTTAGATTCTTCTCGTTGAGACAAGCCAAGAAACCACAAAAAATCGACCGAAAACTAACAAAAGCAATTTTTTTTAATAAGAACAAAACCAAAAAAACCAAAAAGTTAGTAATTTTTTCAAATTAGCCAAATCGTACGAAGTTCCAATTTATAGATATAGATAATTCACGGTTGACCAAGGATGAGAGAGAGAAAATGTTAGTTGTCACGTTTAGGGATAACCTTAGGCAGGGTACGTAATTTTCTTTGGAAAAAGTGGAGAAATACCAGTCATTAATTGGGTTTGGTAGTAATGATCAAGTAGGTTCATGGACAGAATTCTGTGGGCTCAAACACCAGATGCATGAAGCTGGCTAACCAAGCCACCCACATGTAATAAATGTTCCTCAAATTTCACTGGGTTCAGTTCAACTGAACCCACATATCCCAACATGGCGACGTTAGAACTTAGAAGTATATTTAGAGTAATGCTACAAACGCTAACTAATTTATAAATACACTAAACAGCAATGCTCTATGTAGGGAAATAATTTGCAGGGAATCACGCAGGGAAGGCCCTACGGGGCTCAGTATAGATCTCAAACGGTTAATCCAAGCCGCTCAAGAATTTTAGAAACAAATTTCGAGTGAGCTCGCTAAAAATCAGCTCCATCCGATATGTAAGACAGACACTAGTCTGAGATGCTATTATCTCTAACATTGTTTTCCTAAATAAATAGTTTCACTTGTCTGAGATGTTATTGTCTCTAACATTGGTTTGTCTCTTCCTTCTTTGTAGATCAACACTTGCTAGCATTGTAAGCTTGCTTCATGATGTGACATTCACCCAAGGGCAGATAGAGGAGATTCAAAAATCTCCATTTGCAGCTATGTTGATCACAATTACACAGCAGAATTTGCCTGAACAATTTGTCAAAAAGTACGACAATGACATTTTGAGTGTGATTCAAAGTTACCGAATGGATGAAGGAAAATTTTATATGGGAACCAAGCTTGTGGCTCTTACACATGAAGAAATAGCCGTCATATTTGGGATAATCTCTGGCAACACAAAGATTCGGGCTTTAAACCTGAACAAGAAGCCAGACAGCCCCTTTGTCAACAGAAACTTTGAGGGCACAAGTGTGATGAGCTATGCAACCATGAGGGAAAGAATTACAGACCTCATTAAAATCACTTCAAAAGGGAAGAAGAAGAAGGGTGTAGAAGACGAATCTACAAAGGATTTGGCGCGACTGTTGACACTCTATGTCCTTGGAACTGTATTTTTCAAGACAACTGGTCCAAATTTTAATTGGAGCTATGTTCCATTCGTCGAGAATTGGGAAGAGTGCACCACATTTGCATGGTCGATACACTTAACTGATCATCTCAACAATGAACTCGAAACAAAGCGCAGAACTCCATGGACTGTTGGCGGTTGCACTGTAGCACTATTGGTATTTAATCTTTCTTCTATACTTTCTCTTATCTATTTGTCAAGTTAATAAGAAATCTAATCTGCTTATTTCTTTTGTTAAACAGTACTGGTTATGTGAACATGCAAAGATAATGGAACCTGTTGAACCACAAATCCCAAGATTCATGAAATGGAATGTGAATGAGCTTCATGCTAAACTTGTTGAGACACCAGTGAATACCTTTTCACCGGAAATGGTAAGCATCTTGCTACCATAATATGTTATTTCTTTTAGGTTTCTCTCACTTATATTCGACGTTTCCTATCATCATTCATTGTAGGTCATTGATTCACAATTGCAACCAACAGATGAGGAGAGGAGGTTGTATCAAATTCTTGTTACAGACGAGACAGAAGAAAAACATGCAGAGATTCCTGTAGGTGAGATGTTAATATCTCTTATTTTGTTGTGGTACATAAGAAGTCTGTTTTCGCGGAGATATTACTAAGTCTTGATTTCTCTGGCTAGAAAACACTCTATTTTGGGTGAGATGTTGTTATCTCATCATTTGTTTTTGCAGACAAGCCGCCTGTTGACGAGCAAGCTCCTAAGGAGGATGTTCAACTTCTAATTTCAGAGCTTCAAAAACAAATTCATTTGCTCGAAAGTGAAAACAACAGTATGAAACATGAGATTGCAGAGAGGGAAATTAGAGAACAACAAAAGGATAATAACATTGGAAGGCTGCTTCACCTTGTTGACAAACTTCGAAGGAGGCTTGAAAGGTATGGCAAAGAAGCGGCTGCCTATGAAGAAATTGAAAAAGAAAACATGTCTGCCAAATTTGAGGCGATGGTACTCCAGGAGAAGGTGGTGCAAGCGGAGGTTGAGGTAATGACCTTGTTGGCTGAGAAGGACTGTGATAAGGAAAACATCGAAGCCGTTCTGGACGAGTTGGATATCATGGCAGCACACTGCGTTAGTCAAGAATTCAGCCACAAGAAAATTGTAGAAGACATCACAAATGAAAACGTAAACTTGAATGTTGAAATAGGTTCAATGCTGATTGACAAAGACTTGGTGGAGGAAAAAATTGAAGAGGTTATTGATCAGTTGGATGACATGGCAGCTCATTGTGCTAGCCAAGAATACAAGGACAAGAAGAAAATAGAAGAAATGGAAGAAAAGATGCAGAAGATTTCTGAAAAAGTTGTGGAGAGAAATCTTGGTGAAGAATTTGCAAGCCCAACTGGAATCCCCCACCAAATAGTCACAGAGGAAGATTCTGAAAGCTCGCCTGGAAATCCCTATGAGTTTAGAATGGCCACAGATGAGGACATAGAGAAAACCATAACTGCTGCAGTTTCAATAATAGACAAACAAGAAGAAAATGAAATGAAAAGGAAAAGACTCAGGGCTGAACGTGTGGTGGAGCCATCATCCTTGACTAAGAGAGTGCGTGAAAGAGATGACAGGGTAGAAAAGAAAAAGGAAGACTTTTTCTATGAAAGAAGGAGAAAGAGAGCACAACAAGCCAAAGCAGCACAAGTGGAAAACAATTCTCTGCGTTTTGAAACAACAACACTGGACGCCTTTTTATCACAAGAAGACAAGGAGAAGTTGAATATGCTATCTAACCTTCTGAAAGACAAAAAGTTAGTAAAAATCTACAACAATTTTACAGTATTTATCTTAAATGCACTATTTCTGTTGGTGAGATAAAGATATCTCTTGCTCTGTCTTTTGACAGGCTACCTTTCTGGATGGACCACGACACACAAGATGCTGTTTCGTTGGAAGATGCAATTGATATCTTGAATGAGGGAGATGTTGAAAACACGGTAAAAAATACCTCTCCAAGACAGTTCTTTTCTCGATTAATGTTAAAATCAAATCTAACATGAAAAAAACCCGTGCAGTTACTTGATGGATTCACATCCATATTAGCAGCGGTTGAGCAAAAGCCAATCAACGCAGTATGTTTCAAATCAGTATTGTGGGTTAGTAATACATACCCTTATATGTTATTTTTTGTCACTACTTTTCTTGAATTCCTCTTTAAGTGCGTATTCTCGCAAAATACAGAGTATATATGTACGACATATAACAATGAGATATTAAAATCTCATCAAAAATAGTTTGTCTATGCACAAGACATAACTATGAGATAATAACATCTCACAGAAACCATTGTCTTTTCGTCTTTGACAGAGCCTGCTGAAGGATGAAAAAAATCAAATCAGAGATTTATTTCTTGATGACAAGCTCAGAGAAGTTAATGAAAAGTTGGATCTTTTCTACTACTTGGTTTTTCCAATAAACTCTTCAGGAGGTATACGTGCAAAAGACAAAAATCCATACCATTGGAATCTTCTGGTATTGGACATACCACGTGGGTATTGGAGACACTACAACTCCATCAAACCAAGTAGAAATGGCCAAGACCCTTACCTCAAGGATGCAAAATTAATGGTACGCAATATTGCTCCATTTTATTCAATTTTTCATACAATTGATGATGCAAAATAAATCCTTATTTTGTCGAATTTGAAATGCAGGCAGAGTATGTTTCCAATTTCATGCAAAAGCTAAACATCCAGAAAACAGAACCAAGCTTCAGACTTCTAAAATCAACGAGCGAAACAATATTTGGGGCGAAGGAGAAGAATGAAGTCGTGATTGTCTCAGAAAAAACACCACAACAAAAACGTGGAAGGTAAACCAACTAATCTTGACCACAAGTTTTCAATTACACAATTTTATCCCCTTACATAATTCTAACTAGTGCTTATGACAAATTTGCAGCGTTGACTGTGGAATCATAGTGTGCTACATCATTCAGAAGCTTTTAAATGCAGAACCCATCCCAGACAATTTGTCTGAGGTTGAAATCAATGAATTCAGAGTAGCATTGTTACGGAGATTCTTGAATGATGGACATAGATCAATCATGCCAGAAGTTTGGAAGGACAGACAAGAACTAGAGCAGATGCAACACAAGGTGCCAACAGAAGGAGATCCAAGAGAAGCTGACAAATAAGAGAGCATCATTGTTTGACACTGGACATATCTTTTGAAGTCTGTTAGAAAGTAGTGGTTGGATAGGAAATTGAATATATGGTTTATTTTTGGTTTGTATTGTCACATATGAATGGTCGGCTCCAAACAATTGTAATTTGTTGATACCTGGTGCTGAACAATTGGCAATACGACAAATGGTGGTTTTTTTGATAACATCTTTTAACATGTGTTTACGCTAAATATGAATGATCCTGGAATTACTCATTGTTCAAGTGATTTTTTATCACTAGTTCAACTGCTTTCTAGTCACTAGTAGTTTATATTGTGTTGTCTGCTGTTTTTGGCACCTTGAGGGTGCTTCAATTACCAACGGCTCATGTCGAATTTTCTAAAAATTGTCTGCTGTTTTAATACTGTTCATCTCATGAAATGCTTGTGGGTGGTTCCAAGTACTTTTCTAATCTTTTGTTATGTGTTTTCTGCCCTTCTACCTTAGAAGGTTAGGAAACATTTATTAAAGTATTTTGCGGTGTTTCTCCTTCATCTTTTTGATGAGATAGCCATATCTCATGAAATAAGGCCCCTGTATATTGATAAAGAATAAAAGAGATAATGGTATCTCATCCAAAACAGCCTCAGAGGTAAGCATTTATCAGCAAATGAGAGCCATGTATATACAAGAGATTATGTGCCTGCTGTTGCTTGTGTACCAACAGTCTTTGTATCTACAAAACGGAAGCAAGAGATCAACATATCTGACAGAAAACAGTCTCCGTTTTGTCCAACGTGCAATAGTACAGAAAAAACCATATCCAAAAAAATCATCGCATATTCAGGAATTTTATTTATTTATGTCAAATGATAACTCTCAACAATATAGCAGTTTTTATTACATATTGCCAACTTCTGGCACCTGAAACACCCAATTACCAATCAACAATGAAATATGACTCACAAAGTTCTTATCTACTTAAAATGAAAACATCAATCACAAGGTTCTTTACAGCTCTTCCTATTATGTCTTCCCAATTTCTGGCACCTCGAACACCTTATTTGCCTCACTTTCTCGCCCCTTGATCGGATTCTTGCAACCTTTGGTCTGCCACGTGGCCTCCTTGTTTTAGGAGGAAGAATGATAGCAGTCTCTTTAGTTACCTCTGGAGCTCCAAGACTAGGAATAGGATTTATTGGACAATCATATGACATCCGGAATGCTTCAATCGTGTATAGCGGATCTATGTACTGGGACATATCTACCCCAATCTTCTGAAGAGCCGTGACTGCATGCACACAAGGAAAGGAATGGATGTCCCACCGACAACATGTACATGACTTGTTTCGTATATCAACCACAACAGCCGGGAAAGAAGAAACCTCAAATACTTCATCACTTGAGCCATATACAGGCCATGTCTTCCCTTTGTCGAAACGGTTTTTCAACAGCAAGTCCATTTCAGGACACAACACGCTACACCATTTCCTTGATAACTGTTTCCTCTCATACATTTGCCTCATAATTTGAACCCTGATTTCCTCAACACATTGAAGGATCGGCATCTTCCTTGCTTCACGAATCCAACTGTTGAAAGACTCAACAACATTTGATGACATCTCACCATATCGTTTCCCAGGAAAGTATGCATTTGCCCAATGATCATACGACACGGAAGAAATAAACTCTTTCGCTTTTTCCCCACCAACCTCACACAATTCCTTAACGCAATTATCAAAATCCGAAACAGTAGGTGCATGAGCACAATCAACGAACAGATTCACTACTCGCTCCCTAAAACCATTTGGTGCTCGACCAGATAGCCTATCCCTCAAATTATTCTTCAAATGCTCCAAACAATAAGCATGATAACAGTTTGAGAAAACCTCTGGAACAT
This sequence comes from Vaccinium vitis-idaea, assembly GCA_963854785.1. Taxonomy (NCBI): domain Eukaryota; kingdom Viridiplantae; phylum Streptophyta; class Magnoliopsida; order Ericales; family Ericaceae; genus Vaccinium; species Vaccinium vitis-idaea. The sequence goes on along the minus strand of OY978226.1, from coordinate 34,886,400 downwards.
GCTTCACAAGACCAGTATGACGATCCGTTATAATCGAGAGTTCACGAGTTGACAGAATACCTTTCAACTTTATCAGAAACCAGAGCCAATTATCATCCGTTTCAGAATCAACAATACCATAAGCCACTGGAAATAAGCCTGCAACAAAGAGATAACAACATCTCATCCAAACCAGTCTCTGTATATACCAAAATAAACAAAGAGATAACAACATCTCATCCAAAACAGTCTCTGTATCTACCAAAATAAACAAAGAGATATGCACATCTCAGACAGAAAGAAACAAAAACGACTGACGAAAAAGAAAACTAACCTTGATTAGCATCCTTCCCAACAGCAGCAAGGAGAGTGCCTTTATATCTACCCTTCAAGAATGTACCGTCAAGACACAAAAATGGCCGACAATAGTTGAATCCTCTAATGCATGCATCGAATGCCACAAATAACCTTCTAAACCGATTGTCTTCACAACATTCAATATCCACAACACTACCGGGATTTTTCTCTTTCGCTATATCTGCATACCACCGAAGTTGGTCAAATTGGAACACATAATCACCGCTTATTTCATTACTTGCCTTCTCAACCCCCAACCAAGCGTGATTGTAACTAATTGTAGTACCGTATCTTCTCTCAAATAACTTGACAGCATCTATCGGCCTATACGATGGCTTTTCACGAACTTCATCAAAGATACAACTTGCAACCAACTTTGAACTCATTCTAGAACTTTTGGAACTACAAGATGTACCACCACAGTTGTGCTCCTTGTGCAATTCCTTAATGCGAAAAAAACCATTCGATTTGTCTAAAATTGCATGAACAAACCATCTACAGCCGTCAATCTTTTTACGACAATAAGCTGTCACCCTTAACTTGTCATTCTTCAAGTAGATAAACTTGAATCCAAGCTCAATTGCATACTTACACAAACACGTCCTAAAATCCTCAACACCGCCTCTAAATTCTTGACCAACATGACTAATCAAAGAAGCCCAATCAGCAGAAAGCCGCTTTGTCTCATTATGATGACAAAACTTTTCAAGAGGATCTTCAAGAATTTGAACAGTACTGCATTCCCCATTTCCACTACTATTACCATGATCAAAACAACCAGAAGATTGAATCTCCTCAACACAAATGTATACCTCAACACAACTAACACCGTATGCAGTAGCTAACGCCAACATGTTATCAAAATCATCATCATTCTCAAGAACACAGTTACGATGTTCAGAAACAACATACAAAAGATTAAATCTCCTTGATACCAACTCATTCCACTTCCTATGAATACTTCCAACAAAATCCTCAAACCTAAAACCAGTTGCAACTTTAACAACCAAAGTAAATGATCCATATTTGCACAATAGAAGAATGGATGATTCCATTTCCAGTCAACTTTACACTGCAAAAAGAAATAATAAAGCAAGAGATAAGCACATCTCAGATCAAACAAACTCTGTAACTAATTGTAGACAAACCAAGAAATAACCAAAATCTCAATCAAAACACACTATCAGCCAAACAAAAACTAAATAGATAAGCATCTCATCCAACAAACAGAAATAACTGTATTCCAGTGCATATACACATATATCAGCCAATGCATTTACCAACAAACAAACAAAAGAAATCCAAACAAATCAGCAGAGCTAATCAAATCAGTAAAAACATCTAGAATTCAGTAAAAACAAGGCAGAAATAAAAAATAAAATTGAACTAATCAAATCAGTAAAAACATCTGGATTTCAGTTAAAATAATTGAACTCAACACACACACACACAGAGAGAGAGAGACAGAGAGAGATTGATCGAGAGACAGAGAGAGACAGCTCGAGAGAGAGACAGAGAGAGATCGATCGATCGATCGATCGATCAATCGAGAGAGAGAGAGAGGGAGAGAGAGAGAGAGAGAGAGAAGACGTTTACCACTGATTTGCTGCAACAGATCGACACACAAATCAGCAGAGCTAGAACCAGCTACATCGCACTGGAGAAATCGCCATCGCCGCGAGAAGAAGATCTGTTTGAACGGAGATTTGAGCGAAGATTTGAAATCGCAACGTTTATATACGTTCCCAGCGCTGGGTATTATCGTCCAGGGAAGGACTAACCACGTTAGGACTTTTAAAACACTGGACGCTATACAGCTTAAACTAGTCCAGTGGACTAAAAAGCCCAAATGACCTATACCCGTGGACCCTAGCCCAATTTGCCGTTTATAGATATAGATAATTCACGGTTGACCAAGGATGAGAGAGAGAAAATGTTAGTTGTCACGTTTAGGGATAACCTTAGGCAGGGTACGTAATTTTCTTTGGAAAAAGTGGAGAAATACCAGTCATTAATTGGGTTTGGTAGTAATGATCAAGTAGGTTCATGGACAGAATTCTGTGGGCTCAAACACCAGATGCATGAAGCTGGCTAACCAAGCCACCCACATGTAATAAATGTTCCTCAAATTTCACTGGGTTCAGTTCAACTGAACCCACATATCCCAACATGGCGACGTTAGAACTTAGAAGTATATTTAGAGTAATGCTACAAACGCTAACTAATTTATAAATACACTAAACATCAATGCTCTATGTAGGGAAATAATTTGCAGGGAATCACGCAGGGAAGGCCCTACGGGGCTCAGTATAGATCTCAAACGGTTAATCCAAGCCGCTCAAGAATTTTAGAAACAAATTTCGAGTGAGCTCGCTAAAAATCAGCTCCATCCGATATGTGTAGATGCTCGATCCAAACTTTCATTTTTTCTTCTTTCATCCGAGCCATTCAAAAATGAAAGTTTGGATCAAGCATCCACACATCAGATGGGGTTGGTTTCTCGCAAGCCCACCTGAAATGTGTTTTTTTTAATTTTTGAGCGGCTCAGATCAGCCGTTCGGAATCCGTACTGGGCTCCGTAGGGCCTTCCCTACATGATTCATTGCAAATCTTCCTTGCACATATAATTTTTGTACACTAAATGGACACACGGCACTACCATATCAATGCAGGATGCAATACGTTGATGGCTTCATCTTAGTGTCTTTTGTATTATTGATATAATTAGGCTGAGCTTCCACGACGGTATTTTTGATATTCTTGATATTTTTTACTGTAAATTGTCAAATCAGTTGATATATGTAAGAAAAATAACTTGTTGATTTCACACTTCTAATCCAAAAATACCGTAGTAAAAACTCAGACTTAGTCTCAATAAGGGTCCTATGAGAACTTCAACTTGGGCATTGTGATGTTATGTGTTTTGGTCTGTGCTGGATTGCAGGATTTCAGGGTAGCATGCCCTTGGTCAAGGAGGGCTCACTTGTCCCCGTCCCCCGGTGAGGTTAAAAAATCACATACTAGTTTACATTTATACTAGATTTTGGGACGATTGACCCCACATATATAAAAAAAAACACTTCAATATAAAAAAATAATTTTGCCCCTTATTATTGCTAAACTTGATCAAATTCTTAATTCACTCTAGGCACTATTTACAAATCGTGTCTCTGCCTTTTTCCTGGTCCTCCTCTCTTTCGGTCTGATTTGGTTCTATATAAATTAAATTAACCCCCAGAAAAAAAATAATAATAATTAAGCCACACATATACCTACCTCACATGCACAGCCATTTCTAAGTACTAATTCAAACATGACTGAAAAAAAAAAAAAAAAACATAACATTTCCTTCTCTTTCCTCACAACACGAGAGACCGCATTGCATTTTTTGCTCAATAATGGCAAAAAATTATTTCTAGTATAGAATTTTTTTACAAGAGTCGTTTGCCTGGGCCAAACCTATGGAAGAAAGAACCTCATCTCGGCGACTAGAAGCAATATTCGAGTAGCTATCATTTATATAAGCGTTTCACAAGATAAACGACGAAGTTTTTATGCTTTAATTATCGTTCTAAAGGCGATTGATCTCAGTATTTAATACAGTCAAAAAAATTAATCCAAGAGCCAATAATAATTGAGAAATTTAATTAGCCATGAGATGCAAAACAAATCATAGTAACGTCAGTGGCATTAGGTGGGATATGATTCTCTCTTGAGACCACAAATACGATAATCAAACCCCAATATACTGCAAGTTGTTCATTTATATTTTCCAATAAAAAACAAAGATCACCAAACACACTGTATGATTACAATTGAGACATACTTCTGAAAAAGATAAAATCAAAATCAAAATAGAAATATAATTGGGACACTGATTTCCCGACGTAGACCATACACTTAATCATCTGCTAAATATGAGTCTTACGTGAATCCGATATAATTGAGTCTCGTGTACGCACTGCGTGAGACTCACATGTATCGGACAAATCTATATCCTAACCATTTTCTGTCCGAAAGGACAAGAAAATGGAAGCAGAACAAAACCCACAAAATACATTTTTATTTTGTGCACCCCATTTTAAAAACCCAGGCGGTGACCAAAATATTACACACAAAAAAAACATACACTTAAAAAAAAAAAAAATTTAAAAAAAACTTCGTTTACTGTAGTTCAGAAGACAGAGTATTATCGCTCAACGGAGTCGGAGAAGTCGCCGGAGATTATCAGTCGCTCCGGCATCGATCCCAGCTGCCGCCTCAGCGTTGCAACTGAGCTTTGGCCTGAGAGAGAAAGTCGGCAAAGGCAAGCTACTCGGCGGAGGAGAAAGAGCAAAAACCCCATAAACATCCTTCGGAAGGTTATTCGGGTCGGGTCCCACCGGATTACCCGACGGAATAACCGCCAAACTGGCGGAAGAAGTTTTCAACACTTGTTTTGCTATTGCATCTGCTTTCTTAGCCGGTTTGGATTTGGGTTTGTTGTTGATTTTCCGGGTTACTGGAGGGCAGGAAATGCCTCTGTTTCGCGGGTTAGTGTTCGGTTTCGGGATCGGAAGAGGGAGAAGAGGCGGCTGGTTATGGTTTTGCAGAGGCGGGTGGAAAACAGAGAGCGAAGGAGGGTACGAGTAGGAGAGAGAGAGTGGCGGCGCGTGGAGGATACCACCGCCGTGAAAATTGGAAGAATTGAGAGTCTGATTGTTTCTCTTGTTACCGTTTGTGAACTGGTTGGGAGAAGAAATCGATCTATTGGAAGATGAATTCAACTGAACAACCTCCATGATCAGTGATTTTGGACGAAAAACAGAGAGAGGTCGATGATCTCAAATAAACGCGGATCGATCGCAGGAAAATTTTACAAGGAAAAGTTGAAGATAAACAGCTTAATTCGTAAATGAAATACAATTTTTTAAAGAAAATACTTACAGAAAGACTACTGAAAAGTAAATATAAACAGATTAATACATAAACAAAAATCTCTTGAAGGTTAGATCTTTGGTGATAGCAGAGATTCGAGAGAAGGAAGACGAAGACGTAGATGTATATAGATATGTACGTATGGAGGATCTGTTGGGGCCCTGTTTTTGGAGAAGGTGACTTTCTTAAGGAACCTCGAGACGTCTTTAAATAGACAGTAACCCCAACGGCTACTTTACTTTACTCAATTTGTTGTTGGGGTAAAAATATTTCAGACACCCTCATCTATCAATCTTTATCATTGTATGCCCTTTATGCAAGAAACTTTCATCGACACCCCTTTATTTGTAATAAATAGCTAGGCTTAACTCTGTTTACAAAGTGTTTGGGAGCCTACTTTTCCTATCAATTTAAAAGATTGAAGTTGTTGTATTTTATTTAGGGAAATGTTGTTCGAACTCCCTTTTAATGCTTCTGGGCATGATTTTTCAAATTAAAAAATGAAGTACCAAAAAAATTGGTGTGAAAATTTTTAAAAATTACATGCAAAAGTACTTTATTTTTTTAATCCAAAATGTACACGTCTTTTCTTAAGGAACTATCAAAATGGGATAGAGAGAGTAATTTTTATGTCTACTTTTTTTTTTTATTAAAAGACAAAAATAGAGTGCATTTATCAAAAAAAAAAAAGAGTGTGTTTATTAAAAAGTAAAGTGGGAAAATCATACCAGATATATCCAAATTTCTTTCCAAAGAGTGAATGAAGTTCATTTAATTTTCAGATTGTCTCCCTTTATCCCTTCCCCACTGCTTTGCCCATAATCTACACTTTATGGCGTAGGCATTCCTAGTTTCCACAAACAAATCCAATAAAATCAAATATCAAAAAATTAAAAATGTAATCTTTCAATCCCATTTTATAGAGACATTAGAGTGAATGCCGATTTTACCACATATATAGTAATTTAGAGAGGGGTATTATCATTCGTGGAGTAATTTATAGATAGGGGTATCATTTCGTGTATTGCCAATTATTTGACCTAGAGCAACTAAATCCTCCAAAAGACTACTAACACATGGGGTTTAGGTGATAATGTTTAATAGATGGAGGGGTGCCGATAAAATTTTTCCCAATACGACGCATCTAGTGAAAAAGATTGATAAATGAGGGATCTTCAAGATATTTTCTTGTTTTTAGTAGATTTTTAAAGGGAATTGATATTGGCACTCCCCATTTTGATGTTGGCACTCCCGATTTTGTCTCTATTAGGTGAAGTTACTGAATTACCCTTGTACTTTTAATTAGTACATTTTTCTCTTGCTTTCAAAATACAATGGTGGTTTAGTAATTTCACCTAATAAAATAAAGATAAAAAAAAAAGGGAGTGCCAATGCTAATATCAATTCCCTTTTTAAATTATTTTCAGCCTAATTAACCGACAACCGTAGCGGTCGGCTACCCCCTAGTTGAAGACCGGGGGCAAACTGTTGGGCGGCTACCGCCGATTCTTCGTGGACCGTTAGATCCCTGCATTAAGAGAGCCGTTGGGGCGATTGTGACCGTTGATCACGTCCTCGGATTTCCACGAAGCTTAGTCTGGACTCTGGAGCAAAAGAAATTTTTTAAACAGAAAAAAAGTGAAAGAGAGGTGGGAGTATCGTAGCCATACACGTGTCTTTTATGGGTCCCACACTTTAGAGGGCGATTGCGATTTCCTATGCGGAGAAATTTCAATTGGCCTAGGATGCACAATAAAATAATGGAAAATGAAGACCACGGCCGTAGGGCACCGCGGAATGGAAGTCACGTTAGTTGTTTGGATGCTTCTGCGTTGGAGATTACACGTGTCAACTTATGTGGTTTTGGGGTTGGTTGAATGATTTGTGGGGTCCGAAAAAATAACTGATTAAAATTTGTGGTAGGGGAAAATGGTGGGAAATGGCTCGTATCTTTTTCATTAAATTGACTGGACTAAACAATTATAGTTGGGCTTGTAAGGCCCACCAGCAGTCCCATTTGATAATTCCATTCAATCATTTTCGAAGTTTCAATATGTTGAATTTTTTTTTTTTTTTGGTGACACAAGCGTCCCGAATTAGCTAGCGCGCATCTCGCACTAATCCTTATTGCCGTTCCCACATCCATTTCACATGCTTACCCGTGGGATTGAGATGGCACAAAGAGTTGCTGACGAGAAAAATCGTAACCTATCAATCAAAATCATATGAAAATTAACTAAAATCAAAGTTTTTTCATATTTTATTGTTCTTGAGAAATGTATATGTGGAGGAAAACTTAGGTGCAAATTGGATACGGCTGAAGTTGTGCCAACATTCGCATCTCAATCGTCCAAAAATATTTTGAACGGCCCAAATTTCTCCCTCCCTCTTTTTTCTCTCTCCTCTCTTTCTCTCTCTACAATCCGAACCATCCAAAACACTTTAAGATTGTCAAGATGCAACCACCACACGATACCTAACTGGGAAGTTTTTCTTTCTTGGTGTAGGAATTTCCTACCCGATTCTAATGTGGATGACCACAATAGTAGTATCTTGCAAATTGAATTGTCCCCAGAGTCTCCTGACTCAAATACTAACAAGAGATTAACTTCTTTACGGATGATCCGCAAAGAGGGAGTTTGCACCGTGTAAATTCCCGTCGTCCATCCCGACATTTAACGGCTCGGATAACATGCGGATTTTGTTTTTTATTTTTAATCCGAGATTCTTTTAATGAGAGAGAGAGAGAGAGAGTGCATTGATCCCGAGCCATTGGATCTTGAGATGGACGGTGGGGATTTGCTCGGTGCAAATCCCCTCTTTGCAGATCATCCGTAAAGAAGTTAATCTCAAGTCTCAACTAACAAAGGCCCCTACTGTGACAAAGGCCTTCGTCTTACTATTGTTTCAAAGATCCGTAGCTGCCGCGCTTGCATACATACTGCATACACGAATTCAAGATTCCTACCTTACGAATGCGAGCAATATGATTTCGGGTTATCTTAAAAAGTAGTGCTAAATCAACTATGACGATTTCTATATATAAATGACTTGTTCTAGCGTATGGAGTCTTGCGCCGCAAGTGAGCCGAGTCGAGTTGAGTTGAACTTTGTTGTGTTCAAGCTCGCTCGTTTTGGTAAATAAGTTGAAAGCTCGAGCTCGGCTCGTTCTAAACAAACTGAGCCCGTACATACGACCCAAGCTTATACACACGAGCCGAGCCCGTACATATACAAGCCGAATTTTTTCAAGCTGAGCCGGGTCGTTTACAAAGCTCACCTCATTTAGTAAACGAGTCTAAAACTCAAGTTCGGCTCAGTTACTAAACTAGGCGAACCAAACCTCGAGCTGTTCATGAGCAGCTCGGTTAGTTTGCAAGACTGGTTTTCAAAGAATAGGATAATCGATGACAGATATCGGTTTCTCCAGTACGCAAGGTGTTTATAACTGGTCACCGAAAGTGTCAAGGTTGGCTGTCTTTCCCCTGCCATTACGGCATGTGGGGAGAAAAATCTGAACCTCTTTTTTTCATGGCTAATGTTTATCAAATCTTTTGGTTCACTGGATTTGATTATGGTTATCCTCTTCTTGTTTGTCAACTTCCATTTTCAAAGCATCAGGAGGAAATTCGCAGTTCGCCATTGAACAATATAAAATCGTACTCCATCAATCTATTTTTGTCTTTAATTGAGTATTCGATCGGGTCAAATAATCTCGAAGCTCTAAATAACGATTAGACAAATATTTAGTGGCTCCGAAAGTTTTTTTTGCTTGCGTTGGAAGCCGAACCTGAAAGTTTGAAAAAGTAAGCTCATTATTTAATGTCATGCTCCCACTCGACTAATCCTTTGTGGTTATTTTTCATCCTCGAATACATGAATGTAGAAAGAAGAGAATAATACATGTGCAATAGTTATATAAGAAATTGTTAATATCACCCAGCCTAATATATGAATCTTTTTGGTTCACAAGATTTATTATGAAATTTCAAAGCATCAGGAAATTTGCAGTTCAGCATTAAACAATAAAAACGTATAATTCTTTTTATTTTTTTCTAGTTGATCGGTACTATTCAGTTCAATTAATCTCGAAACTCTATAAATAACCAAACAAATATTCTGCGATTCCAAAAGTTTATTATTTGCGTTGGAAGCTTAACCAGAAAGTTTGAAGGAGTAAGCTCATTGTTTGTTGTCATTATTGAAGAGTGCCTTGAATTTAGTCCTACAGGTCTATGGATCGGTTTTTCAGCTAAAACAAAAGGGGAGCAAGTCGCTGAAATTGTAGTCCGGACAGCCTTAAGTCCGGACGGACGGTCCTGACTCAAAATATTCCTCATGACAGGATTTTAAACTAGTGGGGGGACTTGAGAGATTCTAGGGTTTATCCTAAAGGCTATTACACTCTTATTGTGGCATCTCTGAAGAGTTACAGATAATTGCTGGCTCTTTGTAATCTCTTTCAAGTTCATGGTGAATCATCGCCATCCCTCGCCCGTGGAGTACTCTCTTGCTTTGTGCTTGAGAGGAACCACGTAAATCTTTGTGTTCTTTTGTGGTTTGCTTTGCGTTTGTTCTTTTATCTTCGTATTGTCATAACAATCATGCTCTCACTCAACTAATCTTTTATGGTTGAATACGTGTGACTTTGTGTGTATTTTTATCCTTAAAAAACAGGGAATAGATCAAGAAAAGAATAACACATGACAATTTGTTCTATAAGAAATTGTTAATATCAACCTCAAGAGTTTGGCCAAGTGGGTACGAGAAAATAATAAGTGATTGTCCTCCATGAGATCGCATGTTCGAATCCCACATAGGCCAAATATTCCAAACCTTGGTGCCACTAGAGAGTTGTCCGGTCGTTAACTTAAGACCCCATAATCAGTCAAGACGTGCACAAACTGCCCGGACATCTGGTTATAGAAAAAAAAGAAAATGTTAATATCACTCAGCCATATGAATATCTAAGGTGGTTGTGTTAGACTAAAATCTAGGTGGGTGAGGTGAGATGTTCATTAAGGGAAATGAAGCTGCTTTAAAAACAAGATAGCCAAATTGCCAATCATGGACCCAGAATAAATTAAGGATTCGAAGGCAACTTTAAGACCATCATGATTCAACTTTCTAAAGTGGCTTTTTCCTAACTATCTGGTTCCAAAGCCAATGGCTTTAGCTTTTATTAAAGGGTTCTGGCGCGATGCTCAATGGGAGACCACTAAGCAAAGCAAAGTGTAGTAATCCAGGTTGTCTGAGTCATTTTACGTGTGCAATAGGATATTTTGGTTTATCGGTGCTACAAGAGTGTGAAATTTAAACTCGGGGGTTGAAATTTTTGAAAAGAGCATGTTAAATCTAGATCTGGTTAAGAGCGAAAAGAAACTGGAAACCACTTCACTTCGTGTACATGCGTGTGAAAAAAACTTACTTGAAACATGCTTTTAATACTCAAATTGGTGGATTTCAATGGGATGGTCTGGTATTGAAGAGTTAAGAGTATGCTCAATTTAAAGTTTTACCTTATGTGTAAACTTGTGTAAATTTTTGTGTATACTGATTGTACTCCACTTTATTTGGGATCTATTTTTGGGTCCCACACTATGAACGTCAAAAGGTGTACTCATAGCATTTTCCACACCAAATTGGTGTTTACCACTTTGTGGACCCATTTTGAAATCCCGCGTAAATGATCGAAACTTTTTAATGTTTTTAAAATATTTTTATAAGAGTATCTGAAAAAATTTAGGGAAAATTATCGATATGGTCCATGTAGTTTCACCCAAGTCTCGATTTAGTCCTTCTAATTTCAATTTCACTCTAACGAACTCTGTAGTTTCAATTTTGGTCGAATTGAGTCCAAACGTTAACTTCCGTTTGCAAATTAGACGGAAAACCCAATTTGGAGATTTTTTTGAGGGTCAGACTCGTTTTTTCACCCACCCTTCTTCTTCCCCAATTTGTAACCCTAACCCTAACTCTAAATTGACACAGCTTTCACATGAATAACCACATCGGTAAAGTGACAACCAAATACTTCATCGTCATGCTATTGTATTGAAGCAATTAAATCCTATCACAAACTTTCCCCAATTTGAAACGTATTACAATTTCAGTTTCTTTGACACAAAGCAAAAAATGGAAACCATGAAGCATGAAGAAAATGAATAAGATACAGAGATGGAGAAGAAAACCACACGTGCCCTATGAACCTTGAGGAGCTCAAGTATCCCCAAAACGATATCATTCACATAACAAAACCCCGATGCCTCCAATTTCTCTGCGTCCTACCGATTCAGCTTGACCGCGACCCCGATCGAACCGCCGGTGGAGGCCTGGCAGAAGGAGAAGAGGTCGTCGAAGACGGGGTAGTCGTTGTTGATGTTGAAGCGCTTGAGGTTGTGGGCGTGGGTGTGGTCGTGGACGGTCTCATCTTCACCTTCCCCGCCGACCCACATGTGCGCCGCCTCATCTCCGCCTTCCCCGCCGGCCACCGCTCCTTCTACTCCGACTCCTTCCTCGTCGTCGACCACCGCCGCCGCTCACTGCCCTATCTCCTCCGCAGTCCGCAACCGCCGTCCCCCTACATCATATCCGTCGTCGACATACACTACCAAGACCAAGATCTAAACTAATCTAAACACAAAATGGTGAATTTCTAGTGAAAGATATCTCCACGAAATAAAAACAGCAAAAAAGGAAAGGATTTTTTTTATAGGTTCCATTTTTTATTTTTATTTTTACAAAGGAAAGAAAAAGATTGGATTTGATTTAGGGTTACAAATTGGGGGAGAAGAAGGGTGGGTGAAAAGACGAGTCTAACCCTCAAAAAATCTCCAAATTGGGTTTTCCGTCTAATTCGCAAACGAAAGTTAACGTTTGGACTCAATTCAACCAAAATTGAAACTATAGGATTCGTTAGAGTGAAATTGAAATTAGAAGGACTAAATCGAGACTCGGGTGAAATTACATGGACCATTTCGATAATTTTCCCTAAATTTTTTTAGATACTCTTATAAAAATATTTTAAAACAATTAAAAAGTTTTGATCATTTACGCGGGATTTCAAAATGGGTCCACAAAGTGGTAAATTTGGTGTGGAAAATGCTATGAGTACACCATTTGTGCATCCCAAATGCACACCAACCTGACGTGGCAAACGAGGAGAAGCCCATTTTTTGGGTGAGTCTCACATTGGACTTCTCTGTATTTGTCACATCAGGGTGGTGTGCATTTGAGGTGCAGAAGTAGTGTACCCATAGTATTGTTCATTTGGTGTACCCATGGTTTTTTTGACCTAACTAATGACTTGGGCCGAACAAATTATCATTGGGAGACGGGCTTGAATATACCACAATTGAAATCAAGTGAAACCTGACTTGGCCCAAACTTTGTTGGGCATTTTGAGTGATTTCTGTCAGCCTCAACCTGAACTTGAAAGCAATAGTAACCCTAGCTTCTCTTGATTTCTGTCAGCCTGAACTTGGCCCAAACTTTGTTGGGCATTTTGAGTGATTTCCGATTCAGACATCTATTCTATTCTTAAAGCCAACTTTAAAAGCTGTTTACAAATTTTATTTTTTTTGATTGGCAATAAAAAGCTGTTTCCATTGTACTACTTCCATTTTCCTTTTATAGTAAGGTGGGGTTTGGCTAAAGTAGTTCATACTACTTCTAACTTTTTGCTTATTTGAGAGAAAAAGCCACAAGCAAAAAGTTTGCTAGTTTGGCCTAAAATGGACTTTTTTTTTTCTTATGAATTTCAGTTACTTTTTTGGCCTAAAAAGTTCACAAAAGTTTGCTAGTTTGGCCTAAAAATGGCTTTTCTTTTGGAGACTTTTTAAGTCAAACCTTCCATCTTTTCTGGGCTTTTTTAAACACAAAAAAGCCACAAATAGCAAAAACTTTTTAAGCCAAACTTGCCCTAAGTTTTACTAAAAGACAGAAAAAGAATACTCCTTCCGTTCCAAAATGATAGCCCCTTTTGTGATTGCTTGTCATTTTCAATGGCTTATATTTTTATGATTTTGAAAATTTTGTATAATAGAATTAATCAAGATCTATCAAACAAGATCAATAAAACATACTTTTTGAGGTTCACACTAAAAGATATAAGTTGTTGAAAATGACACACAGTCCGAAAGGGACTATCATTTTGAGATGGAGACAAAAAATAAAGTGTGGAAATCACTATCCTTCTGAAATATATAATAAAATCTTTTTAATATTTTGATAATTCTCTAGAGCAATGCTATAAATCAAACACACTTCTAATACACAATCTCGTACACAACAGTATTCAGAGTTGTTCGATGCACGTGGACCAACTTATACATCATACGGCTACAAACACAGTTGTATCTAGAGTTTTGTCCAGAAATTGTGTTCTTATAGACTTTTTGTGTGATACATTTGATTTGACCTCCAACAATACTCTCTCAGTCTCCTTTTATAATATATAATGTTGACATTCGTGTATTTTTTCAAACAATAAAACATATCTACTTGTGATTTTTTTTATTTCTTTTAAGATCAACTAAGATGTGGAAAATTTGGGAAAACTATCCACAAAAATATGTTCTTTCAAAGAAAATAAAATGTATTTCAAAAGAGACAACTAAAAGAGGATACATATGGAGTATGTGGAATATTTTAGTAGTATTGATCTAACGAGTTTAGATTTCTAATATTCAAAAGTTAGGAGCGTGCTACATCAAATGAATGTAAGACCCGAAGTTAAATCGCTAACGCAACAATTTTTGGATTGTTCATGAACCCATATTATTTCATGTGAACCTAGAAGTGAATTGGGATAAAATATATGTAATCTTTACACTTTATCACGAATTAAATGAGATATGAAATACTCATACGTTGGAAGATTTGGCAAATTTTATGAAAATTTTGGCCAGTGTGGTCATGGATTTCGTGTAGTTGATGTCTTCAAGACAAATGTGATGTCATTATTAATTATTGATGCCCGATAAGTATAAGGTTATCGACTAATTAACCTGATAAATTATACAATTCCGATCAAATAAATCAAGTTAATACAGAATGTATTCCGCATCACCGCGAAGGAAATGTTATATTGCACAACACCTAATCAAATCCTATGATCACGACTATATCTTTATACCAACGCAGGTTGGTTCAAGTGGTTTGACACTTGTTCCCCTTAGGCAAGGTCTCGAGTTCGAGTCTTGTGAATGGAGGAAACTTGCGTTGGGAGAGCTTTACCCCTTTGTGGGCCGACCTGGCTCGAACCGGATTTAGTCGGGGTCCAGTGGGCTTCCGGACCGGTGGTTTAGACCAAAAAAAAAAAGACTATTTCTTTTTTCCTTAATTTCGTTATACTTTAAAATATAAGTTGAAAATGTACATTGGTTAAGGTAATAAAGGATACATAAAATCCAAACGAGCTTCAGCATTCATATCAATTACACCCCAATTTGAGCACTATTTGTTAGCAAATTAATTCCAATTATTTTTTTCCTCCTAATATTTCTTTAAATTTCAATTATGGTAAAAGATTTTGTCTTGTCTAAACCCTTTTTACGAGTTTTTTTTTCCCACTAATCATTAAAATTTGAGAAAACATAGTTAACAATGCGTCAATACGATTATACTCCTAACTATGAAATCAAAGATACTGATATCAACATTCCGAGTAATTCCTCAACCGTGACAAAGCAATAGGAGAAATAAATGATTTAAACATGAGTAGTCAACTATTTAATCAAAAGTATAACATGTAGCAATATTGATGCGAGATTTCGATTATTACGTTGGAAGTTTTTTTTTTTTTCCCCCCGAAAATTATCAGCATAGGTCTCACGATAATGCGATTTGTGTTTTTTCTTTTGTCAGATACATACGCCACCAAAATATGAATTTTTTTTTCCCCTCTGAGAAGTTCCAGGAAAAAACTTAAAATGTAGAGTTACGACCTGTATCAGTATTGACGCGAAGGGTCAAGTACATAGAGCAATTCATAGCTTATGATCACAAAGAGTGATTAAAATACCGGAAAAGGTTTCAACCAATCGTCTAATATTTGTGGGGGTCAAATTTGTAAAATAACTTTGCAAGTCAAGTGATTCCACTTGTCACCAAATGCCTTCGGCCCTGATCACTATCATCCATGCATTTTGTCAAAAAATAAAAAATAAAATAAAATAAAATTTATTCAGTATTTAGGTTGGCTTGTTAAATCCCAAACACACACATCATAATCATCATCAGTCAATGTAAACGAATTTCTAGATTCTTTTTAAAAGAATTTGTACGAAATTATTGCACGTGAGATTTAGGGGGTGTTCCAGTGAGGTGGTTTTTTTTAATGAACTGGCTTTCCACGATTTTTTATGTGATGTATTGTGAGAGAATGACCTATCTCGGTTTTTGGAGAAAACAGCTTTTTTGTTAGTGGAACACCCCCTTCAAATAAAAAAGACAATGAAAGTATATTTTCCTGAGAAATGTCAGGAAAAACCCGATAATAACTTATTAAACCTCTTTGCCCGTTCCAGTGGCATTGACTGAAGAATTTTTTGGTTTTGTCTTTATTCAAATATTTTTGCATTTGTTAGTTTTGTGTCAAATTTTTAGTGATTATAGGTTCGTCTCGACGAAAGGAATCAGAATTGAGTAAAATTATGACTTTTACCCAAATATTTTAGGAAATATCAAAAAAATCATTAAGCCAATGGCACTGGAATGGGCTCAGATCTATCATCAGTTTTGTTGGGAAAATAAAATAAATTTTTAGGCTGTGTGTGGGCTGGCTTTTGTTGCCCTTCTTTTTTAAAGAAATCACATACTTTGCTCTCTTGATTGTAAATAGAAACAACCAAAAATAGCTCAAACGACTTTGTCTTGGTTGGTTCCATTTACAATAAGTCTTTTTTTTTTCTTTCCCTTTTTTTATGAGATCTACAAGAAGTCTAGTGATGCAGCGTAGCGTGTTGAAATAGAAGAATGCCTACAAACAAGAGAATAATACCATTAATATCAATCAACTAGCCTTAAGGTTTACATCTTTTTTTTTTTATTTTTTTATTTTTGGTACACAAGAGGGCCTACACCCTAAGAAACATAAACACTTGCCGGAGTAGTTCGAGGAGCTCCAAGACCATCACGGTCGTTGCATAGATCATCCAGCACTTCTAGTGGCGCTTGAACAAACACTTGCTCACCTTGATCCAATTGAAGACCCAATCGCTAGATTATGCGCACAACTATTTGCCTCTCTCCAACCAAAATTTAAATCACAAGTACAACCCATCTTAAGTTGCTCATTGATCAACTTAATTAGATTATAGTTAGGATCAAAGGAATGGTGGTTCGAAATCGCCCGGAGAGCCACTTGCGAATCCGTTTCCAACACAACACGACGCATCCCCAAATCCCATGCAAGTTTGAGACCTCTCCCAATTATATAATTATATATTAGAAGAATTTTTTAACCTAGCTAGCATTATTTAGAATATTAAAAAGGAAAATAATATATAAGGAAATAAAATCTACCCTAATTCTTATTGGCCAAGTAACCTATAAAATAGGAAACCTAAATCAAAAGAAACTAGGAAACTAATTCCTTCTACAAAAATTTTGCTTAACAAAATTTTCTAAATGAATAAAATTTAAATCCAATTACGTACCCACAAAAAAAAAAAATTAACCCAATTTTATTTTATTATTATTTTTTTATATTCCTGTTGATTCATGTTTAACTGGTCTAGTTTATATTCGTTCATTATCATAGATTCATCCTCAATCATTGATGATTCATTAATAAAATCCGTCAAGATTCGACTACAATTTCAAATTTTTGTCAAGGTTGGCTTTCGCCAGAACTACATGCAACAAGTGATTTCATACTGTAGAAGATCAATTTTAATATAGGGGCACTTAAATAATCATCATTTTAGTCACTTGAAATTAGAAAATCATCCTGAGCCTATTTAGGAGTTATGTTTCTATCCCGAGATTCAAAAAAATCCTAAAATGCCCTTTTTATCTATATATAATTATATAATTGTAACATATTAAGAGATTGATGACTAAATTAAAAGTTGCATATATGACGGTAGGTAGTGGACCATTTTCAAAATTATGAGGTCCTCTGCTATAATTACGGGATTGGGGATAAAACTACTATATATATATTAAGTGGTGAAAATGGGACTCTTTTCTAAAGTTATACTTTGATTGCAGTATATATAGGGACAAAATCCCCCACAATTATGCAACCCAATTCCAAACACCCATTGGAACGAGCCCTACCCGATGCTGTCCTCCAAAACTTCTCCCAATTATTCGTCCTTTCATTTCTCCAAACATCTATTTATCCGTCCTCCAAATCATCTTCCATCGTCGTCCTCCATCGCTGTTGACCACCGCGATCCTTCGTAGCAGTCATCGTCGCTATCAATCAAGAAAAAAGGAGGAGTAAAGAAGCTTTTTGGTGAATTCTCAAACAGTTCTCTCCTCAAGGGTATTTCTTCAATTTGTCTTTCGAGAAAGCAAGATCTAGCTTTATTCCATCAAAAAAAGATTCGAGAGATCAAGGGGTGGGAGGGTTTTGATCTGGAATCCTCATCAGGGAACTTAATTTTACTCCTATAATTAATCCTCTATTCTTGTCACCACAAACAAATTACAGAGGAGTGAGTTATCATCCGACGTTCTTCTTATCCGTCTCCAGTGAACATGGTAAAAATAACACGAGGCACAGTAACTATGGTAAATTTACGAATTATTATGGTAAAAAGAAATAGAGCACATAGAAAAAAAAGACACAAGCCACAGTAACTATGGTAAATGTACGAATTATTATGGTAAAAAGAAATAGAGCACAATAGAAAATAAATCAACACTAGTAAAGATGGTAAAATTACGAATAATCATGGTTAAAGATGGTGACATTACGAATAACCTTACAACATTTTTTAGTGATCATGGTAAAAATCACATAGGACACCTTAATTGTGGTAAATTTATCTATTTAACAACCTAGATCATGGTAAATCCTATGCCATCACCATTTTCCGTAATCACTGTAAATGATAGAAAGTCACGAAGAAGATGATACTGGGATGAGATCTTTACATGGCTTGATTAATTTAGGATGCAAAACATTATATAATGTGCATGAATGGTCCTATTCCCGTATTCTCATCCGTTATTTATGGGAGTAAGATCAATCTCACTAATTTGAATTCTCCTACTATTTCAAATCCCTTTATTTTTGGTATTCCTCAGTTAGGTTATATATGGATATAAAATCTTTCTTACTCATTTCGAATCCTTCACTATTTTAATCCTTTAATTTCAGAAATCAAATCGTGGGTTAGATAAGGGAATAAAATCATCCCCACTTTTGAATCCTCCGCAATTTCAAAAAATCCCATAATATACTCCCCAAAAATAAGAACCAGAATATTTTATATGTATGTATGTCATAGTAAGGGTAGTAATGATAAATCACATATGAAGAGGATGAAAACATAACCCCTACAAATGGGCGGGATGAAAATTTACGTAGTATCCAAAAAAAATATGATTATTTAATTGCATAGTATATTTATAACTTTTTCTAATAAAAACCCTAGTCTTGGGAAAAGTTTTAAATGCTCGAAGCGACCGTCTTGCTCGCCCTGTGTCAAAGACGGCACTGCTTATGCGGAGACAACTCCTTTAGCCAAATTCCTTAGAATTGACATTTTTAGATTTTTTGTTTTTGTTTTTTTTCTTTTTCTACTGGCTTTTTTTTATATTTTATTTTGCCAGCTTGTCAGAGGAATACCAGTTGATCCGTCGGGTCAAACCTGACCCGTGGCTGTTTGTCGAGTGTCAGCTCTAAGCCACGCGTTAGGCTCTGTTTGGACTATTTATTTAAAGTCAGTTTTCCACAAGAAAAGAAAGCGAAAAAAGTATTGTTAACTTTGCGAGGAATTTTTTAGGCTCTCTTTTTCTTGGCTTCTTGTATATTGAAAAAAGCAAAATTACTTCGCGCACGCAAGAATGTGTACGTACGATACATCTTAACCATCCAAAAGTACTTTCAACAGTTCGGATTTTATTCACTCATTGATCGGTAAGAAAGCTCTTTGGCCGGTCAAAGAGTAATTAAGATCTGAACTATTGATTTGTTGAAATGGACAATTAAGACGCGTATGGACATGTTGCGTACGGATGGATGGACTGTGAAAAAGTGAGCCCATATTTCAAAACTGAGAGCAAGTTCATCCTTGGTTATATTAGTTGCCAAAACTGTAATTAGGGTTTTTTCCCCCCCTTTTTTACGAAATTATTGTTCAACGATGAAGTAAAATGTTACTAAATCACGACCAATTAGGCACGAAACGAAGAAGCTTAACTCTTGAGGCAAGCCAGTGCCTTTGATCGGGAACAAGTAGGGGTTTTCCCCGAGTCTAGAACAAAGGAAGCGTGGCTCCCCTCGAGATTAAGAAGTTAAGGTATCAATTGCCCCCTTACTTTTCTTTTAGTGCTTTAATAAAGATAAGTAAGTGTGCATGTGCGTGAACTACTTGAATAAGGTAGTTCTTTTGATTCCTTCCCGTAATTACGTAAAGAGAGCAGAGCGTAGAAGGAAGACCCCAATAGCATAAGCCGGTCTTTTTCCGGTTGTTGATGCTTCGCTTGCTTTAATATCAAAGGATTTAAAGGGATAGAAAAGGATTGTTGAACTACTCTAAGCTAAATCACGGCCAATTAAAGGCAGTAACTTTGACATTGTCATGAAACCTGTCATATCAACACATTCAGTTAATCTTCATTTAGAAATGAAGATTGTTTTGATTAGTCTAATAAATTTGAGATTTTGCCAAAAAAAAACAAAATTACTTCTTCATTTTCCCCCCTTTTCAAACACGATAACAAGTCAAAACACAGGCTCCACGAAGTCATTTAACAATAACGGATGACATACTTGCACTTAGAGCATCTCCACTCCTTACTTTTTTTTTTTTTGTATACTCATTCAAAATTCGAGTAAAATCCCTAAAAATTTTAACACACTCATTTGCTCTAACCTATACCAAATTAAGTTTTACTCAAATTGAAGTAAAACTCAATTTTTTACTCCAATTTTACAGGCTTATTTCTCCCCTCCCAAATTTATAAAAATACCATTAACGAACTGAATTTTTGAAGTACCAAAAAAAAAAAAACCATTAATGAACTAGTACTATTTTGCAAGTGATAGCTAGATTATGAGATAGAGCTCTTGGATGCCCACACTATATCCCGGATCGAGTCTCATTCCCCCCTCCCCCATGTAATAAATTAGGGATGACGAATGAAAAAAAAAAAGAACTAGTACTAATTTGGGGCCCCGAGGTGCCCGTGTGCAACCCTGGTGTGATCATCCAAGCCGTTCATTTTAGCAATCAATGGCTCAGATATGTTTCTTAACTCTTACCTATTCTTACCGGTAAGAATACTTCTGCGAATCTGAACCATCGATGGCGAAGATTGACGGCTCGGCTGCCGCACACCAGGGTCCCTGATTCCACTAATTTGTGCTTAAATTTGGGTTTGCCGATTGGAGTATTATATTAGTATCAACTGAAGTTTATACTAAATTTTTTTATGTAAATTTGAGTAAAATATAAGCTAGGGTTGGAGATGTAGAAATAAAAAGCTACTCCCTCCGTCCAAAAATGGATTTTCAAAATTACTATTCACACTCCTCAAAAAAATCATCTATATATTGCAATTTATAATACTTTTTTCAATTTTAAAAACTTTGTTTAATAAAACTAAACAAAATCTATCAAACAAGAACAATATTACATATATTTCATTATAGCTTAAAAATATAAATGTTTTTCCGAGAGGTGTGAATAGTATTTTGGGACGGTGGGAATAGCTTTTACTTATTTGGACTGTTTTTTTTTTTTTTTTGAACTAGATGACTTTTTGGAGTAAGAAATTGAGAACAAAGAAACCAACTTTTTTTTTTTTTTTGGGTGGGTTTTTCAATCATATATATTGGCCCAAAAAGAAACAGATAAATTTTAGGTTTACCAAACAGAGCCCACTTGGAGACCGAAACGCTGACCAGGAAATTGACAACGCAAAATAGGAAAGGGAAACAAAAACGATAGAAATAGCAAAAAATAAAACACTGAGAGAGAGAGAAGAACAAACAAACGTTGTTGTTCTCTCTGGTTCGAAAAGGGCCACCACACAGAAGACAAAACGAGGGTTTTGTGAACTTCAGAGAGAGAGAGAGAAATTGCAAAAGTAGAGGAGTAATTTTATAGAGATACAGATATAGGTTTAGAGAGAGAGAGAGAGTAATCAAGAGAGAGAAAGACGTGGTTGCCCAGCTGCTTCAAGTTCAAGTCCAAGTCTAAATAAGTCTCGTCTTCTACTCCAAACGGAGAGGCTTTTATCTGGGCTAGGGTTTCCGAATTCTGAATAAGGTAAAGTTCGAGTTTTGCGGTATTAGGAGTTCTAATTATTGTAATTAGGGGGAAAAGTTCTAATTTTTTTTGGGAAATTGACTGTATATTGGGTTGGCCAATTGAGGATTTTGGCGTTTTTAATTTGTTATCTTGCTGCATTAATTAGTGTAATCTGTATTAAGTATTTCGTCATGCATGCTCGAAAAGTCTCCCTTTTAGGGTTTTATAGAGGAGATTGGTCCTCTCTCTAGGGTTGGAGTTGAATTCTAGGGTTTGAATTTTCTGCTGTGGGCATGGTATTCAGGTAGTCACTCGTCTTTGTTCTGTAATTCCTTTAGTGTTTTTGTAAAGAAACCCTGTTTGTTTCCTGTAATTTTGCCGATTTTTCTGGAGTGTTCTTGTGAAGTATTGTGTTTTTAGATACTGCGGTATTGTTCTATTTTGTTTTTATTGTCTGGGTGTTTTTTTTTTTTTATTATTATTATTGCTTGCTACATTCACTAGTGTGGGTTTCACTAACTATGCTGGATGTTTTGCGCGAATTAGCATAGTTTTGGTTTTTGTGGTGTTATTCAATCCAACTTTCTTTTTAGAGTTTCGTTTAAATGATTTTTGTTCATTTATTTAACATGTGCTTGTTCTGCATTCTGATTTCAGGGTTGCAGCCAATTTATTTGGTGGTTTTGATTGGAAAGTCCAACTTCTGCTTAGGTATTTGATCTACAGGCCGCGGAACAACTGGTAATTAACTATTGTCTAACATCATTAGACGAATTGTCTTTTTGACGTGTGTGAATGCGGTGTTGTCAGATTCTGCATTTTTTAGATTTTGTTTTATCCTCTACCTCTATCAAGTTGGTGACTGATTGGGTTGCATTATTGGACTGTTTGAATGATCATCTATTCCGATATTGTCTTCATAATTCTGACAATGTTAATATACGAGGACTGATTAATTTTTCCTTTCTATGTGAAACATGTGTAGTGATATTACTCATTGCGATATAGTAATTTAATGGTGGTAATGCTTTGGGGAAATATGATTTCTATATTCCTGCATATGTATGTCGAAAAGAAGGGATCTGGTATTTGTTAGTTGGTCTACGTGCCTTCATAATGTGGTTTTGTGCCTGACAGTTATGTCCATCGTTGTCCTACTCATGGTTTATTATAATCCATTGGAGAACGGATGACGACATACATGATACATGATCTTGTGTTGTGTACTGTGAATTGTAAATTTTGCTAAATGTGAAGTGGGAAGAGATTTTTTTTCCTTTTTTTCCTTTCACAAGTACCCTTTTGGTGTTATATATGCAAATTGACTTTTTGACATGTTATTGTGTTGTTGAAGCTTGTTATGAGATCGTTTTATATACTTTTGGACTAAGGTCATTTATGATGTTGAAAAAAGCCTTTGAATGGCTTCTTACAGCTGATTATCAATATCCTTTTAGCAAAACTATATGCAGCTTTTGCTGTAAAGGCTGGCTTGAAATGGCGTATGGTCTTATGTTTTTGTTGTGTTATCTTTGAATGGATTCCTATCCCTTCTTCTTGTGTTTATCTGCATACACCCTTGTTTGGTATTGTCTGTCTTGGTGCAATAACTATGATGCACTGGATCAGTTTGTTTCTCCTGTGATCCTACACTTTGGTCGTACAACACCCTTCTTGGATGTAGACTAGTGAATCTCAAACTTGCTGATCCATAGTTGGTGCTTCGAAAATCTCGAGTAAATCCCATTCCAATCCCAAGCCGTTAGCATCCCTAGTTAAGTATTTTACGTTAGAATAAATCAAACAAAAAGAAAAGCGAGGAAAAGAAACCAGGAATCATGGTTTTGAGTTTTTCTGTCGTAATCCATGGTACACTAGGATATCTATTTACCCTCTTTTCCTGAAAAGGAAAGAAACAATGGCCCTGTTCGGTTTGAGGTTTTAGTTTTGTTTTAGTTTTGTTGACATCATCATTTCCCTCATTTTTCTCTCTATCTCTCTCCACTCATTACACTTGCTTACATCATCAAAACTAAACTAAACTACAAACCAAACACAGCCAACATATTGATATTGGTATTGATATTTAACAAGTGTTGACATCTTGTTGAATCCAGTATGGTTCTGTACTTAAACCATTTCGCCTTGCTACTTTTTCTCCTTCTTCTTCTTCTGGGCACTTTAAGCCCCCTAAAGCACATAGCCATATCTGTTTGAAAATCACTTGTACCTTGCTACTTTTATGTTGTCAATGGACTTGTGGGTAACTTTGTTTTGTTTTGTGATCCTAAACTTGTGGGCTAACCATAATAAACCATTTTATCCTGCTATCCATGTTTATTGCCGAATGGCTCTGCTTGGATTTTCTGTTGATATGACGCAGTTGACAAGAATAAACCATTATACCCAACCATCCGTTAATTTTTTCTCTGATAGTTGATGGATAAACCCCTTCCCATTCCCTCACTAGTCATTTCTATTCGTCTGAATTCATTATTGTTCACATGATTAATCTTAGGACTGACATGGTTAATATGTGATGAGCAGTTAAATATTATAAGCGTAAGCTTCTAGAATGATTGTGTTCTTTATCTTTGTCATTAAGGTAGATGAATCTGGGACTGTGAGAATATACTACTTGCTCACCACTTAGTAGATGGGCTGGATTAAACCAATCCTCTGTTACGTATGCATTTAGTGGTTGATCTCTGTGTTGATTCTTTACTTCTGTATTTTAACATTATAAGTTCTCAATTATTTTATGATTGTATACCAATGTAGACAAACCGATGCACATGCCTTGGTGCACTTAAATATCCACACATTATCTCAATCATTTTTGGCGTGCTTTTGCAGGCTATGGTTGTAATTTTGTCAAGATGAAGGATATCTTTGATTCTTGGAACTCCTAAGTGACATGTGAAGCATTATGACGCTTGAGGACTTTTTTACCCTTACTGAGATGAAAGATGGGCTCACTTCTCCTGCTCGAGTGAAGGAGCTGGTGAATGTAATGCAGAAAGAGAGAGACTATATTGTGAAGAATGTTGGTGATGCAACCAGGCAGTGGTCTACTGTTGCGGGTACCATAGCAGCCACTGAGGACAAAGACTGCCTTGACCTTTTTGTTCAGTTGGAGGGGCTCTGGTTTATCGATAGGTGGCTCAAGGGCGCTCAAAAGTTTGGTAATGACACAAGTGAAAGCTTTGTGGAAGAGTCCATCACTGCATTACTGCGTGCACTTGAAAAACTGCGCATAGATTGTGAAAAGTCAGTGTCTTCTGGAGTTTGGATGACAGTCAAGGATCTCCTTGGCCACACTAGTCCTAGGGTTCAGGATAGGGCTAGGGCCGTGTTTGATAGCTGGAAGCAAGATGGTGACAGTGAAACAGCTCCTCAAGATTTTCAGACAGTTGGGAATGAAGAAAAACATGTAGAGCCACAAAAGGATGAAATGCTGCCCTCTACATGCTCAGGGAATTTCCAACCAGAAAAGGTTGATGATTGTCAGACCGAAACCTCTAACAAGAAAAGTTCTTTAGATCACGAAGTCTTGAAAGAAGAGGGTTCATCATATCCTGTGGGGTCCATCGTGTTAGAACCTGTTAAAGAAAATTCTTCTGTCGAAGAAGAATCCCCTTATCATTTGGAAGGAACTGCCTCAGTTGAAACTTCTACGTCTGTGGCCCCAAAACAAGAGATTGATGTAAAGTCAGATGTTCCTGATTCAAAGGAGTATAATGATGAAGCAAAGAAGATACCAAAGATCACAAGTCCTCTCAACAAATTAGGTCCAATGGAAACCTCTTCTGTTTCTCTTTCAGGTGATGATGTTACTGCAAATGCTCAAGGATCTGTGACAGATTCTGACTTGGAAAACAATGTTGATACCAAAGACAAAGGTTGCCCAAAAGTTGCACCTGTAGGTGAAGCAGAGGCAGAATTGTTGGAAGGGAAATGCAGGAGGGATGACACTGGATCTCCATGTCATCATTGCAGCAGCACGGCTGTTCTCCAAAGTCAAGGTCAGGATTGTGGTACTGATGCTCTATTGGAATTTGCCAGCAATGAGGGTAAATTGAAAAAACTGGAGGACCCACAGGCTTCTTTCTCCAGTGAATGCAGTGGGGCAACCGACGAAGTTAAGGAGCACGATAGTGATGAAAGCGATGATCTGGCATTTGAAACTAATTATTCGAGACCTGCAATGGATGTCATACGTTCTGATGTGATTGTTGACAAGAGTAGGTCAGATTTGGAGCTTGACGATGTCATGGTAGATGCTCTGGAGCTTGCTCGACAAGTAGCCATAGAAGTGGAGAGGGAAGTTGTGGATCGCAGCAGAGAGCCAAGTTGCAGCGGATCTTCTGAAAAATCCTCTAGAAAAGGTGGAATTGGGCAGCCAGATAGCCCAGAGTGTGTATATGGTAAAGAAATCCAACCCTTGGATGCCTCATCTAAAAAAGAGGCGCCAACTGGACCTGATCCGTCCGCTGTGGCTTCCCCAAATGGGGTAGATCTGTCAAGTAGTGCAAAAACCCTAGATGCTGAAACAGAAGAGCAAAACCAAGATATAGATTCCTATGAGGCCGCCTCAGCGGCAGCCCAAAAACAACCTGAAGTTGATGTAGAGAAAGGTTTCAGTGATTTCGATCTCAATCAAGAACTTTGCTCGGAGGATATGATGGATCGCCCCATAAATCCAAACTCTACCACCATCTCTGTGGTTTCTGCTTCAAGGGCTGCAGCAGCTCCTGGGTTTCCCATATCTCCCTTGCAGTTTGACGGTGCTCATGGCTGGAAAGGATCGGCTGCCACCAGTGCTTTTCGCAGAATTCTGGAAGATGGCAAGACTCGTGTCACGGATGGGACCCAAAACATCTCAAAGCAGCGGCAGGACTGGCAGCTTGATTTTGATCTGAACGTAGCGGAGGCTGGCGATGATAATAAACCTGCAGATCAAATACAGTTCAAACATACCCAGATAGCATCTTCGGGCCTTCCTTTTGGGGAATCTTCTCTTGAAGTCGGCACGAAAAGACATGAGAGGTTGTTCAATTTGGATCTTAATCATATCAGTGATGATGGTGATGCACCGTCTCCTTCCTCTTCATCCTCGACGATGCAGCCTGCCGTGAGGAACATTGATTTGAACGACCAACCGTCTTTTCACAATGATTCTTCATCAGATCCAGTACAGCCTTTTTTTCTCGGTAAGTCATCTTTGCAAAATTTAAATGCTTCCGGAGGAGGCAGATCACATGATTCCGCAATTTCCATATTGGGTACCAGAGTGGAAGTCAATCGAATTCCTCAAACTCCTCCCTTGCAAAATGGCAGGAATGTGAACCCTAACTTGGACTTTAGTCTGGGAAATAGCGGGGGTGTTTTGGGGATGGGATCTGCATTTCCTTATACAGGTCCTCCGGTTTTTGGCTACAATGGGCTTACAACAGGGCCTGCAGTAACTTTCTCATCGGCCATGTATGGGCAACATTACATGGTAGATTCTAGAGGAGCCACTGTTGTGCCTCAAGTTTTGGGATCGGCATCTCCAGCTGGATACTCTCATCCTCAGTTTGTTCTGGGTATGATGGAGACACCTCCTGGTTCAAATGGGGCTGGGCCTTCACGGTCCCATTTTGATCTGAATTCGGGCTTGATGTTTGAAGGGGGAAACAGGGAATCCTCTTCCGGCTCTGGTGGTGTTGGAAAACGTAAGGAACCAGATGGTGGGTGGGAGCACTACCCATTTAACTATAAACATCAACAACCGCCGTGGAAATAGAGTATTTATATCTGGGTTCCCCTCTTTGGATCAAGTTTAGGAACTAAACACACAAGACTAATGTTTTTTTCATAGCTATAGGTGATCCAGAGAAGGTTTATCCTAATTTAAATTAGTGGGAGGGAGAGTTTGTAGAAGTGAATAAAGACCTATAATTGTGGATGTAATGTGATTCATGAGTTTTAACTGCCAAAGAAGGAAAGGAAAGGTTAGGTTTTATTGTTTTGAAATGGTTTATTTTCTTACTATTTTGCTTTCTTTATATGTTCATAGCCAGCCCTTGCTACCATAGAAAGCTTGTTACATGTAGCTGTAATCTCTCTTCATATATATAAATCAAAGACATTTACTGAAATGATTGTCTTGTTTTTTTTACCATTTTCTTGTATTTTCATGGTATTGTCTTGATACAGGATATAGCTCAAATAAATTTGTATCAAGCCTTCTTGGTTGGGCAGATGACGCATTAGATTCTTGATTTTCCTAATTTACTGTATTCATTGCATATTTTTAGTTTCTAAATTTACCATTCTTATGCAATAATATGTACAGATCAAAGGGTTGACCTAGTAGATGAGATGCTCTTTGTTTGACCTGATTTTAGTAATTTTTAAGGTTGAAATTTTATTGCTGGTAGGTGCAGTATCCTTTTCCATATCCTTCTTCTACCAATTGTGAATAATGAAAATGATGACAGGAAGGGTCAATTATGGTATACCTCCCTCAAGCATGGCCGAATTCCACTTTGCCCCACATTAAAGTTTAAATTCAACATTTTAACCCCTTTTGGATATATGCATTTCAAAAAGGTAGATTTGCTTTGTTCCCATTGAATGATGAACATAATTCAACCTCACCCGTTCTCTGTGTTGTGTCCCGCCCCTCACTGGCTCTTCTTCTAGTTGTAACCACCCCGGACCACCTCAAACACCACTGCCACTTTCTCTCACTCATTGCCAAGCGAACCCCCTCCCACCATCACTCGATCTCTCTCATTCTCTCCCCCTCTCTCCAATGGTTCTCTTTTTCCCGTTTAAAACGTGAAGCTTAAACGCGTGGATAAGAGCCATGTTTGGACATAACATAGGTAAGACTGGTTGGTTATGGATGCAAGAGCAGTTAGTCACGAAATCTCATTGAGTATGCCCTTCTGCTCACAAGTCACTGTTGCGATCCAAACCCTATCCCTAGCTTAGTGTCTCTTAAGGGCCCGATTGGCTGCAGCATTAGAGGGGGTATTAAGTTATACCCCCTCTCCTTATCCCGGTCCCACGCCTATATGCATGGTTTAGCAAAAAAAAAAGCCACCCGAATAAGTTAATACCCCTACCCGATTTATACCCCTTTCCCCTCACTAATTAATAACACCCCTCCCCCCTATTACTAATTTATACCCCCTCATACCCCTACGAAATTACCCCCATACCTTCCCTTATACCCCTCCCCTTACCCCCAGTTTTTTTTTTACTGTTTTTAAAAAGAAACCGAATGCAATTTTAAATGTTTACGAACTCTTGCGATTTCCTTTGGATCAAAAAATGAAGTACTTTTGTGCATAATTTTTTAATTTTTTTGGCACCAAATTAAACTACTATTTGAGATCTTTAATTTGATACAAAAAAATTTGAAAAAATTTATACTTTAGCATTTGACATTGTTGGCTTGCTTTGCAATATCCTTCGGATAAAAAAATAAAGTATTTTCATATTAATTTCTTTACTTTTTTTTGCACCAAATTAAACTACAAATTGAGATCTTTAACGTGATACAAAAAAATTTAATTTTTTTTACACTTTAGAATTTGACATTGTTGGGGAATAACATAAAAATTACTAATTAGTTATTATTAAACACGTATAACTAGAAATATTATTGAAATGAATAATAAAAAATTAAACTTCATCCACCCAACTTTAAACTTCGAAATATTATTGAAATGAATAATAAAAAAATAATAACTGAATATTTTATTTTTAGATATAACTAATAAAAAGGAATTATTTAGTAAAAAGTATAATTAATTTAATTACTATTGTGTTTATGTATTTTTTTTATCATAAAATCTAATATGACTGTTCAAGGGCAAATTAGTCATTTGTCAAGTTTTTACATCATCCACCCAATTTTATCCCCCTTTATCACAAATTCATCCAAACCACATACTATTTAATCCCCTCTTCATAAATGTCACATCACTGTGGGTTCACCCTTACTAAATAATACCCCTTACTATTTTATCCCCCCTTACTATCTTATCCCACCAAAACGTATCCCGCATCCAATCGGGGCCTAAAAGAACTCTACAAAGGGGCTGAATTCTAAACTTACTGGGGTACCATGAAAATCGACCATAATTTAAATTCGGTTTATTGCAATGATGCAATAATCATTCAAAGTCCCACGGAATCATTTTGAATTATCGACTACTGCGTATTTGAGTGAAAATAGCTACTGGGCAGTTCTGGTAGTGTAGACAGATAACAAGATTTACGGAGTTCATCTGTAGAGAACACAAGGGCGAGATCGAGCAAGATAGGTTTACCTTTTTTCCCAATACCTACAAGTTTTTAAAAAAATGCATCCAGAATTTCACTAAGTAACTCATGCCCCTTTAGGAAGCGGGTCTGGGATTCAAGTCCCAGCCAAGTTGCCTACTTCTTACAACTCTAAATGAACATTAAAAATAATAATAATAATAATAACCGTTTTCAAGATTTGCCCCCAAAAATGTGTAAGAGGGTACAACAATCCCAACAAGATTCCTTCCCTCGACGGTAATTGCAGCTAGATTGCTAGTCCGAATGCTGCCCCTTCGCTACTGCTGATGTGCATATGCCCAATGCCTGCTCAATGATGGTATCTCTCCTTTTGTAGACACAGCAGATGGAGAAAGTGGCGGTAAGCTCTTTTCCTTTCCGGCATCAGAACAATAGCAGGTATATCCAGAACCAATTCCAAGACATCAAACCCAAGGCACTTCAAAGTAGTCGGAACTTCTCTCGGTAATATTACCTCCGCTTATAACTGAGGAAAAAGATCAAACATAGTATAAGAAACGCATCTCCAACGTTTTAGAGACCAATCAAGCACAAAACAAACCCGGGAACTAATTCTATTCCCTTCATCGATAATTTAATCTCAATCGTCAAAAATCTGAAATCTACAATTTTTCCCTCCAAGTTCCTGCTAACAAGAACACTTTGTTTTAAGGAAACACCTAGAAAAGAATGTATTTGACACAGTGAACCTACCGTAGGTCAGAATTTAAGGCTTATTGCCAAAAAATAAATAGCCCCAACATAGTCCAACCAATTAGGCAAGGATTGTAACATACAACTGCGGAGGATACCTAGACAAAAAACATATGAGCCCCCCCAATCTTATAGTTCATATGAACACTCACAACACATGCAAAACAAGGATTCTTTTATTAAAATTGGAACTCTGGAACAAAATGCATACCGTGACTTGCTCTTAAACGAGGACTTCTTCTTTGCACCTCCACCTCCACGAAGGTTTCTTTTCTGCTTTTTCTCGCTCATCTCACTCTGGAAGAGTTCATGCATCTCCTCTGGTTTTGATTGGATTGTTTGTGAAGGTCGTTTTGCTTGCTTGCTCTTCTTCTGAACAATCTTGCCTGCATCTGCTGCCTTCTTCACAGCCTTCACTGCTTTTGCTCGTCGATAAGCCAGGTCCATGAGAGAAATTCCTGATTTTTCTTTCTGCTTATTTTTTCCATGTCCCTGTGTAAGTACAAATGTTAGTTTCCAAAACTGTCTTGGAAAGCATAATTTACAAAACCCCTACTTGACTAAGAGAACTTGAAAGCATGTCTGTTGTAGAGAGCTGAATAATTTGTTGTTGGGCCAAACTCACTGGGCTAGGCCCAAAGTCTGTTGAAGAGGATGCCTGATTCAATGACCCGAACTGTTGAATAGGTTGAACTAGCTCCTAACTACTGGGCTCGCTACCACAACCCATGTTGTGGTAGCGAGAACATGGCCATTCTTGTCACTCACCGGGCCAGTTAAGTTATGGGCTCTGAAAGGCCCAACGCTTGGCGTCTCCTGGATGACAGTGCAATTGCTTGTGCAGTTCACTCATTCAATGAGGGACACCAGAAATGGAATATGCAAGCCTATGAGAAGGACCAAAATACCCCACAGCATCCACAATTTGAGCCCAGTGATATAATATGCACAAAACTTAAGAAGGAACCAAACACTATTGGTTCAACAGTAGAAAATCTTGGGTTGAAGATTCGTCAAAAACAGCATTTTAGCCATAAAACTCAACATAAAGCCCCATTTACTCAGTTCTCTTCTCCCCTCAAATGATTGCAACTGATATTGCAGTTGGCAAAAACATACCGCAATAACCTACTCTCGGATGAAAACAGAAGGATGTCATCACGGTTATGATCTAATTAAATACCTTGCTATATGTTGCTATTTTTTCTGTCTGCAAATTCGATATCACTTGAACAAAAACAGAGAAAAGAGTAAGGCATATACTTGCAATTCTTCAACGTCATCCTCGTCGTCCAATCTCTCTCTAGCTGCTTCCAGTTTCCTTCTTTTCCTCCTCGGAAGATTTTTCTAATTAACAAAAATAGCCCCGAGTGAGTATTTAAATTATTTCAGGTATCCACGCAATCTTTATAATTTGTGGATGTAAATGGACTGTCCAAAACAAACACCTCGCGTTCTCTCTTTCTCTTTTCCTTCATCTTAAGGTCTGCCGCTTCCTGCGCACTAATAACCTCATTTCCAGAGCTTTTCCATTTGTCCACAGATTCCTGTAAAAAGGGATTTCCAAATTTCTCTAACAGTCATTTAATCACATTAGGAAACAACCAACAAATGATGTTATGGACCTTAAGACAAAAAAATTCCAGCTCATATCAAATGTGTCATGGGAAAGCATGAAAACCATACATGGAACTTACTTATCAAAAAAAAAAAAAAAATCATACAGGGAATTTCAAATGAATTAAGTATTCAAAAACCTATGTAGCAAAATATTACCTTTGCTGCCTTAGCTACAACATTTTTCTCCTGCTCTGTTACAAACCAGGTTCTTCTAGGACGTGAAAAGATTTCATCTCTATGAGCAATCATGTTCTCTGCCTGTGAAGTGATTGAAGAATGTATGTTGATACATTAAATACTTAACAGCTTTCGGCAACAGATACATAAAAGGAAAGTTTTCTATTCAGAATAAAGCATTTATGGCATCTGTTTCGGAATTCACAACAACATTGAGCTTAGTGCCAATGACTAACAAAATAATACCACAAATCAAAATCAGTCCACTGTCTTTAGCAATATTATGGCCAACAAAAAAATATGGAGAGAATGGAGAGGAAAACCTTTGTCGCCTCCATTTCAGCTTTTCTCAAAGCCATTTCTTCCCTGCATAAACCACAAAGAATTAAATATGAAAGGGGACAGTATATATGGAAACAAACTGATCTTTGATGAAATAAATACCTCTCTTCTTGCAGAACTACAGCCACTTGATCCTCCATCTGATCAATGATCTGTGACCACTTAGTCACAGATTGCTCTGCAACAATACGGCTCTTCAGCTTTGAACCAGCTCTCTTTGCCTGTTACCATAAAACCACAAGATGATAACTCTCAGTCACCATCTGCTAACACGATATGCGTATTCACAGAAATTTTAAACTGGTAATGAAGGCGGCTACAGTATGAACCACAGTAAGCTACGGCCACAACATTCCCACCAACAATTTTTGATATTAAGTTTCATGAAAGTAAGCATGGGAAGCATGATCACTCAGACAATGTCAACACGGCCAAGAAGATTAAAGAACAAGCGACAAATACACGTTCATTTAGATAGAATAAAAACTACAAGAAACAAATCTAGTTATGGGGCCATGGACTGAAAGAAGAACACGGTAAGACAATTTGTTTGCATCTTTGTCAGAATTCAATTCTTAAAAGATACTGATCTTCAGTAAAAACGAAGAAAAATATGATTTTTTGCAGGGAAATCCTAAAAGAAATAAGTTCAAGAATTAGATTCTATAATACAATCTCATACATCCTCCATCCCATTGGGGAATTCCAACTTTCTAAGGAAATATAATGATTCCTCCAAAAAGTATTCAAGTTTTCACTTATGCACTTCACTTATTTGCCAATCAAAAATTCAATTCACAATATAGTTGACATTTCAAATTTGATTGACGTAAATAGTACTATTTCCATTTAACACAAGGGTAAGAATGGAAATTCACCAAGATTCTATGCTTGATTAGGGAAAGTGGACATGCATATTGGGACGTCCCAAAATGGAATATGGGACTATCAAAATGAGATGAAGGGAGTATTTGGGTAAAGTTCCCCCATATATAATGCTTAAAATGTTAAAAAACTTCTTACCCTAGCCGCCACCTTCATTTTCTTCCTCCTTCCCCTCCCCCCCATTCTCGGCGGCGGGAGGGGAGGGATATTCACCTCTCTCTCTCTCTCTCTCTCGTTTTCCTCTGACAGGTGGGTGCGGTGGTGGCGGCTGGTGGTGTCCCATGGTGGTGTTTTGGCGGCGGCGATGGGTTGGCTTTTTGGATGCAGTTCCCGTTCTCCTCCATCCCCCTTGCACTGGTTGTGGCCGGCCATGGCTGCTTTGTTGGGAGCAGCTATTCCTGCCTAACGGCACGTCGGTTCTTTCGTCTCTCACGCCGGATCATTGATGGATGATTTCGGTTTCTTGCCTAACGGCTGGTGATGGATGACGGCTGGTGTTTTGGGGTTTTGTTGGGAGGCGCTGGGTGGGTTTGGTTGTGGCAGATCCGGTCGCTGTGGTGGGTGGTTCATCAAGGGTCAGTGGTGTTTCGGCGGCGGCGGCAATAGGTGGATCTGGTCGCTGGTTTGTGACGGGGTTTGTTGGGTTCGTTTGGCTTCTTGGAGAGGGGCGGTTGGTCCGTCCTTGGGGCAGCAACAGGGGCTTGTTCCCCGGGTTCCGGTGGCGGTGGTGGCAACGGTCGTTTTCCTCTTCATTTGGCCGGCGTGCAGCAGTGTTGGCAGCGGGGGCGGCTGTGCTTTGAGGGGAGGCTTTTTAGGGTTTTATTGGTTGGGCTTGGCCCATTTTATCTAGGCATTTTTGGGCCTTGGGTGTTTCTTATGGGCTGAATTTTTTGATTTGGACCCATGTGGGTGTTGGGCTTTTATGCCTTTTAGGTGGTTCCTTGATTGATCTCTTACCAATCATGGAGTAGGTCTCGGATTGGGCTGACATTTGCTTGTTTGCTGCTTCCTTGTCCTTTTAGTCTTGTAACATCTTCAAGATTAATGAAATCTTTTTGCTTTTCAAAATATAATGCTTAAAATGGCGAAAAAAATTCCAGAGTTTTACTAATGAGAAGCATAAGTCAACGTAAACAGAACTTAATAGACCCCATAAAAGGTTTACTAGACGTGAGGAAGAATGTGATGGCTCACTATGGCTTTCAAGAGGGACCGATCATTATCCGTCACAAATGTAACAGCATATCCTTGTCTACCAGCTCTTGCTGTGCGACCCACTCGGTGAACATAGCTGCATAAAAGAAAACAAAGGAAAAAATTAGTAAGCCAAATATGTCAGTGGCATGAGAAAGATGCAAACTACTTGGGAAAAATTAGAAGCGACATACTGGGAAAAAAAAATTGAGGAAAGCCATTTGAGGTAGTATCGTCATGTGTGTCATTAGGCCAACTACGCGCTGTGTTATGAGGAATTTCTGTGTCCTACCTCTCTGGTAAAGCGAGCTCTAAGCCTCTGACACTTTACCTTTTTAACATTTGTAGTTTTGACTGATACATGAAGTGCAAAGACGATAGTTGTTGGCTACCAATGCACTTTTATTTGCCTTTCAAGAGTAGGTTAATAACTTAATTTGTTTCAATCCGAGGATAGGTGTACAAAGTGTATAGATAAATCAAGTATATGTTTCCAGGGTTTTTTTTTCCCTGGCATTTTGATCCACATGTCTGGGTGGTAAAAGAAATATATATGTGGGCCAAG
The DNA here is from genome assembly GCA_963854785.1 of Vaccinium vitis-idaea. Classification (NCBI taxonomy): domain Eukaryota; kingdom Viridiplantae; phylum Streptophyta; class Magnoliopsida; order Ericales; family Ericaceae; genus Vaccinium; species Vaccinium vitis-idaea. The sequence goes on along the minus strand of OY978226.1, from coordinate 34,850,890 downwards.
GAGGAAACCCATTGAGGAGACAAGGAGAGGCATGATTTTTTTTGAACGGAAGAGAGGCATGATTACCTTAAGCTAGACAGGGTATGATTCCAAACAAATTTTTTTTTTAAAATGAACTTGTGACGACTGACAACAATAATAACACAGTAATCAACCAAAATGGATCCTGCTGCCCCATCTTCTAAGAAGGGGGTGGCTTGAGATCTGAACATTGACCAAATATAAGGTCACCTAGATCGCAAAATATGTGCATGCACGCCAAGAAGAGCAGAAAATTAAACTCTAATGTGAAAGTGACAGAGCAATCAACACTTCAAGATTCATTAGTAGCAACAAGGAAAGACAATACATACCTAGTAAGGTCTCGGGGGCATGCAAAGTTTATAACTGTTTTAACGCCAATTATGTCAAGTCCCTACAGAAGACAAACAAGTCATAAGCTGTCACCAACCTTGTCAATACAGCAACATATCTCAAAAAGTGAACTTCGGAGATGATCAGGACTCTCTCAAAACCTGGTTAAACAAAGTGATTGTACGAAAATTTTGGCTATGGAACTGTTTACCAAGGTTCAAACAAATAGGAGAGAATTGCATCCAAAAGCATCAATCCTAATATTCCCCTTTCCTTAACGGGTTACTTAATATTACTCTATTTACTTGGTTTGGGATGGGGGCAGTGAAGGGGTACGCTAGGTTCAAGAATCTCATCTTACACGAGCAGCAACATCAGTTGCAATAAGAAAATCCACTTGCTGCTTTCTGAAAACCTCCAGTGCCTGTACAGAAGACCAAGAGTAACACATTAGCACAAACACAAGCGTAATAGAAATCAGCTTTTCACCCTCCATTTTTTTATTTAATTTATTCTTAGGGGGAAAGGGGAGAGAACAGGGTACAACAATAAGCATAACTAGCAACTCACATCAAGACGTTGGGTTTGAGTAAGATTTCCATGGAGTTCGGCAGCTTTCAACCCAACTAATCCAAATAAAATCTTCAGCCTATGTGCAGCCTGCTTAGTTCCACTGCCAATGGAAAAGTAATATAAATGGAATAAAGTCATGGAGACCGCATCAATAGAAGAAAGGGTTTAAACTAATCAGAGAAATTGCAAATGAGGTACGCGACTCTCATTTGTTTCATTTTTCCTTTGTTACCCTCCCATTCTATTGATAAGCCAAACCTCCTAAATCCTAATTAAAACAGAATATGATAGGGCTGTTACTATCAAACAATATTAAAATCAAATACCGTACACGCATATTCTCAAACACGTTTTTGTATATCCACACTTCTGCTTGATTTTTGGCTTCAATTAATACACTTGGTTCAAACGAACCCAAATTTGTTTATACATTGGACTCAAAATGAACGAAAATAACTTATTCAGAGAAAGCACAACCCGCATTATGATTTCTTCTTGAATACAAAGACGAACAGTGAGAATATTCCTAACAAAATTGCAAACCTGAATATTATGACTTGAGATGTGAAAGTCTTGGAGCATAATGCAAGGAGGACTGCTTCCTGATTCACCTCCAGCATTCGGCGTATCCTAACCACCCTGCACACAAGAAATCAACATTTGTAAGTTTGTGAGTGGCCCACATTCGTAGACATCAGTTGTCGATACATAAACTCAAAGACACAAAACCCAATGTTTGAAGACCATAACAGACTAGTCATACTAACGTTACAGCTACTTTGGTTATAAGCAGATATAACCACACCCAAAAAAATAACTGATAAGACATAAACTCCAATTCTCCAATACTACACCACAACACATTTGTCCCACAGACGTTCAGTTTTTCTGTTAAATGTACTAGCATATCACCCTGGCATGTGACCATCAATTTAAGCTTTAACAATTTCCGCAAAAGCTATGGGACCATAGAAGGTAGATGCATTACTCTTCAGTCAACGTTGCAGGCCTTTTTGTGGATGGGTCAGCAGAGAGCCGCAGCGGCCGGGTCAGAGATAGCTTGATAAGTTCGTCAACTTCTTCAGTCATGGTAGCAGAAAATAGCATGGTCTGTCTTCGTTTAGGGCACAATCTAACCTGAAAAAATAGAAGAAATGAGACTAATACATAGAACAGGAGGTTTTGGTTAGGGCTACATGCAAATGCTAAGCTCGAGAAGTTCAGTCTTGTTTTGGTTTGTGAGCTCAAGTCACCCACTTTAAACCACAGATGGACAAAACTTTGAGCATGGTTAGTTAACAAGTTGAGATGAGCAGCACATGGATTGCGTTGGACTCGACAGAGTATCAAGCCTATGAAATTGTAGATATAGGCCATATGACAACCATACAGTAATGATAAGGGTCCTAGGACAAACGAAAATGACAGTCACAGGCTTTCAAATCCTGTAACACGTCTATTTACTTAGGATGAAATATAGACATGAAGCACATTCCAAGGAGAATGTTTGTCAACGTTTAAGCATTCTGAGTTTTGTAATCTGAAGGGAATGCCCTTGCCGTACATGACATGTCACTTAATTAGTCTTGGGGGCATATTGTTGACTGGTACAACTACACAGTTTCATGTAAAAACAATCAAATATGTCAAGCACTTTTCTTTAATCATACACACGATTTGTAGGAATCAGCAAACTCGAAAAATAGAGGAAACACTGAGTATAAACTACCAGTGAACAACATGAATAAATTCCAAGGACTATAATCACAATTATATATCAAACATGCCAAGTGCAAAAGAAGAACAAACTGAAACTTAGAATATACCAGCTCACGAATTTCAGCATTGAAACCAAGCTCCAGAAGGCGGTCTGCCTCGTCAAGGATCAAAACTGCAAGATCATCCAGATCTACGGACATAGAATTACGCAAATGATCTATCATGCGTCCTGGAGTTGCCACAACAATATCTGGCATTGATCTCAACGCCGCCTCTTGTGTCTGAAATATATTCAGGATCAATAAAAACAATTTTTACATTGACACAGAGCCAGGAAATTCAAATAATATGAGTAACTGGGAATAGAATTTGCCAACCAAAAATGCACACTAGAAGCAGATCGCGAGCTCGCCTGTGTGTGTGTGTGTGTGTTTGTGTGTGTGTGTCTGTGTTTTGGGTGGGGGAATAGGTACCGTCCATAGGCAAAGATCACACATAACATGCAGGTATGGGAAAAGGCATTGTTACTTTCTGTTTCAGCATTTTTAGACATATGAAAAGACGATAATCTCAATTCCCCCAAATTAACAGCATTTTTTTTAATCCCAAGAGGCATTGAAATTACAAAAAAAACAGGTTTAAATGCAACAAAACCATTTACAATCTTAAAATACAAACCTTTGTAGATAGCCCACCTACTACCAGACAGCATCTAATATCTGTAAATTGAGCAATTTTTTGAATCATACTATGAACCCTGTAAAAAGAAGTTGTAACTTAATATGGTCTCATCAAGGGATACCAAATGTATAAATGATACAAATTTAATCATAGTAACCCAATAAAGAAAACATTGATACAAAAGCACTCACTGTACAGCCAACTCCCTCGTTGGTGTGAGAATAAGAACTCTAATTGCCGGAATACGTTTTGGACGGTATAACAATCTTTCCAGAGTAGGTAAAGCAAAAGCAGCAGTCTGTTGAAAAAAACACCAGAATAAGTTACTTCAGCATTATTGCCACCCCACCTACTACCTAATGATTCAAATTTTACTTCCTCATTTTCACCTCATAAACTCATCAGAGTCTCAAACAAACTCATGAAACTTCGATAGCGCAAGCACATATTGGGATTGACAACTACAACATACCTTTCCAGAACCAGTAATAGCACTGCCACATATGTCACGTCCCGATAAGGCCAATGGTACACAAGCTGCCTGCAAAACCAAGAATTCACCACAAGCATACAAAACAAACACGAAAACTAAGCTTCAGGTAGAAAAGAAATGAAGTTGCAGATAGAAAAAGACCTGTATAGGTGTAGGCTTGGAGTAGCCCAATGCTTCGCAAGCTCGAAGCAATGGCCTAGACAGATTAAGCTCCATGAACGAGCTGGCATGAAACGAGGTTCCTTCAGACGATGCAAAGAATGGCTTACTCTCACCAGCAGTGGTGTTAGCCACGTCATCACCGTCCTCAGGTCTGTAATCCTCCTACAGAATAAATGATACAGAAACAAACTTGAACATTATGGAGATATGGTAAACAAAAATTCCATGAGTAGTCATGAAGGCCAAAAAGTCCTTTTAAAAAAAAAAAAAAAGAGGATATGGTTTTAACATATACACCGCTGATTTCAATTGTACTAGGATTGATAATAATTTCCAAGACAAGTTCCCATAAATTTCCCCAAACACAAAACTGTTCTACATCTAGTAACGATATATGCTTGAAATAAAGATTCTCAAAATGCATTACCCACATAACCCCATAGATACTATGGCTATACTATTTTAGTCTTGGGAATGTTCTAGACACATCTCATACAATGTGGCAACAAAAACTGAGAATTTTGAGCTAAACTTGCTTTCATCATTCTCAGCTACTAGCAAAACACTTCTAAAGTTAAGGAGAAGTATATGTCTTTTGGGGCACATCCATCGTAATAATGTTTGATTGGGAGTCAAACAGTGTCTAGAAAATTATTTTTGGTTATTTGAGATGCTGAACTGTTAGAATAAAAGCTCTTACGAGGGTGAGAATAGTGTGATTAGAAAGGAGATGGAAGCAATAAAAAATATCATATTTATATGTTCCTCACCATTTCTCAATACAAATGAGTGATTTGGTGAGAAACACTAATCGTTTCTTATCTTTCCTCTCCAAATCATCCAATTCAAAGTGGCTGTTACTAGAGTATTTTTTTGGACACTTGCATATAGCATAGGATTGAGAGGAAAATCTCCCAAATAGTATTCCATTGGCAACTGGATAAATTGCTAGTTTCCAACTACCAATAGGGCACTGGCAAATAAAGTAAAATCTCCGTAACATTTTGCACAACATGCCTATGTGGTAGTATAACACTGACAACAGGCTAAATTGCTAGTTGTGTTCTTACACCTCCTAAATATCGATTAGTTTCCTGAAGAATGTGTAACTACAAAATCCGAGCTGGACTTACTTGTCTGTCAGGTTCAGAATCGTCGCCGTCATCACCGGAGTCCTCGGCGGCTGCGGCGGCGGTGGGCAGAGGGGTGGAGGAGCGGTGCTGGAGTGCTTTGGAGATTTTGAAATCAACGGAGGTGGTGCTGCGACGGGCGTGTTCTTCTGCGACTGATTCAGAGTATGAAGCGAAGTCCCATGGTGACTGCGATGATTTGTTAGTTTTTTGAAGACCTAGGGTTTTTCTTTCATCTTCTTCTTCATCGTCTTCGTCTTCCTCGTTGCTGTCCAATTGAAGCTCGAGTTCTTCGTCGCTTGGGGGTTCGAATGTAAAACTAGCTTCCTCCATGTGCGGCAGTTACAGAGCAGTGATCTGGTCGAAATTCAGAGGTTTAAGCAGAAGGGAGTGGGTTTTAGGTTTAGGAGCATGATAAAAAGGACCCCATACCAGTTTGTTTTTTCGAAAATTACGTATAAAACCCCAAAGTTTTATGCCAGGAACAAATTTAACGCTGACTACCTAATTTGACCAACTAAAACCCTACGTTGGGCTTTGGAGTTGTTCTTTTTTTTTTTTTTAATTCGTCACTCCTAATCTATTACGTTCCGGGAGGGGCGGAGGGCCAAAGGGGGAATGTGACTCAATCCCGGGATGTAGTGTAAGACATCTAAAAGCTCTATCGCATGAGCTAGTCACCACTTACAAGCTTAGAAGGTGTTTGATTACCTATTTTTTGAATTTTGGTTTTCGCCTTTCTACTTATTGGTGTTTGACACACCACAATCAAAACATATTTTGCAAAAACGAGTTTTTGGTAGTATACTGTCTGTTGATGAGCCAAAATTTTGGAGACGTAAAGGCTTGCGCTCATCATATGTTCTGAAAAAATAGAAGTGGAGTCTTTTTGTGAAGCTCAAATGTGAGGGAAGAGAATGCCAAAAAAAAAAAGGGTTAGTTTCACACATTTTGTGTAAAAACTATTGGAAGTTCATACGCCCTAGGACGGTCTTGTAGAGTGGCATCCGAGCCGTTGGATGTGTTTTCAACGGTTTTGATTTTATCTCGGCACTTTACAGATTCTAATCGTCCATTGCCAAGATGAAATCCGAGTCTTTGATTGCCGAGATTAACGGCTCGAATGTCGCCCTACAGGACCCAGGGCTGGCCCTGATGTTTGGGTTGCCCAAGTCGGACTAAAAATTTGGTTGCCCACTTAAATTATATCAACAAATTAAAATCAAAATGTAATTCCGGTTATAGTCCTTTATGATAAGTACAATCCGATTCAAAGAAAACAACTTCTCTTTGTATTTTTTGAAGCCAAATTTTTCTTGATTTTTAATATATCCGAGAAAATAAACAGGTCATACATGGTATTTTAGTTTTGTAATTTAACTAAAATAAACTTTTATAAAATTTTATACAACTAGAAAAAATGAATCAAACATAACAAAATTCTGCTCATATTTGTGTTCTCTCTAACTAATCATGTTATCAACTTAACTCTATTAAAAATACTATTTTAACAATAAAAATAATTTATTTTAAATCTTTTTATCAAAGTTTGTTGAGTAAAATTATGTTATCAACTTTACTCTCGTAAAAATACTATTTTAACATTAAATAGTATTTATTTTAAATCTTTTTTATCAAAGTTCGTGGAGTAGGAATAAATTATTTTGGTTTATTAATTGTGAATATCTATTTATTTGTGAATTCAATTTGAAAAGTTAAAAGTAAAATTAAAATAAACTAAGAGAGAAAAAAACACTTATAAAAACATTTATGGTGTGCAAAAGATTTGAACCTTGGATTCTAAAACCACTAAAGTATAACTAAAATTTAACACTAGTTGTTTAAGAGTTTTATTTTTATCTCTAATAGTTCAAACAGAAAAATAAAACAAAAAAAAATATGTAAGGGCCCAGCCATGTTTCCCATCCAAGTTGGGATAGAAGTCGGAATATTTAAAATATATTATGTGTCATCGCAAATCATTTTTTTTTTGGTTGCCCCTGCCCGGGTGGGTTGTCCAAGTCCGGAGGCTTGCTAGGCTTACCCCAAGGCCGGCCCTGACAGGACCCCGGGTCCATAATAAAGACATCGTTTTAACTTTCATTTCCTACAATATCATTTCTACTAGAGAGGCAAAATCAAAACAAGAAAAGGGAGTACAGACATCGTTTTAACTTTCATTTCCTACAATATCATTTCTACTAGAGAGGCAAAATCAAAACAAGAAAAGGGAGTACTTGTGATAGTCTTCGGGAGAGGAACAAATGGGTTGAAATTCCGTGCATGCAACTAAGACTATATACGTTTGAAATGTCTAAAACATAAAAAATTCTTAAGTTTCAGTAAAACTCTTCCATCTTCTACAGTAATAATCAAAAGATTTTATTTTTCTCCATCGGAAAGAATGGTTCGTTCACTTTCCACTGCCTCGAAGCAAAACCCCGATAGTATCTCCTCCATGAAAGCCAAACATTATCACTGAACAATAGCAGAGTTTATTTGATTTTACTAGGACACTACAGTGTCAAACTAAGGGCTAGTTTGGCCTAAAAGTGGTTTTTGGATTATTGGTTTTTTCGTTTTGTCTTTATTCAAAAAAAATTTGCATTTGTTAGTTTCGCGTTAAGATTTTGTGGTTTATGGATTCCTCTCGGCGAGACGAATCTAACGAGTATAAAATTATGGTCAAAACTCAAATTTTTTTGAATAAAGCCAAAATAGGTGGATTATTGGCGAATAATCCACCTATTTTGGCTTTATTCAAAAAAATTTGAGTTTTGACCATAATTTTATACTCGTTAGATTCGTCTCGCCGAGAGGAATCCATAAACCACAAAATCTTGGCGCGAAACTAACAAATGCAAAAAAAATTTGAATAAAGACAAATCGAAAAAACCAATAATCCAAAAACCACTTTTAGGCCAAACTAGCCCTAAATGAGCAATGTATCATTTCAAGCTTCCCTTGCCTCTTTTACCAACCATCCCTACGAAGAAGGATTGCCTATTTGTCCGTGTATACTGCAGAGAAACAAGAATAAGGTCACCTGGACATATTAACATTTACCACAGAGAGAGAGAGAGAGAGAGAGAGAGAGAGAGAGAGAGATCAATTGCACTTCACCGTGATTCAACACTATTTCTCCCCTCAAATCCTCTGTATCCAACGCACCAGTACTGGCAAAGTTGGATACTGCAGATCTGAGCTCCAGTTTAAAGAAACAGAAGGATTGTATAGGCATACAACAGAGAACTCTTCAACCTATAACTGATAGGGTTTCCATCGTACCACCTCTTCTATGCATCAAACTTCCCCCGCGTCTCCTTCTCCAAACACGGTGTGCTCCTCTGTCAAAGGGCTCATCTGATGCTACAAAGGGACATAACCGAGGTTCTACTCTAATGGGCAGGTTGAGTACCAATTTCCAGCAAGGCTTAACCTAGGATACCAATGAATATTGCTGGACTTAACCTAGGATACCGATGAATATTGCAGTTTACAAGTGGTAAAAGATATAGTTCAAATTAAAATCGTAGTAGATACAATTTTGCCCATGCAAGCAAATGTAACATGAGGAAAATAAGTCAAGAACTACGTACATTTGCCAGAAATCCAAAATAGCAACCGTAAGTCAAAGACATCCATATCCCTTTTTTTTATGACCAAGTGTTTGGGCCAGCTTACGCGCACCTCGACTAATTCTCAGGGGAGACTAGCACAGCATCCCACCGTCATGGCCCCACACTTAAATCATGGTTTGCCTCCAAGGGGAATCGAACTCTTGCTATGTTGCAAGCAGGCATTTGCCCTTACGTGGGATAATCCATGGGTGGGTCATGTTTTAATATAACATAGTTCAACTGACTAAAAGCAGAACCCCTCTTCTAAGTGGCATCAGCGCCATGTGGCTGCCACATCAGTAGTAAGGCTGACTGGTTAGCCCAGGCAGCAGGGAATATTCCATGGCGCGATCAGAACCTGTTTTTTGGCAATCTCAGAGCCGTTCAAACAGTAGTCGATTTCGACTATCTTGACGTTCCGGATTCAATTGACTAAAAGTAGAACACCTCTTGAATAGTTCTGAGTAAATTATCCTCCAGCACAGATGCCAAAACAATGAAAAAAATTCAGCCCAAGAAGCACATTTTTTCTTCGTTGCCTGCAAGTGCATTGCAATCGGAAAAGATGTCGAAGTCGTTTACCTTATGAACTACATTCAGAATTTGGTAAGTGTGTGTGAGAGAGAGAGCAATTGCAGCCCTCTGTAACCGAGAGTTTGCAAATCTCATGAAAGTATCACACTAATAATTGACCAATCATTGAATTAAATAGCAGAAAACAAACGTTGGATTGCACATATAGCATTGACAGCTGATCAATCCCTCTAGAATTAAGCTGAAGAAGAGAATTTTTCTTTCTCAGACCCTCCCGTAAAGCAGGAATCCACAGGGTTTTGTTTCCCCTGTGTGGTCTACCTTGCATCAAGTGTGGTTCCGTGCGAAGAGGCACAAATGCAATCTCTGTGATGCTGCACAGGTTCATAACTAACGGAGAGGATATTGCACAGAATCTTTTCAATTCAAGGAAAGAAATTAAACATGAAAAACAACTACCTCCTGAATCCTAAATGCTATATGTACCTACATGATGATCCAATCACTTCATTTACCACGTTAATCGTAGATGCTAATGCTTCCTATATGATGACACGATCACCAAAACTTCTATTCAGCAGTTCAATCTATTTCCTGTATTAACAGCTCCTTGTCGACTTAGCGGGTCGAAGTACAAATCTACTAGCCAAGAATCTGAACACAAGGAACCAACTCTCGGAATTAGCATTCAGATGAAACAGCAACTGAGAAACAGCAAATTAAAAGCACGGGAAACCTATTTAGGTGCAGCTGTATAACCCAAATTCTACTCACACATAGCAGCAATTGGACATTCTAAACTTGCTAAAGAGAGCGACTTTAAACTAAGTGAATAATTATTTACACCACATGTGATAAACGGAGAGGAAGTAAAAAGAGAACATTCTAAGTTCTACATTACAAAAGCAAGATTCCTTCCTCACGGGGAAGTGGGAAAGAGGCACGACTGCTACCTCTGTGATGCTGCACAGGTACATTACGATTGCATAGGATCTTGCACATAATGTTTCAATGCAAGGAAAGAAATTAAACGTGGAAAACACCAACTACTAAGTAAATCCTAATTGCTATATGGTTCCTACATGATGATACAATCACTTCATTCAACATGTGAATCCTAGATAATATGGTCCCTACATGAGTACATGATGACCCAATCACTCAATTTTTACACCGCATTTTAGTCCATTTCCAGCTTCAAGGCAAATAAGCTGGTTGAACCGTTGAAGTACCAATCTACTCGAGAAGAATCTCAATAAAAGGAACTGGCATAAGGGTGCAATTGCAACCAGGAAACAGCAAACCAAAAACATGGCAACCCAATTCTATTGTTACAGAAGCTGCTGCATAACCCGAATGCAATCTGCCACTACAGAAGCATCAGGGCCAATGGCAAAAAGTATAGAACTTCATAAGACTAGAAGGTTACTACTCGCAACATAGCAGCAATTCCACATTCTAAACTTGCTATAAAGATCGCAAATTCAAATTCAGTAAATTGTTATTTACATCCACATATGAAAAACAGACATTAAGAAGAAAAAGAGAACATTCTAAATGCTAATCCACGAAAGCAAGATTCTTTTTGTCTTGAGGAAGTGGGAGAAAGAGAGACTACAGCAGCAAGAAAGTATTATTCCAAATTCTGACATTAAATGCGTAAAAAACAAACCAGAAATCAACCATTAGAACTCGAAGGCCCGTTAAGCCCAGCAGACTTTCCCATTGCTCTCTTCTTCTTCTTCTTCTCCTCTTCATACTCCAAGTCATCAGTCTCCAGCTCAAACCTACACACAGGACACGAATTCCTCGACCCTAACCACGGCACAATACACTCCTCATGATACCCATGCCCACAGGGCATCTCCTTACCCTTTTCCCCAACATTAACCAAATCCTTACATACGGCACACACCACACAATCCTCTCCTGTTTCAATCTCCAGTGTCTTTAAACCTAACACCGCGGATTTCGAAGCCGGTGGAGCCCCTCTCCTTCCATTTCCATCACTGTCTGCTAAATTCTGCAACAACGCCTCGTACCCCGCCGCATCCAAGTAATCCTCTGGATTCCCCACGTAATCATCCATTTCAGGCCCGTGTAGTCTCAGTTCAATCGAGTGGTCCTCCAGGCCCATCAAAATCTCGGCCCAATCCAGAATCCTGTTGCGACGATTCGCCGCACGAGCAGCTAAATCGCGTAGGCGGAGGCGCAGCACCTCGCGCCTCCGCCTGCGCGTATCTTCTTCGTTCTCATCGTGATCGTTTTCTTCTCCTTCTTCATCATCCGATTCGTTTCTCACTACGACTTCGTTATCGTTATCATCGTCGTTGTCATCGTCGTCGTCGTCGTCGTCGTTGTTGTGGTCCCAGCCGTCGAGTTCGATCCGCAAATAATCGTCGTCGGACGGATCCGCGTGTTCGGACGGGGGAGGAGGCGGGGCATCGTCGTCACGCGCGGCCTGGGCGATGAGGCGGAGGACTTGAATAAACTGGCTGCTGAAGTTTGGATCGTCCACGCCCAGATCGGAGGTTCGAGGAGGGGCAGCGATGGTCTCGACGAAGCCGTTCTTGCACTCGAAACATACAACGTCGGGCAGGTCGGCTAGGGTTTCGACGGAGACTCGCTTCTCGCACTGGTAGCACCAGTATTGTTGTTGTACCGGATCCGAGGATTCAGGTGCCGATTGAGCCACCGCCGGCGGCGGCGGTGGTGGTGGTGGGGTTTGGTGCGACGGGGTTTCGGCCATGGCGATTTGGATGGGTGAGAAGATGACCCGCGTATGAAGTGGGAAAGACTTTGATGAGAGAGAGAGAGAGAGGGGAGGTGAGCTGGAAGATGAGATATGTGGGGTAATGATATGGTATGTCAAGGGTGTATGTGGCCTTTAGGTAACAACCGGTTGATGGTAGTAAAAAGTGGAGTGATGTGGAGAATCAGACGGTGTAGAGAGTGTGTTGTATATACGGCTTATGATGGGGCGGTCGTGATTGATGATGACATGTGATCAAAGCGAGGGCGTGGCTTCTCTGCGGCCAGATCTCGTGTGTGGTCGTTTTTCATTAGACCACTAGTTGGAAGAGTGATGTAGTAAGTATTTTCCCTCGATTTCTCTTTTTTGGAGGAAATTCTGACTCCAACTCATCTTTTTATTTTGGGTAAATTTCACCTACCTGGTGTGAGGTTTCTGACAGATACAGAGGCTTTCCTTATACTTTTTAAAATTTCACTGTTCTTTCTTACTTTTCAAACTAATTGTCACTTACCTCCCTTGTCGTTACTTTAAGGCTAACGGCGTTAACCTTCAAAAAATCGCTTGTAAATAAAAAGTACCGAAGAAAAAAAATTCAAAAAAATTCTTTTTGAATTTTTTTTTGTTTTTTTGTTGAAAATAATTTTCCGAGGTAAAAGAAACTAATTTTGAAAAAAAATTTGAAATACAAAAGTTGTGAAAACATTTTTTTGGATAAAAAAAACTAGTTTTTAGTAAACTGTTATTTAAAAAAAAAAGTTTTGAAAATATTTTTTTCCCCCAAATCTGAAAAAAAAATTCGAAAAAAAAATTGTTATAAAAACTATTTTGAAACTAGTTTTTTTCTCCTTCAAAAAAACTAATTTTCGACAACAGAAATTTCAAAAAGAAGTTTTTTTGAAAAAAAATTCTCTTCGATACTTTTTATTTAAAAACCATTTTTTTAAATAAAAAATTGTTTAATTTTTTTGGAAATCTTTTTTTAACTCTATCTTTTAAAAAAACATAATTTTTTTTAGGGTGGAGAATATATACTAAGAGTGCTACGGTCATTTCACGCAAAAATTTAACACTGTTAGTCTTAAAATAACCAAAAATGCTAGAGTCACACACTTTCAACCACATACAACCACACACCCTCTCACATGTGGTGGGGCCCACCCCATGTGGGACCCACAATGGGCCCCACCACATGTGAGACGGTGTGTGGTTGAAAGTGTGTGACTCTATCACTATTCTAAAATAACGGCAGGGAGGTAAATGACAATTAGTTTGAAAAGTAAGGGAGGGGAGGGAAGTGAAATTTTATAAAATATAAGGGAGATCTCTGTATTTGTTAGAAACCTCAGGGGAGATAAGTGAAATTTACCCTTTTATTTTCGACGGTGAAATTTGATATACCTAATATAGATTATCAGTAAAATAAATGGAGAATCTATCAGATGCACTTTTTGTAAAATTGCAAAACTTTAGATTTTTGGCTTGGTTTTCCATTTGCTAAAATGGAAATCTCATAAAATCAAGTGGTTGATTTTAGCAAATGAAGCGGGGAGGTGATTTTATCTCTAATGAATCTGGACATATATATGTCCAGATTCATTGAAGATAAAATCACCTCCCCACTTCATTTGTTAAAATCAACCTCATTTTATCACCTCCACCTCATTTTATTTTTTGGCAAACTAAGCCGACGTAAGTAATGATTGGAGGAAAAGTGATAAAAATATTTGAAATAGAAATGGGATATAGAGATGTAAAAAAACTTATTCTCTATATTCACTTTCTTGTTTAAGAAAATTATTTTTGTCATCTTAGTACATTGGGTTGGAGATCGGAGCATAGCTCCTCCGTGGCCAGAATCTCGTGTGTATACATTACTTATTAGACCACTATTTCTAATGATTTTTTAGAGGTGTTCCGCTAAAGGTGTTTTGAGAATAAATTGATTTTTTTTGTAATTTTTGGGTTTTTATTGTGCTGACAATAAGCACGCATAAAAACAACAAACACATAATAAAAAATACCTCAAAAAGTTTGTCCAAACTCACCTTCATTTTCGTGAGTTCAGTGTGTCATGGCCAATTTTAAATGCATCTTGAATACTGTAGTTCTCAGAAAATCAATCTTACCGTCTATTATTGGAGGTCCATTTCAAAACAGAACAAAATTATCTATAGATTGGTCCCGTAAAAATTAACCCAGAGATTTCGAACCTAACAGCTAACCCCACAGGGTTTGTTAGTCACGTTTGTGTACGTTTATTGCACGGACGGTGCACATTGACCGTCCAAAACATTTACGATCGTCCCGATTGGCCTTTGCTCTTTGACTGGTAAGAGTTAACTCTTAATGGTCTAAGAATGTTTTAAATTTGGACCATTGATTTGTTGAAACGAACGATAAAAATTTGTTCGTTTATATTGCTTACGCGTATGCCCGTACGCATAGCCGGACTGTAAGAAAAGGTAGGACGAGAACCTCGTTACTACCTTTGCGTAATATAGATGGACAAGGTTCATCCATTTAGATTGTATATATTTTAAAGACTATGGGCAATCCACAAACAGACGTATCCTTTTTTAAACATATAGATTTTTCTTTGAAAAACCTACATGAGCTCTATGACTTACCTCCCTCACCAGATCGGGCATGTCACTATAAACAATCATTGATCCCAGAGGTACAACATTGTGGAATTCATAACAATAACGTTTTTAGTAACATAATCCACACTAATAAAAATTCCGAGAAGTGCAGCTGTTATCTAAAATTTTAAAAAATATCAATCATATTCTTGAATGACATCATAAACCATTATCCAATGCTTTTGAGTAATTCAAGCAGCAGAACGAGGGGAAAGACGAGTGTGTTTCTCGTAACTGTTTTATTTTATTTTTTTATTATGATTTTTTGAGCTTTTGAAACTTTTTTGTGAGGAGATATTTTTAAGATAGTTTAGACTTTTTGAATAAAAAGTTGAAAAAGTTAATAAGAAGAATGGAGCCGAAGCATCTATTGAAAAAGAAAAAAAATAAATAAAAATAATAATAGCTGTGGAGAAATCAACGTCAACAAGCCGAATTTTTTTTTTTTTTGATCAATCTCAACAAGCCGAATTTGCTCGGTGTTTCCGAATTAGTTTTGAATTTTCTCTCAACGTCAACAACAACATTGTACGTGGCTACACCAAAATAAATTTACCTTGGACCATACTCTCTGCAATCGTAAGTTTGTACAAAATACGCACGCAACTCAAAGTTATAGACGGTGACATCGGTTCCGAATTATAAAATAATAATAATAATAATAATAATAATAAATTATACTTCAAGATCTGCAAGTAAAAAATAAAAAAATTATTTTTAAAAACTTACTCCGTCCTACATGTTTTTACTATCTACTTATACAACTAAACATAGTATACTTTTGGTAATTGAGTAATTTTATTAGTATAACACTACTAGTTAAACTAGCATGAAACACGCCTCTTACAAAACAAAACAAAAAAGGTCAAACGAGAAGGAGATTTGTGGGTTTCCTTCCTCCTAAGGTCTAAAGTTCAAAACATTTCAGGTGTTATTAATTCCATTGAGACTAGTCCATACAGAGATTTGCTTCGGTTTTAATTGGGCTCCCCCGCAGCCGCAAGTGGACAGTGGAATTAAATCCCAGAATTGAGTTATAAAAAAAAGATTAAAAAGTCACAGAGCAGTACACAACTACTTGTAGGTGCCAAACGCAAAACGTATGATTGCGTATACTTGAACTTACGGTCCGTTTGGATGAAGTATTAGTTTGAGAGGGATTAAATAGTAAGGGGTAATTAAATAAGAAGGGTGGGCCCACAGTGAAGAAGAGAGGATTAAATAGTTCATGGTTTGGATGAGGGATGAAAAATGAGGGATAAAGAGGGTGGATGATGCAAACGACTATTTTACCCTTGTCAATGCCCATGCATTTAAATAATTATATAAATACAAAAAATAATTTTTTTTTTGCCATAATTTAACCAAACTGCTACTGTGGTAAATATTTGAACTACTTCAATTTTTGTTTGCCATAATTGGCCAAACTCCTAATCACGATTTTATTAGCTAAGCAATTTTTTTTATAGCTAAAGCGGGTTTTTTTTTTTAGCTATTTGATACAAGCAGAAAAAAAAAAAATGGGTATGAGTTATGATGTTTCGAAACTCTATTTGATACAAAAAAAATGGGTATGGGCACAGTAGCAGTTTGGATTTTGATCCGAAATTGATGTTTTTTTTTTGGATTTTGGTCCGAAATTGGTCCGAAAAAAATGGGTATGAGTTATGATGTTTCGAAACTCTATAAATACAAAAAATGATTTTTTTTTTTTTACTGTGGATTTTGGTCCGAAGGAGGGCAGGAAGGTAAAAAGGGGGAGGATGAGAGGCCGGACTAAATACAAGCCCCCCCCCCCCCCCCCCCCCGCTTGTATTTAGTCCGGCTAAGGGGTGATTATTTAGCCGGCGGCTATTTAGTCGGGGGGCATTTTTTGTTGCCAAAGCATGGGCTAAACTCCTCATCCCCCGACTATTTAGTCGGGATCTCTTGTACATCATCCAAACGAGGCCTTATAGCATTATCGAATTTTATCTATGGAGAGACTAACGTCAGAACATCACATAGGGTTGTACCAAATTAATGAATGCAACAATAAATCATGGAGTTATTTTTTGGACCACACTCTATGGGTACACCAAAAATGCACACTAGGTAATGTGGGGATGGAGAGAAGCCCAACGTGAAGCCCATCCAAAAGGATAAGTGGCTCCACATCCACCACATTACTTGGTGTGCATTTTTTGTAGGGGTGCTCACGGTCCGGATCGGTTCGGATTGGCATGAATCCAATCCTAATCCGCGAGTCACGGTTTTTTGAAAATACAATCCGTGTCCGATCCAAAAGTCTCACAGTTCGGTTCCAATCCGAACCGCGAGTCACGGATCGGTTCCGGATTAATCCACGGATTTTCAACTTATTCGGAAAAAAAACAACAAACAAAGTCAGTAAGGCACTAGCAAGTAGCAAATGCAAATTATCCACACACACAAAAAAAGTAGCAAATGCACTAAATAGAAAATTCAAATTGGAAACCCCAATAAAAAACAACAAAGCCAGTAAGGCAGATAGTTATATAACTGAACAAACAAAGACACAAACTTATATTACCATAAAGGATAACAAATAGTTACTTCTAATTCACTCACAAAGACAATAGCAATAATTAGCAGATTAATATTTCCAGTTCACCATAACTCCTACAATAGTACAACCAAACCGTAAGTCTGTTAAATTAACAATAGCTATATAACTATAAAAGTGATAAAATTAAATATATATATATATATAAATTATATATAGTAAAAATCTCACGGTCCGGATCGGTTAATCCACGGTTTCAAAATCAAAATCCGTGTCCGATCCAAAAGTCACGGTTTTTTATTTTTTGAATCCGTGTCCGGACCATTAATCCACGGTTAAAATCCAAAAGGTACGGATCGGTTCGGTCCGGACCAAATTCACGGTTCACCGGTTTTTTTGAGCAGCCCTAATTTTTTGTATATTCATAGCATTATTGAAAAATGGTGTGAAAGGAGATTTCAACTTACGGTATGACCACGCAACTCAAAGTTACAGACAATGACATCGGTACCCGGAATGTAAAAAAAATTGTACTCTTTTTTGTCCTCACTCAATGATGAATGCAGAATAGGATAACACGACATCAACATCTGCAAGTACTCCCTCCGTTCTAATTTTATAGTCCATCTTGGGGATTTCAACTTAATAAGGGACATAATTATTGTATTTTTGAAAATATGTTTTTTCTTATTTTACCCTTCAATCATTATAACTTCTTACTTTTTTTTTTATTACTTTTAACTTCAAAATATAAGGGTAAAAGAGGAAATTCCTTAACAATTACCAATTTAGTTTTGAAGTGGGACAATATTTTGGGACGACAAAAAATGTCAATTGGGACTATAAAATTGGGACGGAGGGAGTAGAAAATAAAAATATTATTTCTAAAAAGTGATTGTAGATGTTTTTATCAACTTATACAACTACAAAACATAATTTTTTTTTGGGTAATTGAGTAATTATGTTACAGGAAAAAGAGTTTACAACAAAGTTTAATACTCATATCAAAAAAATTATAGCGAAATGAAGTAGAAAAAATGGAAAGTATTTTCGTTTATGCATTGCTTTGATAAAAGAAATTTAAGAGAAACTTGAAAAGCAGTAGTTTAATTAACTACAAATTAATGAAAATGCAAGATTTCTGCAAATTCTTGTATTTTTTGCAGGACATACTTTGAGGAAAAGTTAATCCTAGTGGAAAATTAGAGACGTGGATCCCACAACATTCTTGCTTAAAAATGCAGGAAAGTTAAATATTCTCATAATTTCTTTTCCCTTCCTTGTAACTGCACGTGGCCTACTAGTTAAACTAGCACAAAACACTCCTCTTTTTTTCATTTTTTTTTAAAGGAGGTTTAGCAGGGTCAAGGGTGCGTGTTGTGCAGCTCTATGGGGCCCACTTTGGGTCCCCTTTTTTGATTCGTACTGTTCATTTTATTCGTCTCATCGAGTATGCATCACGTAAAAATTCAAGTTGATTGGACATTGGTAACTATGTTTCGGACTGCATTTTTCATGGAAAATGGAACATTTAAAGAAAGCATTGTATGTGATTTTTCCCCAAAATTAAAAGTTAAATAACCATCGATCAAATAGCTATCGATATCCGATCAACGTGAATTTTTTCATGGTATACATAATCAACGAGACGAACAAAATAAGCGGTTCGGATCAAACAACGAAACATAGGAGTCTTAACATCATATGCTGAGGCGGATTGCAATTTCAATTGTTAACATGGTGGTGAAGACCTGATACTCACGAGTTTGTTCTTTCTTAAGAGTTTATGTTCCAAATTTCTGGGGTTCTATACTTCTATAATTCATTTGAGGCTGACTTATACAGAGCTTTGTTCTAGCTTTAGGCTCTAGCCGTAAGTGCTTGACGGAAACAATAACAATAACAAGGGGATCACTACTAGGAGAGACTTCATATAATCTTGTCCCTTAAAATCCACATCTTTGAAATTTTTTGGGACCTCAACGTCTTGCAGAAGAGTAGAACGACAAGCTGACAAGCTTCGATAGATGAGAAATAGATGCTTCCTCTTCTTTGCGGACCAAACGTGATGATGACCAAATAGCTTTGCCTATCGCTTAATGGCATT
The DNA here is from genome assembly GCA_963854785.1 of Vaccinium vitis-idaea. Taxonomy (NCBI): domain Eukaryota; kingdom Viridiplantae; phylum Streptophyta; class Magnoliopsida; order Ericales; family Ericaceae; genus Vaccinium; species Vaccinium vitis-idaea. The sequence goes on along the minus strand of OY978226.1, from coordinate 34,831,596 downwards.
AACCAACGAACAATGCTACATACCCGTAAACAGTATCAAAAAAATTGTCCAGAATCTAAAATCAATGGCAGATTTCGGGCAATTTTCTGGGTAAAACTTTATGGATACTTAGGGGGTGTTTGGGAGCCTATTTTTCAATTTTTCATTTTCAATTTTTTGGTTTTTTTGTTTTTTGGATTATGATCAGAATGTGTTTTGAATTTGCGAGGAGTGTTTGGGAGAAATGTGCAGAATGCATTTTGCAAATGGAGAATGTGAAAAGTAGCTCAATACCTCTTTTTTACTTCTCTTCTCTAAAGTGAAAAACCAAGAACTCATTCTCCAAAAATGTGTTTTGGGGGACAACTCCCAAACATCCAAAATGTGATAAGTAGAAATGAAAAATGCAAAAAATGAGTGGCCAAACACCCTCTTAGCATTTCACATTCTCCTTCCAAAATTGACCAGAAGGTTTCAAAGGAGTATTGTGGAGACATCAATTACGACCAAAAGAATTGCATTAGTGTCTCCATTAGATATTTATATCTATAGTTGAATAGTACAACTTTGAACAGGCGACTGAGATTTTTTTTTTCTTAAAAAATAAAAAAAATAAGACCGACGAAGCTATATAATTTTAAATAGTAGTATGAAAATACATAGCTAAAAATCTGTACTCGTAAAATTTTACTCCAACTAAAATCTATCATCTGCTCCTTGATCAGTACTTGGCATCAATTATTTTATTTTCTATTCAAAGTGGTATTAACAAGTTACTAATTGAGATATATCAAAAATTATATATTGTACGATATAAACATTTTTTTCATCAAGTTAAAATAGTAATATAGACTAAAATTTTGGGACGGAGGCAGTATATACTTATGTGGAGTTGAAATAGACTGTCAAAAATTGTCCAAGCAAAATTCTATTACTCGATATGTTTCCACAACCAAACAATACACAACATAGTGATCTTGAAATGTAGGACTCAGGGGTCTTGTACTACAAACTTTTAGTGTGGCATCCGAGTGGTCCATCGCCGTGCAATCGAAGGTTCAGACATCTTTGTTAACTTTTATCGGCCGATAAGACGGCCCGGATGCTACGCACTGCAGGATTTGTACGACACGGTTACCAACACCGTGAATGTGTGTTGCAAGCCAAGGAACAAAAAAAAAAGGGGAAAAGAAAAGAAAAAGTAGAAGAAACAAAACTTCAAAAGAGTACGGTTTTAGTTACGAGGTTGTTGGGGAAGCCTGAGCCGGACCTGGGACGCAGGCGAGTGGACCGCCACGCCATGCCAACAAATACCCCCTCGACAAACTTCACTACTGACCCCGTGATCATCACGCGCCGCCGCCGCTACCGCCTTGCTGGCTTTTCGATACAAATCCCAAATTACACTCCCAATCAAGATTACACCCACCACGGCGGACGAAACCACCAGCATAAAAACCCCGCTGACCCCCTGCCCGTACACCAGTCCGTGGGCCTTCACCGCCGCTATCACCACCAGGTACACCGTCGTCAAATTGGCCACCACCACATCGGAGACACCCATATCTTCCCTTCTCAGCTGCTTTCTCTCTCTCACTAGAATTCTCTCTCACTAGGATTGTGAGAGAGAGAATATATGTACATCCCTAATTTGGGTGGATTGGGATGAGGTTTTAATGCTTGTTTCTTGTGAACGTTGCTTATTTTATGACTTGTGAAGGCGACCCCTTACTTTTCCTATGACCTTCGAGCTTATCTTTGCTTTTACTGTACATTTATGGAAAATCTAAAATCACGTCACCAGGGTTGTGTTTGGTTTGAATTTTGAGTTTTGATTTTTAGTAATAATTAGAGGGAGAAAATAGAATAATAATTAAATATAGGAGTTAATGATAAGAGAGAGATAGAGAGAAAAATGAGAATAATATTTGAAAATAGGGGTAATGATTGGATAATAATTGAGAAAATTAGATCTTTAAACCCAAAACGAACAAGGCCCGGGGGTCACTTTAAAACCCTTCTTTGACCGATAAGTGTGTATTTTTAATTTGTACTTCTACCGGTCAAAAAATGGTCTTAATTAGTGACTTATTCAACGCTCTCAGAGTATCACGTGGCATTACCTACGGGGTACTCCCAACCATTTACGTAGTGACAAATTATTCGATAGGAACACTTGGTGATTGAAAGACAAGGGGTGACTCACATAGTGTGGTGCTGATCTTTTATTCGTAGGGAGTACCACATAACATTGCTACATGGTACTCCGTGAGTACCCAATAATTAGCCCTTAGTGAGAGCCGAGTAGACTGACTTAGGCCATGTTCCACTAAAGTGTTTTTTAGTTTTTTAGACCTTTAGTTGTAGTTTAAATTTATAACTTGTTCCACTAAAGTGTTTTATTGTAAAGGGTAGTTGGTTTTTTGGTTTATTGTAAAGGGTAGTAGAATAGAATGGTTTTAGAGTTAAAACAAAACCAATTTTTTGGGGAGTTTTTTTGTTAGTGGAATAAAATGGTTTTTTAGTTAAAACAAAACCAGTTTTTTTTTTTTTTTTTAGTGGAACATGGCCTTAGTGGGCTAACACCACAAGGATCCTACTTTTGTTTCATATAAGGAAAAATGCTAATCACGCCTCAGCGGGTAGTATCTCTAAAATGTGTAAAAAAATGTGTAAATATCTCTAAAATGTGTAAAGACTTGGAATTGCTCGTGCCTGAAGGCACGACGCAACATGTTTTGAACATAATTTAAGATAAATTATCCTTCTCTAGTGCTGACCTCTCCCACCAATGATGCCGACTTCTCCAAGAAGTTTTCTTTTCAAATAAAACTTAAAAAGAGTTTATATAATCACAAAAGTGCAATGTAACTCTATTGTTTGACATTATATACGTATGATCCACCCACCGTCATGGTTGGCTAGAGTGTCTTTCTTTTTACAAGTATCAATTTTGTAATAATGTTAAAAACAAGTTGATCGAATATTGATAGAATCTTGTGACATATTATGATTCGTTCACAAGAACAATGATATCCAATTAATTTAAGTATTCGGATCATCAAAATCATGATATGACTTAAGTAATCATATACGAGAAATCATTTTTAGATTCCCAAATTACATCCACTTGTTTTTTCTTTGGGTTCGGATCCTCTCCGGTCTAAATGTTGGACTAGACAATACAATCCTCATCTACTTTATACATTAGTAAAAGGGTAAATTACACTGACCTCCCCTCCCGTCCATCGGTCCAACTTTTAGATTGGAGCCTCGCTCTTGTTTTCGAACTCCTAATCCTATTCAAATAAAGTCAAAACTCAGTGTGCGGATCGGATCAAAGGAGATATTCCTTATTTACATTGTCTTTGCTGCAATTAATTGTTAGAGTTACCACTTAGTAGTCAGAGTTGATTAGTAAATTCGAACTATTAATTTTACTAAGGGTAAATTACACTGACCTCCCCCGAGGTTTCTGACTTGTACACTGACCACCCCTACTTTATCTGAAATAGCACTAATCTCCCCTGAGTTTTATATTTTAGTATCAAAAGCACCCTTCAACAGTACCAACGGCGCCGGGGACCCCCTTGTGGGTCCCCAACGGTCGATCCGAGCCGTCCGTTCATTCCAAAATCGAATTCCGAGCGGGTCTACGCGGGAATCACCTCAATCGGATAGTCCTAAGTGCTCGATCCAAAAATTTTGAACGAAATGGGGTGATTTTGGATCGAGCACTTAGGACCGTCCGATTGAGGTGATTCCCGCATAGACCCACTCGGAATTCGATTCTGGAATGAATGGACGGCTCGGATCGACCGTTGGGGACCCACAAGGGGGTCCCCGGTGCCGTCGGTACCCGTCGATACTGTTGAAGGGTGCTTTTGATACTAAAATATAAAACTCAGGGGAGGTCAGTGCTATTTCAGATAAAGTAGGGGTGGTCAGTGTACAAGTCAGAAACCTCAGGGGAGGTCAGTGTAATTTACCCTTAGTAAAATTAATAGTTCGAATTTACTAATCAACTCTGACTACTAAGTGGTAACTCTAACAATTAATTGCAGCAAAGACAATGTAAATAAGGAATATCTCCTTTGATCCGATCCGCACACTGAGTTTTGACTTTATTTGAATAGGATTAGGAGTTCGAAAACAAGAGCGAGGCTCCAATCTAAAAGTTGGACCGATGGACGGGAGGGGATTCAATTTTTTTTTCCCCCTTACCAGTGCCATTGCAATTTTTTTTTTTTTTTGGAGAGTCCAAAAGTATGAGGACAAGTGTCCGGGGGCCTCTCGGCTTGCCAATTGAACAATCCGAAATAAAAAATGATATAGACACACCCTCTCTACCACACCCCCTCTCACATGTGGGGTGGGTTTTCTCACATATGAGAGAGGGTGTGGTAGAGAGTGTGTATGTATAATTATTCATCCGAAATTGCTGACGTGGATGTACAGCAATGGATCTGTTCTCTTGCTTCTGCAGGACGACGTCGGTTTCATAACTTTAATTTTAGGATTATTTAAATCGTTGATGGTGCTTAGTCACCCACTCTTGACTCAGAAAAAAGAAAAAAATAATGACTCGGGAAAATGAAATGCCATCCTCTGAATTGAGCTTTGCCTAATGGACGGTTGGATATGTGCCACATGTGTAACTTTTGACGATGGTGGGGCCATGCGATGGGAGGTTCGAATGAGAAAATTTGGGTGCGTGTTAGGACTGGCCGTGTCTGGTGGCCCTGAGCTAAGACGAGCAAAACGGTTGACTTAAGCTTCCGAATTTTGGCATAAAATTGGTGCCTAAAAAAGGTACATCTAAGTACACAATATATATTTTATTTATTGCTTATACAGGGCTAGTGATTTGGCAAAAAAGAAAAAAATGATGTTTTGATTTCATTGTGTTCACTTCACATTTTCAAAAAAATTTCCAAAAAGATTTTTTCTTCATTTCTCATCTTTCTAATCATTAATCACATTTCTCTCTTTACTCATCATACCTCTCTCTCCAATCATTATTTTCATTTCTCTATCTATCTCTCTCCAATTATTACACCTCTCTCTAATTATTACTTTTTCCAAAAACCCATCCAAACACTATCTCAAAAATATTTATCAAAATATTCTTCTCAAAATTCTCAACCAAACAAAGCCTTTGTCAATATACAATTTTTTTTTTTTTGAATTCGTTAGTTAAACTGGTTTGATTTTGGCCTTATTAAAAAAAATTTAGTTTCAATCATAATTTTATACTTTTTCGATTCGGGTCGTCGAGATAAATCCATAAACCACGAAAACTTGACACAAAATTAAAAAATGCAAAAAAAATTTGAATAAAGATGAAACGAAAAAACCAAAAAATCAATTCTGCGTTTTTTTGCCAAAGCACCCTGTTACAACAAAAAAGCTTAGTTTATGCACCAGACCTCTCTTTTCCTTCTCTATAACAATAATTTTTTTCCCTCTCGCAAACTCACAATTCCAAAGGACGATTTTTTTGATTGGTGCAAAAATAATACGACAAATAACTAGTTTTATTCCAAACAAAGAAACGAATCATTGGAAAAAAAAATGGAACCAAATAACTATTATTTTGAGGTTATTTTTAGTTTTAGTTTTTTAAAAAGAAAACATATATAAGGCCTCGATTTACAAGTTCGTCTTAGACATGAGAATTTCAAGACCGGCCCTGATACTCGTCACACATCTCAGCCGTCCAAAACACTTTTGAACTGTCACGATTCGTGCTCCGTCACGACGTTGTCTCTACCCTATACACACTCAAATTCTTCTCGGTTCGAATTGTGCTACGACCAAAATCTGCTGAATTTGCTGTTGCGTGAAGTTTCTTTTACTGATCTTTTAATCATGCAGTAATTGTTTGTGATGATGCCCCTGCTTCTTAAATTATTAGTATGTGGTCCTCGATCACTTTTATCCATTAATTACTCTATGGGAGCATCAAACATGAAACTTGTTTCGTACCATTTATGAATAGGAGTGGTTCTACTACCTTTAATTAGATTTCATTACATTACTCGTAATGTGATGTGATAGATTAACTCGTACTTTTGGAACTCGTACTTTTGGAATTATTTGAAGTAATAGTAAATTGACTCGGACAATCACTTGTACTAAAAATTTATTTTTTGGTTTTTTTTTTTAATTTTGTCTTTATGCAATTTATTTTTTTTTGCATTTGTTAGTTTTGCGTCAAGTTTTCGTGGTTTATGAATTCTTCTCGTCGAGACGAATTCAAAGAGTATAAAATTATGGTCAAAATTAATAGTTTTTTTAATAAAACAAAAAATAAACCAGTTTAATTATTGGTTTAATTTTGACTTTATTAAAAAAAAAAATTTCGACCATAATTTTATACTCTTTGGATTCGTTTCGACGAGACGAATCCATAAACCACGAAAATTTGACGCAAAACTAATGCAATTTTTTTTTTGAATAACTACCAAATGAAGAAAACCAAAAAATCAGTTTTTTCTTTTTAGCCAAAGGAGGCCTCATGTTTGTGAGATTTTAATAAATGAAACTTACGAAACTAACAAAAGTTATTTTTCTCCGTCAGTCTAAGCCTCAGGGGGTGTTCCGCAAAGGTTTTTTTTTTTTTTTTTATAGAATAAATTGATTTTTCACGATTTTTTATGTGATGTATTGTGAGAGAATGAACTGTATCACTTTTTGAAATTTTTTTTTTTTTGTTAATGGAACACCCCCTTACTCCTTTTCAATAGTAAATTTTATTTTGCTTTGACAACATTACCGCTTTTACAATAGTCACCACCCGCAAGGCCGCAACATCCCTCTCATTCCCCAGACTAATTCACTCTAAAAAAATGGTCGACCTTAAATAGTACTCTCTCCGTCCCGAAATATTTGTCCTACTTTCAAATTTCAACATTTTACGTACAATACAAAATGGTACCTAAAACTTATAACTTTTCAAGTTTTTATTTTATTTTATTTTATTTTTTGGTCATTCATCATTTTTAATCTATTACATGGGGCGAGGGGAAATGAGACTCGATCTCAGGATGCAGTGTGGGGCATCCAAGAGCTCTACCGTATGAGCTAGCCACCACTTGATTAATTAACTTTTCAAGTTTATCATTCATTAGTTGACTCTAATAAAATAGGAGTTAATCAAGTTTTGAATATGTTAAAAGTTTTCGGTATTGTATTTCCGAAACCTGTGTAGAGATAAAAATTCTTAACTTTTGTGGGTGTTCTTTTTATGTTTGTGTTTCTCAAGCGACGCTTCAACTCATGATAGTCACGCATTTATCATATTAACATTCTAATTTTGAACTTATCAAAAGTTCTACATGCTGAGTTACTTACTAAGTTATCGAATAGGAACGTACAGGAGGGTGGCGGCAAATGAACAACTGGTGTCGGTCCACACTACATGTATCTATTCAGTTAAAAGCAGACAGTATCCTGAATATTTATCTGAACGAACGTAAAGTTAGGTGAGTTTGGAATTCATGTACAACAACAATGACTTATTAGTTTCGAGTTCCCGCCATCACACGGCAAAAAGGACAATGACATAAAACAATGGACGAGGTGACTTGTTTCAACAAGACCCTAGTAAGTCCCAATGACAACTAGTATTACGCAACAAGGTTAGAAATGACATCCACAGTGTCATTAGAAACTACAAGAACTGTGGGAAAAATGTGTGTATGCATACATCTACATGTATACAAATTAATGAAAGGAATATGCAAATCAAGTCAGGGAACTGCAGCATGGTTGTTCACAGATAGAGATGCACCAGCCATAATGGTGATTTCCATGCCAGTAAATACGTACTCATTCGTAGTACGAAGTTACGGCTTAAGGGATTGGTTTGCTAAATCGACATACAAGAAGATTGTATCATGGGTTCGAATCCCATTTCCCCGGCGCGGAAGTGGAATGGGTGGGCGAAATTACGTGCGAAAGAACCTCTTTGGGACCCCGGAGGACAGAATAGCACTACTTAGTGAGACGGAGCGGAGGTGGAAGTCTAGTGAGCAAAATTTGCTTCCCCCAAGTGGTGGAAGCTCAATGGCAAGCATACGGTTACGGAGTTACGTTTCTTGTTACTAAAGGTCAGGTCCTTATAAGAGTTCAGTTCCAATAGGTCTCAAAAGAATAGGGTTATGTCTCGTTCCATAAAGTCGTTAGTCTATAGTGACTAGCTAAGCAACCACACAAAATAATTAACATGCTTATTTTACCCACCTTTAATTTGCAGCAAAACATGATCCTCGGTTCTTGGAGGTTTAGGGGGGCCATTGTTTCAGTAGTATTCTGAGAGCAGCCACTTTGTGCATATTGCCAAATATTAGGTCTGTCTCCAATCATCCCCGCATATATCCCCAATGATTGGGGACTAGCTAGATGGGTTCTGTTACTCCATTATTGTATTATTATGCAACCAGATTTCACTGTCAAAGGCAATACGGCTTAGCATCATTATGTTTGCTAACAACTTCAACATAGTTGGCAACAAAATAGACTTGAATATAACCCAACGCCAAACTGCATGCCCAATGAGATTAAGATCTCTTTAGCGATAGCATACTGGCATCTTGCATGACTTTAAGAAAAAAGGGAAAAGTAAAATACGGCTACACCTACAACTGATGTGAGTTCTTATTTGGAGAAACTATTAACTTTTTATTTGGTCCTTCTGTTATTAAACTTGTGTTTTCATGAGGATGCGTCTGCATATCATCGTAACCAAGCCATGCTCATTCTTATCGGCGTATTAGTGCTTAGTAAGTCAAGTATAGAAGGGAAGACGCACCTGGATTAGAGTTCTGTTACAATGGGTCTCATAAGATGAAGATTGGTATGAATGAGCCAATTTTCGGATTCTGAATTATCTGCTAGTGAGGGGATGAACTGATTGGCTGCATATGAGCCCAAATGAATGGGAGAGGGAATTGCTTGTTGCAAACCATGTTTTCTTGTGATTATAAGTTCACGTTTCTTCCAAGTGAATTGATTTTGGTTCAGTTCGTACGCAATTTGTTATAGCTGATCGAAAAACAAAAGATCTGACTCGTAAACAGTGATATAAAACAGCTTATTCACTGTAATACAAATTTGGGAAGTGAAATGTGGAATTCAAATTTCTCACTGTTCTTTTCTTGTTTTAACGTAATGCACTAACGGGTTGTTTGCCGATGGAATATGGATGAAGGATATATAATATCATGGACCCACATATATCTGGGGTTTAGTAGGTGAAATATTTGCCAGATTGTATATAGGGGGATTGTATATAGGGGAGGAGCCGGATGTAATAATCCAATCCCTCCCCCTCTTAAGTACAAAAATGTTACCTTACCATTTTAATTATATATCCACCTACTCATATACACCCCAAAGCAAACCAAGCATACATATTCTTCTCTTCTATAAAGTTCTACCACTCTTTAGCTAAGGAACTTCCATGCTCCGTGTTGTGGATTTAGAATGTTAGTTTTATTGGGTTTTTTTCCATCTGATCTATGCCTTTTCTCCTACAATACTTCAGTGGTGAGAAGCCCCTATAATGCAAATAAATCAAATATGAAGTTATAGTCAGACGAGTCTTCGTCTTAGATGGAATTGATGTTCTTTTGCCCAACTATAAAAGATTCTTGAAGGTAATTAAGATTTATCGATTCTTTTTTATGGCAAAGAGGCTATCTTACAGTTATAGTCTGCTCAATGTATTGGTTTTGGCTTGTTTCGTAATAGTTGTCATTGGGACTAGGGTCTTGTTGATTCTGACAACTTACCCCTGAATACATCTTGAGAAATGCTTTAACAACACAGCAACTTGAAAACAATCAAGAAGAAGCTAATCTGAAAGACCCTTGATATGATCAGCAGAATAGCTGGTGAGGACCCTGACGAAGCTAATGACAAAAACAACAAAGGTATGATTTAAAATGAGATCAAAGGATCTTTTCTTAATTACTTGAAGGGATAAATTGGAAAATGGGTATAGCATGCTGCTTGTCCACTGAATGATGTGTGGTGGTCATTCTCTTAATTTCATCAGTGCCAATTGACCAAGCACCATACTGGGGTGTGAGCAAGTTTGATGTAGGACAAGATATAGACCCCTATTATTTATGGAAACATTATTTTAGTAATAATTTTTATTTACGATTAGTATTAGGAGATTTTATTTGTGCTGCCTGTTTTGCACGTTCCTAATTTAGTTTTGGTTAGATTTTATTTTATTTCCTTTTAGCTAATAGTCTAGGTTTCCAACTAATGCTTTGCTTGCTTGCTACTCTAAGTAATTAAGTATAAATAAGGATGTAGCCTATGGGCATATTTAGTTTTTAATCAAATATAATTCAGAGTATTTCTCTTTCTTCTTGTGGATTCAAGAACCTCGTGGATTCGAGAACCTATCTTGTTTGGAATAGTACGCTAACTATTCTCTCGTGAATTCCACTGCGTCAAAGTTGCTTACCTTGAACCCTGCTACAATGAGGGAACTTTCTAACGCGTTTTCTCTTTCATCTTGGTCAGTCTTGGTGATTCATTGTCGTTACCGTGTTCTCCCTATGTTGCCTTCAGTTATCTATCTTGCTGCAGATACCGAGGAATCCAGCGACAGAGGTAAGAAGAAAGGTCAATATACTAAGCTCTGGAATGATTTTGGCAGATCAGTAAAACCTGGCATCATTGAGGATGCAGCTAACAGAAATGCTTGACATAACTTCTCAGATTTTCAGGGCCGACAGTGGACGTTGCCTTGATTTTTCTTTCTCACCCTATGCATTGGTATTAACTTGAGTGTTTATTTCTCTGTTTTTGTTTTACATTACAAAGTCTGATGGCAAATTAACTTCGCTAGGCCAGTACATTTAAAGAATGAAACCAGGACAAAAATTATGAGGCATGTCTTGCATTCTGTGATGTAGCATTAAGCACCTTGGTTTAGCTTTTACAGGCTTCTTCATTAGTTTATCTTTGTTTGCTTGCTTCTATTTATTTCTATTGATACCAGCCATTCCTTTGGTGGGGTAAATTTATTTCAGGTTATTTTTTTCATGGGTCAAAAGGATGAGTACCCGATGCAATACCAAATGAATTATGAAGACAAAAAGTTCCAGAGTGTGTCCAAGGAGGGCCTAAAACCAGGTAAATATTCAACATGAGTAATTGAAGGAGCCATTCGTGGAGTTGACCAAGCGGTGGAAGGGTGCTCTTGCATGTGAGATTTGGATGATGTGAAGATCAGCAACCATTTGGCTGACACAACTTGTGTAGTTGTGACCATTTTGCTGACACACCTTGTGTAGTTGTGACATCCAAGTATGGCTGGAGTGCAAATAGATGCCAGCAAGCAGGCATATATGAAAGGCAATAGGGTGCTCGAGGTCAACCCAAGGCATCCCATTATCAAGGAGCTTTGGGAGAGAGAGAGTTGTGAAGGTCCCTGAGGTATTTGCTTGAAGTTTTGATACAGATTATTTATGTTTTATAATGCTTGTGACATTCGAAGGCCCTGTTAAAAATTAGTTTTTGGCATACAGATAATAGCCTCGACGCCTACTAATACTGTTTCAAGGGGAACAAGAAACTTCTGAAATGGGAACGTCTTGTTGTAGGGGCTGGCTTGAGAGGTTAGATTGTCTCACTTCTATGATTATTTTGTCAAAGGGGAGCAAGACCTTCCAGTCACGTGGACTCCCAAACTTCTAGATTATGGGAGCTTTTCCGGATGTGGAATGGCTTGGAGTGCCGAGCCCCAAGGACCTGCAAAAATCGGGGCAAACTGATCATTGATTGGTGAAACCATTGGGCCTATGCATGCATCTGTTCGACACAGTTGTTATTTGGGACCCAATAGTTCCATGGGTTGAATCTTTAACCCTCTTCTTTTGAATGGTGGTTGTGCATGTGTATTGTTTCAATTAGGACTTCGTTGTGCATGAGTTGTCTTTGGGTCATCACCGGGATTTCAATAGAACTTTATCGCTTGCTTTTTTGCGACTTGTGATGATTTTTCTTTCCTACTGCTTTGCAGGATGTAAGTGTATAGCAGACAACACATCTCATGTACCAAACGGCTCTGATGGAGAAAGGATTCACATTAACTGGCCCACATCTATGACTCGGTGAAGTCTAGTCTAAACATCAATCTTGATGCAATAGTGGAGGAGGAAGAAGACGTGGAAGAAGCCGAGGCTGATTATGTGACAAAGGAAGCAGATCTGAATCTCATGTAGACTTGGAGACTTCTGCTGTCAAGGATGAATTGTAGAGTGAAGCTGTGGGTAGTTTTTCTCAACCAGAACTGAGTATTTTTTCCCATACCTCGAGAGAAAACTAGAGTTGCTGCCTGCATACCTGCATTTAGGCTCAAAGGCGTATTCATGAAGGTGCAGCAAGAAGTGTTAAATCATAGAGGTTAATGTGGACATAGCCACTAGGAATTTGGCTGTTGCATTGTGTTGATTAGGAGTCGAATTTGACGAAGTGGTATTGGGTGTAACCACTTAGACCATGTCACCACATTTTATTTGGTGACCACTTATTTGGGACTTTCTGTGACTCGATAGTACCATACAGAACAGTGTTACCGCTCATCATTCTCTTTATCCGCATTCCCATGTGCATTTTTTGATCGTTGGATTATGTGAGAATTTAAGTTGTCCTAAAATTTTCACGTGACCTAATGGCTGAAATTACTAAATCGGAACATGGGTAAATGAAATCCTAGTATTTAATTGTAGCGTAGACATTATGCAGAAGCAAAGCAGCAGATAAGCTGCAACAAACAGTAAGCTCCAGTCACGCGGTTCTTGTGTTTGTCCACCCACAAACTATTGTAACTCTAGTTTAAGGGTACCAATTTTTAGATGCTTGAGATCACGCGACAAACTTTGCTTCTTTCAGAAAGCATATGAGCTGCACCTGCGAAGGATGGAAGCGACTGTTCGTATACCAAGTCCCCTGTGTTAGATTTGTGTTTTAGTAACGAATTTCTGCTTATGGCGGATTAGTTATTTTTGTACTGCTTTTAACAGAGAAATTTCATTTCGAAGCCAAACTTCAACAAAATACAATGGAAAAAAGCCTATGCATCCAATCTTAACCACAACATGAAATCATGAAACAAGGAATTAACTACTACTCCAGAGAATAGTGGCTAAGTCCGACTATCAATCCACGGAGACAGATTGGCTAAATTACGTTAATTTCGATTGGCTTCTAATTTAATTCAGAAAAGATTGATTGGTTGATTTTGATTCTCAAAAAATAATTAAACTGAAGAAAAATAGTAATTGAATTGAGTGAAACTGGTGGAGAAAAAGATCTAGGGTTCTGAATCCACCCCGACCGCGTAACAAGGTTATGTGTAGGCTAAGTTTATTATTCGAATCATAATTGTCAAGAAAATAATTGTGTTGTTAACAGGCATGGACTATCCCATAGCACGGACCGTCTCGCTAGCACAACCCGTCTCTTTCACGGGCTGTCCAATGGCACGATCCGTCTTACGAGCATAACCCATCTCAGTCACCCAAGACACAAACACAGAAAGCCATTGCATAACTCGTATTTGTAAAGCATACGTACAAATACTCAATTGATTGAAAGCATAAAAATCAATTCATTCGATCATAATGAAAAGGGTTCTTAGTTACACAATCGATTCGAATAAATAAACATAAGCCTACGCAAAAAAAAAAATGTTACTTGGTACGGAGTTTCATCTTCCCCTAGATGAGGGGTTTAGCCAAGCATGGTGATTGGAATGCTATCAGCCGTGAGCCTCTGTGTGACTGCAAGAAACTTCTGTGCTTGACTCCAAAGAGCCTCTCCTTTGGTCTCTGTCCGAAAATCTCCCTAAGGGGTCTCTTTGATGTCTGTCCGAAATTCTCTCTTAAGACTCCAAAAAAATCTCTCCCCGAGGTCCACCTTCCTTCTTCCAAAAATGCTCACTTATCTACAACCAATGGGGAGAATTGATGCTATGCAGAGTCAACACCTTGGGCCCATAATTTCTCTGCCATGCCATACTTCTTTAAAAGCCCCCATGATCTGATAAATTGAATCCAAGTGGAGAGAATGCCCGCCTGACCTGACATGGAGAGAAAAATTATTTAGTGTGGCACGCACACAAGATGCTCTCGACTGATGTTCAAAACGGAGTCCGATCGGTGCGCAGGAACAATCAATCTTTTTATTTTAATGCCCGGAATAAAATGGTACGGTGCATGTAATTTATGCACTTGACATGTGAATCGTGGGACAAAATCTGATGTCAACAGGACTCCACAAGAATTGATTTTCTATTTATTTTCTTTCTAATTCCCACCCGCTGCCATGCTTTCTTTGTTTTTCTTCCACTGACATGTAAATAACTCCACTGACATTGATCAAATAATCAATAATCAATGAAATTGTTTATTAACACTCGGGCCATGGGGCGGTGGTGTGGACTGAAAAATGATACAGTGCTGCATGCTCACGTGACACACAATTCTCTTAATTTAAGGCCAAATGTGGTACCCTGCTCTTGAAACTTACAATTACAAAAATACAGCAAAAGACATTAAAAAATAATAATAAAGGACATAACAAATGTAAATTAGGCGACCCAAATGTATACATTTATGCACTTATCACTGTTCGTATACCAAGTCCCTTGCGTTAGATTTGTGTTTTAGTAACAAATTTCTTCTTATGGCGGATTAGTTATTTTTGTATTGCTTTTAACACAGAAATTTCATTTCGAAGCCAAACTTCAACAAAATACAATGGAAAAAAAGCCTATGCATCCAATCTTAACCACAACATGAAATCATGAAACACGAGTATGGAAAAACACCTTACGACCTAAGACACAAGTCTCATGCTCTATCAATATATACTACGTAATAAATCAATGTTTCAAAGCAAACCGAACCTAAATGGGTTCAGTGCCAGTCCAAGGAAGAAGAAAAATCCCTTGAAATCCAAGGGAGACAAACCCAGCAAACAAATCACTGAGTCAAACCCAGCAAATTTCTTTAATATTGGTGAATCTTTGGCCATTTTCTCTTAAAAAAAAAAGAGAGAATATGAGCTTTTTTGACAAAATTGAAGATTCTTAAAACTTTTGAATTGCAGCCGCCCATTAATAAACAAAAGAGCACTAACCCCAAGGGGGTCACTGGCACTAAAAGAAGCTGATTTGATTCTCGAGCAACACAAAAAGCAAAAATGGGATTGTTCCATGTTTGCGATTTACGTATCAGTCATAGTCCTTCAACTTTCTGTCACAGACTGTTCTTTGTGTCTTCTTGGCTACAAAATGAAACCCAAAAACAAAAAAAATTCGGATCCAGTGCACAAGATTCATATTTATAGCAAGACTTGGGAGATAAAATAGGCAGACAACGTTTTCCATCCTCTTATTGAACATGAATTTTTGTGAAACAGACTCGTGCGATTGTAGAGGACAAAACGGTTGTTTGTAATGCTGTCTCACGTGATGTGGGATTGTTTATATGTAAGTTCCACTTCATATGAGAGAGGCATGACAAATAGCCGTTAAATTGAAAATTTCCGTGCGATTGTAGAGGACAAAACGGTTATTTGTAATGCTGTCTCACGTGATGTGGTATTGTGTATATGTAAGTCCCACTTCATATGAGAGAGGCATTACAAATAACCGTTAAATTGAAAATTTTTACAACTTGGGAGTTCATTGGGAGGTGCATTAGGGGTGTGAATTTTCGATAAGACACGAGAACACGACACTACCCGACAGGAAGTTACCAGGTTAGGGTCGGCTATTCCTGGTACGGAACACGAATATGACACGATAACACGAAAAACTAAACAAGTCAAGTTAGGATTGAGACAATTCTGACACGAACACAAGATGACACGACACGACACATGGTGGGAATTTATAAAAGGACACGATAACACGCTACGAAATTAGTGGGTAGGGTCGGCTATTTCTTACACGGAACACGAATATATATAACATAACACCCACCCCTAAGGTGCATGGCCCAACCACTTTCACTTCTTTTAAATTAGTATTGCAATCTATATGCTATCCAAAACTATAATACTGTGCCCCCATCCTCAGAACTTTTGACTAACATTTGTCCCCAAAGATAAATTCCCAATTCCATCTCTTTGAGCAATAAGTTGTGTTGAATGCTGATACTAACACTTTGGAATAGGATTGTCCATACATAGTGGTGATTCTGCTATGTACAAATCGTTCCATAAAATTCGAGAGTACCGGATGATGTATTAGAAGTTCAAAACCTTGATACGTATTTGTCGATAAAATGTAAGTCAAGAGAGGCTCCTTTCAAATGATAATCAAGGCATGTTAGATTCTTAAAAAAGAGTAATTTTTTTACACTACAAAGTATACTGGTGTTTATGGAGTAATTGTGCTCTCACTGGTGTGATTTTCTGGCTACGTGCATAAAACTTTGGTGTCGGCTTTAATAATATGCTCACCCATTCAGCTTGAAGGATTAATGTGAGATTAAATGAAACATTTTGAATTCGATTTTTAAATTTTTGATAACCCGATGTCTGAGCCAGCTAACATTTCAAATTACTTACAAACAATGCCCAATTGCAACCCGAAGTTACGGTGAAGAATCTAGCCTCCAAAAAGTCTGCAATCATAGGATATGAAAAAGTGAATGGAATTTCAGCCTATAAAAACCAGAATGGGAGTTGGCACCAAAAAGGGAATGTTGATGCATGTAACGCCCCCCATGTTCCTGTGTTAATTTTTTTTGTTGTCTTCAATCTTTGTCTTTCCCGCGCTGATTGGTCTTTTTGTTGAAATACAATGAAAAAAATTGATTTTTTTTTCGTTTAAATATTTGCTTGATTCTCTTCACTTTCTTCGTACACGTAAAGTATATATATATAGGTTTGTTCGTTGCAAATGCATGGCATGTGCACTTTTATATTACTAACAAGTTTTGCCAATCAGTCACTGATTGACTTGATCAAAATAAGGAAAAAAAAAAAGTCACTGATTGACCATCAACTACCTCTCAATTCCCTTTTAGCGCAGTTATTTTATATCAAGTTTTTTGGGCTAGTTTACAAGCACTAATCCTGAATTTGAAGTTAATAACTAGCGAACTCAGTGGTCCCAAGACTGCATACTTTTAAATATCGGCCGAGACGTACCGTCTCGGCCGATTCGTACCGGGATTTTGGACGTCCGATACGGATACACACCGATATAGCGGGGTGACTAAAAAATCGCTTATGAACCGGCCGATACCCGATACGTACCGGCGTACCGGCCGAGACGAATTCCGGTTCAGGGTGTATCGGCCGAGACGGGAAAAAAAAAAAAAAGAAGAAGAAGAAGAAGAAACAGAGCCCAGTCTTCCCCATCAGTTTTCTGCCTTCTTCCCAATTTTGCAAGTCTGGTCCGGGAAGAAAAGGAAACCTTAAATGACTGATATACACCAAAACGAAACAAAAACTCACAAATTTAAGCGAAATTATTCAGACCCATAACAATTATTTTGGTTCGTCGATCTGATTTTGGCTTGAAGAATAGAGTTTTTTACCTTCCTTCCATGGGAATCGGGCTCCAGCTGGATCTTGAAGGCATGAGGCAGCGGCCTTCTTCCAGAAAACCAGAGCCAGAGCGAGAGAGAGCGAGATGGGAAGCCCCATTCAGTTGCAATTTGGGATGCACGTGAAAGCAATTCTCTACACCATGGTCCTCCTTTTGAAACACTACACGCAAATACAGCTAGTAAAGTGCGGCAATGGTGCTGTGGTGTGACAGCTATTACCCGAGTAACTTTTATCTCGGTTTTGGCAAATGGTT
The DNA here is from genome assembly GCA_963854785.1 of Vaccinium vitis-idaea. Lineage (NCBI taxonomy): Eukaryota > Viridiplantae > Streptophyta > Magnoliopsida > Ericales > Ericaceae > Vaccinium > Vaccinium vitis-idaea. Next base: position 34,813,766 of record OY978226.1, on the reverse strand, counting down.
GAAAATATTCAAAGGCTAACTCGTAGTTCAAATCTGATCAAAAAAAAAAAACTCGTAGTTCAAATGCCAGGTACACCGTATGATTTTGTTGGAAAAGGAAAGATCACGGCCTGGTGCAATTCACACTGGCCTACACGTGATTTGCATCAGTAAAGAGGGTACCGCAGTTGACTAAGGGCAGTGTGCCTACAGGCTGTGCGCCTTTAATACACTGTCAATTCAATGAGCAAAGGCAGTGGGCCCATGAACCATGATACACGCAATGGCATATTCAGAGTAAAGCTTCAGAAATTTGATCTAAACAGTTGTATCCCCTATCCCAGTGGGTTGTGCTAATTTTCATATTTCTCATTCCGACGGGATACATCTTTACATGTCCTAAGATTGTGTAAAATATGCCAAATTATGCCCAATGGGAGAAAAAAATGTGTATCATAAAAGTTTATATGAGTTGTGAATGATTTTTAAAAATTCACGGCCGAGACAGCCGATTCCCGCGACGTATCGCCGATACGCCCCGATACCGATACACCGATACCGCGACCGATACCGAGATTTAAAACTATGCCCAAGAGTTTTACGCATGGAAAATGTAAGAAGTTGAATCAGATACATTCATGACTTGATGTGTACAGTATGATATTAGACTCCACAATACTCGAATGAGTTTTTTTTTTTTGGGGGGGGGGGGGGGGGGTGGGGAATGCAGTGAACAATTCCATTAAGCAATAACACAAAAACAGATTATATAAGCAGAAATGCATATTACATAAATCGAATAACATACAAAAGCGAACTGAGTTATGTGAATCAAAGTCTCCTTAAAATAGATTCGTCGCTTATCGAGGGTGGTACAAGTTGCACCGGCTTTTGTCTTCCAGGATAAAACAGCTAGAATCATAGCCCACGAGACATTACTGTGAACTGCCTTGGGTGAACTGACCGATGTTTATAAATTATATCTCTCTTTCGCACGCAATGAATGAGTAGCTCTATTGAATTTGAAAAACCTTGTACAGCACAAAAACGGGATGCTCCAAAATAAAGATAAAAGATGACCTTAGAGTTGAATATGAGCCATAAACCTCACATTCTGAGCGGGTATTAACCAACCAAAATTGTTGGACCTTTGAACTGCATCGTCTAGATTCAATGTTACACTAGTTTTACAGCTCACTCTTATTTTTCCTGAAATGATAGCTACTAATTAGGTGAGTTTCTTCTTGGTTTGTATGGTATTAGTGGCCGTACCACCTGGCACCGCCCATACCATATATAGAAGGGCGGAGCTATCATGGGTCAAGTAATCCCACTGACTTTCATATTATCTGCTAATTTACTGCATTTAGGAATTTATCCCTAGAATTTTAATGATATTGTCTCAAGTATGAAGCAATCCCACCAAAACCACAAATTTGCCTCTTTAACACTAGATTTCTACTAATCAACGGCCAATAAGTGTGGATAACGTTCATTCAAAGCTAAAAAGTATGAATTCCGACGCGCAATTTTTGAGTAAGAATATATACATTTGCAAACTTCTATGCTGCAAAATTCTATGCTGCAGAATTCTATGCTTGATCATGAATATCGAGACATTTTTTGCATACACTAATAATTTTCTACAAGTAATACATACTCTATCAATTATTGATTAGCAAATAAAGTGAAGATCAAGTTTGGTGCTACACATTAACCACATTGTCAAATATTCCTGGCCCGCCCTTCCATATATGTAACCCTTAAGTTTTGTACTGCTTTGGAGAAATTTCATTTCTCAAAAGGTGAAATTAGAAATCAATGGCAAAAAGTCATGGTGGGGCCATTGGGAACAAACACCATTATTAATTAAAATCCATTGTGGCAGCAAAAAATCAAAATGATAACATAACTAACTACCAAGCTTGCAATTCCAGTAAAGTAAGATCTCCTTAGGGGCACCCCACCAACGATTATGCAAAGATTCACATTAAAGCAAGGCCCCTATACTTTATCTCATTCTTCTAAATCAATCAAAATAAAATAACTTTGTCACTCATTTCCCATAAAAAGCTACTTCTTCCTTTTTATCATTCGTTTCACTTACAAATCTTCCAAAACTTTAAGCAACAAAATAGCTATAAAATACTTTCAGAAAGAGTGTATATTAAGCATCTAATTAAGAGCTTCAACTATGTACAAATTGTGCGAAAAAATCGCAGTTAATTTACAATTTCATTGGCCCTTTTCGTGATTTAATCACTGTCAGATCGCGGTCAGCTTGATTAAAAGTAACGAAGAGAGATGATTAGAGAAGTGATTAAGGTGGAGATCAATGTTGAGTGGATGCTAAATCTTGATATGGTTCTTGATGAGCCTCCGGCTATAAAACTTGGCAACCATGACTCCACCGTTGAGTTATTCATTGACCCAGATCCGGTCCCATTTGTTGTACTGGTTGTGATAGGTGACCCGTTTGTGGTTGATGTTCCTGTAGTTGTTGGTGGTGATGAATCTCTTGAAGACTTTTGGCTGCAAAATAGAGGGTGAAAACATAAGAATATTACATATGGCAAGAAATAATAGTAGTACATGTCTTGTAAAAATAAAATAGATGAGATCACAAGACGCTTTTACGACAGAGAGGTAGGAAAAGAATTGAAAAAAAACACGCTTAAATTAAAGAAGAGAAAGAAATAAAAGGTGGCGCCTTAGGAATTTAAAAAGCGTATATGTTAAAACATAGGAATTTAAAACACATATTTGGACACAAGTGAGTCAGATATTATCTGATGCATGTCTGTATGTGTTATCTTTGCTTTTGTATGATACTTTCTTATGAACAATGTGGCTTAATATCTAGAGGAAAGAGGATCTAATATTCGAAGAAAATATTGACAAAAGGAATTAGTAAGAGCAAAGAATAAAATCCTATCAAAGAAAAAGGTGAAACCAAAAAATGAGAAATGAATCATCCTTTAATTACCTTGTCAAAGAAGGGCAAAATGTGATCGTATAATCCGCACCCGTACACGTAAAAGTACTGGTGGCATCATCATAAGCATAACTATACGACCTCGGACACGCTGATTTAAAAATCTCGGAATAAACTGAGGGCGAACAGGTATCGGGAGTACTATACGCGCCGCTGCAACAGTACTCTGGATTCCCAAATGCCTCACACGCGCTCCTACATGCCTGCCCACCATCAACCTGTAACTCAGTTGGGCATTGTTGGTTCAAATCCGCGACACATCCAGTTGACCCGCATACACCTGAGCCGCCAACCGCTTCTACTAACATTGGCAAATTATACCCATCAACTAAGCTCACATCGTAGAAGTCCGGGTTACCCGACCCAATTGTGAACTCGGCTAGGGTTGCAGGCGGGGTTGCACCTGCCCCGTTACACTCCACTTGGTTTGACCCGCAGTCACCCGTGGCACATGTTCCTTGACCCAATGCATTAAAATTGCAGCCGCTTCTACCCCAAACCCGGCCTGACCAACCGGGTGGGGCTTGGAGGGCTGCCGACGTGCTGGGTGGAAGTTCAAATCCGGTGCTACTCAATTGCACCGTGTTACCTAGAATTCCGGGCCATACCGTGTTGTCACACGTGTTTATTATGGTAAATGTAGCCCCTGAAATGCCTGGAAAAAAGAAAAGTAAAGGGTACCCATTAAAAGATGCTAAAAACTTCATTACCTACCTAATTACACATCAAACATTACTCATAATTATGCTAATCTATGTTGAAATAAGAACTTCAAATACTATTTTTTCCTTTTGAAAATTTACCTCTGGTGATCACAAGCAAAATGAGGCAGAGGAAGATTGGAGAAGGGTATGAGAGGATCAAATCCATTAGAGTCCTTACAAAAATTTGCTAATGTGAGAATTCAATATGGACTAAGACAAGAAATGGGTCTTTTTCCAAATGGAATTTGGATGAAGATTGCAGAAGAAGGAAAAGAAAAAGAAGAAGGAGAAGAAGAAGGAGCAGAAACGGAATGAGTGATGAGAGAAGGCTTTGTGAAATGACAGAGAGATTTGAGAAAAGAGAAAGAGGAATGGGGTTGTGATTTGCAGCCCATATATATAACAAAAATTTGAGAGTTTGGTTTGTTAGGATAGGGGAGGGGAAAGGGAAGAAGTGATGAGGACTTGTAATGGCAAGACACCTGCTTACCTTTCTTATGGAGATCTCTATGTAAATATATATAGATATATCTCTGCGTACATGTAGTATATTACTGTATAATTTTTTCGGCTTACGGATACCTCAACTATTTTTCTTCCCTGTCTGGTTAAAGGCAAGACATCCATGCTAGGACTAGAGGATTTAAAAGAAACTACTTTTCCGTAGCCCGACCAAAAGAGTCAAATTTGATTAATTGAGTGAGAAGCAAACCCACCAAGCAACAAGACTAGTTTTGTTAAGGAATAGAGAGGGTGGAATAAATATTGAAAAACAGTTGAAAATGCTAATATGGACGTAAATTGCGGTTGCCAAAGTGCCAAAACTTGGCAACGACCAAATCGTAGGGTTGTGAATTGTGATGCCTTACCTTTAAAAAAAAGTGTTTTTTTAATCCCACTTTTGGTGATTGATCTACTCAATGACCCCAGGAAAACAAAGGTAATAAAAATAAAAATAAAAACTACAATAAGTTGGAGAATAAAGGCAGAAAAAATTCTCAAGGAAAGAAGATCAGAAGAAAAGAACATTAGAACAGGATTACAAAAGAAATAAAAAGGAAACAGGAGCATTAGTTTTCATTTTTTTTTTAATTCCACCATCAGCAGGAATTTTGCACATGTGTCAAAATTGAGACAAATTATTATTTTCGGTTACGTAGTAGGTAAATAGTACTTCATCCGTCCATAGTTTTTAATCGATTAAGGAAATTGTTGTTTGAATAAATAAAAAAAAACAAAATACTTTCATGCATAAATGTTCGATTTTTTCGCACCAAAGATCTCCAACAAAAAATTAAATGTGGGCTGTCGTTAAGGGAAACTCTTGTGTGCAAGTTTTTCACGCAAAAGTCTTGCATTAGTGACTGGGCTGACAATAGAGGACTGAAGTTAAATTGGTGAACAGTGATTACACAGTGATTACATAGTTGGATGTCCTTAAACATGAGGTTGGAACATATGGAATCAGAAATCCACTCTCTCTTTCTAATCAAATTTTCAAAGACAACATTCACTAACCTAGAAAATCACTCTTGGGTTGAAATTAATTACTAGAAAAGGCCTCATGAAAAAGTAGAATAATAGCTTGCTTCATTGGTAGATAGTTTTACTTGAATTGGCGAATAATCTTGGGAAATAATCTTTCATTTTGCGAATTCAGAAGTCAAATAGATGAGATTCCAAGTGAGAAAAATTGTGGGAAAGCCAAGAAAATCATAATGTTGAAATAATGTATGAACATCAAATTAAGAATCAGAAGATCAATGTTTGTTCTGGAGCGGGGTCTCCTCTATTAGGAGCTGGGTCTCCTCTTTCTCTCTCTAGAATAGAGAGGTAGGGTTTCATCTATCCATAGCAGCCGTCCCTTTTTCTCACCTCCCCTCAACAGATCTATACCTTCACCACTCCCTCTCTCCTCCCGTTTCGGTTTTGGTCATTGTTTTGGGGGTGGGGCTGCCGCCCTTGCGCCCCACCCCTAGCTTGGTTCCGTGGCTGCCGACTGTTGTGCGGAAGCCCACCCAAGACTCAATCACACCCAATACAATTGATGGTATTGAATATTGATTTGAAGAACAAATAACTAGTTAAGAAGTAAACCCAATTAACCAAACCAAACGTGAGAGAAGGAGAGAGAAAACAAACAAGAAAAGAGAGAGACACACAGATTTACGTGGTTCGGCCTTATTTTGGGATGTAAGCCTAGTCCACGGGCAGTCGATCAATGGCTTCACTAACAAAACGAATGCTCAAAAGAGCTACAAAGAAGAATTCTGCAGAAAATCTTCTACCCAAACTCACTAAAAGCCAAAACAAAGGCAACTCTCTCAAAACCCAATGCCCTAATATTTGCTCTCACACCAACAAAAGAGGCACAATACATGTATTTATACTAAACAAATGAGTGCCCAACAAGAAATAACCATATTGGGCTTTTAAGCCCCCAAAAAACCCTAAAAAACCTTCCATAATCTTATTTCCCGTCGCCATGGTCCGGACCACCAAATCCCCGTTTGGACCATGGGATGCTGAGACGTTTCTGGACCATTCTGACTTGGTAGTCCGGACCACCAAATTCCCCGTCCGGACCATGCGTGCAGAAACTTCCCAAACTGCTCAGAATTGCTTGGCCCGGACCAGAGAAGTCTTGGTCCGGACCATAGATGCTATGAATGAGGAAATTGAGCCAAAACCAACACCGGCCACCAGTTTTCAACCCACCGCCGATGCCCTCCTCCAGCCGCCACCAACTCCCACGGATCTCCTCCTATACCATTGACCTCCACCTCCTCCAGTCGCCATCAGCCGCCACCAACCCCCACCGTTCTCCTCCTACACCAGCCGCCACCTACATCTCCACCTCCACCATTGTGGTAGATCTGACGATGGGTTGAACTCGGGTGGTTTGGCCCCCTCCGGCGCAATAAACCTTCAAATCTGCAGGCGGCCGGCCTTGGAGCTTGATTTTCTTTACCGGAGAAGCGGCGGGTCTGCTCTTGGTGCATCTCGACTCAGCTCAGTGAGGCGACCCACTAGTTGTGTTGGTTGGACCAATATTCAGAGTTAGATTTGCTGTTTTTTTATTGTTTTTATTTGCTTTGTTTGTTCGTTTGATTGCATCGGGGCTGTAATGTGTAATGGTTTGTGCTGGGTGTCCATTGGACTCTCTATTGCTAACCTTTGATAGGATTCATCATCCCGTCCCGAAGGTGTCAGGTCTGCTTAGGCACGTGTGTCTACGAGCCGGTGGCCCTTGAAAGCCTTTCCAAGCCGTGTTCATTCCATCGGTGTCGGATGGCGTTTTATATGATGACTTGACTTGTTTCAAAAAAAAAAAAAAAATCATGTATGAACCATGGGAAATGATATTTCATTGCTTGAATTCTATGGCATGAGAGATTCCAATTCTTGTAACTTTGAGCATGAGTTGATGCTTTTATTTTAAACTTAATTTTTGTAATGTCTTTTGCCCCCATTCTACATGCTACAAGCTTTTGTAGCATACGATATTCAATGAAGCTGACATGATCGGTATTACCACTATTCTCATCATATAAGTCAAGTTGACGAGCATGCATATAGGGTAGAAAAATTAACGTGAGATAAAGATGAATATCTCTTTTGCGCCACCTTCCTCGTAGAATCGTTACTCCAAACATACCTCAAGAGCTTAATTAGCACATTAATTTCAATCCTATTAAGGTCTTAACTCACGAATGAGATTCTTTAGTTGTCACGGCAGCTTCGGACTGAATGCCATGCCAGTCTGCATCAAAAGATTATGCAGAATCTAAGGCTTTTCCGCTCACATATATATGTGGCTATTCTATAGTATTGTTTCACACCACTTTCAATCGAATTGGATTCCAAACGTCCAATAAATCAAACACTTATTTAATTGAAATTTGATGGTCGGATTCAGATATAGTCAATTTTGTTGACAAAATTGGAGATCTTTAAACCGACCAATTACTTGAGTGCTCAAAAGCTCACGTTTAGTGGCAGGTTCGCCAAATGTCGAATATTTCTAGTTCGAAATCTCTCAGATACTATTAATTTCTATGTGAGACAAGTTCGTACGGAGTTTTTGCTCGGGCTTTAATTGGCCACCCGTAAGTGGTCAGTGAAATTAGGCCTTTAAAATTTATCGAGATAAGCGTAAAGTGTAAGCTGGTCTAAACACCAGCGTTATCAGAAAAGAAAAGATGAAATGGCATTTTTACCCCCATTTTTAGTGAGTGCCCAATTGTGAGGTGATGGATTGAACGCCAATGGGCTAGCCCATCAGAATATAGCTGTGGGACTATTGGGCCCTACAATGCCACGTACAAAGACGAAAAGTAGCAACTACAAGTCTACAATGGCCTTCTTTTGGTGTCGACGACATGTGGAATGCAATTGGTTTGATGAATGTCCACGTCAGTGGGGAATCATGTTTGGTTGTAAAATCTTATTTTTCATGAACAATTTATATTAAACCATGTTCTGATTTTGACAAAGTTATACTACGTAAAAAATGGTTTGCTTATGACATGGAAAAATTGAGTCAGGGTGAGGGGCGGAGCCAAGATTTCTTCGCAGGGGGTCAAAATCCTAGCTAGAGCAATTAAGAATTTGATCTGAATAAAAAATAAAAAAAAAATTCTTCGAGTTTGAGAATAATAAATGGCAAAAAATGATTTGTAATAGAACTATAGAGAGGTATTTTAATATTTGTTAGGTCAATTTTGCCAAAACCTAATTATAGTTATATTCTACTCCCTCTGTCCCACAATGAATATCATCAAGGAATATCAACTATTCAAGGAATATCATCATTACAAACTAAAAAAGATTTAATTTTTCACCATACCCTTGATCTAACATCTTTTATGAAGTCAAAAAAATGTTCCAATGTTGATGGTGACTTCAAAAGAAATGGCAAAAAGGGAAATGTACCTGATTATACCTATTGAAAAGTCAAAATGAACATATATTTTGGGACAATAAAAATAGAATCATGAGCCAAGAACATGCGATGGAGGGAGTATGTGATTTTTAATCACTTTGCTCTTCCTCCCTCCGCCCTTGGCAAGGGTGGCCGAGGTTTTATTCCTGGAATAGTATTTGTATCCCAGTAGACATAGATGGGGTACTATACATTGAAATTATATAACTACGCTGAAAAATTTTAATCTACCGGACACACGAAAGCGTGAAAATAGAGTAGTATAATCCCGCGAAATAATTTTGACGCTCGCCAAATTAATGAATATGATTGTTGATTCTTTGTCCTTCAGTAGGAATAATTACAAAAATGTATTTCCTGGCTATTTGTTGTTGTTCTCTAGTATTTGGTTTAAGTTAAAGTCAATGAACTTCTAAATCTGACGTAGTAACTGATCACATGGAAGAAGTTATCACAAAATTTTCTTGTCATTAGGAAAGTGTTACCTAAAGAAGAGGAAATCAGTATGTGGAAAGTAAGCAACTTTTCATGTGTGATGAGTTGCCAGCAGATGATCGTTTGTGAATTTACTTTGAAATTATTATTATGGTACTAAACTAATTAATACCAAACAACCTATCATATGATATGATTAGTCAAATATGGTGGTGTTCATGTGGATGAGATCTTATAAAGGGTCAAATGTCGAGTGAGCACATGGAATGGTGACGCAAATTCACAACTTTTTTCCCCACGAGGGAAAAAAGAGGTCTTGAAATCTTGTTATGGCTTTTCAAATAACGTAGATGCGCACTTACGGACATACTGTAGATATTTAGTCACATCAATAGACATATTCAAAACCGTTCGATACACGTTGATCTCATATAATGCATGCGAGAGTGAGATGAATAACAATAAATTGATGTGGATGTTCGTATTTGTGTCTAAATTTGTGTTTGAAAAACTTTGTCCAAAAGAGTTTCTTTAAGAGGAGGATCCTCTCTGGACTGGACCGTCTAGTGTGTGGCCTCTTTGTGGGCCCATTTTGTTGATCCAAACCGTTCACATTTTAGAGCTTATGGAGGGAATTTGTCACACTAAAATCAAGTTGATCAGGTACCGATTGATACAATTTCTAAATGCATTTGTCTTGAGATAAATGAGTTCAATGGATTCCGAACACAAGCTGATCGAATGCCAAGCAAACCAAACAAAAGTCGGGTTTAGTGTGAATCAAGGAGGAAGGAGAATACTACTCCTTGTGGGTCATCTAGATTTAAACGAGATTAACAAAAAGCAAACATCGATAGAGCCAAACCACCACGCGGCCACGGCGAGCATCGAAACCACTTGGAGGACCAAAACGTAGCTTCAAAAACAAGGGATTTATTGACCTACCACCATCACCCACTAGATTTGGAAAAACCAGACCAATAACACACAGAGCGGTTCATTAAAATTCGATCGGAAAATAGGAGGTCCTCATTTTAACAAAATGAGGGATTCCTCATTAGAACGAGAGGTCCATATATATATGTAATCAACTTCCAATAAGGGTCCCTTATATAACTTTTCCATGCGGACCTAGCCCATTTTCGTGTTTCCGGACCAAATTTCGACGATCCGAACCGCTCAATGTTTTAAAAACGTGTTTTCAAGAGCCTACAACGGAAATCTTCAAAAAAAAAAAACCCAGAAGAACTTGATCCGAGCAGTTTTCGATAAAACTGTACATATACAATTTTTATTCAAAACTGCTCGGATCAAGCCCTTCGTTTTTTTTTTTTTGAAGATCTTCCGTGTAGGCCTTTAAAAACAAGTTTAAAAAACATTGAGCGGTTCAGATCGTCAAAATTACCTCTGGAACAGTGATGTCCGCACGGTAAGTTCTAATGCCTAGCTAGTTTGGGAATTGCATATATTTAGGATATTTGGTTGTTTGGAAAAATTCCATGTATTTTGGTAGGAGTATAGATGTTTATGAACAACCCCATTCTTCCAAACTCGTCACTGGCTCCACCCCAAAACCCTAGCCGCCTGTTTGCCGGGAGAGAAAGGAAGAGGAGGGATTTTTTCCGTTTTCTTTAAGATTGACCATGCAAAAAAGGATGAAAAGGAATGGAAGAAACCGACAAACACTGACGTGCAAAGGTGGGGATATCTACGCATCATATAGTATTAGGAGTAATTTGATGAACCCACATTATATATATAATAAAAATGTAAGGTGGAAATTAAGTATATTTATGCATAATTAATTGTGGGGTTTGGACATGAGTATTTTCTAAAGATTTTTGCATTATGGTGTTTATTTATCAAGTAACTGCAATGGCCATCTTGCATGTGATTTAGTATTTGTTTTTTCCTTTCTCCCTTTTCATTTTCCTTAAATTCTCATTTTTTGTGTGTTGTGTTAATTTTTTTATGTGCCTTTTTCGTAGTATGAATCGGGTGTAAGATCAGTCTTTTTATGACATACGAAAATTACACTTGTGATTATGTTTTTTTGGGAGAAATATTGGTGGAAGTGAAAACCATTATACATGCGCGTACACCAACAATGCCAGTGGCGGAGCCAGGATTGAGAATCCGGGGGGGCCGAGTTCAAGGGCGGCTCTAGGATTTTCATCTAGCGCTGACAAAAATGCACATCGTATTTATGATGAAAGCTGTAGGAAAAGAAATCGTCTAATTCTCTTCAATTTTTTAGTGTTTCTACATTAAACCTAATGTCAAACAACTATTATCCTTATATGTTTATTATATATAGGCTTTCATAAGTGGGCTATGTTCATAAGTGGGTCATGCTTATTTTGTTTTGTTAGGGCTATAACAATTTGGTTCAAATTTTCTTGGAAACATTTATTTTAATTTCAAACGAGTAACCATGCGCTGAAAATAGCAAAAAAAATTTAATTTATATCTAAATTTTAATTTTTTTTCAATGCATTTTTTAAACTGCGGGGGGGCCAGGGCCCACCCCAGCCCTAGGCTGGCTCCGCCCCTGAACAATGCCTTTCTCACTATGACACCTAAGTAGCCGAAACCCATCATCTTTGCTTGAAACACCATTGGTCCGACGAATCGACACCTCTCTTAAACCAATCGGTGTTAGGAAGGCTCCACTTAAAGTTATTTCAGGGTATTCCAAAATCGCAAGCACGGTTACATAATAAAAGGAGTTTACAGTCATGATCAACATTGTGCGTGCGAACCGACATTTTAATTTTGTAATCTGAAAAACTTAGTTTTTTGATCGATGATTAAACAGAATGATGACAATGCTCAAAATCAGTCTCTTTAACGAGTCATCCTAAAACAAGATAACATTTGTTAAAACCTTCCCCAACCCCTAAAGAGGAAACCACCTTCCTTTGCCTTTACTGGTTTTTTGAACCGCCATGAATGTGGATGGCATGTTATCTGTCGTGTAAAGCTCCATCCACATGGATATGGATAATCCTTCTACTTTTCCATTACTTGTACTTTTGACCCTTTTTTGTAGGAGTATCTTTTTATCAGTAATTTCATCATCTTTGCAAAAAGCCATGCTGGTTTTGAAACAATATCTCAAAGAAAGGGGAATCTTCTATTGCATTCCTCTAATTTCATGGCTCTTTTTTGGAGAATTTTGTTCTTTTTTTTTATTTGTTTGATTAATTCCCTCGACAAATTCCTCCGTAAATTCATTCATTCATGATCATTCTAAATATAGCCTGAGAAAAAAAAAAAGCTTCACAACGTGGCTTAACATTATCTCTTCACATGCAATCACATTTGAACACTACAAGAAAATCAAGATCTAGTAACGATTTTTTTTAGTAACGGTTGGATAAACATTGGTAGAAATTGGTTATAGTAACGGTTTTATAACCCTACAGTGACAGATATCTTCTAACGCTTCACCCAACGCTTTTGAAACCGTTGGTATAGGTTTTTCGGGCTTTAGTAACGGTTTTAGGCATCTTCTGTGACGGTCTCAACCGTTGGGCGATCACGATTTTAGAGTAGTGGAAGCCCTGTACCTCTCGTTCAACTTCTTTGTTGAGTATGTTATCATGGGGTGTGCAACAGTTGGGTTGTTAATTGTTTTGAGAGATGAAATTAATTGACCTCGCTCTAATACGTACCATGTTAAAACTTTAGATCCAAACCAATTAGGTATCATCGAACATTCTAGACATGAATTTTTTAAATAATTTTCTCTCCTCGTCAATAGGAGAACCAAAAGATAAACTCATGGACAAGTCAATTTCTGCATGCCCATGCACTAACATAAAGACAGCAAAATCAAAGATGAATCCCCTTTAATAAAATACAAAAGTTCCTTTATAGTATGCATGAGAGCTTATCAGAAGAAATTTTGAAAAAGAAGCCAAAAGGAAATATACGTAAACAGCCACAAAAGTATTGGTGTAAATCAGTGTGTAGTCGATGAAATTTTGTATCTTTGTCATTCTGCATGCATCATCTTATATTAGATATGCAATGCCATTTCAGGAACCTTTTTAATCCTTATGGAAGAGTAGGAAAGAACAACTTCATCTTCTCTCATCTTCTTAGCTAAGTTATGTAATTGTTCTCATCGCAAAACATTCCTCCAGTGGCGGCTCCAGAAAATCATAGAAGGGTGTTCAAAAATATTTACGATGAATTACCCGTAGACCACAACTTTAGGAATAAAAAAATTATTTATTAATATCAGCAATGCCATCAACAAAAGCAAAATACTCAAGATATTAAAATCACTCGATGAGTTTTCATAATTTCTGGGCGGATTTCTGGGTTGAGCGTACAATTTTCTTCAGATTGGGTGTTCAAGAGAGTGAAAATTGGGTGTTCAAATCAAGCTAAATTAAGTACACGTTTTATTCAACAATTTTTTTTTTTTTAGGGTATTCAAGTGACCACCCTTTACGAATGATGGACCCGCCTAGGGATTCCTCCATAAGTATATGCTAAGATGAGTTTCCACTACGGTATTTTCAGTATTATTTGACTACAAGTTATCAAATCAGTTGATGTATGTAAGGAAAATGATTTATAAGAAAATACCAAAAATATCGAAAATACCTTAATGGAAACTCAGCCTTATTAATTAGGTTAGACTATTGCGATATCGAATACTTCTGAACGTGCAATTTTCAGAATAAAAGTACGAACTTTAGAAGTTGCGGTGCAATCACATTAACATCAAGAGTTTCAATGATACTAAATCTAATCCTGAGGGCTTGTGACGGCATCTCTGTTGTTAGATCCGTCGGCTGGGAGTTTCTGGGCTGTTTTCGACACGGTTGTTGCCGGATGTTCGCTATTGTGGCGGATCTTTAATTTTATGCATGTTGCTTGTTTTGTTTGTTTGTGGTTATTTTCTGTTTGTTTTTGCTATTTTGCTACACCGCACATCAAGTTCTGTTCCTTAATTTGGCCTTGTTTTAGCCTTCACTCGTCGTCGGCGTCCCCTTATCCTCTGACGATAGCATATGGTTGCATGGTGTGTTTTTTGTTTTGTAGGCATTGTCACTGTGTCATGTTCTATAGGCGTGAACCTAAGGCGTGACAAATTAGTTTCCTATAGGTTTTCGCATGTCGCCGGCGTCTTCCCCATGTAATGAAAATAAGACAGTTGGAATAAATTTTCTCTCTATTGGCAAAAAAAAAAAAAAAAAGGTCTAATGCTGACCGATTATGATGATAAACCAATGAATTAACCGAAATTTGGGATAGTTAATTACCAAAAGAAATGATGCAACCAATAAATCTAACTTATTTGCTTAAAAAAAATAACGAAAGATGTTTTTTTTTTTGGGTAAGTTAACATTTTATAACCAACCACAAGAAATTTCTATCCGAGGATCAAACCTTAGGAGAAACAACCAGAAACAAGCAACTAGAAACAAACAACTAGAAGCAGAAACTAAATCCTATTCCTACTAAGCAAGGAAGAAGATACATTCCAATTCTGACACAAACTAAAGTTTTCACTGGAATGAGGCCACTTACTCCATGAACAGACCCTATCCCGAACATTAGCTACAATAATAGAGATAACATCGTCAGGGCTGCAAGACTTTAGAGTAAAAATCCTAGCATTACGTTCCATCCAAATATAGTAGAGAGCAGCAGCTAAGGATAACTTGCCAAGAGAAGCTTTGAGACTTCTACCGGTGCAATGCAGACTAAACCAAGCAATATCAACATCCCAATCCATAGGGCTTCTAAAAATCAAGTTTCTCCTCAAAAGATCAGACCAAATGTACTTGGAGAAGCAGCAATCAAAGAATAGATGAGCATGAGATTCCATCCACTGATGGCACAAAACACAGGAAGGATACACATCCATCCCCCAATTCTGGAGTCTGTCCTTTGTAGCTAGCCTCTGGCGACAAGCTAACCAAACAATAAAGGCCCACTTAGGAACAATCCTATGAAACCACACAACTGAGCACCAAGACTAAATTTGACCAATAGACCTAATAGCATTCCAAGCGGAATTGGTAGAATAGAGACCAGAGGAAGAAGGAGACCAAAAGACCTCATCATCAGACTGAAGAGTAGGAAGAAACCCAGCAGGAGTAGAAACAATAATTTGCAATGTAACTCTGTTCCTTGGTCTAGGCCAAAGCCAAATGCCATCCTGAATGATATATGCAACCCTTGCAAATAATGACCTCCCTAAGTTATATACCATAGATTCGCCAAACTTCTGGTACAAGGGACCAAGCGGGTGCCAATTATCAAGCCAAACATAGGTGTCATTCCCATTCCCAATTTTGTGCTTAATCAAAGGCTGAGCAAGAGATCTCAGTTTAAACAATTTCCTAATGGTCCAAGAAGAGTCAATAGGAAGATCCATATACCACAAGTATTTTTTTTTTTTACACGGCAAAAAATTTCATTAATCATCGAAGAGGTTACAATGACTAATAGGAACAAGGAAAACGCAACAAATTCAAAGAATTCTATGCCTAATCCGAGGCCCAATCCTTGATTGGCAAGGAGCCAACCAAAGGCACCCAATGACCCACACCTAATGGGCAAAGCCCAGAAAGGAAAAAAATTACAGCCCAAAAAAAAAAAAAACCCTAAAGCATCCCAATATTGTCGCCGCCCCTCCACACCTCCACCGTCGGAACAAAAACCATCAGCCTTCTCCAAACACCATGATCCTGGCTATCCATCCAACCATCAGCCTTCTTCTTCCTTACACCAAAAGGCCACAAAGCCCAAATAGAAAGAATTGAACCCAAAGCCGCCGCTGCCACCACCGTCACACCCTATGCTCCATGACCACCAAAGATTACCGCTGCCAGCCCCAACATAACGCCTCTGCCACCAACCGCCATTCACCCACCAACGCCTCCCACCCTCGACCACCACCAAGAGACCCAAAGCCCGAACCACCCAACTCCAGTAGCTGAACGCCACAAGCCGCTAGGCCGAAACCGAAAGCTTTCAACAAAGATCCGGTGTGACGACAGCCGGACCGACGGGCCGTTAGGCAGAGAAGGGAACCAACATTGCAACCCACGCCAGATCCGAACCAAAGAAGGTAGGAGAAAGCTCAGGGAGGGAGATGGAGGAGAGAGGAAGGAATAGTGAGAGGGAACTCCGCCAGAAAACAGCCATTGTTGCCGCCCGATCTACCTCTATGAAACCTACAGAAAAAGAGAAAAGAAAGAGACAAGAAGGAGAGAGAGAGAGAGACGGCCTGGGGGGAGGAGGGAGAGGAGGCAGCGCCTCCCCCCCCCCCCCCCCCCCCAAGCAAAAACCTAGCCGCTGAAAGTTCCACAAGTTATGATGCTTAATGATATACATATGAATCCAACAAACCCAAAGGCTATCAGTTTTGTTTTTGTTTTCTTAAGATGTTTGTTAACAATAATGTATAATCACTTATTTAGTTTTTTTTAGCTTACTTGATCTTAAAAAGCTAGATTATTTTAAGCTTCAATTTGAAACTTTTTACTTTGTTTGAACATGAATGGAAAAAAAGAAATCCTAAAGTGATTAAGCTACTCTTACTTAAATTTTAGGGGCAATTTGGACATTTAGTTTACAAAAAGCTAGTATTTGACAGTTTATACAAGCAAACATGCATGTTTATTTTTTTTTTTACAACTTATAAAAAGCTATAATAAATAGTATTACCAAGTCTGGGTTTGTCATAAGATTTTATGTGAAATCTATAAAATCAACTGGTTGATTTTATGGGATTTACCAAACCTTATTATATATTTTTTTAAGTCAATAATCTAAATAGCTAACTTATACGTGCTAGCAAACAAGGCCTATGCCGATGGATTTTCTTAGTAAGTTTATGTTGAAGGAGAATTAGAAAATATTTGGATACGGAACTTCATTTTTTCAAGGAAAATGGTAAACTGTAAACTCAACCCAAAGGCGGTGGATAATACTCCCTCTGTTCCAAAATAAATGTCCCATGCGCAAACTTTGGTCTTTAAAAA
This sequence comes from Vaccinium vitis-idaea, assembly GCA_963854785.1. Lineage (NCBI taxonomy): Eukaryota > Viridiplantae > Streptophyta > Magnoliopsida > Ericales > Ericaceae > Vaccinium > Vaccinium vitis-idaea. The sequence goes on along the minus strand of OY978226.1, from coordinate 34,796,693 downwards.
GATGCATTTTTTTGTTAAATAATTTAATTTTTTTTCACAACTTAAAAGAATACATTGATATCTATTGATTTGTGAATTTTTTTTTTTTGATTCTTTTTACGAAAAAATGGATCTTTTTAAATGCCTAAGTTTGCTCGTGGGACGCTTAATTTGGAGGGGATGGAGTAAAAAGTGAATCGATATTCAAGAAAAGTGTATTGATATCAACAAAAGTGTATAATATCTGTGAAATGTGTATTGGTATCCGAACTTGTTTGACAATATATGTTATCCAACACCCATTTAGCGGAGATTCGCAAAACAGATTTTTACCTCTAAGTCTAGAAAAGAAGTATCTAATTATCATTAAGCTGAATCACTATTTTAATTAATATTAAGGTAGGTCACTCTTTTTGGAGTTTAGGTGTGCTTTCCCATTATTGGGTTTTAGACACTTTCGTTAGGGTACCCTAGGGTTTAGATTTAGGCACTTTCATAGTGTACTCTAGGGTTTAGGTTTAGATATTTTCATAGAGTACACTAGGATTTAGACACTTTTATATAATACTCTAGAGTTTAGGTTTTAGGGTGTACTTTTTTATTATAGGGTTTTAGTGGTTTATGCACTTTCATATGTTACCCTAGGGTTTAAGTTTATGCACTTTTATAGGGTACCTTAGGATTAGACACTTTCATACGGTTTGCGGAGTTGAGGAGCCATGTGGGGTGGAGAGAGAGAGAGAGAGAGAGAGAGAGAGAGAGAGAGAGAGAGAGACGGCTGCACATGGGCTGGGTTTTCCGTAATGGGGGTGGAGCTGGTGGGAATTGGATTAATTTTCCAATACCAGTACTTTCCTCTTAGCAAAACCCTTGTTTCAATAGCTCTTCTTGGGCCGAACTCATGACCGTTCTCATTGAAGAAGTGTTTCACCCGGTAAGTCTGAGCCCATGGGTTTTTGTTGTTTTCCCAGGGCTTATTGAAACCCACATCCACATGTACGAGAAGTTTTGCTTTCTGGACCGGACTTATGGCATCATTTTGAGCCTTTTACAAGCCGGTACAGAATATGTGGAAAATTTACGCCCAAGTCAGCCACGGTCTGACGAGAGCACAAAAACCCCAGCGCAGTGTTCCATCTCTCTCTCTCTCTCTCTCTCTCTACCCACCCTACATGGCTACAATCTCTCTTCCCTCAACTCTCCAAACCATACGAAAATGCCTAAATCCTAAGGTACTTTATGAAAGTGTCTAAATCTAAACCCCAGGGTACCCTATGAAAGTGCATAAAATCTTAGGGTGCCCTATGAAAGTGCCTAAAATAAAAATCTACATTATTTTTCAATTTTCACCAACTAGTGGTCCCAAGTTCCAAACCCCCTTTGCCCTTTGGCACTCTCCTCTTTCATCACAGCCGCAATTGTCAGGGGGCAGCTGCATGATTTCAACTCCTGCGCTAACAAATATGAAAAACAGAAAAGAAATTCCGTATTCCAAACACCATATGAAATTAGTAAGGCCCTGGGATTCCCCAAATCAGCTCCTGAAGGGTTGCTTCACATTATTCTTTTTCGACTTCTCATTTTTTACTTTTTCTAGTTCGATTAACATGAAAGACCTGCAAAATGTACTTTACACATATGTCTCAAACACTATTCTTTTTGTAAAATACATGTTGCACATATCTCCCAAACAATCATCAAATTTATACTATACTTTGGCAGAAAGCAAAAGGCTATAGGGGGTGTTCCACTAAGGTGGTTTTTTGAAAAAATTGGTTTTTCACGGTTTTTTATGTGATGTATTGTGAGAGAATGACCTGTCTCAGTTTTTGAAAAGAAAAAGTTTTTTGTTAGTGGAACACCCCCTATCCGTCCATGCTCTCAAGCCCTTTATGGGCCACATTTTGTTTTAAACGCAAGTTTTTATGTTGTAGTATTTGTACGCCCTAATATAGCTATTAGGAGACTACGAGGGTTCACTTTCCATAGGACCATTTTGATTTTCGATACCATGGATATGAAGTACTCCGAATCGTGGATAACAATTGCGAATTGAAAAAGAAAAATAAAAAAACATGTGCTACTAAAATTAGGAGTGGGAGTTTGTGGCACGACACGAGAACCCGACATGAAGTTAGCGGGTTAGTGTCGGCTATTTCTGACATGAAACACGAATATGAAGCGGCACGATAATATGAAAAGCTAAAAAATTGGGGTTAGTGTTGAGAGAATTCTGACACGAACACGAGATGACAAGACACGAACATGGCACGACACGACACGATGCGGGTGGAAATTTATGAAAGGACACGATAACACGACAAGAACCCGACATGAAGTTAGCGGGTTATAGGCGGCTAGCTATTTCTGACACGGTAACACGAAAAGCTAAACAAATCGGGTTAGGGTTGAGAGAATTCTGATACAAACACGAGATAACACGACACGCCACGATGCCCACCCCTAAGTACAATGTGGGTTAGGGTTGAGAGAATTTTGATACGAACACCAGATAACACGACACGACACGATGTTCATCCCTAAGAACAGTGTTGGATAGGAAAAGCGAAGGGGTAGATTTGAATTCCTACAATGTTGATTCCACCTCTGATTTGCTGATCTGAAACGGGTTAAAGCTGGAAAGAGCAAGCAAATACTACCAATTGCATCAGGCTTGCAGCCTAGTGTGACTTTGAAGCATAAAAAACGTGCACGACACGGCAGCATCCATGCGCCCATAAGAAAATCGAAATCAAAATAAGAGAAAATTGTGTTCAGATTATTCCTCTTGATTGATGACACGACTAGGGCAACGAAAATAAGCTCAATGTAGGCTAAAAGAATTGGTAATTAAACAAAATATCAACTGAGAATCACATTCTAATGGTATCTTTCGTATTGCCGGTATTGCACACCAAGGTTAGTACATAGCCGAGTTGGTAAAGGTATGGGGTGAAACTCCCTCCCTCTCCGCCCGTTAGAACCCGCTTGTGGTAGTAGTATCTTCACGAGTCAAATGTTACGTGAGAGGGCATCAAGTACTGCACCACATCCTAGCCGAATATTCCACGGACCATAGCGCTTGGGAACTCCTTTGTCAGACCTAACGGACCACGGAGGTCACTACGCCGGTTGTTCCTTTCTACGCTTTCCATTACCAAAAAGAGGAGGAAAAAAAACAAGTATTAGGGTGAGTTTTTCATTTGAAATGAAAAAATCATTTATTTTGTTTGGTTTAGGTTTTTGAAGGAAAGGTTTAATTTGGGGTAGTGAGTGGAGAGAGAGAAATGAGAGAAATGAGAGTAATAATTGGAGAGAAAGCTTGTTGGAAACTGTGCTGAGAGTTAGGGAGTGAGTTTAGACACGGGTTTTTGGTTGTTTTCATTTAATTTAAAGTATAGACATGTAGACGAAAGTTGAAAAAATTCACATAATATGATGAAAAAGACCCAAAAAGGTCAAATTAGATCCAATCTTTTTGAAAAGACCATAATAATGGCAAATGGATGTTGCTTAATATCTAACTTTGGTGAAAGATTTTTCTTTGATGCCTCGAGAATTCTCATTGAAGCATTTGAAACTTTGTCATGATTGGAATTATTCGAAAGAACGTAAGTCAATAAAGTATAATTCCAATTGATTTCTTTTCAAACCAATACTCCACCTGATTTCGATGTAATTCATGGAAGTTAATTTCTCCTAGGTTAATTTTCCACGTTGTTTTACCAAAACCAATTAATTAATTAAGAAAGGAAAAGTGAAAACCAATAGCAGCCAATGGGTAAATGAGTCAAAACTCAAAGGGCTTAATTTTCTTGATCTAATGTCCCAACCATAATTTGTTTATAGGTTAAACATCAATTAAAAAGAATATTAGTTGGTGTGACAAGCTAGCATGGAATGTGATGCCCTTAAAAATTAAATATTAAATGCAAATTTCAAACATCTTGTCTAAATTATTTGTACCATACACAGATTTAGTGGATGATCTTCCTCATTTTCAACATTGTTTGGTATGGTAGGTCTCGTGGGACAGTAAAATGAAGAAATTACGTTGTAAAATGTTTGTCGTAGTGAGATTTACATCAATTTTTATTTTAGCTTAAAGTGTTTGTTGGTGGCCAAATTTACTTTCCACCAGACAGGCTAGATAATTGATAGCATGCTTTCGTGAATTCATGTTATTCTGTATCAGTAAATCGATATACTTTACACGATATTTATACTTGGTTGCGTGCCAAACGTGGAATAGCAGGTTATATGTGACCAGAAAAACCACCCACGCCTCACCGTTCAAAATTTGACTCTTATTTTTTCAGCAGCGGCAGTGGAGGCATTATTGAGAACAACCAACCACAAGTATACAATTAAACTTGTTACGTATGTTGATTATGTCTTCTAACATCGCGGCTCTTTTGTTATTTTAGCTTGAAGGTGTTCTCGGAGGCCAATTTCACTATTCACCTAACTGGCTAGATTATTGATAGCATGTTTCCTGCATTCTTGTTATTCTGTATCAGTAAACTGATACTTTACATGATATATATACTTAGTTGCGTGCCAAACGTGGAACAGTAGGTCATATGTGAGCAGAAAATCATCCACGCCGCTCGCCCCTAATCTCTAAAGCTTGCCACCCCTATATATTAGTAAAGCTCGAAACACTTCCACGACCCCCCTGCCCTTGGCCTTCCATCATCGTCCACTTCCACGACCCCCCTGCCCTTGGCCTTCCATCATCGTCGGCCTAACCAGCCCATCTTTCCCTAGAGAGCTCGCTCGAAATTTGTCCCTTCATTTGTGAATCACCACCGTTCAAAATTTGACTCTCATTTTTTCAGCAGTAATAGTGAAAGCGTTACTGACAACATCCAACTACAAGTATATACAATTAAACTTGTTGCGTATGTTGATTACGTCTTCTAACACCGCGCCTTGTTTTCTTCCGTGTCAAACCGATTACAATCCGATGTACATTTGATGCATTTGAATATTTGATGCATAATACTAAAACATTATGGTGTATTCCATCAGGGATTTCCAAATAGCTCAGAGTTACAAGTAGCAGCATCACCATCCACTTCTTTATATTATCAGAAGCAGCAACAATTATTAGTTCAATAATTAGGTAATCAAGCAAGTTAAATCCAACAGAGAACAAGACACAGGAGACGGAGACATGGTATTAAAATGGTAAATGAAATTCAGACCTTCATATTATTGGCGCACCAAATGAACTCATTACATATAATTTTTTTTGATAACTCAGCTGTCCGGGCCAACATTCAAGCACCTCGACAGCTAGTTACATATAAATTTTTCCCCAACCAATAAATGAATAGCCTCCCCTCTCTAAATCTAAATATATGTATATAGTAAAAAGGAAAAATATCCCCCCAAATTTTTCCAAACCCCAAACAACCCTTTCATGTACACCCCTCAATGCCTTTAAATTCCTATTAAAATTTAAAGCAAAATTGAGAGAGATAATGTGAGAGTGACTCGTGAGCCTTTCAAACGTGACTCAGTTTCTCGTCACATGGGCCAGAATCGTGGGCCAAGGCCGAGTCACGAGGCCCATAGAGAAAAGGAAAGGGCCAGATCGACGAACTGGTCCGCACGTGATAAAACACCCAGGTTCCGACAAGGGCAGATGGGGTTTAAGGCCGTGTTTGGAAGGTAACGGATTGAAAAAGGTTAGTAGAAGAAATTAATTAGAAGTGATGAGTCATCAACAGCCAAATAGCTGAGGCGGTGGCGACGGCACCGGCAATGGAGTGAGATCGAAACACGTGGGGGCACGATGATAGCGATGATGCTCCACTGGAATCCAATTCTGCGCCTTCGTACACCATTGTGCTGTCGATGTCCGGTGAGCTGGGCATGACCGGCGTTTGACTTCCCGACGATGACTTTTGGCTGCAGAAATTAAAGTAGATTCTTGCAAATGTCAGAGATAACCGACAATAATGCAGTATTATAGGAGTAGAATTTAACTTCGGATCCAGAGGAGCTGCATAATGAGCCACATCAATGATCCGAATTTAACTTCGGATCTAGAGGAGCTGCATGATGAGTCACATCAATGATCAGAATCGTATATTATGTAGATCTGGTCGAGTTCGATCGACACAAATTTTTACATGGGTGAAAGTATTTGACGAGATCTACCTAATATACGATTTGAATAATCGACGTAAACCCGATATGAACCCGGTATGAATATAAATCTTATTTTATAGATCTTGCTTATTTCTGTTAAACAAAAGTTTTAGAATAATGTAAAAAACATCATAGATTGAGAAATATAAGTAATTTGAAAATGAGACCCCTTGCGGGTATGAATTTGAATCCAACTACTTATTTTGTTTGGCTCGTAGAATTTAAAATATTGAGAAAAAAAAATCAGAATGGTCGCCATGGATTTAATCGAAGCTGAGTTTTTTGTTTGATTTTAGCAAATGAGTTCACAAACTATGATTTTAGCAACTAGTGAACTCATTTGCTAAAATCATAGTTGATTTTTGCAACTAAGTTGGTAAAATCTTTTGAAAAACTCAAGAATAAAAGATGATTTGATTATTCTCTTTTTGTTAAGTAGGTGTATTTGGGGAATAAAAATGTGTCTATTCACATAGCAATAAATGTCCGATCAATGTATTTTTTTTCCCTTCCAATCCGCATCAGACATCACTGCAACTTTTTTGCAACTATTACCGACAAAAAGTGGGGACCGGGGTTGCTGGAGAGTGGCCAATTTGAATCAACAAAGTGTCCAAATAAAACTCGAGCCGCTGAAAACACATCCAACGTCCCTGATACCGCCCATTAGGCCGCTCTCCAACACCGCCGTTCCAAAAAGTGGAGATACTCGGTAAAAAATTGGAGGAAGGGAAGGAGTATTTCCATGGTTCGCGCCATAAGTTACCGTTAACAAAACGTCAACCGCATCCCAAGGCTAGTGTCGGGAATTGGGATGCTTTCGCAATTCGCCATAATTATGTTACTGCAATTTTAATTCCACAAAAAGACGTGCATTGTTATGGGAAACCAAGAAAGAATACCGTCGGCAGGACCGCATCTTCTGCAAAATGACTCTAATACCCTTGAGTTTGGTGTCAGATTTTCAACGGACTCTAATGGACCACGTCGAGATTTTCTTTTGGGAATTTGAACTCAATCTTGACTCTTTGGCCTTAACATGCACTCTCTTCTATGAGACTTGTATCGTTTTGCTTAAAATATCGCCCACAAAAGTAAAAGTTCCAAGAGTAAAATGTACTCTACTGTAGTGGAGTACTAAATTATTGATTTAGGGTGGTCCTAAAAAGAATGAATTCAATCTTTACAACTCATCAAAAAAACAAACAAATTGTATAAAACAAACAAATTATAAAACGCTACATTTAATTGGTGGGTTCACTCTCTACACAATGTATCAGTGCTTATTTTTAGGGTTAGGCTGCAAGAAAAATAATGTCTTATGAATCTCTTCTAACTTGAATGGCATTCTTTTGAATAAAGAAAATAGTAAGATGAGTGTAAGCTTATCTTAACTCTCTGGGCCGTTTGAACAAAAAAAAAAAAAAACAAATTTGGGGGCCTTGCTGTGCACAAGGTGCATGGCACCATGCATGCATCCCATCCGGCCGGCCATTGCATCTTGTGCAAAACAGAACCCGTCCAAAAAAAAAAAAAAAAGGAGGAAAAACAAATTATACAGGGGAATTGCCCTGCACTTAGGGTTGTAAATGAACTGAGCCGTTCGTGAACTATTCGAGGCTTGATTCGGTAAAGGCTCGTTCGAGTTCGATTCGGATACTAAACAAACAGAACCTGAACTTCAATTTTAGGCTTGTTTAATAAACAAGCCGAACCTGAACTTGACAATATTCGGCTCGATTAGGCTCGCGAACTTGGAATATATGTATATTTCATAAGAATTTCCTATATAACCTTGGATACGTATAAATTTTTACATATACATAATAAAAATTTTATAACTTGTACTTGTATAAACCAATAAAAGTATTATAAAATTAAATTTTACTAATATGTTTTTATAATTGTATACATGTATGAACTTATTTAAGTACAAAATAGATTTTTTTTTTAAAGTTCTAGACTTATATTAGAGCATAAATATCTAATAGTTTTTCCTTGTCAAGGCTCGTGAATAACTTCGAGTTCGACTAAAATCCAGGCAAGTTCAGCTCGAACTCGGCTCTTTTTTTATTGAGTTTGACTCAAACCTAGGCGAGTTCAGCTCGTCAAATTTTCATTGAGTTCGAGTTCAGCTCGAGTTCGTTTAAAAATTTAATAAACGAACTTGAACATTCTAAAACTCGGCTCGATTCGGCTCGTTTACGGCCGTAACTGCACTAAAACCAGGCCTAAAAATGGTTAAAAGTTCCGCAAAGGACCAACCGCCAATTAAGCACGCATTAGCTGCGCTGCCCATGAGACAAAAGTAGGCCGTTGAGCTGTAATGACCCAAATGACGTTGTGAACCTTCTCATTAGTATATATTTTAATGCCACCCACTTTTTTTGGACGGAAAATATGACAATAGCATGTGGAAAACATTAAATTAGCTGAGCACCTGTTGTCAGTTCTTTTGTCCGCTGCAGAGTATTTATTTGACGAAAAAAATTCATTTGTTTACCCATAAAGGAAATAATTATGCAATTCAATAGTAAAAAATAATTAGGCTGAATTTCCACTAAAAATAATAGTCAAAAGTGAATATTGTTCTGATAAATGATATTTTTGTGATATATATATATATATATATATATATATATACGGGGAGGCTCCAGTCCGGGATCCCGAAAATCCCGGATTGAAGCGTTTTGAAGCCCTTCCCGATATTTTTTTGACGATCCGAGCCGTCCAATGTGTTCAAAAGGTGTTTTCCAAGGCCCACACGGGAAATCTTCAAAAAAAAATACCGGGAAGGGCTTGATCCACGCAATTTTTCGCAAAAACTGCATATTTACAAAATCGGGAAGGGCTTGATCCACGCAATTTTTCGCAAAAACTGCATATTTACAAAATTGCGTGGATCAAGCCCTTCCCGGTATTTTTTTTTTGAAGATTTCCCGCGTGGGCCTTGGAAAACACCTTTTGAACACATTGGACGGTTCGGATCATGAAAATTTGATCCGGAACTATGAGTTCCGAACTCTCTAGTCCCGGACTAGAGAGTTCCTCTATATATATATATATATATATATAATATGAAAAGAATGACTTGTATAAATATACCAAAAAAAACTCTCTAGAATAGCGAAAATACAGATTGAGATAGAAAGTAATCACGGCTGTCTGTTCAACAATCAATAGTCCGAATTAATGAAACTATCTTACATGTAAAATAGTTATCGTTTATGTAATATAATCAGACTGTTGATTGTTGATGAAATGATTGCTCACTACAAACCTTTCGAGTCCCGAAAATATCGTAATAAAAAATTATACGAAACCAGTGTGAAGAGCAGTAGCCGTTTTTCTTGATCTGAGCAAGATTCTCTCTCATTTCAAGCTTGGAAATGCGAGAAAAGCACGCAAATCACCCATAAACGTCTTTACTTCTATTGCCAGGCTTTTTTACGGTTTCTTTAAATGGACGTTTTTACCCTTTAGCACCACATGAAAAAGGGAAAAAGTCTCGGACTTTGAGCTGTCACAATCTTCTCGCTCTACGCTCTCGTTCTCAATTGTTCACGCTCTCGCACCGCTCGTACTCTTGTTTGTAACGCACGCGCTTTCGTACACACAATCGGATTATTTTAGCGTTGAGTAAGGAACAAAATTTTAAGGAACAAATCTTACCTGGTGCTTGGTGAAGGGCAGAAGGTAATGAGATAGTCGGCACCGGCACATGTGAACGTGCTTGTCTTATCATCATAAGCATAACTATACGCGTGTGGGCACGCTTTCTTAAAAATCTCTGAATACGAGGAAGGCGAACAAGTGTCCGGGGTAGCATACGGGCCGCTACAACAATACTTCGAGTCCCCAAATGCCTCGCAAGCGCTCTTACACGCCACGACCCCGTCCCCTTCGGAATCCGTCATGCTCAGCTCCGACGGACACTCGCCATTCAAGTCCACCACGCATCCTGTGGTTGTACAGTTACCCCCTGTTCCACCCTGTGGCACCACCAGCATGGGGAGGTTGTACCTGTAGGAACATTTCAATAATACAAAATTTTCAAAAAAAAAAATTCACAATTTATCAAATGTCAAAAAGTTCTTTTAATTCATCAAAACAGTATGAAATTTATTCTTCAAACAAATGTATAAGTTTTAAGTTCCCGTTCTGCGGACCGGGCAAATATTTTGAAACGGAAAAACAGTTTGAATTTATTCTTCTACCAAATATAAGTTTTAAGTCCTCGTTCTGCAGACCGGAGAACCGGAGAATGAGCAAACATTTTAGAACCGAGGGAGTAGATTTAACAGTACCCGTCGACCAAGCTGACGTCGTAGAAGTCCAGTCCGCCGGAGCCGTCGAGGGTGAACTCAGCCAGCGTGGCGGGTGGCGCAGCGTTGTTCCCGTCGCATTCTAACTTGCCGGAGCCGCAATCGCCAGTGACGCAGGAGAATAAGCCGGTGGAATCGTTTTGGGAACAGTAGGTCCGAGCAAAGATACGGCCGCCCCAGTTGGACGGAGCGTTTATGGTCTTTGATTCGCCGCTTCGGAGGGCAAAACCGGTGGTGGAGAGCTGTGAGATTCCGGCGTTGGATAGAATTCCCGGCCAAACTGTTTTGTCGCACTTGTTTAACAGAGTGAATGTTCCCGATGAGGTTACTCCTGCAAATTGAAAGAAATTTGAAGGATTAAGATGAAATGAGATTTTGAAATAATGGTAACGAATTAGCAACATTTTAGCTAAAATGCTTTTGTGGGTTCTTCTTCTTTTTTGATAATGGCAAGGAAATTTTTGTGATTTGAGTTCTCCATTTCATAAAATCTGCTAAAATCAACAGGTCCTCGTTCCTCGTTTGCTAAAATCAAAGATTTTAACATTTTATCAAACGGGAAACTCACCCATTTTGGAATGAGAATTAGCAACATTTTGAGTATTTGATAATGGCAAGGGATATTTTTATGGGTTTTGTTGTAAGGGGGTTACCTGAAATGAAGAACTGAGGGATAGTGAAAGAGAGAAGAGAAATTAGTAAGCTAAATTGAGCCATTTGGAGTGTTAATGATGATGGATATATGAATGTGAGAGAGGAGGAATGGGGGGTGGGGATGCTATTGGAGTTAGATTTTTTCTGGAGGAGGAAGGATCTGATGTATATATAGCCAATAGGAGGAACTGTGATCTTTACAATTGGAGACCTCTGTAAGTGGGCACGGTTATATTTTGTACAAGAAAGCGCCGACTCATATTTTTTGATTGAAGAAATACAGCGGGATTTAAAAGTGTCCAGGACTGGACCCGTTTTTCGCTCAAAACGATATCGTTTTGCTTATTTTTTTTGGTACACCTTCAAAACTTCGAAGGGCCATGTTTGGAGAATTAATTTCTCAAAATGCCTAAATCTAAAGTGTCCAAATCCGAAATGCCTAAACTAACTATACGCCACCCTAACAAATGACACGAGCACGGCTAAGCGGCTCAGACACACCTGTTAAGGCAGACCGACACCTTCGGGTCGGGATGATAGAATCCTGGCAAGAGCTAGCAGTAGAGAATCCCAACAAATTCGCAGTTCAAATCATTATACAATCACGCACAGATGTAATCAACAACGAAAATCGTTCACCAAAACTATAAACTAACAAAACAAAGAAAAATAAAATAAAATAAACAAACTAGTCAAAACACACTGAACTGAGTCAACCCAAGTTGCCCATTACTTAGTCACACCGAGTCAGCCAAGTTACGCCGAGTCGCTTCTCTGGGTTCAAGATCCAAGCACCATAGCCGCTGCCGCCAACGGAAGATGCGAGTTATTCGCCAGAGGGGGCCCAAAAACCACCCTAAACGTCATCTCCAGGTCAAGATCTGACCCAAATCGGGGGAAGCAACCGAGGGGTTGAGAGGCGGAGGAAAGGACTACGCGGTGAGGTGGCGAGGCGGTGAAGAGGTGGAAAGCAGGAGGGTTCTAATTTGGGAGGAAAACCCAACAATGAGATGACGAAGGGTGGCCGGCGAGGAGGAATGGAGGGGAAATGGGGCTAACAAATGACATGAGCACGGCTAAGCGGCTCAGACACACTTGTCAAGGCAGACCGGCACCTTCGGGTCGGGATAATAGAATCCTGTCAAGAGCTAGCAATAGAGAATCCCAACAAATTCCCAGCTCAAACCATTATACAATCACGCACATATGTAATCAACAACGAAAATCGTTCACCAAAACTATAAACTAACAAAACAAAGAAAAATAAAATAAAATAAACAAACTGGTCAAAAATACACTGAATTGAGTCAACCCGAGTTGCCCATTACTGAGTCACACCGAGTCAGCCGAGTTAAGATGAGTCGCTTCTCTGGGTTCAAGATCCACGCACCACAGCCGCTGCCGCCAACAGAAGATGCGAGTTATTCGCTAGAGGGGGCCCAAAAACCACCCTAAACGTCATCTCCAGGTCAAGATGTGACCCAAATCGGGGGAAGCAACCGAGGGGTTGAGAGGCGGAGGAAAGGACTACGAGGTGAGGTGGCGAGGCGGTGAAGAGGTGGAAAGCAGGAGGGCTCTAATTTGGGAGGAAAACCCAACAATGAGATGACGAAGGGTGGCCGGTGAGGAGGAATGGAGGGGAGGTGGGGCCAAGAGGCGGCAACCCCCCCCCCCCCCCCCCCCCCCCGAAGAGACCCAGACGAAGAGAAGGGAGGGAAAGAGATGGGGAGGAATGCTCTAGGTTAGGCGGTAGGAGGGATCTGGGGTTGGCGGCTATGGATAGTTAGGGATAAACCCTAAAAGGCTCTCAAGTTAGAGAGAGAAGTTCCCACACAGGGGAGAGAGAAAGCTCCAACAATTTGAACATTTCTCACTACCATAACTATACCCTACCCTAAAGAGCCTAAATCCCTTAAAAACGAACCCCAAAATTAACTTTACAAACAGGGCCCTTAGAAGCTTTTAGTGGTGTACCAAGAAAATGCACAAAACGACGTCGTTTTGGGTGAAAAGCAGGGTCCCCAAATTTGTATTAACGGTGATTTTTCACTAAAAGACCGTTTTGTCACTGTATTTAAAAGTGAGTGTAGATTCCACCAAATTACATTTTTATGATATAAATGACAGAAATTACTTGTTTTCACGCTGTAGATAACTCACAAAATATCAAAAATAAGTATCGTTTAGACGATAGTGGAAACTCAATCGCAATTAAACATATTGGAATAGAGATTTGTCTAGAAATAGTCGATGGGTATGAGTCCCTCACATATCGAACCAGTCCTGCTTGCATTGCATGACTCTAGATACACATCCGACATCTCTGATAGAATTTGTTTACAGGTCTATAAAAAAAAATTCATGTTAGGACTTATTAGGAGTATGTTTTGTTTAGAAATACAGAAATGCTAAGTGTCTAGAAATAATACTCATAAATTACTTAGAAAAGTGAAATGAGTGGGCTCTAAGTGAATCTCAGCCACTCATTTCACTTTTCCGGGTAGTTTCTGAGTATTGTTTCTGTGTATATAGCACTTTTGTTAGAAATATTCAACGTGTATGAGTCTCGCATATCGAATGAGATCCATGTACGCTGCACGATTCCAGCCGTTTGATGAGATTTCTTGCATGGCACCCTTAATTCATCTTTGTAATAATATGAAATGTGGGGTAATGAAAGTGAGATTTGGGCGGACGTAAAATTATCACCTTGTTCTTTTTGATGGTTCGATAATCATTAGTTACTGTACATTATTACTAGGGATGTCAAGAGTATTTTATAAGCAAAATGTTAGCTCAGATCAATTATTTTAACCACAAAATGGTGTTACATGATTGCTGAATTGGATGTCCTATTCTAATCATCCGAGCAATGCTAGAGACACATCCAAATTTATATCCATTCTTATATCTGTTTCACAAGTGAAAGTGATCAGATCTACAACACTATTTGGAAGGTCCCACTATCACTTGTGAGAGAGTATGTAAGAATGTAATAGAGGTCATGACTAGTATTTTTTAATCATTCTCATGGATCAACTTTCACAATGATATTTGTGCCAACGGTAATCTAACCATACGTGATGCCTTCGGCGGGACAACTTGCGATGTCTCAAATCTGCAGCTTTAGGAGTTTATTGATGCGTTCATATTTTGTTAGATTCTATTTGATCGTCTGAGTACTTGTTTTGTTTTGTTTTCGACTAGAAGTACTTTATCTCTTTTGGAGCCTGCTAATTTCTATATATGATGTTTCAATAAAATGTGCATCAGATGTGATACCCAAGCTGCAAAAAAAGACATCGGTTGCCTTGTATTTTTCTCATTTTGCATTATTTTGATGAAGAGTTTGATTTTGTACAAGATGTTTGTAGTAAACTTCATTATGTAAGTGCATCAATGTAATCAATCATGTTGACAAAAAATAATAAATAAATAAATAAAAATCTTTCATTGTAGCTAAAATGGCTAGTTCAATTCTATTGAGTCCCTGAAAAAAAATTGGCCAAAAAAAGTGAGTGATGATTCCGCATCTTAATAATCATTGAAATAGACCAACATTTTGGGACGGCAAGAGTAATATTTTTTCCCAATTTGGGCTTGAGCGTCAATCTTTAATATAATGGTACTTTTCATTCTATAATATAATAGTAGTACTCTTTTTACATTTTGTGAAAAAAAAAAACAAAAGAAATGGCGTATACGGGCTCCGCAATGAGAGGTTAGAGCTAAATGGATTAGCTTAATTTTTAGCCGTAGTTAAAACTTGTACCAAATTTTGTACAAAGTACATATTTTAATTAGCGTTATTAAAATATGGAGATCAGACAAAAAGTTCAGCCTCGAGTTAGTTTTTCTTTTGATTTTGATTTTGATTTTTTGTTTTTTTGCATTACAGAATCGTCAAGTCATCCATAACTCTTTAGTTAGTGAGACCAAACAAAAAATCATTTTGATCAAAGTTTGTTTACTCAACGGTATGTCTCGTTTCAATTTCAACGCCTCGTTTGATAAAAAAAATTCGAAGAAAGAGAGTATCGTGAACTTTATGAGAGCAAATAGGAAAAAAAAACTGATAGGCTCTAGCAGTTGAAGAAGCTCTAAAAAAATCGTGCACGTCTCAAGTAACAGAGAAATTTAAGAGATAGGATATGTAGATGAATTAGACATGTCATATGTGTAGCAATATTTGAGTGAATAGGCACCAGCTATATTGTTGTCAATCATATTTGTCTGAGCATTCTTATGTATGTGTTGTAAAAACACTGTACTCATATGTTGGCTAAATCTATTCCAAAATTTATTTGCATCACTGAGAAAAGATTTTGGTTGGCAATAGTATTTTTGTCAAACAGTTACCATTAACTTACTGACGGTTGGATAAATATTAGTCTCCTTAAGTCTTACGAAGGTAAACCATTACAAAAAGACGTGTAATTTTCGAATAAACAAATACCCTCTCTGTCCAACAAAGTTGGACCCTTTTGGAGATTCTAACTTTTTAAGGGGACACACATCTCTACCACAAACGAACCGAGTTACTCGTGAGCAGCTCATGGCCCGGCTCGTTAAGGCAGCCAAGGCTCGGCTCGACCCGGCTCAGCTCCTTTAGTAATCGAGCCGAGCTCGAGCTCAAGTTTTAGGCTCGTTTAGTAAACGAGCTTGGTAAAGCTCAACTCATTTAAGGAGGCACGTTAAGTAAACTACCTTGACTCGTCTCATTAAAGGCTTGGCTCGTTTACGAAAGAGCCAAGCGCAAGTTCGATTTTTAGCTCGTTACACCCCCTATTCTAGGCTATATAGCTCAGAAATATAAGGGGTACCGACCGCCTTTGTACAGACAGTGTACAGACGGCGTCGAGGACCCCGTTATGGGTCCCAAACGATCAATCCAAACCGTTGATCCATCTCAAAATCAAATTCCGAGTGGGCTTAAGCGGGAATTGATACAATCGGACGGTCCTATGAGCTCGATCCAAAATCACCCCATATCATTTATTTTTTTTTTAATAAAATGCGGTAATTTTAGATCGAACTCATGTAGTCGTCCGATTGCATTGATTCCTGCATGGGTCCCACTCGGAATTTAATTTTTGAGATGGATCAACAGTTTGGATTGATCGCTTGGGACCCACAACGAAGTTCCTGACGCCGGTCAATACGTGGTCGGTATCACCAGTCGGTACCTGTAAAACGGTTCGGACAGAGGGGCACTGCTGTCCCTAGCAAGGGACAGCACCTGCTGTCCCCGGCGATTCCGGGGAGTTCCGGTCTAGTGTCGATAATCGGAAACGTTCACGTCGAAGAGCTCGCCGAGTAGAATAAGTATACCAAAAATTAGCTCAATTGGATATCATTTAGTACCTGATCAGTACAGATATAACTCGGCAATAATGGGTTTTAGTGGGTATGATCTAGTGTTTTGGATGCATTCTCTTCAAGATAAAAATGTTTCGATTAGGTACTAAATGATATCCGATTGAGCTAATTTTTGGTACACTTGTTCTACTCGGCGAGCTCTTCGACGTGAACGTTTCCGATCATCGACACGAGACCGGAACTCCCCGGAATCGCCGGGGACAGCAGGTGTTGTCCCTTGCTAGGGACAGCAGTGCCCCTTTTGTATTTGCGATCAATGATAAACAAGTTAGGTCGGCACATCATTCTTTTGTTAAACAATTATCAGTATTTTACTTACGATGATTGGTTATATTCACAAAATTTGTACTGGGAGTAATAAATTTGTCGCCATTGAGTACTTGTAAGTTGTAACACGAACCGTGAATGGAATTTAATCGAGATGGGTGCAAGCTGACCCGAACACCTATGACTGCCAAAAAAAAAACGCGGACTGGTTAGCTCTTTTACTAGTTTCATGGATGAACTTAGGTATATGTGGAATGGATTTTCAAATTTCAAATCAATTTTGTGCCATGAGCAATCGTTTTTCCGTTGTAGCTAATGTCCAACTTCAATTTCCATAACATGCATCCCTTAAACTAAAAAATCGTCACCTGATTGGTCATCTTGCTCTTTTCAAAATATCAAAGTATCGTGTGTTTGATTTTAGCAACCCAGTTGCTAACATCAAACAAAAAACTCAGCCTTTGATACTACTTTTCTTTGTGCGGTGTCAACCTACCAAATTAAGATCAAGAGGTCGTCATTCCCTCGATAATGTATTTCTTGAAGTCTTCAAAGCAAGACACGGGCTACCCCAAATATACACGAATGAAAGCCGATTATATATACTTATCACTTGTCAGTGTCCGAACATCTTAATTTTTTACAGAGATGATGAAAAAACAGCGATTGGAAGAATGAACAATTCAGATGTGAAAATAATATCTTGATGGCTTTCATTTAAGGACCTTAAGAGAGTTGAATCAAGCTTTTATTATCTTTTTCGACTGAAAACAAATTTTAGAAAAAGTTAATTTTGAATTTATTATTATTTTTCTTCAGATTATTACTAACAATATGCAGCAATACAAATAGACTGCCATCGAATAGCATCACCTCCCAATCCAAATCCTGGTTCCCCCACTGTTTCGAAGTGAAAGGGTAATTTTTACTCAATCATTGTAGGCTTAAGTTGGAAAATCCATTTGGTCTAAGGGAGATGCATTCTTTAGGGATCCATCACCCTTGTACCATTTCTTCAGGGGCAGGGCAAGCTATCCACTGGACACTTGCTCTCCCAATTTGTAATGGTTTTCTAAAGAAAAATGTTAAGATCTAGGAAAAGTTTCCCTTAAATTGTCTAGGATTTTTCTTTCCTGAGAAGAATTTGGGTACGGAAAGGGCACCATGTGGTACTCTCTCGGCACATTCGGACCGCTCAACAATACTACCGACGGTCCGGATTAAAGTCATCCAGAGTTTTTTAAAAAAAAAGAAAAAGAAAAAATGTGTTTCAATCTGGACCGTCGGTTGCATTTTTGGATGGCTCAGATGTGCCAAAAGGGTACCACGTCACGCATACCCTATTTGAGCACAAATTATTCTCCTCATTCCTGGACAATTTCGAAAAAACTTTTCATCTACTCTATCATCAAGTAATGTGTAAGTTTGCAAGGCCAAACCCTAGGTTTCTACCCAACATTTTAAATGTCCCCCCTGATTCTATGAATGAGCATAATATTTAGATGATCAAATGCAACCCCTGTTCTATTATTTAGGAATCAGAAGCAAGGACTCCTTTCATGATTCATTGTTTGTCTGGGTTTTTCTATTTTTTCTATTACTTTGTTTAGTCTTCTTTACTTTCCTTTTTTCTTTTTCTTTTTTCTAGAGCAGGCTGAGCAGCCTTAACATTTTTTTTTTTTTTGCGTGCGCAACTCAATTCCAAAAAGAATTAGCTACGTTCACGACACACTCACCGGACGTAGTCAATTAATCTGCAAAATGGGTAAATATTCATAAACGAGACTAGAGAATTTCTTATAACCTTAATAGTCTGGGTCGACGTCGGTCCCACAATTTTTTTTCCCCACAAAATAGGGTAGCACTTGAGGAGGAGCATTAAACTAGTCCTATTCAAATTGTAATTTGAGAATGCACCTTAAAAAAATGGATCACATTGTCTGTTGTTTGGTACTCCTACGAACAGAGTACATAGACAATTGGATAGTACCGCAAAAGAGGGGTGGTAGGAAAAGAAAAATTGAAAAGGGACAGGAAACGACAGCTGAAGGCTGAGATCTACTCGGTGCCGAGTGATTTTTAGCCGTTGGCTGCAACCGAGTGGATGTCAGCCCTCGATTGCCGTTTCCTGTCCCTTTTCATGTTTGTCTTTCCTATTTCTTACACTTTCTGACCGCAAAATGGCCTAATGTCTTCTATATTTAAACCTGAATTACGCTCCAATTTAGCTATCCAAACATATAGTTGTGACCTAACGAGGATTGTCTCCATTGGCTAGGGGTTTTGCTCCCACCCTGGAGGTGTGAGATCAATTCTTGGGACAAACCAATAAGTCGTGAAGTGAAAGTCCATGTGGTTAGCCTCATGGGCGCGTCCAGTGGTCCCCCTCCTAGCTGCTTCTAACTGCTTTCCGTGAGTGTTGGTTCCAGCGGTCGGCCCTAGGTGGATTAGTTTCATCCCATTTAGGGCTATGTTGTCAAAAACTAAAAATAAAGGAAAAACTAACAAACAGTTGTGGCCTTAATTTAACCCAGTAAACAAACAGTTTTTCAAACTAAACAATTTTTAAACAGGTGCAAAAGTCATTTTGTCAAGTAAACAATTTTGTAGTGCACCATTACTTTACAGGATTCCCACATCCAAAACACAACACTATAGCTGCTGGCGGCTTCCATTGGCAGATTGAAAGCAGTCATTCTTGGCTAACTTTCAACTACTTATTTGGTTGACAAAATCAATTAGCCATGTTTTCTTTCAGTAAATACTAAATTCATTTCTGGTCATAGGGGTCAATTTCGTGATCAGGTGACATTTTGATCTCTTTGACTACTATGCCCTGGGTGAAAAAGGAACAATTCAAAGCATGTGTGACTTGTCTCAGATTTATTTTTTCATGAGCCTGGAATGAGGTAGATATAAGATATTAGAGCACTCCATAGGATTTATATTTTTGCATTTTTATTTATTTATGCCAACATTGTATACATCAGTAAGGGGTCAGAGAGGAATTAGTTAGTTAACACCTACAGGGAGTTCAACGTCTCTTAATATCCTCGAACTCTAGACCTCTCGGAAGCCAATGTATACAACCAACCAGATAGGCAAAAAGCCACATCTCATAGGAATTATAGTTTAGTATGAATGATTATTATCATATAAGGCTGTGACAGAGTATGTATAACAACACTCTATAAAAGCTTTTAATAATTAGGTTAATAATTTCTACACTTCACTATCTTAATAATTGCACTATAAGATTTTCTATTCAGTGAACAGCTAAAAAAACCAAAAAGCCACTTAGTAGAACGGAGCCCGAAGGCCTTCAAGTTGCCTCATTCCACTCTCAATATTCTAACTTGTAAAAATGACAACTTCCTTGGACACAATTGCAATTGGAGGATGGTGGGAAAACCCTAGTTGGTCTTTTGTCTTCTAACAAGTCATTATAGCATATCATTCAATGGGTCTGGTGAGCTTTTGGTGGGGGCTATCTTATCCTGTTCCCCACTACTTGATAAGTATTTTTCTTGGGGTTGGGCAATACTGCAAGTAGCAGCACAAAATAATTATCCAAATCTGGATTAAAAAAAAAAAAAAACCCCCTTTTTACAAACATTTTACACAGCGGCTGAGCTAGCCGGGCCCCACTGCACAAATTTCTGGTAAGAAGTTTAGATATGTACAATTGGGTTGGAAAAAATACTAGTACAATTTTGATCTTTGAAATTGTAAATAAAGTCAAGCTTCGTTCTTAAATCTATCTTACTTTGTTTCTTGAAAGTTTTCTCATTATTTTTCGTAAAACTTAACCAAATAGAAAAATATTTGAATATTTAAACTAAAAGAAAATTAAAAGCATAATGAAAAATATCTTTAAAAGAACGTATTTTTATTGATAAAATTTATTATTGTCAATTCGTGTGGGAAATTTCTGGCTCCACCGCTTATTATGGAAGACATTCAATGAAAATGTCGTCTAAGCATTTCTAAAACAAATAATTTACGCACTCCTTTTTCTTATTCTTATACATGAGAATTTACCGAAGCAGTGACAGATGCAGAATTACCAATTTGGCCTAGTGTTTGCGGAGAACACCCTTCAGTAATTTTACTAAAAAAAATCCAAAAATGTACTACAAATAGCAAGAAAATTGAAGGGCGAGCAGGGGCCAAACAACCCCCCTTCACCCCCCGGGTCTGCCCCTATACCGAACCGAAGTATCATGATTTTCTAACTCACTTGTCTCACAGTAAAGATAACTTTGTTATACTAAATGACTAAGTACTTAAATCATCTTCAATTTTCGGTTCAAAATTTTTTTCATGTTCAATTCAAACTTGACAGTGGTATGGTTACAACTTGACCAAATTGAAAATCAAAAACTTGAGACAGCAAGAGTAAAAGAGACTAATTCTAGTTTCAAATGGCACGCCATACATTGTTGTCTCTGTAATTTACATAATTTCTCATATTTAGAATTATTAAGTTCATTTGTCATTACTCTGTCAAAGTATCATTTTTTAATTATAGTATCCCTCACGATACAATAACAAGACACGCCGCATTTGACTAATAATCAACTCTAATGTCTGCGGGATATCAATAATACATTTTTTTTTTTCCATGATCAGGGTGTTCGGATCAGCTCACGCACGCCTCGACTAATGCCCTTCTCTCCCCTCTCTCGTTTGGGTCAAAGGTAGGCTATCCACTACAAAACTAGGGGATCCACGAGAAATTGGATGAGGATCAAACCCACCAAGTCACCGACTAACTGGACTAACCCTTCGGGCTATTAGCAATACTGAAACCCTATGGAAAAAGCCACCAGAAGATATTATATAATACTCTCAGAAAGCGTCACGCCTTTTGTTACAGTAAGCAAAATGATCAACAGCCAGAGCCCTAATTAGCAAGAAAATGACATTTCAGACCTTTTGCTTGTTTGCCAAATGACAATTTGTCTTACAAAAGCTTCAAAAATCTATGGGAAGCTTCTCATATATCGGAGAAATTGGAATTTGGGACCACAAATAAGATGGAGGGCTGACAATGACATAGCTAGAGTAGTATAAGCTCATAATCCCTAATGTTGGAAAATCAAGCTATAACAAAAGAAATGGGCAAACTCAATATTATTTTATTACTTTCAAGTAGCATCAATGGAAATTTTTAATGGTCTGGGGTAAAAAAAGAAAAAAAAAATCACGGACTGGGATGCTTTAGAGCAACTACAGCGTCGTAGAGCGGCAAAAAGGCATAGCCTTGGCCATATCTGAAACTGTTTAAACTAGTATTTCCACGTCCATTTTTTATAATCCACTATTCCATTTTGGGTTCGTCTCTTAATGGGTCCTTCTATTGGTCCTTCTATTGACAGCTAACTGGTTTGACAATAAGGTAGGGAGAAGATAAAAAAAAAAACTCTAGTGTACTTTTTTCCACTTCACATGTTTACGCATTCTTATACATTTTTCACACATTTTAAACCTTAACGACAACCCATGGTGGACTGATTTTAGAATTTTTAAAAAAGTTAATGGATAAAATTGGAGGATGATTTTGGAAAATGGAAGTAAAAATTGATGGAAAAAGTGTAATGATAATGTCTGTTTAGTAAGTTAGATTTATGAAACAACACATTAAAAAGTGCCGAGGCACACTACAGGATCCCGTAGTGCGCCTCCGCACTACGGGGTTGTAGGGCGGCCAAAACTACGTCGTTTTGGGTGTGCAAAGAGAACGCCACTACTTAATCCCTCAAAACTACGTCATTTTAACCTAGTTTTATTTGTTGAATTCCAAAATGTGAGCATTTTTAAGTGGGTGTTTATTTTCTTCAAAATCAAATTTGATTTTTTATTTCTTCTATACGTGAACATAAAATTCACTTATTTTAGATTGGGGTTGGTTTGTTTTTTTTTTAATTTTAGGAGTAGAAGTTTTCCCCCTAAAACCTGGTTCTCAAAACAAAAAAGTCTACGATTAAACACATTTTTAAACTTCTTAATTTTTTGGCTTCTCTCAGTTTTGTAAAACTAATGCCCATTCGAGATGAGAAAGAGTTACAGTGTGTAAGAATCAGAGTCAAGATTTGTAAATGGCCAATTGTGTTTAGAAATTCTAAATTATGTCACTTGTTATATTCAGGAGGTTTCTCACAAAAACACACCTACAATAGTACTAGTGAATGTCCGTGCCTAAACACACTTTGTAAAAACTAGTATTTCTACAAAATAGATGAATTTTATTAACAAATGTTGTCCTGTACAAATTTAAAATCACAAACAATTTTCTAGATTTTTAAAAAGCCAACAATAAAAAAAAATATTAATGTCAAACTTGACATAATCCCCAAAGAGAGAGAATTTTGTGATTCTAAACCGTTGCACACGCAAAACGACGTAGTTTTGGCCGCCCTACAACCCCGTAGTGCGGAGGTGCACTACAGGATCCCCGAATCCATTTAATTGCGCTCTAAATAGCTTTAAATACAGGCAAACTTACGTCGTTTGGCTGCAGTGCGCCCTCAAAATCCCACGGCCATTCATGCAAGAGCAAAACGGAACACGTCTTCACCAGCACAGAAGGCAATCAGAGCTATCAATCTTCCGCTTCACCATTGATGTTACATTATCAAAATAAAAATTTGAAACAAGTTCTATGACGATTGTCCTAAGTTGAATTTGACAGTAATTAAGACGGCCAAGAATTTAGCGCTTATGCATGAAGATGACATGACAAATTGACAATTTAGGATAACAGCAGAGCAAGGGCTGCTAAAGCGATATAATCCCAACTTGCCGTTCTAAAGCACGATTCATGTTTCCATAACATTCAATCATTTAGGAGTTTTTGGCAACTACCAAAAGGTCTAAAAACAGCTAACATCAGCAAAGAAAACCCGGCCGGAAACGGATGTACCTTTCACTTTGTTTTGTTTTTTTTTTGTTTTTCCTTTCATAAGGACACAATTTATAAGGAGTCCACAACAAGGGTGATGTGCACGACTCAATTTTTTATCACATCAGTTGATTCAAACGGGAAACCCAATACGCAAATTTAACCATTATTATAGGTGATTGCTGTTATAGAATAGAAACTGCCACTAAAACTTTTCTAAGAGTCGTATATTTTACAACACGACACCTTATCTGTGTTCCCCATTTCTGCAGAGGTCGATGCATTGCTTATCCACTCTACCGTTCTTTCTTTTCAATGCCAGTGGGTTTCCAATAAACTTATGAGGCATTCGCTCGCAAACCACCACATACCCTTTCCTAATCAGGTTTATGGGTAAATAACGAAAGAAAGATCAATATTGAGAGACTCTACTCACTTGGTAATTGCTTAGAAACGGTCCGAAGAAAACGGGTGAGAGACTTTTTGGCAGCAATTAGTGCTGTATCTTCTCCTCCGTTATTCACCTCTGATGAGACTAGTTGCTCTTGCCTAGCATGCACTTCCCTTACAAGTCTGCGCAATTCCTGTTAACGATAATAATAATAATAATAATCAGAACCCAGACGGATATGGATTCAATTTTGTTTAATGGCCAGCAATCATCTAGTTTAGAAGTCGCAGGGAAAGATGAAGTCAAAAGATATTCCAGCTAAATTTGAAACATAACGAAAGGTTGTGTATTTACGGAGGACAACTACAGAGGGAAGAGATCCCAAATGTATGATTTCTCAGCTGATCGCTAAGAATCAATTGACACAGGCCAAGATTTGGAAGAATTGCCGGAGAAAATTATTCTTAGCAATCATAAAGACAAACAATCAAAACTGTGCTAGGTGCAATATGATAAACAAAACAAATCAATGAAACGCTACACTTCACATATCCAGAAAGGCATCGCAAGCATGAACCTTTGTTTTTTTGCAGAAGCCACATCAGGGACTTGGGTGAAACTTGGCAGTTGAACTAATTTCCAATGAGAAGCAAAATGAAAAAAAATGGAATGCACGGCAATATTTGCTACAGTCATCAACAAGCATGTTAAAACTTGAAACATACACACAGCATAGGATAGAAAAGAGTACTGTTGTCAAAAGTGAAGCTGCAATGCATATTCTTGAATGTGGTCCAGGGCATAACTTGGGCCAGACTATTAAAATTAAAACAAAGCACACATGATCAAAAAGGCCGTTGACCATGGACCCGACTAGCACGGCCTAGACCTATAAAGACTCAACCATATAGGAGTATAGGACTGAAACTACACTAAATACCGAGAATATGTTAATAGCATATAAGCTTAAATCTCAACATAAAGCCTGAATGCGAAAATGGCCTTCCTCCTTTGTCAAACTATATTTCCTGATAATTGTCTTCGCATATTTATCAAGTTAGTCTACCCATGCTATGCTCCATATCCTAAAAACTCGTCCTCCTCCTAAGAATTGACAGGTGCAGAATTTAGTAAAGCTGGCCATGCTAGCACTCTTTTCGAAGTCTGCACTAGAACTAAACGGTGCTCACCTTTGTAGGACTTGGATCATCTTCCTTTGCATGTAAACAGAGTTTACTGTAATTCCACCACCTATCTTCAGTCGGAAATCGGAAGTGACTAGCTCAAGACTTGACAAGAAGCTAAAGATTTAACATAATGACCTCAAATGCAACTGTTTGTTGGACTTGGAAGGACTTCCTTTGCATGTAATCAGAGTTTACCATTTGATGAAATCACACCAAAACCTGTAATTACCGTGTCATGAAATTACATGTAAACCTGCAATTGGGCCAGTATGGCAAAAACTTTGGGCCCAGCGCCGACTGAGATACCCATGCTAGCTTCATGATGACCTAACATCAAGATCAGATACACAAGATAGATTTCTGGTATTGGCTTAGGTAGTTGAACAACCAGCTCTCCAGTTCCTCAAGTCTTAAG
Source organism: Vaccinium vitis-idaea (assembly GCA_963854785.1). Taxonomy (NCBI): domain Eukaryota; kingdom Viridiplantae; phylum Streptophyta; class Magnoliopsida; order Ericales; family Ericaceae; genus Vaccinium; species Vaccinium vitis-idaea. The sequence goes on along the minus strand of OY978226.1, from coordinate 34,771,030 downwards.
GGAGGTGTAAAATACAAGGAAACAACTGGACTCGAGCAGCGTAGGTGTCAAATTTTAACAAGGAAAGGAAAACAGATGCTCAGTTTTAGCAAGAAAATCCAAGGGTAGTAGCCTTGGAAGATATCAGCACAAGAGGAGGAGAATTGGAGAACGTCTTTGATATAGTAGACCATCATGCAAATCCTTTATCATCGTCTAGAAGAGGATAATTGGAGGACATCTTTGATATAGTAGACCATCATGCAAATCCTTCATCATCATCATGCTAATCCTAATAATGCCAATTTTGGGTTTTGAGGCTAGAGATTTTTCAATCCAAAGCCGCAGCAGTTTGCAGTTCACCTCAGAAATGGGAATCGAGAGAGGGTAATTAAGGCCCTTACTTGAGATATGATTTATGAAAAGAAAAAAAAAACATATTACACTATGTCCTCGTCCAAAAATTGGCTATTAGCATACACCAAACAGCACGAAACAACAAAATATAGAAATTAAACCACAAGGAAGAAGAAGATATTATAGTATGCATAATGCTTTCTCCAAAGAATCAATCACATATAAAAGTTCATGGACATGTAAATTTCAAGATGAAGGGAGAGAGATTACAATATCTCAATTCACCTGACGGTCAAAATCAACATCATGAACAGAGTAGATTTCCTTGTTAATATCAACATCCCTGTTTATCAGGCCATCAAACCATCTGTTTGCTCTTTCAATGTAATTATGAGGACCCTGCAAATAATTCTCAAGGTAAGTGAGACCTCTCATAAGCTTTCCCAAGGTTTTACTTTAAGATCTCCACCAAGAGTAATGATTACATAGCTGAGAAGTGGCATATGTTAACTGTTAAGTACTAGCTCAGTAGTCACCACTCATCTGATGCAAAATTCCCCAGTCTAGACAACAAAGAACAAAAATACAAGTGATGTACCTCATCTGCATCTTCATCTTCATCTTCGGTTTCTTCTACTACTTCATCATCCTCTTCAATAACCAATGTTTCTGGACCAAATAAAGCCTGAAACTTACGCTGGTCACCATCTTTTGTAGCCTGAATCAAACCATTCATCAATTCAGGCTCTGCTTCCCTTAGTAGTCTTCCTAACAAGATTAGAAGGGCTAACTTAAATTCCATTTGAATGTGGAATTGTTGGACATCACATAAATTATACATTAAAACTCGTAAATACAACAGACAATGGAATAAGAAGTAAGAACCTTTAAAGATACTGCACAATGGACAATATTTACTAGCGTTAATGAATTTCTCAACCTAAACAATTAATCTATCCCTTTTGATGGGTTGTGTTTGGTTTCATAACTCATCGGACCCTGTGATCCCCCAATATGGTGAAATCGCTGTGTGGCCGAATAGGCGAATATATACCCAACTGTATGGACATCGAATATTTAAACTCGAATTCAAATTCTTAGCTCAAACTCTTCTAAATATCAGGTGCCTCCCACTCCCTCAATAAGCTATAATCAGACCTTACCAGGTTTACGTCTTGAGAAGTTAGGAGACCAACTAAAATGTAATAGATATCCAAAGATTCGTACATAAAAGCAAACAAAAAGATATATACATAAAACAAAATAAAAAATATATACGCACTATGGACTGAAATAGTTTCATATGGTGTCGAAGGAATAAAATGAACACTCCAAGCCCAATGAAAGTTTGCCCACACTAGGTAAGAGTCCCTTCCCTGAAATAAAAATTTTAGGAAGAATTCGGTTTGAATATTTGTATCCCACAAATGGGTCCATTCGATGATGGAAAATTGTCCAATCGTCCTTTCCTTCTCAATCTTTTACATTTGGGAGTATTTCATATTTTTATTCATCTAACATTATTTACTAAGAACTCATTGTTCTGCATCTTCGATGGGTGAGCAGCTAATTATTGCAAAGATTTCATGATGGGAGAATACAACTGCAACCAGTTCTAGTCCTGTTATGATGAAAAGACATGGGAATGCACGTGAATACTATATGCAAGTTGTCGCTTCAAATAACCTCTACCATAATATATTTAAGTGCACGAGGGCAGAATTTGATCTCTGCCCTACAACTCACATTACATATAATCACCAAACTGAATTCGCTGGCTACTTCAACTATGTGTGGAAACGTGGAGTACACAATCTCTCAAACAGTTACAAAAGCTTGAATGAGAACAATCTCATCACCAGATGTCTGAGCCATAATTTGTACTTTCTGTGGACAATGAGTTTTCCACAGGAGACTCCATCGATCAGGTCTTTAGGGCATATAAGACACTTTTTAGACAAATCTTGCATGGTATGGAAGCATGGTACTCCTATGTTTTGGGACAAGGACAATTGGCACAAGGACAATTGGCACTTCTTAAGGCAGGACCGAAATGAAGTTTGGAAGTTTCAGGAAGATATGTCATTGTGAGCTTGATGCAGGATGATGAACAAAGAAAACATAGAACCTTGGGAATACGCACCTAAGGAACCCTGAAATCCACATCTGGGGGTTGTGAAGGCATCCACACCAATACTAGAAGTCCATCTCTAACTCCCTTCCCAGAACAAACATAGTAAAGTCCTTTAAATAGACTCTTCTAAATGATAGCTAGAACACTTAAATCCTAAAAACAACTAAATCTAGCTAGAAGACTTAAATCCTAAAAACAACTAAATCTAATAGGAACTGAAGAGATAAACATCCTCCAGGATCAAATACGTATACTCCGTCTTGTTCCTTATCAGAGCGCCTATGAAGTGGTGTTTATTGGCTCACTATAAATAAGTCTAATCTCTGCCTGTGGGAGCTATAGTAGATTCGTAAAATCAATGAGTTGGGAAATTTCTTTCTGACAAAGGGGAGGCAGCTGTCGTAAACGTCTTTCAAAGGACTGACAGCTATAATAGGGCAGAAATCAACTCAAAAGGAACAACTATCGAGTTATCTATAGACGTTGCGTAGGAATCGCGTAATAATTATCATTGCCAACTTGTATGAATTCTGCAGTAAGAACAATCAATTAAAGGGCACCACAGAGTTTAAATATAAAGGTTACGAGCCAAAAGAAGAACAAACAAGATAATTCAAACGACACCACAATTGCCTCTGTTTAGTCTTCGCTGAGTTACGATCCAATGATACCAAGAAATAAAAGTGAACCACACCACAATTGCCTCGTCTTTTTTTGCACAAAACAAATTATTCCAACCTATCGATTGGTTTTGGGAATTTGTTTGTAAACAAAAGTCACCAAGGCTAAAAGTAATCTGCACAATCCTCCATATGTAAAAGACTCACGTGATTATTAACCGAATGTCGTTTTCATAATCTCAAGTTGCATACCTATTAAATTGAACTGCCTCCGCTTTCCTTCTTTAACATCACGGCCTAATCTCTGCAGCAAAATAACAAACACCTTGTATTTGTAAGCCACACAAACAAAGACCCCACAACAACTCAAACAAACATCCTAAAACAGCACATCCACGAACAACATTAAGTATAGAAGTATCACCTTTACTAGCATGATGGCTTCGAACACCTCCGGCTCAAGCGAGGCCACTCTGCAACAAACAAGGACCATGGAGTTTATGCAAAGGACACGCAATTCAAGCTCAAGCTCTAGCTGGCAGTCAGTTATGGTCTCTGCTAGAGAGCTGGTATTTACATAAGTTTCTTAGGTAGAAACAACAGCTAAATACAAGAGTTCATTACAAATTCAGTTAGAGAGGCAAGGGCGGACAATGTTTTCAAATCGGGGTACGTATCGTGCATCATTTTTTTATATCAAAAACCATATCGGGATACGTATTGTGTTTTGTAAAACATGTTTACCATAATTAGCATATAATTAATAGGTAGTTATACCAAAAAAATCACCAACAAACTATGCATATCTTAAAAAACAAAGTTTTTAAGATGTAAAATTTTAAGTCTATCAGATTGAGGCTTCCTGCTCCATTGGTCATGGAAAGAAAATAAGAGACTTTATATGGAAAAACACAAATTGGAGTACGGATCTTTTTTCTATTCAAGCCTTTATTTGTACTGAATCGGGATACACATCGTAAGATACGCTATCAGGTTATTGTAGGATTTCTATTATAAAAAAAAAAAAGATATGTGGTGGGATACATACCCAGTATCATAGGTTTTTAACTACTAAGGGTGCCAGGCCCTGCATATCTCCAAATATTTTACAAATTATACTAGTTTTTATAAAGATCGAGTTAATTTAAAAAATTCTATGAATTGGTCCTACAAGTTCCCTGAATGAAAAAAAAAATCCATATTTGAGCAAGAAAATCCCCGACATTTCAAAATCTTCCTCAGACCTAGCAAGTAGCAATGTATTTTGTATACTCTTTGCTATTATCAATGTAACAATGCATGGGGTTCGAGCCCCCACTACATACAACTAATGCGTCTGTCGCTGTAGAGAGGTGCAATCGTAATTTAGTTTACACTCAAGACAGTTGTTGTAATAATTTGTCCTATGAGAAATCGGATTAATCTCAATTTCCATTTGTTTTACACTTCACCTCTCTTCTTCTTCTTCTTCTTCTCCATCTCTTATAATTCTCCGTACTTATTTTCCTAAAAGGAACTTTAGGAGCCGAGGGAGAATTCATTGCAAGTACTTGAGAATGTGTTTCATTTGAGAACTGGAGAAGGAGGCGAGATCCATTCCCCACTCGAATGGTGAGCGTGAGCGGAGGAGATTGTGGAGAATTGAGAGAGAGTAGGAGTGACGGTGCCGAATTGCGTGAGCCATTCGCAGTGTTTGTGTTAACTTCTCTATCTGGACCTTGTTCTTCACTTGAATCACTCTTGTTCGAGTCCCGGATTAGTGTTTGACTGGGAATGAAGGTGCTTGGTGAATGGGCTTTCTGGACCTTGTTTTTATATAATTATGGAAAAACACAATCGGAGTATGGTTCTTTTTTCTATTCAAGCCTTTATATATACTGAATCGGGATACACATATGTATCGTAAGATCGCTATTGTGTTATCGTGGGATTTCTATAACAAAAAGAAAAAAAAAAAAAATACAGTGGGATTCGTCCTCAATATTGTAGGTTTTTAACTACCGTGGATACAAGGGGTGTCAGGCCCTGCATATCTCTAAATATTTTCACATATTATACTAGTATTTATAAAGTTCAAGGTTTTTTTTTTTTTTTTTTAACAGAAGTTCAAGTTAATTTAAAAAATTCTATAGAATTGGTACTGCAAATTCCCTAAATGGAAAAAAAAAAAAAAAAATCTATATACGTGCAAGAAAATCCCTAAAATTTCAAAACTTTCCTCGGACCTAGCATAGCAAGTAGCAATGTATTTTGTGTACATTTTGCTATCAATGTAACAATGCATGGGATTCGAGCCCCCACAAGGTACAACTAATGCGTCTGTAAAGAGCTTAAAGAACATGAAGTCAAATTTATGAGAGCTGCAGAGGTGAACTGAGCGAGAGAGAGAGCGAACTGAGAGTTCCCGAGAATAACCCACCGTCTGGGTGGGGCTGGGACACTGGGACTTCAGTTTCAACTTCTCCAGTGATGCTGTAGCTGAAGCCTTGTTCCTGCTTGAGTTTCTGCCCTTTAGTGAAGAGCAGACCAAAGTCCCAGCGACCATAGCTTGTGTTTTGCTCCGGCCACCATCACCATCGACCACTACAACCACTCTTCCACCTCCATCCTCTACAGCCACTCACCCTCTCCCTCCTCCTCCTTAATCACAGGGTATTTCCCTCTCTTCCATAGCCACCACTTTCTCTCAAACCTAACCACACCTCTCAAATTCAGATCTACCGCCTTCGGAGCATCTCCAAGCTTAATCACTTGCATATTTGGACTCCCTAGGGCGAGGGCTTTCTTCCACCTCCAGCAGTTCATTTTCCGGCAGCTTCCCGGCGTGATTTTCCGACAGCTTTCCGGCGTTCTCGCCGGAGTTTTGACTAACTTCGTTTTCACGGTACGTCTTTCCCTCCCTTTCTCTATTGTTCGGGCAATGAAAGAGTAGGCAAAATTGGTAATGGGTAAATGAAAATCAGGTACGAAGCTAACGTTACGGGATTTTCATGACCAAATTGACAATGCGTTTGATTATTCGGATGTTGAAATTGCTTCTATTGATGAGGAAGATGATATTTCGGTGGTGGCCAAAAATGCAGACGCAGTAGAATTGCAATTACCTCTGGTCATCACTGATACTTGGCCTAAGATTGGTACCCCGGTCAAGGCAACAACTAAGAGTGGTGGAGTTAACACGACACCACCTCAGGGTCTGTCTAGGTGTGCGGCTGCTACTATCATGACTCCCCTTATTCAAGAGGACAAATCAGAAGCTAAAACTAACTTGAATGCTTGGACCAATGGGAAGGTTTTACTTAACAACGAGGTTAAAATTGGTAAGCTAAGTAAACGCCTTAAGAGGTTCCCGATTGAGTGTGTGAATAATCAAGTCATGATCCCACTTAAGATCTCTGAAAATGGGGCATTGAAATGGAAACATGCTATTGTGAGATACTTTGTGGATAAAAGTCTATCTTACTTTCAAGTTAGATCTTGGGCTCAACGAGTATGGAACATTGATATTGAGGATGTGGTCACCTTAGACAATGGGTTTGTTGTGTTCAGCTTTAGGGATGAGGACACGTTGGACTCCATTCTTGAGAACGGTCCTTACTTTTGTGGGGGCAAACATATTGTGATTAAAAAATGACATCCTGGGATGCAACTTACTAAACGCGTCTTCTTTAGTGTTCCTGTGTGGGTTAAATTCTACAATGTTCCCCTTGAATTATGGACAGATAATGGATTGAGTAGTATTGCTAGTGTTACTGGCAACCCTTTGTACCTTGATGATTTCACGCAAAATCATAGCAGGTTGACGTTTGCTAGAGTGTGTGTTGAAGTGGATGCAATGAAGGAGATTCCCAAGTCCTTTGTAGTGAATTTGGGTTACGGAGAGCCATACGAAATCAGAGTAGAGGTTCCTTGGAAACCTCAAACCTGCAATGTTTGCAAGATCTTTGGCCATTCTACTAACTCTTGTACTATTAAGCCCAAAGTTTTACCTCCTCCAGTGTGGAAAGCCAAGGAAAGTGTAGGTCAAACTGTCCCAGTTGTTCAAGAGCAAAGTACCAGGGAGAGAGTAGGACAAGATGTCCCGGTTGGTCATGAGAGGAAGGCAAAAAAGGGAGCAGTTAGCGAAAATAAGGATGACTGGGTAGAGGTGGTGAAGAGGAAAATTCAAACTCCGGGCTTGCCTTTGGTCAATTCCTCGTCTAGCCGTGTTTCTTCTACTTCTAATGCGTTTGGTGCTCTTGAGAATTGTGAGGATTCAGGAACCTCCTCCGATGTGGTGGTGTCACAGGTAGATGTGACAGGGGATGTATCTTGTGGTACTACCCCAATTGGTCAGGCTAGTACTCAACAAGAGCCACCCCTCGTGGCTCTCCGTCGATCTACACGGTTTCGAGAGCCTCCAAGAATTCCTTTGGATGGTGATTTCATTGGACCTAGGCACCAGTTGACCCCGGTGGTGGATGATTCTTCAACTCCTTCATCCACTAGAGATCAAAACAAGAAGAAGCTCAAGGAAAAACTCAAGATGTTAAAGGCTTCAAGAGTTTAGCTCCTGAGGCTCGCATGACATTCTTTTGTTTCGGTGTTTTTGTGTTTCCTTGTTGTGTGCTTTGAGCTTTGTTGAATATCTTTTGTTGTGGTTAGGTTTTTTAAATTTTCTCTTTCCCTTCTTTTTTTTTCCTTGTCCTCCTGGGGCATAATTGTAGGTTGTATATTCAGTTATCCTTTTTTTTATTTCAAGCTAATTTATCCACACAAAAAAAACTAATGCGTCTGTCGCTGTAGGGAGGTGCAATCGTTATTTAGTTTACACTCAAGACAGTTGTTGTAATAATTTTTCCAATGAAAAATCGGATTCATCTCAATTTCCATTTGTTTTACACTTCACCCCTCTTCTTCTTCTTCTCCTCCATCACTTATAATTGCATACTTTTTTTCTAAGATGAACGTTAGGAGGAAGGGAGAATTCGTTGCAAGTACCTGAGAATGCGTTTGATTTGAGGAGTGGAGAAGGAGGCGAGATCCATTCCCCAACGGACAGCGCGCTGAGCCTCGCGCTTCTTCTCATTTCTGCTCTTCTTCGCATCGGAATCCGACTCTTGGCTTGTCCTTTCACGCAAATCGGACGGTAGGGGAGCATCTGGTCGCTTGAGGAGACCTTGTGAGCGGAGGAGGCGGCGGCGACAGTAAGGGACGGCGGTGGAGGAGAGGCGTTGAGAGGTAGTTTCAACGGCGGGGAGCGGTGAGCTTGAGCGGAGGAGATGGTGGAGAATTGAGAGAGAGTAGGCGTGACGGTGCCGAATTACGTGAGCCATTCGCAGTGTCGGTGCCGGATTGGTGTTTGACTGGGAATGAAGGTGCTTGGTGAATGGGCTATGGGACAAGGTTGTAGACTTTTTAAAGTCCAAGTGCGTTGATATTTCTAATACACATGGCCCAAAGCCAGTTTTGGGCCCAAGAAGATTTACCAACGAGGAAGTTTATTAACAACCCAATTCTTCATTTTGAAGAATCAAAATATGAAAAGAGTAGGAATACTATTCCCTCAAACTCCAACCACAAAGTCCACAATTCTTCATTTTATCTTTATTTTGCAAATAATGCACTTAAAATCCAATTATTTCTCTTTTTCCCTCCTTTGAATGTTAATATTTTTTTACATTAACCAAATATATTCAATATTGGTCTTATTTTAAATATAGTGTTAATGTCTTTTTAATGTTACTAATTTTATCACTATTGAATCACAATTTTAAAGTTATATAATGTTTATTGTATATATATATTAAGAAAATTGTTAGAAGTTATATAATGTTTATTGTATAAACGTATACGAAGAACATTGTTCATAATTTGAAAGAATCTTCATATGTGAAGTATCAAAAGGGAGTGAAGAATCAAAATGAAGCGTACAACAAGAAGTGTTAGTATATATTAGTTGTTAGCTGGGGGATTCAATCCTTGCGGCCCGTTTGGATGGTGTATTGGTTTTGGAGGGATTAAATAGTGAGGGGGGATTAAATAAGAAGGGGACACACATTGATGCGACAATTAAGAATGGAGGATTAAATAGTCCATGGTTTGGACGAGAGTTATAAAGGAAGGATAAGGAAGGTATATGATGTAAAATCATTTCAAAAGACTTTATTGTCCTTGGTAATGAATATATTAGATTATGTATTAATATAATTGTATAAATATCAAAATTAATTTTTTGTTATAAATTATATTAAATAATTCATTTCAATATTTTTATAGTATAAATTAAGATTATTAAATATTAAAATTAACTCAACAAATCAACAAGCGAACAATGTAAAATCCTAAAGTATAAAGTTTTTTGAAATTTTTTGTATCAAATTAAAGATTTCTACTAGTAGTTTAATTTGGTGCAAACAAAAAATTAGAAATTACGTGCAGAAGCACTTTATCTTTTGTTTCGAAGGAATTGCATGGGGGGTAGGGAGGTAAAATAAGCACCCCCTCCCCCTGCTTTTATTTAGTGCAGCTTCTCCCTAACTATTTAGCTCGCGGCTATTTAGTGCAGGTGTGTTTTTTGTTCCCAAACTATGGGCTAAACATCACATCATCCTTTTATCACCCTTAATTGCCTCATCTCTCTTCTTAAACCTTCATCCAAACGAGCCATTGATGCATTATGGGGCAAACAAGGCCTTTATCACCATGGGCTGCCAACCACTTGCTATTTTACTCCACTTGATTCAAGTTCGGCTGGATTTAGAGGGAGTATAGTCGTTTATAAATTGTCACAAGTTCAGGATGGAAGTGGGTATGGAAAAAAACTCAATGGCTTGCTCCTTAAGAGTAGCAAGTATGAAATTACAAAGATCATGCATTCCAAACCTTAGAGTTATTGAAAGCTTATTTGGTCGTTAATATTAGGATTCCGAAATTAATTGAGAGATGCGCAAGCTGAATTATTAGAAAAAATATAAATGGTCACTACTTACGCCTCATACATCCATGGATTCCCAGCCCAAATTTCAACTCAATTAGTCAGAGTTAACCAGCATCAGCTAATTCAGTGAATTCACTCATGCTTAAAAGTCAGTAATTCAACGCACAAATTCATTTCCTGATGAATTTTCTATAAGAATATTTCTAGTTTCATTTTTATTAGAGGAAAATTTTAATTCATTAAACGTCATCGCATTCCCTTACAAAGAGTTACATCAAAAAAACGAACAGAATCTCCGAAATAAAACATAAAGTGAGAAAATTTTCATGCATCTAGACACGAGCCTCATGCTACTCACACGTACCGTAACTAAGGACCGAAATAAATCTGGCAATAGTGTTGAGTCAAAGATCAAAGAAACAGGATTCAATTTGATGAACATTGAAAGCTGTCGAATTACTATCTAAAAACCAAACCCCGGCCGGTTAACGATGCTGATCAGAGAACAAAATGCCAGCCGGCGCAAGTGAGCCTTCACTGCCACAAAATTGGACGCCACTCTAGAGCGAGCTCCCGCTGCCATGGCGCACTCTGGAGTCCAGATGCGGGATGGCAAACACCGTATAAGCCGACGAACCCACGAACAACGGCGAGCCCCGGATACACTAAGAGGGCCAAAATATAACAGAAAAAAACAATTCTGAAACCAGGACCGGTAAGTCCAAGGTCGGATCTATGCCTATGATAGGGTGGGCTATAGCCCAGGTAAATTACAAAAAAGATTAAATATTTACATGTAAAATTTTTGTTCAATAAAAGATCGACTACATGGTTAGCCCTTGTAAATATTCAATTATATGGATTAGCACAAGGTAAATTCGATTCCTAGATCCGCCATTGGGTAGGTCACTGATAATTAGCGTTGCCGTCCGACACAAATGAAACTAAACAAAAGAACTACTGACAAAATAAGAAACGAGTCACCCCATCAAGAAGTAAACTGAGTTAACACATCAACGAGTCACACCGAGTTACAACGAGTCACTGCACATAACAGAGGTTATATGTAATTGGAGAAAAACAGGGGAGGAGGAGGGGAAACAGACCGTCCTTTTTTTTCTAAAAATGCGAATCTTACATAAAACGTTGACAGTTCTTCAGACTTAAAAAATGCGTCTGATTACATACTCAAAACGGGTTCGAATTCGACCCGAAGCTAATACACATATTTATATACATATACATATTCTATACATCACCTACTCTATGTTGAGCTTCACTGCAGAGAGGAACAAAAAAAAAAGCCTCTCACTTCACAATTCACATACAGTAAACGCCTAATCTAACACCAACGAAAAATCTCGACCAAATTGATCAGGTTTTCATCTACCAGCACTGGTCAGTCTCCCACGTGCGCCGCGGCCGGCCGGAATACCCCGTCGACATTGGATACGATGGCCGCCGCAAGATTTTCCGATCGTAGTCGGCGCGTTTTTCGGGATCGGACAAGGTGGAATACGCGGCGTGGATCCGTATGAACTCATCTGCAGATGCGTCCTTTCCGCCGTTGAATCTGACGTCCGGATGCGATACCCTAGCCAATCTACGGTACGCGGTCTTGATCTCGTGACACGTGGCGCCGGTGTGAACCCCGAGGACATCGTACAGCGAGGCTGTTGTGGAAAAGCGGGGCGTATATGTCGATGTTGTTCTCTCGGCGGTGGCGTAAGCGGCGGCGATGCGGCGTGGCGGGCGGAAGGCGACGGATGTGGGCGGCGGAGGAGTGGAATTGAAGGGGGATTTGGTGGAGAGGAAAGGACTTGAGAGAGAAATGGCCGATGTAAACATGATTGGTTTTGTATGGATGCAAGGATTTCGTTTGTTTAGAGATTGAGGATAAGATGGGAGGTTAAGCTGTGAATGAGCTGCTATTTATAGAGAGCTCATGAGGACAAAGCTAACGTCAGTTTAACCGTGGTTAAGGCGTGGGAGAATGGTATAGCCTTATGCCCTTATCCATTTCAATTTTGGATCTGGGCCATCTGGCATTGTTCTGAGTCAGCATATTGTGTTGACAAAAAATAATACAGATACACCCTTTTCAGCCACACTCTACTACACTCTCACTCACATGTGGGTGTCGGGACCACATGTGGGGACCACCCGCATGTGAATGAGGGTGTGGTAGAGTGTGGTTAAAATGGTGTGTCTATATCATTATTTTTGTGTTGAGAAAGATATTTGACGAAGTAGAAATGAAAAAAGTTTTGGATGCTGAGTGGGTACTAGGTATCGGTACCCATGCAGGCATGCACGATCCAAACTGTCCAGGTTGATTCCATCTCTTTCCTCTTTTTTCTCTCTAAAATTCAGATCGTCAGATCGCACTATAGACGACTAAGATTGCCGAGCGGGTACCACGTGTACCATATCCACCCGGCATTGAAAAATTTCTAGAATAAATGATCTGAAACATCACGCGGCGTTTTTACCGGACACGGGGTGGCTGCTGTGCAGCCACCGCACAGTAGGTGTTGTGCACCCATCCGAGCCGTCCGTTGCTCGGATGGACGACCCAAATTTCACCTCAGCACCTTTTCATCCGAACCGTTCATTGCCGCGCATGCAAGTTGAAATCTGGGCCGTCCATCCAAGCAACGGACGGCTCGGATGGGTGCACAGCACCTGCTGTGCGGTGGGTGCACAGCAGGCACCCCAAATCCGTTTTTACCATATGCAGTACTGTTTTAAGAGCACTGAATCATTACGTAAGCATATCGTGTTCTGAATTGTCTTCGGAGTTTTTTCTTGTGTGTTGTCGATCCTTTTGTAAGATGGGCGCAATGGATTCAAATTTCGTCATCCATCTTTAAAATTCATAATTACTAGTAGCTTTATTCAAAAGTAGGTTTTTGGATCAAATTCCACACACTTTGAAAAACCACAGAGAACCAATCTTATTGCTCATTAGCGGAGCCCCATTTAGAAAACTCAAAATGAGCTGAGAGCAAGATAAATTCCAAACAAAGGCGGAGCGCCATTTTTTAGTTAGTGGTGTTAAAAATTAGATACGTACATATACAAATCATTTTTTTAGACCAATGAATCTAAACCCAAAACATTGAATCCAAACAATTTTTTTTATATGGACACTCGAGATTTTAGATCATCCGATCGAGTCCAAATCCATTACTTGAAGAGGATCCAAATCTTTTATAAAATCTTCAAAAAAGAACAAAGTGGATTGTTGTTTTAAGAGTCGAAAGGCAACGGTGTGGTCTAATTTTTTTTTAATTGTTCTTGAAACACCTTCAATTCTCTTTTTTTAATACGTGGTAGAGCTTACGCTAGCATGTGATCAGTGGCGGCTCTAGAAATTTTGGACAGGGTGTTAAAAAATTACCTTAACTCTACTAGCTTATTAACTAGCCGGCTTTTTAAAAAATCCGGACCTCCACTTTCCGGATCGAATTTCGACGATCCGAACCGTCCCATGTGTTTAAAAAGTGTTTTTAAGGGTCTCCGCGAGAAATCAGCAAAAAAGAAATACCGAGAAGGGCTTGATCCGAGCAATTTTACATAAAAACGAACATATACAGTTTTTATATAAAAATTGCTTGGATCAAGTCCTTCCCGGTATTTTTTTGCTGATTCCTCGCGGGGACCTTTAAAAACACCTTTTAAACACATTGGACGGTTCGGATCGTCGAAATTCGATCGGGATCTATGAGGTGTGAATTTTTTTAAAATCCGGGATCTTGGACTGGAAGTAAATTGTATATATATATAGTCTTGAACCACTGTTCTATAAACTTTCCTTGTGGAGCAACTATAAACCAAACATCGAAAAATATAAACGAAAAAGTTTGTTTTTTGCAAAATGATTTTACATGGAAAATATTTTACATTGAAAAATATTTTACGTTGAAACAAACGGAGCCTAAGAGTATGTACTTTATTTTTGAGCTAATATATTAGGTATTCAATTGTAAATTACCTGGATTGATGAATGTTCAGAGTATAGAACTAAGTGTTCAAAAAAACCCGATATAAAATTATATCAAGTAATATAAATAGAAAAGAGCTTAGTTTGTTCAATTGACTATCTATGGTAGAGGTGTCAAACGTGCGTGCCGTGCCGTGCCATTCAACTTCCGTGCCAACCGTACTTCGTGTCGTGCCTATTTACTTCATCGTGCCATGGCGTGCTGTGCCAACCGTGCTACGTGCCGTGTCGTGCTGTGCCCATTTACTTCATCGTGCCGTGCCGTGCTTTTTTGAAGTCGTGTCGTGTCGTGTCGTGCCCAATTAGTTAATCGTGTCGTGTCGTGCCATGCCGTTGACTTACTCGTGTTGTGTCGTGCCATTTCTTTTTTTATCGTGTCGTGCCGTGCCTTTTCTGTCGTGGCGTGCCGTGCCTTTTTTGTTGTGTCGTGCCGTGCCGTGCGTTTTTGTAGTCGTGTCGTGCCGACGCCGTGCCTTCTTAGAAGATGAAAAGAGAGGCCCATTTAATTTGTAAAGGAGGTGTAGCAATATGGAAGACGAAAAATAAGAAAAATTTCCTATCTGAAAGGTGGGAGTTTTTAAACCCGGGAAACAATTGGCGGTTTCGATTACTCAAAAAAATTAATTTTCATTTAAAAAATGATGAAAAATAAAAAATGAATTTTTGAATAATAAAAATGAAAATTTTGAATTTTTAATTGATAGGTGAAAATTGAATTTTTATAATGAGGGAAAATAAAAATAAATTTATGAATAAAAAAATGAGGAAAAATAAAAATAAATTTATGAATAAGTTTTAATTTATAAATAATAAATCAAAAAACATTTTTATTAAATAAATTGAGTTTCCAAATTCCATAATAAGGAAAAACAATAGGGAAATTTAAAATGAATTTATGAATAACAAAAATGAAAAAAGTTAGGGGGAAAAGTTTAAATTTTGATAAAAAAAAATATATTACTTTTGAAATTTTGACTTAATAAGTCAAAAATACATTTTATAAAATAAATTTAATTTTATTTAAAAAATGAGGGAAAATAAAAAATGATTTTTTGAATAATAAAAATGAAAATTTTGATTTTTGAATTGATAGGTCAACATTGAATTTTTTTAATTACATGGAGTATTATGTATAAAATGTTGATTATATTATGCGCTAGCCACACGATGATACCCATTAATGCTAGTGTTGTCTTTTTGTCGGTCAATAATTGAAAACAAGTGCCAAACGAAAATTGGAGAATTGGAAACAAGCGCCAACAGTAATAACATTTTATATTTTATTTTAGACTTTAGGGTTGAAATTGCTTTTCTCCTTCCTCTTGCTTCCAGATCTTTCTTTCGTCAATCGGTCTTTCCCTGTTGGGATTCCACCCCGTGTGGGCCATTGGGCTTAGGCCCAGAAGGGAGGGGGCTAGGGTTTTAATGTGTACTCTATAAATACTTCTCATGTCTTGTATTATTTAGGGTGGTAGCACAATGTAGAGAGAGAGGCAGAGAGTGTGAGAGGGGGAGCCGGTTGTGGCTCTCCCGGAGAGAGAGATACACGAGAGAACTGTGGGGTTTCATCTATTGTGAGATAGAGAGTGAGTGTGTAACACAAAAGACTCGGTTTTTCTCCAGATTATAGTGAAACCGCCCTCCCCGTGAATGTAGGTCCGATTTGGTCAAACCACGTATATTGTGTGTCGTGTTTTCTCTTGTATTACTGCTTCTGTTGCGTGTGGTGCGTTGTTGGAATCCTAACAACTGGTATCAGAGCTTTGGTTGAAGCACCGGAGAGCACAGAGCAGTCGGAAAATCACTCGGAGGCCATTGGAGCACTGTTTGAAGCTTTGGTCGGACAAAACAGGAGACGAAACTTGTTTTGACCAGAGGGAAATGTGCTACTCTCAGAGACGAGTCCAACGGTGTAAAGCTCATCGCGTGGGGTGGCCGGAGTTTGTCGGAAAAAGCGTCAGAACAGCGGCGGAAAGAGGCGGAGGAACAGAGGCTTAGCGGTCTTGTTTAGAGTGGTCGGGGTAAACTTTTGAAGATAGGGTTTTGTTGCCCATGGAAAGACGATCACGGAGGAACAAACCCGGCAGCCGGAAACCGCCGCACGCGCCACCTGAAGATCGGCGCGTCAGATCCGTCGCGGTCGTGTGTCACACGCGCGGGAAAGGTCTAGACGATGACCACGTGGCCATGACTCACCGCCACGCGGACGACACGTCAGAGCCACGGTGATGCCACGTCAGCAGTTGGTGCCACGTCAGCAAAAAGGGTCATAAGGTTCAGGGTCCAGGGTCAAATGGGTCAAGGCCCAGGTCAAAGGGGTCAAAGAGATCAGGGTCAGGTCAAAGGGGTCACCGGTCCGGTTCAAGGGGTAAACCGGTTCAGGCCGGCGATTCAGCTATTTGTTAGACCGGATCAAACCGGACCGGTGGTCCGGAGACAGACCAGATTGTGTTATTTGATTGGTTCAGTGGGATTTTGACCGGTTCACGGCCGGTTCGGACCGGTTCCCAACTCGGTTTTTCGTTCCAGATCCAACCATGTGCTCTGTTTTTCGTGAAGAGGCTCGGAAGCTGGTTTTGTTGCTGGATTGAGCTGGATTTGAGTGTTTGGAGGCGTTTTGGGTTGTGAAGAGGCTTATTCTTAGCTAATTGGACGGTTCCGGATCCATTGGTGGGCTTGATTTTGTGATTCAGGCCGGATTTTGTAGTCCTAGATACATCCGAAGAGATTGGGGAGGATCTGACGCGGTCAGATCAATCAGATGGGAGGATGTTGAGTCGGAGGCAGACCATGGGAGATCCGATGGGAGTCCAGGGGGTGCTAGGAAGGCCGGGGATGGAACATGGATGGACCAAGGGGCTGGATGAGACCCGGGAGAGCTGACAGAGAGTGGCGAGAAGACCAGGATAGTGGCAGGAGTGGCGGATAGGTGACGGATTGGTGACAAGAGAGGCGAGCAGAGTTGGATAGCTACACACCAAGAGTATTGGACAGACTTTGCAGAGATCGGAGGTTGACCGGAGCAATCGGGTGATTGCGGATTCGCGACGTTTGAGCCGTGGTGATCAGTCGGAGAAGCTAGTGAGCAGGGATACATTCTCTCAGGTGTTGCATCTTTGTTGATGGGTGCGGATACACTTGTTTGGTAATGACACAGACGCTTACTAGAGTGACAGGTCGGAGTTGGTTAGCAGTGATCGGAGACAGTCTAGTTCAAACGGATTTGAAGACCTATTATTAGGATTTGCAGTTGTGATTCGAGCTGCATTTGGATTGGATGATGGGCCACCATACAGGCTTGTGAGAGTGCAGTGACAGTTGGAGTTGATGTCAGGCATGGTCAGGCAGTATGGGTGTTTTGTGACGTGAGCAGGAGAGGCGACAGTTGCGGTTGCACATAGGATAGGCGCAGGAGTGTACCGAGGAGTCATGACCGGGATGGTACTGGATGCGCTAGTAGTCGAATCAAGAGTGTGCATGATGCTAGCTAGCAAGGATAAGGCGACTGGTTGCTATGGGTTGTTCACGGGAGTTCCGGACAGAGGGATTGAGATGGAGATTAGATGATGCATACTGGTATTCTCTTTCTTCTGTGTTTTTATGGCGGATTATCTTTCCAGTTATGAGCTCATGTTGGTGTGGAGAGATGGAGTCACGAATTATGTCCTGTGATTGGGCATGAGCATCTGGGTTTTGGATGCCTGAATGCGGGCACTCCGGATAGGGGGTGCAGGATTATGATCAACCGCGGAAGATCTGGCATGCAGGGATACATTCATTCGAGTAGTGTGCCCGGTTATGGTGCAGATATGCTTGTTTGGGAATGACACGGGCGCCTGTCAGAGCGGTAGATTAGTTTGAGCCACGGAGATATAGCAGGATTTATTCACATCTCGGATTCACGAGAGGAGTATCCCAGTTTTGGGGGTGCAGAGGTACTCGGTGGGGGATGGTGTCAAAGAAGGAGTCAGCCTCATCACAGATTGTGTGTGAGATCATTTGGAGGAATGAGCCTCTGGTGTGGGCAGAGGGTTGCTGCATTCTCTTGACAGGACAGGATGCTAGAGTGGCGGAGTGCGGCGATGAAGCTGCAGCCGCTTCTTTTGGAGAGCGCGGGCGCTTCTGTTGGTGAGCGTATACACTTCGAGTTTGAGGTGTGCGAGTGGAGGCATCCTAGTTGAGGGGGTGCAGTACTCGAAATTTTCTGATTGGCTGCGGAGTCTGGTTTTGCAAGGATACACTCTTTTGGGATTTGTGTACTCTGTTTGGTGGTGCATGGATGCTCGACTGGTTAGTGACACATGCGCTTGCTAGAGTTAGCTGATTGGAGGAGGCGACATGGGGGTGTTGCAGACGACTTTGCCCACTCGGTGTGGAGGAGGTGATTGTTGGGATTCCACCCCGTGTGGGCCATTGGGCTTAGGCCCAGAAGGGAGGGGGCTAGGGTTTTAATGTGTACTCTATAAATACTTCTCATGTCTTGTATTATTTAGGGTGGTAGCACAATGTAGAGAGAGAGGCAGAGAGTGTGAGAGGGGGAGCCGGTTGTGGCTCTCCCGGAGAGAGAGATACACGAGAGAACTGTGGGGTTTCATCTATTGTGAGATAGAGAGTGAGTGTGTAACACAAAAGACTCGGTTTTTCTCCGGATTATAGTGAAACCCCCCTCCCCGTGGATGTAGGTCCGATTTGGCCGAACCACGTATATTGTGTGTCGTGTTTTCTCTTGTATTACTGCTTCTTGCGTGTGGTGCGTTGTTGGAATTCTAACATTCCCTCCATAAACCAAATTCCCAAAATCCCAAAATCAAATCCCCAAATCTCCTCCCTTCCTCGCCGACTCTGCCACCACGTTCGACATAACAGCTGGCCGATGATTTTCTCCAGGGAAGTGATGATGGAGGTACTATTGGTCTCTCTATATCTCTCTCGGTTCGGATTCTTTCATTCCTCTATTTCAATTTCTATAATCAAATCATTTGTTTTAATTAGATTTCAGGTATCAAGATGCGATTATTTTAGAATCTACTTTTTGTTAGATTTTGTATCAGTAATTTTACTCGTTCTATACTGCTTTTTGTGTTTGCCTATACGAGATCTTGAACTGCGTTTGCTACGATTTATGTTCTCGAACTGGGTTCGATTCAATTGTGATTTATGTGAACCATTTGATTTAGAATCAGATGATTCCTGTACTTATACGAGTTTTTTTTTTGTTTTTTTTTTCTGTCTTGTACCAATAATGTTGGTTAAGAGTGGCCTCAAAGAAAGATTTTAAAAAGCACTTTTTTTTATTTCTATATTGAATAAATTTGGTTGATTCTGATATAGATCTACGTTCTTTAATTTTTATTGCAGAAGTTTATTTTGAAATTGGATTTACATGATGACAAAGACAAGAGGAAGGCAGTCAAGATAGTCCTTTGCCTGAATCAAAGAGGTAGGTTGTGTAGGTTCTTTTGGCATTTCTCTATTGTTGCTCGTGAATATGTTTTGTTTCTATGTGCGCGAGACACAAAGCATATCTTAATTTGAGCCTTTTTTGTTCTTGAATTAAAATGACTATTCATTTGCATCATTACTTATTCGATATTTTGCGAGTAGTTAGGAGGCTCTAACTTTAGTATGGATTTGACTATAGGTTTGTTGTGCGTGAGACACAAAGCATATCTTAATTGTTGTGATTGTCTTTCAGAATGCTCATGTTTTAAGAGCTACGTATTGATTTTGAATTTCAAAGAAATTTCTAAATGACCATTTCTGTAACTCACTTTTTCTCCTTGTTATTGTTTCTGATTCGGTGTATGCTTCAAATAATTTCATTATCAGGTTTGGTTCTTATGAGCATGTCAAGTTTACCTCCGTTAGTGCGTTACAAAAAATTCCTCCACCCAAGCATTTTGTGCAGTTATGTAGGCAATTTACTCTTCCATCTTGTCAGCCACCAATTGATATGCTTGGACCCCATAGTTGTATCACTTATGTTTCAAAAGCCCACGGAATAGGTAGTACAGTATATATGTCAAAATACACTGCGTTTCAATTTGTTAGCATGTATGTTTGGAACTACTTTTGGCATTAACTATTTGACAGGGTTGTTGCAATGCCATATCCTTCCTGCTAATTTTCACACCCGTTTATCTGAAATTCTTCATGCAACAAACGAGTTCCATAATACGATTTCCAACCAATGGGTTATACCAAACGTGCGAAGCACGGCATTACCACCTAGTTATGGTTTTCCTTGAATTGTTATTTTTTTTTTTTCAAAATCTTTATTAGATAAAAGGCAATGTATCAATTATCAAACATGACAAAAAATACTATTTTAAAAGCTTATTTTATTTTTTTTTTGTCCAAACTCTCTCTCTCTCTCTCTCTCAAAATAAAAATATAAAATAAAATAAATTAATAAAAATTTTGTAACTTCTTTTTCCCTCTTGTTTATTTCTTTGTTCATGACTTAATTTTTTTTTAGACTTGATATAAATATATAATTCACTAACACAAGTTACACAACCAAAAAATAATTCTTATTTATTTTTGTGATTATCAAAAAATACATACAAATAAATTATTTAACATTTTTTTTTTGCCTTGTGTTGTGCCCGTGTCGAGCCGCCGTGTCGTGCCGTGCCAGGCCAACTTCCGTGCTCGTGCCGTGCCATGTCCGTCCTACTTCTGTGCCGTGCCGTGCCAACTTCCGTGCTCGTGCTCGTGCCTGTGCCGTGTCGTGCTAGAATAAAGTCGTGTTGTGCCGTGCCTCGTGCCACGTTGACTTCTTATCGTGCCCGTGTCATGCCCATAGAAGACCGTGTCGTGCCGTGCCACGTGCCACCTTAGCATGTGCCGTGCCCGTGCCGTGCCTGCTCATTTTCGTGCCCGTGCCGTGCCGTGTGCCAACTTATACAGTGCTGTGCCATGATTTTACCGTGCCTCTGGCATGCCGTGCCGCCTCCCGACGGGCCATGACCGTGCCGGCTCGGCCCGTTTGACACCTCTAATCTATGGATCCTTGTTGGCTTTTAATTGAGTTCTTACATTGGATTGGTTTGTGAACTAATATTTTGGGGCTAGTTGTTCAAACTTTTTTGGGATAGGTGTTCAAAATTTACACCTAGGGTGTTTAAATATTTTTAGCTTGGATGTTCAAAGAGGACAAAACTTAAATAAAACTACGAAAAAATTACATGTATCCTGAACAAAACATTTTTTTTGAAGGTGTTCAAGTGACCACCCATGGGTGAATGTGGAGCCGCCTCTGCATGTGATAAAAAAAAATGGCGAAAAAAACAAACACACTGACATAACATGAATCAGCGTGGTGTAACCGATGGAGTACTGTTAGAAATTCTCTCTCTACATGAGAGTTTCTCTCTCTACATGAGTTTCTCCTAGTATGGGCTTTTCTAGGGCTAGCCCCTCCTTGCTGCGCCCCCTCCGCCGTCCTTGACCCTTCTCGATCCCCCAGCCTCTCTTACACAACCTTTCCCTTCTCTTTTTACACTCTCGTCCATAACCCACTCCTCTAATTTACCCAACAAAAAACCCACTCCTCTTTCACACCCTCTTCTGTCCTGTTCTTCTTCCTTTTCCTACCAGTTTCTCTACCCCTTCCTCTGTCCTTTGCCTTCTACCAGCTATGGAAACCGAGCTTTTGCTTGAAGATCTCACGGACTCAGAGGAGCCCCTTTCTGAGCTATGCCTTTTTGGTAAAATTCTTGCTCAGCGCCACCTAAATAAATAGGGGGTCACTAATATACTCAATCTTGCTTGGAAAACCAAGGAGAAATTCACTATCTCCCCATGGAAGGATAATTTTTATCTATTCAGGTTCCAGTCAAGCTCTGATAAGGAATATATACTCTGCAAAGGTCCTTGGTCAGTCATGAACAACCTCATGGTGTTAAAGGAGTTTCAGAAGGGTGTTACAGTGGAAGAGATGGACTTCTCTCTTTGCCCCTTTTGGATACAAGTTCACGGTCTGCCTATTTCTTGTATGACAAAATCTAATGCTATCAAGATTGGGAAACATTTTGCAGATTTTTTGGAGGTAGATGGTATGGAGGAGAGTGGAGGTTTGATTCTCAGTCGCAGCTTTCTAAGGATCAGAGTTTTGGTGGATATTTCAAAGCCTCTTCTGAGGGATTTCTTTCACAAACGTTCTAATGGGGGAGCAACGAGAACGCCAGACAGTGTGTGGATCATTTTCAAATATGAATGTCTCTCTGATTTCTGTTTTCAGTGTGGGCGTTTGGGCCATGAGAAGGGTTCCTGTAAATTCCCTCCTGCAGTTCTTACAGGTGGTCCTAGCTATGGTCATGAGCTCAAAACTGCATCCCTTAGAGATCTGAAATCGACTACATCCAAACCAGGGGAAAGGGATATTAAGGATTTAGCGGAGGAGAACAATACTTCTCAGAATGAGGTGTTTTCAGACACAGAGGTGGAGAATACGGCGGCGCGTTCTTCTGATGTGGAGCGCGTGGGATTAAATTACGTCACCAATCTTGTCGTTTGCAGCGACGCGGGGGCTCGGAAGGGGGCACGTGACAGACGTGGCATACAATTGGAGGATGGCAGTGATGGAATAATATCCACCTGGGATCCTGCGCCTTCCCCTCCAAGTAAGGAAGGCATATCTAACCCTATTTCGTTGGGCAAGTGTGATATGGGCCTCTCTAGTAATACTAACCTATATCCTCATCAGGCCCAGTATAAAGCCCACTCCCCAGAACCCACTTATTATGTAACTGAACCCCCCGAAAGCCCAAAAGGGGTCTCGTTTCTCTCTAGACCCAGCCCGACTGAACTTAGCCCAAATCCTCTCCTTCAAAATTCTAGCCCAATCTCTAGCCCCAGATCCACCAAACAAAATGCTATTGTTGACATAGTCCTAGCCTATGTTTTTGAGGACCTGAATTTGAAGAGGAAAGCTATTGATGAAGCAATAGAAGAAGAAAGGAGGTCTAAACTTCAGAAAGCTTTGAGGCAGCAAATATGGACTCAATTTCTTGCTAGTGAGGGAAGTGAAGCTAACGGGTGCCAACTACCACTTATTTCAGCGGAGAAAAGGGTTTCGAAAATTTCTGGAAGGAGGCGTGTCCATTTAAAAAAAATCCCACAGATTGGACCTCCTGGTGAGGCTTCGGCTCAATCAAATGAAGCCACTAATGTGCTTGCTTCCCAGGAGGTCTCTATGGCTATCGAAGACGCCTTTGATGAAAGCAATTGGTGTCATCTTAGCCAAGTTCAGTGCACTTTCGATAATGAAGTCTCAGTTTCTCCTTCTGAAGGAGGGGTTGTGGTGGCTGTCCCTCAACAGCCACAAGCTCGATGTTAGTTCTTTCCTGGAATGTTCAGGGGTTGGGGCGACCTCTGACTTTCCAGGTTTTACAAGGGCTTTGTAGAGCCCATCGCCCTGGGGTGGTCTTCCTCATGGAGACCAAGAATAATTCGAATAAGCTGGAATGTTTCAGGAAGAAACTGCAATTTCACGGCTCTTGTTACGTTGAACCTCAGGGTCTCTCTGGAGGACTGGCACTTTGGTGGACCTCTGAGGTAACGGTTTCTATTTTGTCTAGTTCAAAGAATATTATTGCGGCTTCTATTTCTAGTTCGGTTCCCATCTCTCCTTGGCTTTTGACTTGTGTCTATGCTGATCCAATTTTTAAAAATCGTATTCAGTTGTGGGAAGTCTTAAAAGGTTTAGGGGCTAACTATAATGGACCTTGGTTGTGTATTGGGGATTTCAATGAAGTTTCTTCTTTATCGGAAAAACAGGGAGGTCGTGTGGCTAATTGTCATCGCATAGAGATGTTTAACAATTTCGTCTCGGATAGTGGTCTCATTGATTTGGATTTTAAAGGCATAAATTATACGTGGACTAATAAAAGGGATGGTGATGATAGCATAAGGGAGAGGATCAATAAAGCTTTGGCCAACACTGAATGGAGGTTAAAATTCCCTTTGGCACAAGTATTTCATGAACCTATTTGTGGTTCTGATCACGCCCCGGTTGTGCTTAATTGTTGTGTTCCTCTCAAGAAGGTTAAACGAGTTTTTAAATTTGAATCCATGTGGACTACTAGCCCTAACTGTCATGAGATTATTTCTAATAGCTGGTCCCTTCTTGATCATGGATCTGATATGTTTATATGGTGCAAGAAACTGAAAAAGTGCAGGAAGGCCCTTACTGAATGGAGCAAAGAGGTATTTGGTAATAATAGAGTCAGGCTTTCAAAGCTTAAGAGCCAACTCTATGACCTTCAGTTAGCTGCTCCTACCTCAGATAACTTGAAAGCTCAGAAGTTTGTCATAAAGGAAATGGAGGAGGCATATACAAGGGAGGAGATGTATCTCCATCAGCGTTCAAGGGTGAATTGGTTGAATTATGGAGACAGAAATTCCAGATTTTTTCACGCGACTATGGTCCAAAGAAGACAACGCAATCAAATCCTGAGATTGAGAGGGGAGGATGGTGTCTGGTATAACACTGGGGATGGAATCAATGAGTGTATTGCTAAGTATTTCTCCAATTTATTCAGAGATCAGGGGAGAAGAGATATGGCGCCAGCCTTGGAGGCTATTTCCACTAGTGTGACCCCAGATATGAACGCTAAGCTTTTGAGTCCTATCCTGGCAGAAGAGATCAAGAGTGCAGCTTTCCAAATGGGGGATTTGAAAGCCCCTGGGCCTGATGGCTATCCGGGGATGTTTTTTCAGAAGTATTGGGATGTGGTGGGAGATGACACATGCAAAGCAGTCTCTAGTTTTTTTAATAGGGGCTACCTTTTAAAAGAACTCAACAAGACCAATGTTGTTTTGATCCCCAAGGTGGCTAATCCCGAGACTTTATCACAATTTCGTCCCATTAGCCTTTGCAATTTCAGCATGAAGATTATTTGTAAGGTGCTAGCTAATCGGCTCAAACAGGTTTTAGGTAAGATTGTCACTCCTAACCAATCTGCTTTTGTGCCTGGTAGAATGATCCAAGACAATATCATCGTGGCTAATGAAGCTTTCCATTTCTTAAAGACTCGTGTAAAAGGGAAAAGACAAGCTTTGGCAGTGAAGTTGGACTTCAATAAAGCTTATGACAGGGTCCAGTGGGATTTTTTGAAGGAGGTCATCATCCGTATGGGCTTTCATACGGATTGGGTGCACCTCATCATGCAGGTCGTCACAACCGTCTCTTATTCTATCACTGTGAATGGGGAGAGGAGATACTCCTTCATGCCTGAGAGGGGTTTGAGACAAGGGGATCCCCTCTCACCCTATTTGTTTCTTCTTATTATAGATGTTCTCTCCAAGATCATCTACAAGGGCATTGAATCCCAATTGTTTTCTGGTATTAACATTAGAAGAACTTGTCCCTCCCTTTCTCACTTATTCTTTGCAGATGATGCACTCCTGTTTGTAGACCCAACTGTTGCAGGTGTTCAGAATTTGATGAAAGCTATTAATGTCTTTGAGGAAGCTTCTGGTCAGCTCATCAATTTTGATAAGTCAGCCTTGAAGTTTTCAGCCAATACCCCACATGAGAAGAGGAAAGCTATCATGGATCAACTTAAAATGGAAGAGATGAAGGCAGATGCTAAATATCTGGGTATACCATCCTATTGGGGCAAGTCAAAGGTAGAAGCCTATACCTATCTGATTGAAAGAGCTATTAAGAAGATGCAAGGGTGGAAAGCAAAGGATCTGTCCTTTGGAGGGAGAGAAATTCTAATCAAGTCAGTGGTACAAGCTATTCCTTCTTATGTTATGTCCTGTTTTCTCTTACCCATTCAATTTTGTAACAAACTCAATTTACATATTAGAAGATTTTGGTGGTCTGGGGATCCAAAGGACTCTAAAATTCACTGGCTTAGAGGGGAGGAAATTTGCAAACCTAAGTGGCAAGGGGGTATGGGGTTCAGGGATCTAAGAGATTTTAACATGGCTCTTTTGGCTAAGCAGTGTTGGAGAATTATTAATAATCCAGAGGCCTTTTGGGTCAGGATGCTCAAAGGGATCTATTTCCCTAGAACCAGCTTTCTGGATGCAGCTAGGGGAGCTAGACCTTCTTGGGTATGGAATAGCTTGTGCCAGGGGAAGGAACTCCTAAGGGAAGGGCTCAGATGGCAAGTCCAATCAGGAAAGAATGTCAGCTTTTGGTCTGATAGATGGGTTCCCACTCTAAAAAACTTCCAGATTCAGCCCCCTAGCAGGGATACAGATGAGCATACTATGGTGGCTTCATTTATAAACCATTCCACCAAGGAGTGGAATGTTCAAAAGTTAAGGAGCCACGTTTCAGAACAAGAATTAAAGGCCATTTCATCTATACCTCTTTCCAAGCTTGATGATTCCGATAAGCTCATTTGGCACCACACAAAGAATGGCATTTACTCAGTTAAAAGTGGGTATCAAGTTGCAAGACAGTTGGGTTCCTCTTCTGACTGTTCTTGCCCCTCACCATCCTTCCAACCTCATCCTAACTTTTGGAAGTTTATTTGGAATCTAGATATACCCCCCAAGGTTAAGCACTTTTGGTGGAGAGCCAGTAGAAATATTCTGCCAACAAAGGAAAACCTCTATAAGAGGAAATGTGCTAAGTGCCCTACCTGTCCTTTATGTTTCAAGGCGGTTGAGTCTATTGAGCATTTGCTCTTTCACTGCAAAAAGACCAAAGCCGTGTGGGAAATCTGCAACCTTTCGGATGTTTTCCAGTGGGACGGAAGCTCAGTCATGAAATGGACTTGTGATGTGATGAGGAGCAATCGTGGTAAGAACTTTAATCACACCTTTATGTGTAAAGTTGCTATGGCAGGATGGCTCATATGGAAAGCAAGAAACGAGCTCATTTTCCAGAATATACCAGTGGTATCTCGGAGCATTGCTTTAAAGGTGGAGCACGCCTGGGACGAATTTAATTCTCTAGTGGTCAAGCCTCCTGTTACCAATCCAGGTTGTGCAGGTCCCTCTGGTCCCGATATGAGAAAGTGGAAACCTCCAGATAAAGGCAAGTTCAAATTCAATTGTGATGCTTCTTGGAACAAACTTACGGGTGAAGGCTTTGGTGCAGTGGTTTTAAGGAACCATAAGGGCGATCTGATTGATGGGAGGAAGTTTCAAGTCACGGGAGCATCCGCTTTGGCGTGTGAGGCTATAGCCTTAAGAGAAGCTTGTATGATGGCAACAGTTTTGAAGTTCCAGGATGTGCAGCTTGAAAGCGATAACAAAGAACTTGTTTCCCTTAGCGTGTCTGAGTTAGATCCTCCCTGGGATTGTGCTTGTGTGATCCAGGACATTAGGAAAATGGTTAGGGAGTTTCACTTCATTGTATCCTGGATACCTCGATCTGTCAATAGTGTGGCCCATTGGGTTGCCTCTTCTGTTTCCGGATTACTTCCTCAGAACTGGGTATCCGTGATCCCAGCTGAGTTAAGTAGAATCCTTTTGGCAGATTTTTAATTTAATGAAATGTTCCTCTGTTCAAAAAAAAAAAAAAAAAAATCAGCGTGGTAGCTTATTCATTTTGGATCGGCCTGGCTTTATGCTGACTCACCATACCGTGGCGTCGCGTTGAGGAGCAGAAGAACTTACTGGAAAACCGGAAAATTCATGTGGCTTGTTGCCCACATATGACATAACATTAAAAGGAGGCCAGAATTGACAATTACTAAATAACTGACACGTGTTACGTTCCTACTGAATGGACGGTGGTTAACATGTTTCGTCTTCCTAGGACGTAGCATGCAAATGAAAGTCAACTGATTATTTTAAGATCTCATCACTCGCGTCATATCTTAATAAGTCTTAACACGATCTTTTTGAATAGGAAAAAACCCGCAATTTTAATTTTATGATATTTGATCAAAGAGCATCAGGGTTGGACTTAGTTTGCATCAGACTTATACTAAATGATAATTAGATTTATGTATTTTCAAATCCGGCTCATTAATAATTGGACTTTATTTAATATGCCCAAGTTTAGCCAATTAAAATTTTATTTTTTCAGACCCGACCAACAAGCTCATTTATTTTTCTATGATTTTTACCTGAAATAAATAATGAGAGATAAAAATACAATCGTCTCAAAGACATGATGGGACTATGTACCGTTTTAAAGTTCTGACCTTCAAAATATATCCATTTAAAAATGAACTTGGTTTTCGCACTCCAAGAATTACCATATGCACTTCAAAGTGGAGTGCGAAAATCAATGGCATATAGAGATTGAATAATCATAGATGCTTAATCCAATTATCTAAATTTTCATTTGAGTGCGAAAATCAATGGCATATAGAGATTGAATAATCATAGATGCTTAATCCAATTATCTAAATTTTCATTTAGAATCCTGAATCCTAAATTTTGAGTGATACCGATTAGTGGGCCCACAAAGTCATCAGTGGAAGACATATCGATGCCCATAGTTAGGTTCTCAACAATTCCAGCGAGTGATGAAAAAATCCATAAATAAAAAGCCATATCATCTTGAAAATACAATTTCTTCACAATAAGTTCTTCAATCACTCACAAAATCACATTATGTCGAAGCTAATTCAATTATTCAAGTGAGGGAACAAATAATGTACCGGTTCAAAATATATATTAAAAAAAATTCAATTAACGTACGTACAAAGCCTCGTAAAAAAAGCCTCACTTCATACGACGGTTAATTAGGAGTTCAACTACCAGCACTGGTCAGTCTCCCACGTGCGCGGCGTGCGCCCGGAAAATCCCGTCGACATGGAAAACGATGGCCGCCGTAAGATTTTCCGATCGTAGTCGGCGCGTTTTTCGGGATCGGACAAGGTGGAATACGCGGCGTGGATTCGTATGAACTCATCTGGAGACGCGTCCTTTCTGCCGTTGGATCTGACGTCCGGATGGGAAATCCTAGCCAATCTACGATACGCGGTCTTGATCTCGTGACACGTGGCGCTGTGTGGACCCCGAGGACATCGTAGAGCGACGCTGTTGTGGAAATGCGGGGCGTGGGTGTTGTCGTTGTTGTTCTCTCGGCGGTGGCATAAGCGGCAGAGATGCGGCGCGGTGGTGGGCGGAAGGCGACGGATGTGGGCGATGGCGGAGTGGCATTGAGGGGGGATTTGGTGGAGAGGAAAGGAGCTGATGAGAAAGCAATGGATGATGAAAACATGATTGGTTTTTGTTTGGCTGTAAAGGATTTCGTTTGTTTTGAGGTTGAAGATAAGATGAGAGGGGGAGATGTGAATGAACTGTGATATTTGTAGGGAGAGACTGAGGACAAGCTGACGTTAGTTTAACCGTGGTTAATGTGTGGGGAGACCGAGATAGCCTTATCCATTTCGATTTTGGATCTGGCATTATGCTGAGTCAGCATACTGTGTTATCCATTTTCAATTTTGGATCTGGCATTATGCTGAGTCAAAGCATACTGTCTTGAGAAAGGGATTTCCGGGGGAACCAAGTTGGGTGCTGCGCAGCGTTCTGTGTGAACACGGCGCCGCAATGTCAGCCCCCGCAAGATAATAATGTTCCAATGAGGCAACTACTGATATTGAATCGAGCTGATTTTTGGTATATTACTAGTGCTCTAAAAGCTCTACTTGGTAACGTCTCTGATCATTAGACCGACGCCGGCCCCCGCAGAGCACATTGCGTCCCCAGTTTTGATAAATGACCCGAAGCGTCACGCGGCACCATCTGTATTGTTTTAAGAGCACTGAATAATCGTGTAAGCATATCGCGCGTGTTTGAAAAATGATTAGAATTTGCTTCCGATCCTTTTGTAAGATGGACCCAATTAGTTCAGATTTCGTCATCCACTTTGAAAATCACAGACAAGTGTCTGTATCAACTCTCGCATATTTTGAAAAATCACAGAGGATTAAGGGAGTATTCCATTAACAAAAAAAAAAAAATTTCAAAAGCCAAGACTAGTTATTTTCTTACAATGTATTATTACGTAAAAAATTGTGAAAAGTTAATTTATTCATATCGTTAGGGAATGAAATACCCTAATTTTAATGCCCAGTTGCGGGAACCCATTTGGATCGACCTGGTTTTTATTGGACAGTGCTACTGGTACTGATGCAAATGACCCGAAAATGTACCGATGGCACACGGGGACCCACTTTTGGGTCCCACACGAGTGATCCGAACCGTTCATTATTCTTAGAACATTTTTCCGAGGGGCCCCACAAAATTTCAGCTCAATCGGACGGTTGGAAGTGCTCCAACCAAAATCCCACCGTTCCAACCAAAATTCGTGTGGGACCCAAAAGTGGGTCCCCGTGTGCCATCGGTACATTTTCTGGTCATTTGCATCGGTACCCATATCTTTATCCGTTTTTATTTATGCTGACTCACCATACCGTGGCGTCGCGTTAGGGAACAAAAGAACTTTACTGGAAAACTGGATAAGATGCATGTGGCTTGTGGCCCACACAACAGTTTAAACGGAGTTCAGAATAGACTATTACTAAATAACTGACACGTGTTATGGTCCTACTGAATGGACTGTGGTTAAGAAGTTTCCTCCTCGTAGGACGTAGTAACATGCAAATGTAAGTCAACCTGATTATTTTAAGATCTTGTAACACGCGTCAGATCTTAACACGGTCGTTTTGATAGGAAAACCCGTAACCGATATTTATGCTATGTTTGGAAGTTAAGGAAAGAAAGAGAAAAGAAGGGAAAATAATTAAGAAGGAAATTAGAGAGAAAATTGAAGAGAAAATGGGAGGAAAGTTGAATAGGAATTTGAATAATTTTCCTTCCTCTTTTGTAGAACCAAACAAAGGAAGAGAAATTTTTTTTAATTTTCTCTTCCTTTCTCTTCCTTTCCCTAAGAACCAAACAGAGCTTAATCAAAGCATTACACAATTGTTTTCCGGCCAGCGAACTAATTACTTACGGAGTAATAAATTGATGCATTGAACCGACTCAGTCTTTACCACTTGCAATGTACTGTTATTTTGCATAGATTATTGGTTCTTATGATCCGCTTTTCCTTATTTGTCTAACAGCATCGCGACCAAGGCTCTTACACTTCTTGTCAAGTCGCGAGCAAAACTCCAAAACACAGCCAAATAAGTAGTCACTCATTACCGTTGATTCATGTGTTAGTAGATTTTATCTGGTAGGCATTAAAATGCTTACCTCCATTCGAAGATAATGTATAAAAAGTGATCCACTTAAAACATGTATCGATATCCGAAATTGTTTATCATTATGTAGAGGGGAAATTTTGTGCCTAAAACGTGGCATGAGACCCGAAAGACATGTGGAAAAAAAATGATTGAGTGTGAGACTTGTTAAAAAATTATTCAACCGAATGGGCTAATCTAGGACCCATGAAGATTGAGAGGTAAAATGTAAACATAAAAATAAAACAATAAAGGGATGAGCCGATGGGGTACCCGATTGGGGTCAAGTCAAGAAAATTCATTTTTTTTAGGAACATCTCACGCATTAACTTTGATCCAACACGGCTCTGGCACGATTAAAAAAATATCAAAATTAGGCCGAAATGTGACCCGATTGTGTCACGGCCTACCTCACTCAAGTCCTCAGATAAGAGGTGATAACACTGGGATCGATTATGATACCCCAGAGAACGGGGACACGACGAGGATAGACGTCGACCCTAAAAACGCACCCGGACGAATTAGTCTGCCCCAGTTGACTTGGCAAGACTAGAGGGGAGGTCACTTCGAGGCTTGGTCGCGGTGTCGGCACGACCGAGGAGATCGTGACCGCATTGCTTAGCGGGATTACTGGAGATTTTTGTGGATTGGTGGCTAAGGACAAGGATTCACCGCGGAGAGGCACCCACGGAGTAGCACCTGCGAGACCGCCGCGGGTGTCGTGGGGGTTGCGGTCTAGACGGTACAGAAGGAATATTCGTGCACGACTTATGTGACACGTGTTCGAAATTTATAAGTGGACTTGACCCAGAAAGAGAGGCCAAGTCCCCTATAAATAGGGCATCCCTCCCACCTTTCTAGGGACCTTTTTTCACGAATCTCGAGAGTGATTCTAGAGAGAGAAAATATTCTCTAGAGAGCATTCACTCCGATTCAAAGGGGGAATCCTGCTAAGGGTTCTTTCCTACTGTTCTAGCCTAGTTCTTCACCAGTTCCATAGATTTCTCCTTAGTCCATTTGTCTAATCGTTCATTATCCTCGTCCCTAGTCAGTTTAGTCTTGATTTATGTACCCAACTAATTTCACTTTCTTACACATTACATGCATATTATCCTCTGTTTAATGGGCGAAGGTTAGCAAGACTCTTACAAGTATACCACCCCCGTATAATTAGTATTCTTTGATATGATGATGTTTAGTGTAACTTTACCTGAAATAAAGGCATGATACGTACATAAAAAAACATTTTGTCTAAAAAATGAAATTGGTTTTTGCATTTCAAGAGTTACCATCTGCACTCCAAAACTGGATTGCGAAAATCAATAGTACATAGGGATTGATTATCATACTCCCCTTTTGCACCCCGTTTGGATGCTGGAGATGGCGCTCGGATTTGCCAATCGCCCGGATATCTAATCCTGACCCCCACACATATCCAATGTTTGGTTGCGCAATTGGGAAGCCGGATTCGCCAAATGGTAGATTACAAATCAGGGGGAAGCCGGATATGTATCGCCTGAGTACCCCACTGTCGTTAGTAAATCCGGGGGGCAGCCAAACTTGGTTTTGACAATAATACCCCTCACTTGTAAGTGTCAGGCCTTAAAAAACACCCCTATTGATACCCGATTGAGCTGATTTTTGACGTGGACGTTCAAAATATTAAATAAACATAGTCAAATAAAAATCAGCTTAATCGGATACCAAAAACCGTTAGAAGTATTTTGTAAGTTTGTTAGCTTTGTAGGGGTGTATTCTTCAAAAAATTAAATTAACATTATATAAATTATTGAAATGTCACTAATTTTTTGGGTCACCGGAAGTGGTCGTTTGAAGGTGGGGGTGGTAGTCGACTGGAGGTAGGAGTTGATTTGTTGGGTTTTTCTTTAAGAAATTAGAACTTTTAAAAATTAGTGAATTGTCACTTTTTTTTTTTGCAAAAGGGTATTTTAGTAATCATGCAACACCTTATCTTTATCTTCGATTGCAAAAATTTATTGTCATTCCTCTTAAAAATGTCAAATGTTTTGAATTTATGACTAAGTCTCCAAAAAAAAAAAAGTAATAAGAACAGATCGAACTCAATATTGAGAGGGTGTTCCGCTAAGTTTGTTTTTGTTTTTTTAGATCTTTAGCTTTAGCAAAAAACTAACTTGTTCCACTAACTTTAGTTTTAGGAAAAACTGTTGATGATACCAATTGGTTTTTTTTTAAAGTTAGTGAAATTGGTTGGTTTTTTGGGAGGTTTTATTAGTGGAACACCAATAACACCACAAATGGAGGAGGATGAGAGAGCATCAAACATACCTTTGAAATTTTAACCGTGGTTAAGGTGTGGGAGACTGGCAGCCTTATCCATTTCAATTTTGGATCTGGCATTATGCTGAGTCAGCATATCGTGTTAAGAAAGGGATTATTGGTTTCCGGCCCAACGAATGCATTGAACCTTCTCACTTTACCTCTTGTACGTACTGTTATTTTGCATAAAGATTATTGGTTCTTAGATCCGCTTTTCCTTATATTTGTCGGTAAAGATATGCGTACAGAAGCTATTGTCCAGAAAACGTACCGATGGTGTCCGGGGATCCACTTTTGGGTCCCACACGAATGATTCGAACCATTCATTGTTCTTAGAACATTTTTCCGAAGGGCCCCACAAAATTTCAGCTCAATCGAACGGTTAAAAGTGGTTCAACTAAAGCCCCACCGTTTCAATCAAAATCGGAAAAATGTTCTAAGAACAATAAACAGTTCGGATAACTCGTGTGGGACCCAAAAGTGGGTCTCCGAGCACCATCGGTACGTTTTCTGGACAATAGCTTCTGTACACGTAGCACTGTCCTTTATTTGTCTAGCAGCATCCCGACCAAGGCTCTCAATACTAGACTTCTTGTCAAAGTCGTGAGCAAAACTCCAAAACTCGCCACAGTCTTGCTTTCATTTGAAAAATGAACACTCACTCATTACCGTTGATTAATTCATATGTTATAGAAGATGTTATTCGGTAGGAAAATGCTAACCTCCGTCGGAAGACAATGTATAAAAATTAGTATATCTCGATATCTGTGAAAAAGTATATTTTGATATACGTGAAATATGTGTTGATATCTGAAATGATTTATCATTACATACATATTATATATCCTGCCTATTGGGAGGACGTCAGCAAGTATACCACTGCCCGTGGCATTAGTATTCTCTGATATGATGAATTTTCACACAATGTTATGGTGTTTACTGTAATTTTACATGAAATAAAGACATGGTACATAAAATTACATTCGCGTCTTAATAACATGATGCGATGATGTTGAAAAACTGTTTTTGAAAAATATGACCTTAATATATCCATTTAAAAATGAAATTGGCTTTCGCATTCCAAGAGTTACCATTTGCAATCGAAAAGTGGAGTGCGAAAATCAATGGTACATAGGCATTGATTGTCATACTCCACTTTTGGAGTGTAGATAGTTTTTGGAGTACGAAAATCACCGTTCTTTAAAAAAACTATGATCGTTGAAATATAGTCATTAGAATATGTCAGCGCCAATATGATGTTAAAAGAACATAACATATACATGGAACATAATACAAAGAGTGAAAAGTAAAACATAGAATAAATTAAGTACTTAACCGAAAAAAAGACTAAAAAATAGTATTTGTAGACAATAGAGTTATAGTAGAGATTCTGGTGCAGTGTGAGTTTAAGAGTTGGCAAGCTAAGGTGGAAAAGTGACTTTTTCGGTAATGTGTTGAATGAATTTTGTTGAGTCTAGTGTTATAATCTTGCTTTGGGTAAAAAACCAAAAACCAAAAAACCAAAAAACCACTTTTGTCCTTATTCAATTTTTTTTTGCATTCGTTAGTTTTGCATCAAGATTTTGTGGTTTCTGGATTTCTCTCGACGAGACGAATCTAACAAGTATAAAATTATGGTTAAAACTCAAATTTTTTTGAATAAAGCCAAAATAGGTGGATTATTGGCCAATAATCCACCTATTTTGGCTTTATTCAAAAAAATTTAATTTTTGTGAATAATTTTATACTTGTTAGATTCGTCTCGTCGAGAGGAATCCAGAAACCACAAAATCTTGATGCAAAACTAACGAATGCAAAAAAAAATTGAATAAGGACAAAAGTGGTTTTTTAAAAAACCACTTTTGGTTTTTTACCCAAAGCTAATAATTTACATTGTTCTTAAGGATTGTACTGGTATAGACAAAATTCTTTAAAAGTCCGTAAAAAATACACAAAACATACAAACAAGTCAAGTGATAAGAGGATTTTGAAAGAAAAAAAAGTAATAAGAGGAGATCGAACTCAATAGCACAACAAATGGAGGAGGATGAGGATGAGGATGAGGATGAGAGAGCATCAAACATACCTTAATGCCTCATTTGATTCACGGACTAAAAAAGGCAAGATTAATAGTTCTCTGGACTTTTGTCCTTTGATTAATTTAGTCCTGAATATCACACAATCACATGTTTGATTCGTGCAGGGTTAACATCGGGATATCCCATGTTTGGTTCCCTAAACTAAATTTCGGAATTAATATCAGGACTCTCTCTCTCTCAAACCAATTCCAACCAACAAGATTTTTCAAAAAAAAAAAATCACAATTCCATTTCTTATAAACAGCACAGTAAACCAGATTTTTGAAGAACCCCAATCAAAGCATCACGATCCGAAAATTATTGATAATTCATTCAACCAAATAAGATAAAAAAAAAAAATTTACATTTTGCAACAATTTAGAATTGACCCAATTTCGTATTTCCAATTCAGAGACAGACATGAATGAAGGCTTCCACACCCAGAATTGTTTGATCGAATAGAAGGGAGGGCCAACCATGGATGAAACAATGAAGAACCAAATTAATGAAGAACCCCAATCAAGCATCACGATCTGGAAATTAGCAAACCAGAAAGTCGAACCCAATCTTCATCACTGAAGTTGGGTTTAAAGTTGGGTTTCAAGACTCAATCTTTTCAGCATCCTCAAAAACGAAATTAATCTGGTGAGAACGAGATCTTTTCAGCATCCTCAACTCGAAAACGAGAGAGAGATCGAGAACGTGAGAAAACGAGAGAGAGAAAGAGAGACGATGAAGTAGTACGTTATCTCCGACGAAATCGATCCACAACTCTGGAGACGAGGATGCAAGAAGAAGACGTAATCGATCTGCCAACGGATTGAATAACGAGGAAGAAGACGATCTGTGTTTTTGGGGCAAAAACATTTCGATGGAAATTTTGTAATATCTGGCTGACAAGGACGCGAGAAATTTAGTCCGGGATAATTAGTCCCCGGGATAAATACTATTTGGCTATCAGTTTTGAAATAAGTTTTTGAGATAAAGAAGTTATATAGTATTGTGAAATTTTTTGTCTTTAGTCATTTTTTTTAACAATTTAACAAAAAAAATTTACTTTTTTAAATAGAGGTACGCAATATACATCTAAAAGTAATAAAAATTTTGATAAAAAAAATCATTAAAACTGAAAGAAACACAGATGACGTAACAGTGAATTTTTTTAGAGATAATTGTTTTGAGAGAAGATCCAAACAAAGTTATATACACTGATTTCATTTAAAAACTATTTTTATTTTATTTGAAATTCTTATTTTCCGTGATAAAACAAATGTTGTTATGGAAAGGTACAAGTATTTTGTTGGGAACCCAGGCCGTTATACTTAGTTCCGTTTTAAAGGCCCATGGAGAGCCTTAAAATGGGCCAGACTCCTGTGGTTTGTAGGTTACGAAATGCCGTAGCCCATCTCCAAAGCAAATCCAGATAATAACCAAACGAATTCAATGATCCGCGGATTAGTCAATAGCCCATGAGCCACAATCGCTACGTTTATCCGAAGTTTTTAGCATATATATATAAAAGGAACAAAGTTGAATTGTATATCCTAATTTTCTATGTGAACATTTTGATCCAAAAATATTTTTCCTACAAAGTTCTTTGAAAATTGTTCATCAGTTACGCTTAAATACGAAGATGCGTCGGTGTTTTAGTAACTTGAAAAAAAAATCTATGGTGTAAGGCTGATATTTATTTTTTGGGTTTGGCCCAATCATTGTGTGGTGCTCATTTTAATATATGAGGTCTAGGGTTTGACTCCTATGAAAAAGAAGTTAACTCTCGCAGTAATGAACTGATATTAACATCATATTATTCGACAAAAAAAGAAAAAAGAAAAAGAGTAAGGCTGGTATTTATATTTTGAGACGGATAAGGATGATATGTAGATGAGTATAATTATACACATATATATCACTTCTACGCTATGTTATGTGATAGATATACTTCTGTATTGCTTATAGACCCGAGGGTAGGGCATCTTATAGTGCACATTCAGACCGTCCATCTCCGCAATTGATAGTTCGGATTGAAAAAAATCCTTTTAAAGGAGATAGTTTTTTTTTTTTTTTAAATCCGAACCGTTCAAAAACGCTCTTGAACAGAATGTGCGCTACATGATAGTGCACTATAGAATTTCCGTTTCCTTCATGCTTATTTGAGAGAAATAGACTACATGGGCGGATGTATGTATTGGCAAGGGAGTTTATTTGACCTACCAAAAGTAGCTATAATTTTTTCGTACTATTTTAGAATTTTGATCCAAAAAAATTTCATACACTTATCTTAAAGGCTATTTGTTATCACTTCTAAGTTAAATTATACTTAAGATTATATTTATTTAGACTATTTACTTAAAAAACTTGAAATAAGTTGAAGATGAGTTTGGTGCAGCTTTCTATAAGTTAAAATAAAAGTTTTTGTTAAATAAGTTCTATTAGCTTATTAACAACATTGGTTACAAAAATTTTGTTGGACACCAAATGTACACCACTTTTGAGGAACCCATTTGGGATCCCATGCTAAAAATCCGAGTAGTTTAATCTATTTAAAATACAATTTATGGGCTCTCTAAAAAATCAGCTAATTCGGATGTCGGTAAAGGCTTAATCGATTCATTTTTATCCTGGCAAATTCAGGGGGCGAAAATCGTTCAAGCCCTTTCCAATATTCGAAGGAATTTAATTTTTTACAGGGACTCTTAAAAACATGAAAAAAATGGAACGGCTTTGATTATTTGCGTGGGGTACACACTACACAGTAGTTTATATGCTTAACCACGAATCTATAGTTTCACAAATACTTAAACTCCCCAATATATAAACAATTGTACACTACCAATCAAAGCATCCTAAACCAGGCATTTTCGCCGCAACCAAACCTATCCTTTCGCTCCTAAATGCCCTTTGACAGCTCAAATTTCAAAACCAATAGAACTTCAACTCATGTAGACACCCTCTCTCTCTCTCTCTCTCTCTCTCTCTCTCTCTCTCTCTCTCTCTCTCTCTCTCATAACATATAAAAGGTAGACTTGAATCGCTAGTCCAAGTTATGGTTTCTGTTTCTTGATAGCCTAAAATGTCATTAGCCATGAAGCCGAGGATCAAAACCACTGTTCTTCGTTTGATCTCGATTATTTTATCGGCAGTGTTTGTTACTGCCAATTCCGCGCAACTCTTGGACTGGACTGTTTCGTTTTCTCAACGCGCTCCTCTTGGGATACCCAAACAGGTCCTTGTTAAATCTGCTGAAAACATACAACGTTGTACTCCTGTTTAATCGTAGTTTAATGTTTGGAGAAAGCTATGAAATGTTACGTATTCTTTTGGTGTATTTTATGCATAATTTTGGTGGATATTATGTGTGTTTTTGGTAAGATACAAAAATGGTGTACCTTGGACGTATATAGTACGAATAGTGTTGGAGGATGATACGTCTATTTTTGGTGCTTGTTACGCGTGTTTTTAATATATGGTACGAATATTTTTTGGTTCATTCGTTATAGATTTTTATAGTAGAAGTTGCATATTCTTTTTTATTGAAGCTACAAATAGGGATGCATGGTACACTCCAAAATAGTTGTTCATCGTTTTGCTTAGTTATGCATTTTTTTCAGTACAAATGTTTTTGGTGTGAATGACGATTTTTTGGCTAATCAATTTAATTATTTTGCATTTTTTGTTATTGTTTTCTTAATTATTGCACTCACATATGTAGTTGTGATAATATTTCAGGTGATTGTGATCAATGATCAGTTCCCAGGGCCGCTGCTGAACGCGACAACGAACGAAGTTGTGAATGTCAATGTTCACAACAATTTGACTGAACCATTTTTAATCACATGGTATGTCCACATTAGTCTTACAGTATGATTTAAGATTTGAAGATGTTCTCTGTTTTTGAACTTTTGAATAGAAATTTGTAAAAGTTGGTTATGGCAGTAGCTATGGATTTAAAAAATCCACTGCTACGTACCGTATCGGCAGATACCGATACCATTAATTACATCCCGATATGGTGAGACGAAAAATAGCATGTATATTGTCCACTTCCGTTATGTACGAGTCATCTTTGATTCATGATTGCAATAAAAAAAAAAAAAACTTTTGTCAGAAATAATTTAAAAAATTCACGACCGCTCCAATTTAATCCGTTACACATTGTTTGATACTTCTGATATCGTTGGATGGCAACAGCTACCGTAACGCAATCGGAAACTGTCATTTAAAATGTGAGTGAATAGCTTTTAAATCATAAATGTTTCATCGCAATTCATGAAATAAAGAAAAGATAGAAAACAAAAAAGTGCATAGAAAAAGTTAATTGAGTGGCTCATAATAGAAGTCTAGAAGTGGGCACAACACCTAAAGTGAATCAAAGATTGTTTCTTCTGTTTTTTTTTTTTTTTTTTGGCAAATGTAACATTGCTATGAAACCTTAATACTCAGAGGAAAATTTTACTTGAATTTTTTCAACTTTCCTTTATATTTTTGCCTTTTCGATTCATCTCGTTGAGCTAAACGATGTGATGTAAAAATTACACCTCGGTCTAGTAAAAACTAATCCCAAGTTCAAAAGTCATGATGAAGAGTCACGCAGAACGGGCTTAGTCTGTTTGTGTAATGTTATAACGATCATATTCTATAGGTTTTCGGAACTGAACTTGGTCTCTCTCTCCTCTACGTGAATGCAGGAATGGGGTGCAGATGAGGAAGAATTCATGGCAAGACGGAGTCCAAGGGACCAACTGTCCCATATTGCCAGGCCAAAACTGGACCTACAGTTTTCAGCTGAAGGATCAAATTGGCAGCTTCTTCTACTTCCCGTCCCTTCTCCTTCAAAACGCGGCGGGCGGTTA
Source organism: Vaccinium vitis-idaea (assembly GCA_963854785.1). Classification (NCBI taxonomy): domain Eukaryota; kingdom Viridiplantae; phylum Streptophyta; class Magnoliopsida; order Ericales; family Ericaceae; genus Vaccinium; species Vaccinium vitis-idaea. Next base: position 34,730,663 of record OY978226.1, on the reverse strand, counting down.
CGGTCCTGTACGGGTGAACAACCGGGAAGTAATCGCGGTTCCATTCCCTCAGCCTCGTGCAGAATTCGATGTCCTCATTGGAGATTGGTACAATGCAGACTATCAAGTAAGCAGTGTTCTTGTTTCTGGATCCGGGGACTCTGCCGCCCCAGGGCCTACCGACCGATCTCGGCCGTCCAAACATATTTTGGATAGACCAGATTTGAGGGGAGTTAAAATACCCAAAACACCCTTTGGCACCCGTCAAATCTAGGCCGTTCAAAACACATTTTGGACGAACAAGATCGGGTCAGCAGGCCCTGCCATCCAAAAGGGACGGCAGAGTCCGAGTTCCTTGTTTCTAGTCCCTTTAAATGTGTGGGACTCGCATGTATATGAGATGTTGTGTTTGGATATCGGGTGTGTTCCTAGCATTTTTGTATTGCGAATTGGGATTTTTACTGTGTATGAAACCTTTTTAGGATTGATTGATAAATGGAAAATTTGATGCAGGACATGAGGGCAAGGCTGGACAGTGGGGTTTTGTTGCATCTGCCGGATGGAATCCTTATCAATGGGCTCGGACCCAGTCAGGCTACTTTTGACTTCGAGCCAGGTGAATTCCCTAATCAAATTTAAAGAAAATAAATTTCGAAAAGAAAGCTACGATATAAACAGATTATTGTTATAGAAGTTGAACTTCAAGAGTTTGGCCTAGTAGTCTTGGCTTGAGACTTAAGAGTTTGCTCTCTCAAATCTACGCGTAAAAATGTGAAACGGTGGTAAGAGAACAAAAGAATTATACAGAAGATGGATATGGTAGGAAGGCGGATTTGGGTATTAACATTTGAATACATCTCAATGATTTATCAAGATAACCTGTTATTTCAAAATATTAAGCTTCTATCCCATTAATCTTGTTGAGAACAACCTAATATAAGAATGAATGACCCTGATTTTAAGGCAGGGGATGCGCTTTTATCTAACATTTCTGATATATGGTTTTCAATTAATTGATTGCTTTTGTTACTATTCATAGTTTTTGCCACATATCTTAGACTAGAGTAATTATTCAGTGATCTTAGAGTAATATCACGTGGTGTCTCAATATTTTTCAACGTAACACATTTCTGTAGAGTCCATATCTTTGGTCATGGACACTATTTGTCAGATTTATACGCTTAGTCGTGGATATCATGAAAATGTGTAACATTGAAAGTATTGGGACTCCACATGATGGTGCCCTAGACTACCCCATAAACTTTGTGATCTTAGAGTAATACCACGTGGTGCCTCAATATTCTTCAACATTGCACATTTTTGTAGAGTCCATACATTTGGTCATGGACAACTATTTGTCAGATTTATACACTTAGTCGTGGATATCATGAAAATGTGTAACATTTAAAGATATTGGGATTCCACATGATGGTGCCCTAGACTACCTCATAAACTTTGTGATCTTAGAGTAATATCATGTGGTGCCTCAATATTCTTCAACACCACACATTTCTGTAGAGTCCATATATTTGGTCATGGACGCTATTTGTCAAATTTATACGCTTAGTCGTGGATGCCCCACCCTGCATTTCGGGATCGAGTCTCATTCCCCCTTCCTCCTCTATGTAATAGATTAGAAATGACGAATGACAAAAAAAAAAAAGAAGAAGAAAAAAGGATATTGGGACTCCACATGACTGTGTCCTAGACTATCCCATAAACTTTCCTTGAACTTATAATTCAAGACCTATCGTTCTAGTACTCAGGCAGGGGCGTCGGGAGTGAGAGCCAAATAGGGCCAATTGACTAGTGCCTTCTAATTTCACTAGGGATGGATATAGTTTTCATCCAGTTTTTGCTTATTTCTCCACTTTAAAATTACTGATTTGCCCCTGCCCATTTTAAAGGTTTTGTACTTCCTAGATAAACGAGGGGCAAAATAGAATTTCCTACCTTTTTCTCTCACTAAAATCCTAGTTCAATATCTAAATTTCTTATCCCACATATCAAAAATCATGTCTCAGCCCCTGTAGTCAGGCCACACTTCTAACATCAAATGGGACATATCAAAGCTTAGCTTGTACTTTGTTTTCATAAGTTGTTGCTATGTGTTTTACAGGGGCAACATACAGGCTAAGAATCTCAAACGTAGGACTGAAAACAACATTAAACTTCAGAATTCAGGGCCACCAAATGCAACTGGTGGAGACAGAAGGATCTTACACTACCAAGAAATACTACGACAATCTCGACATCCACGTGGGCCAATCATACTCGGTCTTAGTCACTGCACATAACGATGAGTCCTCCGGCAACACCTCCTACTACATGGTCGCCTCCGCCCGTTTTGTTCCGGTGAAAATGTTGGGTATCGGTATCATCCGATACTCCGGCTATCAAGGGGTGCCCCTTGCCCCACTCCCTATGGGTCCCATGTTGTATGACTACATATACTCTGCTGAGCAAGCCTATTCCATAAGGTACACCATTTCCAATCTTTGAATTGTACATATATGTTCTAAAATAAATGTCGCTTAGAGTCTATCTCTTTATAGGGAAAGTTTAAAAATCATCTAAATTAGTAAAGCCGAAGTCAACGAGGGTACTGCCGTAAAGAAATTTAAACCTCGAGCTAGAGGACGTAGTTATCCGATAAAAAGACCTACTTGTCATATAAGTATTGTAGTGATAGATATATACGAAACCAAATAATAAGGCTCCTCACAATATTAACCCTTGTTCTAGTTAAAAAATAGAAATAAAAGTTGCGACAAATATATAACTTTTAAGTTGTTATAATCTAAAATCACTAGGAAAAGTTATCATAAAATACTTCTTATATTCTTATAATCCGTGTTTTTTCAGGTGGGACTTAGCAGTAGGAGCAGCTAGGCCAAATCCACAGGGCTCCTACCGTTACGGCAACATCCCTATCAACCGTACACTGGTTCTTAGCAATGGCGTGGGGTTAATTAACGATACACTCCGGTTTACGGTTAATCAAATCTCATTTTCGTACCCTGATACGCCCTTGAAATTAGCCGATTACTTCCAGCTTAGTGATGTATTTATGCCTGGATTAATTCCAAACACGCCCGATTATCGTCGCCCTGAATTGGGCGTTTCGGTAATCGATGCGGTGCACCGTGAGTATGTTCAAGTGGTTTTCCAGAACAATATGCGATTCATCCAAACATGGCATGCTGATGGGTACAATTTCTTTGTTGTTGGGTAAGTTTTTTTTTTTTTTTTTAAGAATAATATGCGATTTATCTTTTTTGTTGCGACTTCTAATGAAAAATGGCTCGAATTCAATTTTTAGAATGGGATTCGGTATGTGGGATGAGAGCAAGACGGCAACATATAACATGGTTGATGCAATTTCTCGCTCCACGGTCCAGGTGAGCACGGTTAATTAATGTCATGCAAATTAAACGTTATACGTATTTTTGTACAGACCGATCGATATGATATCTAATCGCGACTAGGCATATCATGGATCGGTTCGTATTTCGATTCACCACAACTTTAGTCAGAATCTAATCCCATTGGCATGCTTACCTGTTACAATTCATACTTCAATACGTCACCCAATTAAAGGAATGTCTCGTTGAAAATTTGCCATTGTCACGTCATTCTGTATCGATTTTCACATAACTTTTGGGCTTCAAAATGTTCAATAAAGAAAAAGCCATTGCATAACAATTGATAGGCTAATGTTGACATATTTGGATTGTGGTGGCTTATTGAGCAGGTTTATCCAATGTCATGGACAGCAATACTGATAATGTTGGACAATCAAGGAATGTGGAATTTGAGATCACAGAATGCAGAGAGTAGATACCTTGGGCAAGAGCTCTACATCAGAGTCAAGAGGGTTGGCCAGAATGACCCTTCAACCATATCTCCATGGGTTGAATCTCCTATTCCTAAAAATGTTATTAAATGTGGAAGGGCAATTTTGGCATAGTGCCCCTCTTTATGCAGTTATAGTAATTTGTTTTTTTCAGTCTAGCTAACAGCTTGATGAACCTCAAGCATTTTTGGTTTTTAAAGATGTTCTTGAGATAGATAGGAACTCGTAATTTTCACATGGAAAACTATGAACGTACTTTAGATCACACTTTTTTGTTCACATTTATTGTTTTATTTTTAGCCTTGCTACGTAGTACGTACACGCCATTTTGAACACACTTCTCAAATACACCACTCAATAGTGTGTGTACCAAAAAATATTTTAAGAATCCGAGATGTCCATTTTAAGGATTAAAAAAAAAAATCCTAGAAAGACAACCATTGGTGTGTGTTTTCATCTATCTAAGACAACTTTCAAGGGAGGTAGCAAAAGTAGATCACACTATAGGTAAAGAGCCATGAAAGTAAAAGGCACTCCAAGAGAGTAATAAACTTGCAACAACCCATTTTGGTGCAGCTTTTTCTTAAAGAGTGAGAAAATGCTCTTCAAATTGTCATCTCATCAAACTCATTAATCTTTGCGAATTAATTAATCTTTTTTTTTTTTTGGGTGCCAAAATGAGTTTTTAGAAGTCAAAATATAAATATATTTATCACTGGAAGAGTCCCCCACATCATCTCCAATCTTTGTTTCAGATTTGGAAATGTCGTTTTTTTAGGCTAATCTGGCAATTGACATTTGACACCCATATCAGGTACTATTTTGATCTTCCAAAACCATTTTCAACCCTGCGTATCCGTACCCTCTCTCTTGATTAGATCATAAGCAAGCAGTAACTAAGAAATTCCCATTAGAAGAAGATCCCACCCATGTGGGATGGTCTGTAAGAATCTAGGAAGAGGAGTATGAGGATGGATTCAAGCACATTGTTATCCACAATGTGGGCAATGGAATTCAGCTCCCACCTCCCATCACATTGTTCCAATGACTGCTCATAGATGGTTTTGAATGGATGGATGCTTGTACGAAAGCAAAAACTTGCATGTTTATTTGGCTCATGAAGGACATGTTTTTGCTAGGTGCGAAAACCTTGTTGCTTAAAATGTTAGAGCAACTCCAGTACTCGGTGGGGTTAAAATGGCTTTGCCAAAGTCAATATTCTAGCTGAATACGACATGGCCGTTTTTTACAAAGAATGACAGTTATTCCACCAGTGCAAAGCCACTTTGGCAAAGAAAATCACATGATTTACTCCAATTTCCGTCTACCTTTCACTTTTCAACCTCCGATTAACAATCACCATCGTTCTTAAGTTAAAGAAATTATAGTACATTTCATTGACTGAATGAGACTGAGAGTTATCTAACTTAAGAACAATGGTGATTGTTAATTGGAGGTTGAAAAGTGAAACAACAGCATATTAACGGTATCAATCAGCATCATCCACCGATGACGTCTCTTCCATCTCCTTACCTCCTGAGAATGGGAGGTAATCCAACCCCAAAGACATTCATGAAAAAAATACTAACAGCTGAGGGTGACCAGAAAAGGGAAGCAGAATGCTGCTAATATCGTAAATACCAAGCAGAGGTGATTCATCCAGAGGCCCCAAGTGAGTAAGGTGGCTTAGGAAACAAACTAGCACTGGAAGCACAAATACTAAGAAAATAAAACTGAAACTGAACCTTAACTAAATAATCTCGTGCATATTCAAAAATACCTTACCTTTGGGCCAGAGCAACGACATGAGACCATAGATATGGGAAAGTGATTGCGCGATTTGATTCATGTACCAATCATGAATCCATGGTTAATGAAGAAACTGAATAGTGAAAACAACAAACAAAGATTGATGTAAACCTAATACCAAACTGATGGAACCGACCTGTGACCTCTAAGAATCTGCAACTAGGGTAGAATTAGAATCCACAAGAGTTCAAGAGAAATCATAAGGTCTTTATCTATTCAATGAGCCATAAACATGGTGCAAGGGGAGAATTAGAATCCACACTAGTTCAAGAGAAATGATCATAAGATATTTATTTATTCCACAAGCCATAAACACGATGAAGTAACCATATCTATTAGGCCCAACAGATAACAATCACTACCAAAGGCCACTACTAAAAGGATAAACATGGGCTAAGAAGATAAAACCTAACCAGAAACAAATAAATCCTAGAAAACAAATGAAATGGATAACTACTAGATTACAAATCAAATATATATATATCCTAATGATACATCAAATGGGCCCACAATCATCAAGCCATAAAGATACAGGGGACGGTCCTCCCGGGCCGATGACGGTAGACACATGTGAAACCATGTTAGTTCCTTTCATCAGAGACGGCCAAGCATTTGAGCAACCATGACATTAAAAAAACTCTTCCACATATCCAAACCGAATTTCTCCAGAGCTCTAGAAACATCCAACGGTATGTCGTCATCACCCATTTGTCGTAGTAGTCCGCAAATGTCTATATCGTTCCTAAATAAGCCTCAATCCAGATAAGAAAATCAATGATCTCAAGCTTTGCTCCTCCACGACTCTAACTTGCTAACTTTTGGATCTATATATGGTCTGAGCTTGAATGGATTTCCATAGGGGATTATGTTTGTTACCTTGAACCATTTCCTCAATGTCTCTAATGTAAAAGAGCTGAACAAAAGTAAACTTGGAGATACCGGCATCAAAACATCAAAGAATAACTTCAAACCTATCGATTTCAGATCCAGTGATTTATAGGATACGGAACCATAAGAAAGTCACAGGGGTTGAGTTGAATGTCTAGAACCATCGTGGTGTTGGTATGAAGGTTGTATCCCAACAAACCCTAAATTAAAAGACCCAGTAATTATTGAGCATAGGACACGGTAAACAACAAGAATCCGTAGGACAAACTAAAATACTTACGTCCTCTTTTTTCATGGTAGCATGCTTGACATAAGCCTTGACTTCAAGCCCGTGTTCACGGGGAGAACATACACCAATAAGGAGACCGAGGTGGAGTTTACTTCAGAAAGTCTCAACAAAGCTTCCCATGTTCTCTATTGTGAAGTAGAGAACGTGTGTCCCAAGTGACTTTGAATACCTCCAAACAAGTAAAAAAAGTGAAGGCGGTGAAGGTCAGTTATCCCTCTCTCGGCAACAAATAATTAAAAGACCCGTGTTGATTTGTTTGCAAGGATTGGCTCCGTTTACTTTATCTCTCTTGGGAAAATAATCACATGAATTGTCCATTTTCGTACTCAAATAGTTGCTCCTTTTCGATTACCTACTGTTACTAGAACTTCAAATGCTACCTTGATTAATGCATAAGGACACTAGAGCACACATACGATTCAGTGCAATTAAGTTTTAAAGTACACAGTATAAGAAGTTCCTTGTGTTCTTATGAGTGCAATGAAGTCCCTTATGGAACTTAAGTCCTACCTTTGTGTGTCCCACTAAGAGAATGCTACATCCTACCCAGAACAATATTGCTTTCTTTTCAAATTGGGGGTTGCCTACTTGACTCATCAGGTCTTTATTATTTGTTTTGTAATTAGGTGTTTTGATGTATAGTGTTGCATAATTAGTTTCAAGTTGTGTTGCAAGGAGATTGTCTCATCCCGTCACTGTGTACTCATTTGTTTGAGCTTTACAAAAGTCTTGACACTTTATCAAAAAAAAGTTAGATGCTAACATACTAATGTGACAACAGATCACAGAAGCAACAAAACTGGAAAAGTTTGGCGAACTATGCCAAAAACTAAATCCAGACAAAAAACACGAGGAACTACTTATTGATCTGAGTTATTACCCTGACATGTCTTGGAATCTCATCAACTACATAAAGAAGGAGAGCTTATGAAGCCACGTGGTTGGTAAACCCACTTGTCCCGGATGTTGGCAAGAAAGGCCCAAAAGGCTGGGATCCTGTCAAATACAGGGTAAACATATATCCGTGTGTTCTATTCCCTACATAAAGAGGGACGCTTGATGTACTAATAGTCTTTTATCTAGTTTTTGCACGTGTTCATCAAACAGTTTATGCGTGAGTTTGCCTTGGAACAAGAAATCATCGGCGGAATCAACTTGGAGGTTTCAGCAAAAGCTTTTGGTGAACCAAACATCAATGAAAAATTAAAAAAAAACATGAAATAAAATATTTTCGTCTTGGTTAAAGACACATCTCAATGTCCTCCGAGACCAATCTAAACCAACAAATCCTGCAATCCACCCATCCAACTCAACCCCAATCCTTCTTAATATTTGACGATCTAGATTGGCATCCCTCTTCCCAGAAATTCTAAAAACATCACAAAATGGATTTTGCCTAGGAGATGCTCCTAACCAAATTGGGGTTTTACTCAAATTGGGTAAAAAAAAATTGGATTAGGACTGGAGATGCTTATACAGTACCACTGGTGGTTTAATCGGCGACGTTTATTTATGTACTACGCGTAGTATAGTGTAGCTGGGGTTAGGGACGGTTCTAGTGTAATGGGCTGTGATAATAATGATCTGGTGTAAGTGGGTTTGTGTTATCGGATCGGAAGTATAGATCTTCGTCAAGCTCGTTTACAGAACTTGGGCTTGGAGGTATATATTTATATAAGGGCATCCTCATCAGGTGACACAAACGCCTGGAAAAGCTAGACTAGAGAGTGAAAGAGGAAAAACTGAGGAAAAATCACTCAAAATCAGGCGACTCAAATTAACAAAAAATTGTAGGGAATGAACAGTAACGACGCAAATCTGAGTTGCCACTGTTCACGCACTTTCCTTTATTCTATTAATTTCTCATGCCAGCACATCAACAACACCAACAGATTTTCAACAGAAAATGGCCGGATTGTTCACCTGATACTGGCCGGAAAAGTGGTCGGAAATTGCACAGTGGCCGACATCTAGATCTGAGATGAGTTTGATCTCACACTGGCCGAAATCACACAGCCATGGCCGGAAAATCGCACACGGCCATGGCAGACCCATCTTCCTCACTTCACACGGCCATGGCGGGAAAATCGCACCGTACCTCTCCCACGCCAGACCCATCTTCTTCACTTCACACGGCCATGGCCGGAAATCGCACACCCATGATCGGAGAGAGAGAGAGATAGAGAGAGGCAGTGGGGTGGGATCGGAGAGGAGTGGTCTGGGAAAGGGGAAAGGTGAAAGGGGAAAGGGGAAAGTGAGAGACAGAGAGACAACACCCTGTTCGTTTGAGTTTCTAAAAACCGGCCTAGAGACCTTTTTTTGTCAAAACCCTGTTCGGTTTTCCCAGTACCTCCCCAGTACTTGTGTCAGAAAAGTAACCGTAAAAAAGTGTTAAATAATGAAGCACTCTTTTCCTCATTTACAGTCTTCCAGTAAATTCAGGCCTTGTTTGGTTTGGTTTCCAAAAACCGGTTTTATCAATTATTATTTAATTATTATCTCTATTTTTAAATATTATTTTTATTTCTCTCTCTATCTCTCTCCAATCATTAATACCTATTTTTTAATTATTATACCTATTTCTCCCTCTAATTATTACAAAAACCAAAACTCAAAACTCCAAACACACTCAATTATCGTCGCCCTGAATTGGGCGTTTCAGTAATCGATGCTGTAGACCGTGAGTGTGTTCAAGTTGTTTTTCATAACACTATGCGATTCATCCAAACATGGCATGCTGATGGGTACAATTTCTTTGTTGTTGGGTAATATTTTTTTTTTACCCCAGCTCTTGAGCTTCTTTGACCCTATTTTGTTATTTCTACTCGTAAATGGCTCTAATTCAATTTTTAGAATGGGATTAGGGACGTGGGATGAGAGCAAGACAGCAACGTATAACATGGTCAATGCAATTTCTCGCTCCACATCCCAGTTGAGCACGGTTGACGTTATGCAAAGTCAATGTTATACGTGTTTTTAATTTTTATATAGACCTTTATGATCATTAATCTTAACTAGAATGATCACATATTTGGGTTGTGTTGATTATTGAGCAGGTTTATCCACTGTCATGGACAACCATACTGATAAAGTTGGACAACCAAGGAATTTGGAATTTGAGATCACAGAATGCAGAGAGTAGATACCTTGGGCAAGAGCTCTACATTAGAGTAAAGGGGGTAATTGACCAGAATGACCCTTCAACCACATCTCCAAGGGATGAATCTCCCATTCCTGAAAATGTTACTAATAGATGTGGAAGGGCAATTTTGGCATAGTCCCCATCCCCTTCAATTTATTTACATAGTCAAATTTTTTCACTCTAGCTAACAGCTTGATGAACCTCGAGCATTTTTTTGTTTCAAATGATGTTCTTTTAGATTCTCCACGCTGCTTTCAGTGCTGCAATCGATTTTGGAGTTATCCTTGCTTCGTGCCAAGCAAGAAGTATCCTCCATGGTGTTTTCAGTGTTGCTATCTCTGCATCGTGCCAAGCAGGAAGTATCATTCCTATCCTCCACGTTGCTTTCAGTGTTGCAATCGATTTTGGAGTTATCCCTGCATCGTGCCAAGCAGGAAGTATCCTCCACGCTGCTTTCAGTGTTGCAATCGATTTTCGAGTTATCCCTGCTTCGTGCCAAGCAGGAAGTATACTCTAATACGCTGCTTTCAGTGTCGCAATTGATTTTGGAGTTACAACAGGCCTCTGAATAGGACCAGTAACTATAGAAAATTATCCCACCACATGATACAACACCTGCAATCCAGGCATATAAATTGTCTCCCGCGCTTACGTTAGCCATCACAACCTGCATCAGTGCTCCCAACAACACGTCTACCAAAGATATATCAGCAGCAGCATTCATAAGTTGAGCCAAGGCATGAAGGTGTATGGTAACCATTACCAGCAAAATATTGAACAGGATGAAACTCGCACTGCTAACCGGCCGTGAGTCCAACGCGCAGTAGAGTCCTAAAATTACACCACCTAATACACTAGTCACCTGTATGGTACTTCGGACAAAGGGTCCGACTCGTTGGTGAGGCCGAGGTGGGAATTCAAAAAAAAAGTACGTAACAACTCCCGAATTGATCAACCAGAGAGTTATGCCCATCAATACATAGAGATTTTCGTGTTTCTCAAAAATGTTGTAGAAGGTAATTAGACATGTTATAAAGCCAATGTAGGGTGACAAGAGAGTACAATAACACCACAGACTGCAGGCTCGTGTATCTTCTCCTGCAATCAACGACAAAAGCAAATCGCTGGCTTCCATAAGAAAGATCTCATTTGTGGCCCTAGTCCAAAAGAAAAAAAAAAAAAAAAAAACCCTCAAAAGAAATTAGTTCCCAATGCTCTGCTAGCTTGCATGTAAAATAATAGCTTAATTTCGTTCAAAATGTCTTCCTAAATTTATGGTGTTTGGTCACATAAACTTGGGCAAAGTTTATCAATGAGTCTCTTGGGAGTGATTTACAATGATATCAAGGAAAAAAAACTTGCCCACCCAAAAAGCCTAGCAACCACAATACGATATGCACCGTATATAATATGTTATACTAATATGTAGGTTTATATTATTAATGGACTAGTTTTTACGGGTTCGGGGGCATGTAGTGAGTAATCCTGAGCGTTTAAAAGTGTTTGGGATGGTCCGGATTTTAAATAAAACTCTTATGTGGCAGAGTTAAATATAGACTGTCCAAAACAAAAAGAATGGTTGTGATTGCTCACTACATGCCTACAAAGACTACAAACCCCTCAGGTCTAGTTTTTACTTTTCCTAATTTTTATTCATTTTTCATCGTAATTTTTAGGATTAACCATTTGTTCGACAAAAAGAATTGTAAAAGTCAAAAGTATGAAAATGTGGACCAAAATTGAAAAAAAATCATATTAGACGAAAATTACCACTTGTTTGGTATTTTTTGGTTTTTAGTGAACTTGTTTTTTTACTTATGGTAATATTTTTTACTTTTAGACTCTTTTTGTCGAGACAGATAATAAATTTATAAAAAAAAAACGTGAATCGAACAAAAATTCGAAAAAGATGAACAAAAATATAGTGGAAACTCACCCATGACGCACCCTCCACCCATGATGCACCCTCCAAGTCTGCGAGGAGGAGAATAATTACCGGAAGACAAAATTTAGAATCATACTTCCAAAATTGTTGAAAACCGAAGACAAATTCTACTTCAGAAAGCCAATTCATAGATGCAGGAAAAATGCAAAACCCTATAAATGAAGACGGAAAAGCAATACAAAAAAAAAAAACTGGTGTGCGAGAGAAGAAGTCAACACCTCAATCACCGCCAATGTTCAGTTCTAGAAAGACAGAATATCGGCCAAGAAACTTTTGGAAGAAGATTGGTGGTTGATTGCCGCCGGTTGCCGGAGATTATGAGAGAGAATGGTAGAGAGAGTCAGCTAAAACAAGACGAAGATAGATATAAGAATACCACATGAAATTATGTCAAAGGTTCCTAAAGTAATGGTCAAAACATTTAACGAGAAATTTAAAAAGATTACAAAAGTCAACTATGCGTGAGAAAGACAAGAGAGGGCCGCAGTGCTCCAAATTCAGGTCTCATTCCGGGCTCGAAAACATAATGTAGACCGTTTAGAGTTAGACGCGAGCAACAAACAATTTAATCATGTATTTTTTAAATTATATTTGCTTTTAATAACTCAAGTAAATATAATTTGTTTGTTAATTAGGTTGTCGATGTCCGATTTACTTAATTTTTTATGAGGAATAATACGCATTAAGGTCTACGAAGAGAACGTATGGCGGAAATAACTTATTCTCTTCTTAGAACTCAGGACAATGCCTGAATCTGGAGCACAACAACTGGTTGTTCCTCAAGGCTGAGCAGCCCTCCGCCATGAGAAAAGTAATTTTTAACGACAAAAGAATTTCTTATGAATTATCATATACTTATAATCCACTAAAATAATAATCATAATCATTGGGAAACAAGAAATCCAGAGGCAGAAGTACTAAAAAATCTTTTGAAAATACAAGTGGCCAGCGGTGAATTGACCATATTAATTAACTAGCTTAATTCATGAGCTGCCTATATTTTTAATACAATTGTTGATCATTGCATTTAAAGAACTCATAGCCACATGTTGATGAGAGATAGGCAGTCGAAGGCTTAGTTTTTGTTAATTGGCCTTGGGATTTACCATATATTATGCATCTTGAGCCTTCTATTTGGAACTCATTCTCTATTTTTATTTTATTTTTAAGCCGAAAAAGAGAATTGTAAAGATTACAATACATTAAAAACACGATAGCAAAATGGTATCACAACAAAGAATTTTTCTATGGTACACCAAAATGGTTTTGGCATATGTTATCTTAGAAATAAGCGTTCCAGATTTTATGGTAAGTTGTGTGGTGGTATTTCATACCTCGAACATACACACACCTAACACAGTGCACATCCCCTTCCTTTTGAATCACCTAATACACCAAAATGGTTTGGAGTATGTTAATGCCTTAACGGGTGCAATATTGTATCTTAAAAGGGCAATACTAATGGGTGCAATATTACACCCGTAGTGTACTTTTTTGTACCCTTAATTGGTGTAATATTGCACCTGTTAGCAAGACCCTATCCTAAAAATAAGTGGTCCAAATGTTGTAATAATTTGAATTTTATTTATAAAAACTAAGATTATTTAATTTCTTTAATGTGGATAATTATGTTAATGGCATTCGCTAGTTACACAATATTGAAAAAAAGTTAAGATAAAAATAAAGACATTCGTTCTATACTTTTTTGTCTTTATTAAATTTTTTTTGTTGCTTTAGGTCGTAATTTTTAAATTTTTTAGCGTGAAGAAACCAGAGATGGAGAGGGTTCTGATTGGCGCGCAAAATGTTCACATAAGCGCTCCTAATTTATCCTTTCTAAGTCCATTTATTTTGTTGCTTGGAGTATAATGTTTTGTTTATGTGTTTTTGCGGATATTTGAAGACTTTGATTAAAAAGAGTAAATGCCAATTTTACTCGGTGTCGAAGTGAACCCCGTGATCTAATAAAATCAAAGTGATTAACCTAGCTGGGATTGGGCCTTATGACTATCCATCCACGTGGCTACGGAATTGAAAGGCATCACAATATACATACATGCACTGGTGGGCCATTGCTCATGAATTTAGCTTGATTACGTGGACCAGAGGAAAGAAATTAATGGGCTTGCAATAGGAGTCGGCTAGGGCTCTACAAATGACCGACTTGGTTAATAAATTATGCGGCAGATGATTAGTACAAAAGGAAGGCAGTGGTCTGGTGACCAGAGACCATACATCACGCACGACAGCGAGCACGGCAGCCCAGTTCAACGATTCCAATGTTCGGCTAAAACCTTTTTCTAGGGCATAGATGAAGCTTGTACTCCGAGTAATGTAATTTTTATTACTTTTGCTGGATTTAATTATTCGGATTTGGTTGTGTGAATTAGATGATTTTATGTTTATGAAATTGATTTTAATTTTTCCCATATAATTTTGTATTTGTCATGCGCGGTTTCAAATACTTTTCACACAACGGTTTTAACTGAATTCGTGGTAATTAACTGTGATAGATTATACTATCGTAAGACGCGTCGTGCTATTAGACGGTCCGTGCCATAGAGACGGATCGTACTAGTAAGACGATTTGTGCTAGGCGGAGATAATCTATGCCGCTTGATACACGAATATTTTTAGGAGATATCGCACGGGCCCGCGAACCCTAACGATATCCAGTAAATCCGAACAACAAATCCTCAATCGTAATAAATCTAGGTTATAAAGGGTCAAGTGGATTCGAAACCCTAGACTTTTCTCTCATCGAATCTTTTTACTTTTTAATTGCTTAATTTTAATTTAGCTTTTATAATTTTAGGAAATCAAGCCAAAACCTCTTTTCATTGAATCAATTTAGAAATCGATTGAAATAACTGCAACTTAGCCTTCTAATCCCTGTGGAGCGATACTCGGAATATTTGCCACTATTCATTTGAGTAGTAGTAATTATTTCGTTTAATTAATTATTTTTGATACGGAAACGACACGATCAGGTTCACCAGGTACGTGGAGAGAGAGAGAGAGAGAGAGAGGGAGAGGGAGCTGGTTTCATCAAGGGTTGGGTTCTTATTTTTAACAAGTGGCAGCAGTAAAGTAAAGAGAAGGGGACAGGAGATCGGGGCGGGCATACACTGGCTTGATTTTTGAAAATTGCCTATTTGGTTGTCTGAGTAAGACTACGTACATAAACTATTCTCCAGTCCCGTATATACGAGAGTTTTGTACATTGGGTATGCCCTTTATTGATTTACATACACGAATGTAATTAATGGTAGAATAACTTGCGAAAACCAATAAACTCAAAGGTAAGGTCATCATGTGCTAGAGCTTCTTCAATCTTCCTCCTTTGTCTAGCTTATTATCGGGATTCTCTTCTTGTTATGTTGCTCCTCTTGATCAATGCCCCCTTTTTTTTTTCTAAGAAAAATATGAATATACTAAAAGACTTTTGAAAATAGCATTTGAGGTCAGGTTGCACGTCATCCTTTGTTTTCAATTCATATTTTTTCTCTCTCCGTGCATGTTCTAATGTCTAAATACAACATTAATATAAATTGGTTAATAATCTCGCAACTTTCTTTCGCGAATTAAAAATGAGAGAGTTTCCACAAGAAAATGGTAATGAGAGAAACAGTGTTTCCCCTAAATTGAGTGAATGCCTTTTTCTTTGTCTTTTCTGAGTAGTATAAATAAATTTGGATTCAGCATTTTTCTCGACAAGCAGAATGCAAAAAAAATAAACTTAAGACTAAAAGTACCCAAAAAAAATTAGTAAAGTCTGGAAAAATATAACAAAGACAACTTTGTATTTTTGTTTATATTTTCCGAAATTTTCAAATTCGATAAAAATAGTAATTTTCATCGAAGCGAAGTAATCCCAAATTCTTTTGATGAAAAGCCAAAACGCCGAATGTTTAATGAGAATAATTAAGATCTTCCAAATGATGTGGAGTGGTCCACCTTGCAGGACACTAGGAGAAAAACAACTCTTTGTAGTCTGCAGGCCAATGTTCTCGTCTGCATGTGGATTTTTCATAGGATTGAGATCTGCTAGGAATTCACCTTGAGAGAGATCTAGAGAGAGAGAATTTGAAGGGTTTCCTGGAAAATGAAGAAGCCTAGTAAGCTTCTGTTAAGGTTCAAAAAGTGTATTGAAATGTGTGAAAAATGTATAAAAATGGATGAAAGTGTATTGGAAAGTGCAAAAAGTGTATGAGTGTGTGTTTTTTGTCTTTTCCTATGCTTAATGAAAGCCGTATGGGCTTCCGTTAACAGGATCGTTCCATTATTACGAATTACTAACAATTGCAGTATAAAAACAGTAAGAAAGACAAACAGTATTATTGGAGTATTCGAGAACCGAGTCCCGTGTAATCACGGTATCCTTAGAACAGATTCGCCGGCTACCGAGAGTGTTGTAGGTTGAACCGACGTCTGTCTCCCAGGATAAAACGGCTAGACCACGGACTTCAGAACATTTCCGAGGAACGCCTTGACGAACTATATCTCTCTACAATATACGAAACGCTCCTAGTGTATATATCACCAAAGAAGAGCTTCTATGATTGAAGAGGAGTAAAACCCAGACATAAGTGGGACAAGATGAGTCATGCGCCTAAAATTATTTGGTGTTTGAGGGATTTGCTAGAACACTTATTCCATGCCTGATCTTTCAAATTTTTTGAAGTTTGACATTTGAGAGATATGTTGGATATGCTTTTATGTAAAAGGAAAATTCAACCATCAGCCTAATGGGCGGATGATAAGAGTGTTTTTTTGACCGGCAAGAGTGCATTCTTACTAGTGTTTGCACTCTTACCAGTCAAAGAACATTCTTACCGGTAAAAGAGTACTTTTATTGTCGATATATAATAGAAGGACTGTTGAGTCTGTTGTGTATTTGTTTCACGCAAAACAACTGCAATACATTAAACACACAGATAAGAGAATGCAAAAGTACATGCATGAATCAATCAAGCCATCATTTGGTAAAACTCATCAAAATCCAGCTCCCCATTCCCGTCTGCATCATACACCCGAATCATGGCTTCACACTCATCCTGCGACTTCACATCCCCCAACCGACTCAAAACCCTCTGCAAACTCTTTGGAGTTATCCGTCCGGACCCCTTCCCGAATTCAAACATCTCAAACGCGGCCTTAATGTCCTCCCCAGCGGCAACTTCCTTGTTCATCAGCCTCAGAAAATCTGCGAAATCAATCAAGTTATCTCCGTCCGTATCAAGATCTTCGATGACTCCCTGTGCCTCCTCGTGTGACATGTACTCCCCTATCGACGCGAAGTATGCCCTCAATTCAACCGCCGAGATTTTCCCGTCGCTGTCTCTGTCGAAACGCCGAAAAACTTGTTTCAACTCCTCTTCTCTGGTGGAAGTTTTTTTTGGCGTAACAACAGCATTTGAGTTGGCACTGGCCGACCTCTTCAATGACTTGCTACGGGGGAGGGTTATGCTCCTCATGAGGCTCTTCCTGTGAGCGAAACAACCGAAGGATTTCGAATCAACCCTTTCGGGTTCCATTGAAAATGGCTAGGATCGATCGATGTGTTTTGTTTTGTTTTTGCCTTTGTGAAAATGGATCACATGCAATTGGAGGGATTTTATATGATTGTGGTCGGCCAATTGGGAAGAAAACCTGTATCAGAAAATCCCTTGGGGAAATTATTTAAAAAACTTAAAATGGATGAAAGTAGGAAATAATTAATGCATTTAACTAGTTGGGTAGATCAAGAGATTGATAGTTTTGATACTACTCCAATAAATAACGTAAGTTTCTGGTAGCGGGGAAATTGCATGGCAGCTTCGTTGGGGGGGTCCCCACAAAATTTGGAAATTGACTAATCACCTCATTGACTGGCCCACAATTGCTAATTTAATAAACAAAAATGATTGTGACACAAACTTTGTGCCACAACCAACCACAATCCCACTCACATAGAGTGTGGATCTCACATGGGCCGGGACCCACACCTCATGTGAGTGGGATTGTAGTTGGTTATGGCACAAAGTTTGTGTATGTATCATTATTCTTTAATAAATTAGTATTAGCGGACTAGAGTTGACTTGACAAGGGATTATGTATACATAATCATTCGAGATTCCTACATTTTTAACCTAATTCGGAAGTTTCCTTTCAATAACAACTGCATCTCTTTCTAGCCGATTCTCCACCAATTCTTAGAGTTCTGTAGCTGACTTCAGCCATCTAGTTACATGATGTCTACCCGTGCCGAAAAACTCTTACCTAAGGTGCTTCAAACACTTGGTTGTATCGGTCGATTCCTATTTGATTTTAACATCAAGCATGCGTTTTTTCAACAATTGACGGCCGGATGTCTCCTTAAATTTCTGAAATTAGGTTGTTTATCTGTCTTAACTGTGTGTTGGAAGAATTATCATCCGTGGAACTACTGTGACAGTAGCAAATCAACACCACACATTCATCACGGGCATCAGACATGCCGAAACAATCTCTCACTGTATGTATCCTTCATTCGTTTTGGTTTTGTCTTATGTTCTTCTCGCCCCTGCAAAGAAAAAAAAAAAACCTCTAATATTATATAAAAAAGAAATATTTTCAAAAAATTTCCTATGAATTATATAGGATCGCCCGTGCGTAATAAAATTCCCGACTCCATCATGTCTGTATTATGTCTTTTTTCTGTTGTTGTTGTTGTTGTTTATATGTAGCCATATTATGATATGGAATTCTCTTTCAACAAAAAAAATAAAAAAATATTACACTTATATTACAGTATATGGTAAAATGAAACGTCATGCCGGGATTATAATACGCACGTACATCGGTACATACGCTTGAAGCCTGAAGGAATCTGACCAAAAATAAAATAAAATACATGTTAGGTGCTGAAATCAGTTTAAGAAAAAAAAAAACTCTGAAAATACTAATCTACTTGTAAGATGAATGCTGCTCAGTAGGGTTGCTCACGGTCTAGATTGAATCAGATTCCTAATAATTCGAGAAGCAAATCGCGAGTTACGATTTTTACAAAATGCAATCCATGTCCGGACTAAAAGTCCTACGATTTGGTTTCAATCGAATCAGTGAATCACAAATCGATTCCGATTTTATCCGAGGATTACATTTCTTAAGGAAAATAGCAACCAGCAAGCAAAAGAAGAACAAAAACCAGTGACCAGTTTGCATTACATGGAAATCAAATGCAACACATAAAGATTACATTTTCAAGGTGCGATACCAGTTTCTACATTACAGGAAAATGCAATACATCATTTCAGATTCAAGGTTCCAAAATCAAATGCATTGCTTTAAACATCAAAGTAGGGTACCAGTTTCTAGGCTTTTTATAGATATAACATATCACATTAAAGTAAAATACTAAAATAGATAAAAATATTTATGACAGTAGCCAAAATTATTTGCATATACTATTATGTCTATAAATATTCGGTTCGGTTGATCAACGGTTTTATAATGAAAATTTGTGGACCAAACTGCGAGTCACGATTTTTAATTGTTGCATCCGTATCCTGACCATTAATTCACGGTTCCAATCCAAAATGAACGAATTGGTTCGGTAAAGACCGGTTTCACGGTTTACCAAATTTTTTGGAGCAGCCAGCCAGCCCTACTGCTAAATACGTTATGGAAAGGGCAAAATACACCCATAGTCCCTAAAGTATTTGCTCTATGCAATAATCCCTAAGGTCCCGATTGGATGCGGGATAAGTTTTGGTGGGATTAAATAGTAAGGGGGATAAGATAGTAAGGGTGGACCCACATTAATGTGATGTTTATGGAGGGGGATTAAATAGTATGTGGTTTGAATGAATTTGTGATAAATGTGGATAAAGTTGGGTGGATGATGTAAAAAGCTGGCAAATGACTTATTTGCCCTTGTGCATGGGTAATATTAAATATTACGATAAAATAAATACATAAATACGAAACTAATTAAATTAATTATACTTTCAATAAATATGATTAATAATTACTTTTTTGCTCCATGGGATTTAGTTCCGAAAGCTCTTTTTATGTTAATTTTGTCCTTAGAGTATGTAATTTGAATTAAAATTGTTCTGGTTTCTAACATTTTTTAGCTTCAAACTCCTTAATGGTATAAAAAAAAATACATTTGTGGTCCATAAAGAGTTCATTTGTGCCAACTTGGCGTTGTAAATGTCTAAAATGTCCCTCGGGCACCCCCGATGATGAAGCTATATACAAAGTTGCAAGGCAAGATATTGGCAAAACTGAGGATTTAGAGACCAAAGCACATAGAAAAGTACTTTTTAGAGGAAATGTTCACCCAGGGCCGGTCCCGATATTTGGGTTATTCAAGCCCGACCCCATGTTTGGTTGCTCATTTACTATTAAGTTTTAAAAAAAGAAATACAATCTAAAGAAATCAATGTAACATTCTAGTTCTTTTAGCTTGAATTATATCATAAAAATCAAAATCAAAATGTAACGCCTATTATGGTTTTTTTTTTAACAGTAACGCCTATTATGGTTAAAGGTCCTATAATAACTTCCAGCAAGAGAGCCAACAAGTCCTTCATAATTTGGGCTGCGCGAGTGAGTTGGGCTGGGCACAACCCGGCCTTTCCCGCCAATAAAACCGACAAAATAAAAAAGTCGTTGGATGTTGAAGCTCAACGGAAAAACAACAGAGAAAAATTCAAATCCTTTATACCAGTCGCCTTCAAATCGGTCTATCATACTCATTCGCATCTGATTTATACATTTATATAATGTATTTAATAACCAGTCCCTGGTTCCGGTCCGTTTTAGCCTTCAAATCGGTCTTTTGTTTTCTTTTTTTTATCATTGTAGAGCCAAGGCCGGCAGCTTCTCTCTCTCTCTCTAGAGTTTTCTGTCTTTGTAGAACTGGATAGAAAAGCAGCAAAAGTGATAGATACCTCTGGTTATGTGTCGATTTTCGATTGATCATACCTCTGGTTATGTGATATCCTCAGTCAAAAGAATCAATTAGTTAAAATTAGTCCCAGAGACAGCGTGTGTTGAAAGACTGGATACTGTAAGCACTATTCCCCATCTCTCTCTGTATCTTTACATGTATAGAGACTGTGTTTGATTTGCAAAGCATGATCGGTGATGCAACCAGCAAGGTACGGAATACATGTTTTATGCAGCTGATGTAATTTGTACTCTTTTTTCATCCAACACATAGTGAAAACTATTGGAGAACCACTTGAAATTTCTGTTTTTTTTCGTTTGTGTTATTTTCTTGATTGTTCTTTGCGAGTTTTGTGATGTAGTTTGCCCGATTTCTCAACAGATATATGCTTGAATTTTTTGGTTATTTACAGCGAGTGAGCATAGAATCAGCCAAGTTTCAAATATGTTATTGATTTTTCTTGTTCAACTTTTATCTGTTTGACTATATCTGTGTAGAGTTATAGCCACCAGGCTTTTGATATTTGTTTTTGTATTGCCTTATTTTTTTCTTGTTTCGCGCTATGTGTTTGATAAATTCACTCAACCAGTTAGAACTGTTTGTTTTTCGGCCTAAGCTGATAAAACCAGTGATTCTATCCTGTTAGTCTGTTATCTGTTTCTTACCCGTCTTAGGGGTGTTAGGAGCCAATTATTTTTTAGATTCTGAATTCTGTAATGCAGATTATAAATTTTGGGGTTATAATCAGAATCAACAAAAGAGTTTGGATGATAATGTGCAGAATATAAATAAGAATACAATGCTGGATAATAATGTTCAAGTCATCATTTCAAAGCTGAAAGGGTTCTTTGTAATTGAAACCAGGAAGCTAAAAAGGAGAAGCAAATGAACCACGGAGAAATCAGTTTGAGTTAGATTACCATTTCAAAGTTGATCTTTGAAAAACATGGATGGAAGTGGAAACTATAGGTTTGCATTGGACGAAACAGATACCGTTAGATTTTTGACAACCACAGTGGGAAGTTTCATCCAGGATCGGTTGATGGATAAAGAACAAAGAACCCAACAGAAGGAGCAATGCGCGGAGAGATTGGCAGCTGAAGATGGAACCTTGGACAAAGACACGGAAATCCGGTACTCTGATCAAGCGGTATTAGCCAATTTGGATTGGGGTATTGATGCACTTGAAGAAGCAATCAACACATCCAATATGGAAACTAAGCTCGCGCGATTGGATTACGCGGAGAAGATGTTACAAGTGTGTGCTATGTTGAATTCTAGCCACAAAACCGCTGGGGTCCCTAATTTCTATCTTTCTGCTTGGGCTCACCTCAACCTTTCGTATATGTGGATATTGCGAGACAATGTCCACAATGCAGTTTTTCATGTCCTCCAGATGTTTACAATTGACCCTTTCTTTTCCCGGATTGATTTTGCTCCTGAGCTATGGAAAACTCTATTTCTTCCGCACATGAGCTCAATTGTTGGGTGGTATTCACAGGAGAGACACAGACTCGTGATGGATGGTGTACCCGATTCCACTGATTTGTCCTTTACGGTGGATTTTGATGAATTCTTCAATGAATCCTTCATCTTATCAATGAGGCCGGATCAAACAGAGAAAATGCAGAAGCTTGAGCAAGTTTATGGGCAGTCCTTGGATGAAAATACAACGCTTTATGCAAAATACTATAAAGACTGCTTGACCTTTGATTCTACCACAAGCAGGAAGGTCATTCCAATGATGCCAATTGTTGAGCCGCCTATGACTCCTTTGCACGAAGTGAGCCGGTCAATTCCAGATTATGTGAAATTCGGTCCCATCTTACCTCAGAGTGCTGGATTTTCCCCAATTCTCAAATATAGAGAGAATGCAAGAGAAGCTTCTATGTCTGCCTCAACTCTAATTGATTAATTTGGAGCTTTAATTCTTGTTGTTGGACTTAAGAGGTGTTTGTCAAAACTTTTGGGGGCAGCTTCTGCAATTTTCTGTATGGAATTGTGTACCAGTGTGTTGGCTACAGTTTCAACTTGTGCTTCAAAGCCCGAACAACTTAAAAACTGTGAGAAGCTGCCACCAAAAGTTTTACTTTGAGGAATCAGCTTTTACCAGAATCTAAATTTTGACAAACACCACCTTAGTCATAAGTTTTTGTCTAGGTTCTTTTCCTCTCTTTTTTTTCCCTTTCTTTCTTCGTTTATGTCAACATCTTTGATCGAAGGCTCTGAAGTATGTGTATCCTTTCAAACTTTTGGCTACAAGCAGATCAAGTGCAATTTCCACCTCCTCAGAGAACCTGGAGGAGACTGCTACATGGGTTCCACAAGTAAGAATTAGTCCTAAAACAATGCAAAATTCATTGCTTTCATCAAGGCTTATGGTGTGTGTGTTTCTTGAGTTATGCTCTTTATATCGGGTGATGAAAGTTTCATCGTTGTCTCATCGTTAGGAAAGCATTCCTGAGGAAAATGAAGATGATTCTGTCAAGGAGCCTGATCTTTACGAAGATTCTGATGCTGTTGAGGAGAATGATCTTTATGAAGATTCTGATGCGGTATATCGTACACTAGAATCTATTAACAGCTTTGTAATGAAGAAGGAAGAGGAAACTAGCCCAAACATACAGCCACAAAGGGTGAATAGTTGGATGCATTATCCTACTATCTCCTCTCCTAATGATTCTACCAAAACGGGATCACCAAAGTCTTCTTCTCCAAAACCAGACCCTCCTCCAAAAAATGAATCCCCATCTATGTCGCGCCTTTTGTCTTTTCGTCTGAGGGAACCCACCATTTCCTCCTCCTTGCCTGCGTCTCCCCAATCCCATAATGATTCCAGTGTTAGCCCAGAAGACTCAGATGGTGAAACGACGGTATGTATTTCAAACACCAATCCGTTAACCTCTTTTGATTATTTTTATATGCAGTATTTAAACACCAAGTGTTTTACCTCGTTTGGATTGTTTATTTACAAATATAACCCACGAGTTGGGATTTTACTCAATATAGCTTATAATTCAGGATCTACAGAAAAGCAGCCGGAATAATGGCAGTCGCGCACGCGGTATGAGTTATGGGAATGGGACGAGCCAAATGATTGAAAACAGGTAAAAGTGACTTTGTTTGATTTTTGCTGTATCTGTACTTTCTACAAGTATCCACTATTTGTTCGACTTCACCATATTTTCACTCTCTTCTTTAGCCTTGAATGCAAAACAGTCCGTTTGGCAACTTATAGAAGAGAAAGGATAGTCTTTTCTCCCTTCAAGTGAGGGGACAAAAGAAAAGACTGTACTCTCTATTGTTTGGATGAGCAGGAGAGAAAATAGAGTGACTTGAGAAGTGGGAATTTGAGGGAAAATAATATCTTCCCATTTCCCTCCCTTTCTCTCCTTCACTAACCAAAAAAGTGATGAGGACAAGGGGAATCTCATTTTTTTTTTCTTTTTTCTGTCCAATCTAAACGGGTTGATCATCACCAGGGCACCATTTTTATTAATTCGAAAGCTTCTTGCAACATTGCAGTTATTTTGATGATAGTGATGAAGGAAGCCCAAGTTACGCTTCTATCCCACTGTCTCAGAAGCCGACTCCTCATTCAAGACTACCAAAAGATTTTGTCTGCCCCATTACTGGGCAGATTTTCTGCGACCCAGTTACACTTGAAACAGGTCAGACATACGAGAGAAAAGCAATTCAAGAATGGGTGAAAAGAGGAAACACAACGTGTCCCATTACCCGGCAGCCTATATCTGCAGCTTCCATTCCGAAAACAAACTACGTTTTGAAAAGGCTAATCACATCTTGGAAAGAGCAACACCCTGATCTTGCTCAGGAGTTTTCATACGGCGAAACACCAGGAAGCTCCTTTCGCTCGTTCTCTTCAAAAGAAAATGTCTCAAAGTCCACTCCTTCTGGACCCTTCAGTCCATACAGTCGTAGGACCAGGGATGAATCTATTAACAATACAACCAGAAGATTAACTCGGGCCCAGGTGGTGACATCTCCGACCAGTGTGATATCTCAAGCTGCTCTTGAAACAATAATAAATGGCTTAAAACCCTACATCACATGTTTATGCACTTCGGAGGACTTAAAAGAGTGTGAAGCAGCTGTGTTGACAATTGGAAGGATATGGAAGGACTCAAAATCCTATCCAGGGCTTCATTCTTATTTCTCAAACGCAAAGATAATAAGTGGATTTGTGGAAATTTTGTCAGCTTCTATGGAAAGGGAAGTTCTCAGAACATCGGTTGGCATCCTCTCTGAATTAATATATGCAGATGATAGGGTTGCTGAGACTCTTACACGTGTAGATTGTGATTTTGATTGCTTGGCTTCTCTGCTAGAAAATGGTCTAGCTGAGGCTTCTGTCCTTATATACCTATCGAGGCCAACATTCTTTCAGCTTTCGTCTCATGATCTTATACCCTCCCTTGTCCAACTTATTCTAACAAGAAACGAAGACCTAGGTGAAGATAGATTAGCGATGGAGCCTGAAGATGCTGCATTAGCAATTCTTGAGCAGATATTGTTGGGAGGAGACGACAACAGCAGGCCTGTTAATGCTATGGCTGTTATATCCGCAAATGCAATTCCAGCCTTAATTGAGCGCTTGGCTAGGGTAGAAGGAAGAGAGGTCATTGTAACCATACTGTTATGCTGTATTCACGCAGATAAGGGCTGCAGGAACTTGATAGCTAGCAGAATTGAGTTCTCTCATGTTCTGGAATTGTTTCATGCTGAAAAGGGTAGTGTGAGGGGCATATGTATAGATTTTCTCTCCGAATTAGTTCAATTGAGCAGGTATGCGTTTTTCCACAAAACAACATTTACATATCTAGTTTGTTCGTTTTTTCAGTTTCAGGTCATAGGGAAGTGAACTTCAAATCTTGGTCAATCTTTATTGTTTGACCTATTTGATTAGGTGCAAACATATGGATGAAAACATCTGACAAAATCCTGTTTCTGACTATGTAAACTATTTGTTTTTACTTCAATATATTTGGATCCGATAGAATCTACTCTCTCTCTCTCTCTCTCTCTCTCTCTCTCTCTCTCTCTCAACTTAGATTTCCATTACCATTAATTATTCTATATTGACGTGCACATACTTCTGGTCCAATAGTTTCTCTTCTTTGCTTAAAACCTATCTTAACAACAAGACTAAGTTCGACTTTATGGTGTTCAGGAGAACATTCTGCAATCAGGTGCTACAGATAATTAAGGACGAAGGTACATTTAGTACTATGCACACCTTACTTGTGTATCTACAAATGGCTCCAATGGAACAGCGACCTGTTGTTGCTACTCTTCTTCTTCAGCTTGATCTCCTGGTTTGCCCTGTTAATTCTTAAGCAACCACAATACTCAATTTAAGATAAACCTTATTTGGCACAAGACACCGTAAGCATCCATTGTAAGTTCATAATTTCGGTTTTTCAGGTTGAGCCCCTAAAGATGAGCATTTACAGGGAAGAAGCTGTAGATGCATTAATTGAAGCACTTTGTAAGAAACACTTCCCTAATTCTCAAATCACAGCTCTTGATGCCCTATTATCTCTTTCTGGGCGTCTGACTCCCTCAGGGAAGCCTTACATTGAATCCTGGTTACTCAAACTTGCCGGATTTGATCAATCATACAATGCTTTGATGCGAGCAGAAAGGCCAAAGACACATGAACTTGCATTGACAGGAACAATGGTTTGGATTTATTCAGTTCCATATAGTTTTATAATTTTTTCAGTTGCTCTTTACGTTTTGTTCTGCATGATCCTCTTACATACTTTGTGTACAGGAAGAAGAGGAGAAAGCTACAAGTTCTTGGGAGAAAAGGGTAGCTTTTGTACTTTGCAACCATGAAAAAGGTGCCATTTTTAGAGCTATCGAAGTATGCCTCGAGAATAACTCCATAGAGATGGCAAAATCATGCCTTGTCATTTCCACTTGGCTCATACACATGCTTTATTGTCTTCCTGATACTGGTGTAAGAGATGTTGCCCGAAGGGCTTTGCTTGACCAGTTCTTAAATGTGCTGCAATCGTCAAAAAACATTGAGGACAAGATCTTGGCAGCACTAGCTTTGAAAAGCTTCATTTCTGATCCAGGTAAAGTTAGTCTCCATTAACAGTTTGTTGTATTTAGGTGGTTGACAGGGTCATGGGCGGTGGCGGCTGAGGCCGTGGGTGTGGTGGTGGATTGTTGGGTTGTGGTTGCTGTTCACTTGGAGTGCTGGTTCTTGGTAGTGTACTTCTAGTGTTGATATGATGAACGTTTTCTACTCTTAAGAAGTGGAAAACAATTTTTACGAAATCAACTCATTCTTCCTCCAATTTTGTTATCTGTCACACCAGAAAATACAAACAAATGTTGTCTGAAAAACATTTTCTGCCAAAAAAGACGAACCATTACTCTTGGAGGGAAAATCAATAGGTGCAGACCTTAAACTTCACCTAACCTTGAGTTTCGTTCTTTTCAGGTGCACTAAATGAACTGGGAGTGTATGCCAAGTGCATATACAAAACGTTGAGAAAGCTCAAGAGGAATTCCACAATGGTCAATGACATGCTGAAAACATTGATGAACTGGCCCTCTGTCAACGCAGTCAGTCAATGACCTTTTCTTACCATTTTTTTTTTTGGCAAAACAAGGTACAGACGTGATTACTTACTGGTTTGTATTCAGACAGAGCTGTGGTGTTGTGCTGAAGCGGCTGAGTTAGACTCCTGTGCAAACGGTGAGGTCTTGTGTCTGCTACATGTAAAAGGCCTTATTGTAAGCAGCCATTCTGATGGAACAATAAAGGTGTGCATCTCTCTCTATTTCACAGTTTTCACTCAAACATGCCCACGGCAACACAAACCTGCTGCAGCTTTTATTCTCGACTCTTCACCTATACTGTGAATGTTATTTGGCGCATTTTTTCATTTCTTTGTACTTCCTTTTAGAGTGAGGTTGAAGTTGCTGACTAGGTTGACGGGAATGTCATTTGTATTGTGCATTTAGGTATGGGATGCTGGTAAGAGGGTTCCACAATTGGTTCAGGAAGTTCGTGAACACATAAAAGCTGTCACGTGCCTCTGTGTTTCATCCTCGGGCGATAAACTGTACAGTGGCTCCATGGACAAAACGATTCGGGTAAAACCATCTCTCTTGTTTACTTTTTTGGCACATCCACTTTTTGGTTTCTTTTCTATGATAGGAGGAAAAAGAAAAGAAATACCAAAACAATTGGAGAAGCCTTCATGTACATCCATTTGACATTCTAGGGTCCGTTTTGGTTACCATTGCTTATTTGCTTGTATATTAAATAACCAAAATCATTTGGTTTACTTGATAAAAGATGAAAGCTCATTTTCTTATTTCCTATTTCACACAAAATGGCTACCGTCTTTTATTTCAATCTCCAGGTGTGGGCAATCAAACAGGAAGCCATTCACTGCCTTCAGATTCACAATGTGAAAGATGCAGTCATGGAGTTAACGGGAAATTCCAACTTTGCATGTTTTTCCACCCAAGGAACCGGAGTCAAGGTAACTCCCCTTCAATTGTATAGCCAACTAACATGTGACCTGTAAACAAATATAATTTGTTTCAAACTTTTTAGCACAGATATATAATTGGTCCGGGGTTCCAAAGCATATAAACTTCAACAAAAATGTTAAAAGCCTAGCCATGACCGGCACTAAACTATACTGTGGATGCACTGGTTACAGTATCCAGGTAAACAATCTCTTCCATGAGTTAATTATGCTAAATTAGACAGCTATTATATAACAGTAATGCACAAACATATTTTCATTTGTCCTGAAATTTCGGACAAAAATTGCAGGAGGTGGATCTAAGCACATACACATCCACAGTGTTCTATGCTGGTGCAAAAAAATTGCTAGGGAAACAAAACATACATTCTCTACGTATTCACGATGGTCTTCTATTTGCTGGTGGATCTTCTGTTGATGGTATAGCAGGAAAGGTACGCACCTATCTTCAACTCTTTATCGCCAATTTTGGCCCTAAAGTATTGGTCAGCTCCAGCTTTGGTTCTTGGACTATTTTCATTTTCCCGATACAGTCCAAGTGCTAAAGCGAATCCAGTTAGCTAGACGGTAGTTCCATGCGGTCAGACAATCTTTTAGCTTGACCAATGAGCCTTGTGTCCTCCAATTCGCACTGCACTTTGACCGAAATGATTTGCTCAACCAAGCGCAAGAAACCATGTGGCATGAACCCTACCAAGACACATACCTGGAGTTAGTATCAGACATATAGCATGGGAGAAACTCAGTTGTTTAGGAACTAAATCGACAAAAGGCCAAATTGAGAAATGAATCATTCTTTAAAGTGGCAATGTGCAATAGCCCAAGTTTTCGCATGGATGACTGATGTTTGTTTCTTTTGGAAGGTCTTCTCTCTGTCCACAAAGGCAACAATAGGGTCTTTCTCAACGGCGCTAGACATTCACTGCATGGCAGTGAACAATGACTTCATTTTTACAGCCTCAAAATTTGGGTATATTGAGGTATGGTTAAAGGAAAGAGTCACAAGAGTTGCTTACATCAAAATGGCCAGTGGAGGAAATGCTAGAATTACATCATTGGCATCAGATTCAAATGGAGAGATGCTTTTTGCTGGCTCCTCTGAGGGAAAAATCCAGGTTAGAACACTAACCATGTTTAACGATACACTAATAGGAATAAGATAGATTTTTCATTGTAGTTATAAGTTTCAATTCAAATTTGCACGTCAATTTTATTATTGAAAGTAAAGAGTTAACAATTTTCCAACCAAAACAAATTTACCAAAAAAAAAATTATCCGAACAAAACAAATTGAAGGGTTTTCATGTGAACTTATGTGACTAATTCAGATAGCCATCAAATTGTGGGTACACAGCTATTCATTATTGGTTGGGCACACTACGTGACTGTGTTCTCAATGGACTACAAAATTTTCTCCGATTTTAGATAATTGGAGCCTTGGAGGTCTCTCTCCATGTTTTTTTTTTAGTTTTTTTTTGGACAATTGGAAATTTTCCATGTTTGGATTGTTCAAAAATACTTAAGTACTCTTATATGACTATGTTTCTAAGGGGTGGTTTGGCCTAAAAGTGGATTATGGTTTTTTGGTTTCGTCTTTATTCAAAAAAAAATTGCATTTGTTAGTTTTGCGTCAAGATTTTGTGGTTTTTGGATTCCTCTCGACGAGACGAATCTAACAAGTATAAAATTATGGTCAAACCAAATATGTTTTTGAATAAAGCCGAAATACGTGGATTATTTGCCAATAATCCGAGTATTTCGGCTTTATTAAAAAAAAATTGAGTTAAGAAACAATTCATTCACTTTTTTACAATTCGGATGTATCATGGAAATCCTTCGAAAGAAAAGAATCAAATCTTTTTTTTTTTTGGGTACTCCTTGTTCTTAATCAGAAAATTTCGTGAAGAAGGATTGTGCACAATTTTGATCTTTCCAAAATTTGTGTGAAGAAGGCATTATTTCTGATAATTTGAAAAAAGGAGCAAGTTTTGCTTAAGGAAAATAAGAGACGTCGCCCCTAAATATTTGAATTTTCGTTGTTGGTTGCAGGCATGGGAACTGGATTGAGATGTGTCAGTGACACAAACTATGAGTGTTAAAAAAAATTCAATAAAATCGGTGACCATATTGGACAGAACCGTCCTATTTGGTATGTTCTGCAATTTACTGTTTTGTGGTTTTCGTTTTCAAACGCTAGTAATTTGTTTGGGGTATTGGTTTTGTATTCAGGAACCACAATTAGAGCCGAATAGGCTTATTCTTTTGTATATGTAATAATAATAATTCGTAGTACATATTTATTCGGGGTGAAAGCTTCTTTTTTTTAATCAATGGGTGAAAGCTGAATTGCTTTATTCAGAAGGGTAGTCCAAATATTGTCCAAAAATGTCAGAAATAAGTTTGTTTGGATAAAACGGACTTTCAGGGTGAATTTCCTATTTACATTTTGTGTGGTAATGAAATTGTCTGCTTTTTTGCCCAACTCCGTGAATTAATTTGCAATTTTGTTTGGGGAGCAGTTCATGTACCTCATAATACATGAATAATACGGATCATTCACACGACACAATAAATAAATAAATGGTTCGAGTCAATGTTATAGGTCACTAGTGGGACACACAAAACCAAGTTTCAAGAGGTTTTGTGAGGGTGAGCTTGTCGGAATTGGGGTGCTTGTAGTGAGGGGACTCCACTACAGGAGTGTAGTGAGTCACATCTAGTCATCTATCTCGGCACCGACGGCTCGGATTTAATCCAAACTACAAATGATCCGAGCCGTGTCGTCCATTGTTTGGAATAAAATCTGAACATTCATTACTGAGATGAACGATCAGATTGACTCACTACACCCCTATAGTGAGGTGTAGTGAGCCCCTCACAACAGGACCTCCGATTCCGAGCTTGTCCCAATATTTGGTAAAAAACTGTCCGGATGTTAACAAGGCATGACAAGAACTGTATACTGTCTTTCTTGAAAATTAAACCGTACACGTAAATACTGTCTTTCCCTGTGTCCATTAAAAATATCTGACAGTAAAACCCACGCCATCTTTTCTTTTTCTTTTTTTTGGTACGCATGCCATTTTTTCACAGTACATGTATTCAGCCATTATCGCAAAATCTGTATATTTGAGCTATCATTCATCTCTCTCCTCCTATCTTCCTCTTGCATACTTTGAACTAATTTGGAACCGTAAAAAACTCTTTTACACTAATTTGGAGTAAAATTCAAGCGTTCATTACTGAGATAGATGGCCGGATAACCTCACTACAACCCTATAGTGAGGCCTCACTACAAAGACCCCGGATCCAAACCACCACAGCCGCACATCCTATTTTTGTGCCGGTACAATGCGCGTGACGTATATTTATCTGCGCACACAGATTGCACCGGAAATTGTAAAAAGCATCACAAATAGTACAGTACATGCCAGTTTTGTAACCAAAAAAATTTCTGGTTACCAAAAATCAAAACTTTACCCAAATCACGAAAGGGAAATACTCTCTAGAAATACACACAGATGATGGGGCACTCAGAATGAAAAGGACTAATTGAAAAAGTTTTTGAGAAAAATTCATAGGTCTTTCAACCTCATCCAATTTGAATCCTCATCGTGCCTGTTCTCAGATCTAATTCCAAATGCATTCAAATCCAATTAACCAAAAAAATAGTAAAAAGGAAAAAAATCGTACAAAAAATTCAATTGAAATCATAATCGGAGAGAGAGAGAGAGAGAGAGCATTCAGAATGAGTAGGAGGATTTTTATCCTTTCATGAAATAATCGGAATATTTTCAGATTTATCATCATTATGCTCCTCCCTCCAATCTAAATCCAAAGCATTTATACTAGTATTTTGTATCTATACGTACAACTCCATGTTTAAAGTAATCAGCTTTTCGAAACGGACAGAAAAAACACAAATCAAAAACCGGCCGGCCGGTGAGAAATCGAAACCATCAGAAATATTGGAACAGTACATCAGTGATGACACTTTTTGAAGGTGTCTCAGACGACCGTCGTGAGAAATTTATCCAAAATCATCATCTGGCTTCGCTGTTTTTGATCAATGAAAAAGCAATCAAACTAAAAAAAACATTCGTAAAACGAAAATTAAGCAAATATTGAGGAATATTTCATGAACCAAATCGGTTTCTCCGACTGAGATGTGCTCTCCAGAGGAATGAAAACGATGGACGACGCCACGGCAATTTAAAGGGAAGGGCAATTCTCTGATTAGGGTTTCTGTGAGTTTTTATTGACGAATTTACCCATTAATGGCAGCTCAATTATACTTGGAACCTTATATTTTGACAAAAGTTGGTTTTTGACTCTCCACTTTTAATTGCAACAATCTAACCTGAATTGGGTAGGCCATGGGTGTTCTGAATTTCCAAACACTTTCTACCGCCAGCTAATGTGGGTCCCATATCGGATATGGTAATTTAAATAATTTTTTTTTGTGGAAAATGATTTTTGCGGTTCACTTGTGATATTAAGAAAGTAAAGTTCAAAAGTCGCGTGAAAAAGGGCTTGGACAGGAGATTGTACATGGGCAGGGTACACCCTCACAAAAGAGGGTCGGCCAGTCAGAAGCCCAAAATATTATGGATACCGCTCACTTGTATGAGCTCACGTATTGCACCAATATATCATCTGTCTATGCTTCGTTGCGCCTATCTTGTTAGAACAACTCCATATATAATAACGAGATACTATAAAGCTTTGTTGGCTTTGTATGAACATTTCGTGCTCAAATCGGCTCATACCATCTAATTTTCTGGGAACATCACAAGAGTTTGTCTAAAAAAACTCATGGTATCAAGAAAATCGTTGTTCTGAAGAAGTTAGTTGCCATTTATTTTGGAGGCATTTTACGTTTAGGGTTAAACCATTGAAAATGGCTCTAAGGCTTACCGCTTTGATTGAGGAAGTGAAAATAAAAGAAAGTAGAGAACTTGGAATTTTATATAGGATATAGCTAGGTGTTACCCTGGATCGGCGATCAATTTTATATAATGGCCTGTTTGGATGACGTATTGGTTTTGGGGGATAAAATATTATGGGGGTTAAATAAGAAGGGTGGATCCACATTAATGTTAAAGTTAAATATTTCATGGTTTGGATAAGGGATAACAATGGAGGATAATGATGGTCGATGATGTAAAATCAAGTCAAAAGACTATCTTGCCCTGGTAATGTATATATTGAATTATGTATTCCTTTATATAATTATATAAATACCAAAATTCATTGTTTTGTTATATTTGTCAAAAATTGTGTTATAATGGAGAATTCATTTCAATATTCTTTTATAGTATAAATTAAGAATATTAAATATTAAAATTAACTCAACAAGCCAACAATGTAAAATTGTAATGTAAAAAAAAAAATTAATTTTTTTGTCAAAAGAGAAAACGTCAATCCATCAAAAGCCATCTAATTGTACCCCATATATGGGCGAGCCTGCGCCGCAATGGGCAGAAGACTCGTTAGGAGGTGTACACTACCTTTTAGATAACAATTTGAGTCTCCAAAGTAGAGAGCTGAGTCTATCTTTATTGATGATCCATATTCACCATTTCTTACAATTTCTCACTTTTCTTACTCATCCAAACAAAAAAGTATGGAATTTCATCATCAATCTCTGAAGTGATTTTTGGTAAAAAAAAGAAAGAAATAAGAATCACATCACTAATTTAAACCAACAAAACAGATGAGAAATGGTGGAGGACCTATTCAAGGCGGAGTTCGTGTTAGTGACTCATTTAGCTGATTAAACTACTCCGGCCTCTGACTCAGTTTTTTACTATAACTCAACCTTCATTTCAACTACTGAAACTTGACCATGGCGATCGATACAATCCCTCCTCTAATACATGCACAACTAAAATTACCTTCTCGCTCTCTCCCCTCTTCCCATCAAGGGAAGTAATTGCACTCTTTCCGATTTAGGGTTTCATTTTTTTTCATGAACAATTTTAGTAGTATGATTGTGGAAAAATGGATCATAACTTTGATTGCATGCATGTGATGTCTCAGGTTGAACAAATGTGGTCTAGATCTTAGAAAGGACATAGGTGCACTGTTGGTTTATGGATTTGGAAAAAACAAGTAGTCGTTGATAGGATAATTGCAATAATGTGAGTGATTTGTAAGTTTTTTTTTTTTGTTTTTGGTAAGGTAATTCATTTAAGAAAAACAAAACCAAAGAACATGGACCAAGGGCATAGCCTTGAGAGTCCTACACAAAGGAGAACCAACAAAGGCACCGGAGAGCCTTACTTAAAGGATCTCTAACCCAACATCAACTACACAAAAAAAAAAAAAAACCATCATCAAGGTTTGAGCACATGAGTTGTGATCCCCCACTCAGTCAAGACCTGTTGGTTAGCCGAACTATTAGGAAAATTCCTCCAAGAGGAGATGCACATACGAACCCCATTAACAACCTCAACCTGCAAGAATTTCAAAGGCTTAGAAGAGCCTTTGAAAATCCTACCATTTCTTTCACACCACAGGTGATAGATTGCAACTGCTAAACAGAGTTTAAAAAGGAGAACCCGTAAGGAAGTGCCCTTGCTATTTGAGACAGCCCAAGCAACTTCTTCGTCAAGACCTTTAGGAGTTCGCACAACTCCACAACGCCCCAATAACTCTGTCCAGAGACCTTTAGAATAGGGACATTCAAAAAATAGGTGGCTGTGAGTTTCTTCCCCACTAGAGCACAAGACACAAACCGTTGACGAAACAATCCCCCAGTTGTGCAGCCTATCCCGAGTAGCCAGCCTTCCATGGAACGCCAACCATTGAATCAAGGCCCACTTTGGAACATGACGAGGGAACCATACCAGGTTAGACCAAGGGACGGGAGGATGAGTAATTCTAACAGCGTTCCAAGCAGAAGACGAGGAAAACACATCAGAGGCACTAGGGAGCCAAACAAGACGATCAGGCACTTGAACATTTGGAGCCAAACTAGCTGGTGTATGAGCAATGATAGTTTGAGTGACGGTGTTTCGAAGATGAGGCCATCTCCAAGTACCATCATGAATAATTGAAGCAACCTTAGCAGATAATGATCGCCCCAAATGGAACACGACTTGACTGCCAAAATTCTGAAACAAAGGGCCCAATGGGTGCCAATTGTCTAGCCATAAGAAGGAGGACTCCCCATCCCCTATCACCCACTTCATCAAAGGTTGAGCAAGGGACCGGAGGTTAAAAAGCTTTCGCATTGTCCAAGAAGCATCGTGGGGAGGAGCCATGTACCAGAAGCAATGGTGCTTGATAATATATGTGTGCACCCATTTAACTCACAGAGTATCAGCCTTTGAACTCAAAGCCCAAATGTGTCTAATCATAGAAGCCCTGTTCCAGTCCTTTAACAAACGAAATCGTAGCCCACCCTCTGATTTTGGAGAGCAAACTTTGGCCCAATTGAGCTTCGCCCCTGCAGATTTCAGATCCAAACCAGACCATAGAAAAGCAGCTAAGACCCTTTCAATCTCCTTAAGCATCGCTGAAGAAGAATAAAAATGGAACTCCAGTAAACTTGAATGCTAAACAATACTGACTGTATAAGTTGAGCTCTTCCCCCATAGGACAACTTCCTATTTGACCAAGACTTGATTCTAGCAATAATCCTCTCCTTTAGCACAGCACAATCACAGTATGTAAGCCTTGTGGAGATCAAGGGAACGCCAAGGTATTTAACAGGTAGAGATGCTTCAGGAATAGCCAAGATCCCCTTCAACAAAAGCTTATCGCTTTCACTTACAGCAGAGAAAAAAACAGAACTCTTACTCAGGTTAGGTTGCAGCCCAGAGAAATAGAAAAACTCATCCAATGTGTCTTTGATAATGGAGAAGGAATCACAATCAGCCCCACACATAATAAAGAGGTCATCAGCAAAGATTAGGTGAGATAGATTTAAAGAGGGACATTTAGGGTGAAAAGTGAAAGGACCCTTCGCAATCCTGGCTTGGAACAAGGCAGAAAAAGACTCCATAACCAACAAGAATAGATAGGGTGAAAGAGGATCACCCTGACGCAACCCTCTCTTTCCAGCAAAATATCCATTCATTTCACCATTTATAACTATTGAAAATCTAGGAGAGGTGACACATTGCTGAACCCAGTGCACATAGAGAGCAGGAAACCCCATAGCTGCCATTGTATCGAAAAGGAAACACCAATC
Organism: Vaccinium vitis-idaea; assembly: GCA_963854785.1. Classification (NCBI taxonomy): domain Eukaryota; kingdom Viridiplantae; phylum Streptophyta; class Magnoliopsida; order Ericales; family Ericaceae; genus Vaccinium; species Vaccinium vitis-idaea. The sequence continues at coordinate 34,694,095 of OY978226.1, read as the reverse complement.
AACAGAGTCATATGCCTTCATAATATCGAGCTTTAAAGCACATCTAGGATACCCATTCTGTTTATGATAGCCCCTAACTAGCTCATGCATCAACAGAATGTTATCCATTATAGACCTACCTTTTAAGAAAGCAGACTGTTGCAGACCAATAAGATGAGGAAGAACACCTTGAAGCCTATTAGCTAGAATTTTGGTGACACACTTGTAGGGAACATTACAGCATGCTATGGGTCTGTAGTCCCTCACAGTAGCAGGGGCGTTTGTCTTCGGAACAAGAGTAATAGCAGTAGCATTCCATTCAGGCAACATCTTCCCACTTCCAAAAAAGTATTTCACAGCCGCAATGAAATCAGGACCTACTAAGTCCCAATTTTGAAGATAGAAAGAAGAGTTAAAACCATCAGGCCCAGGAGCCTTGTCACCCCCAATAGATTTTAAGGCAAGAACAATTTCAGCCTCAGTGACAGGGTTGATAAGGATGGGCCAACACTCCACATGAACTTTCTTGTGAATAGCTTGCGATAGCTTCTGAGAGGCATCCCTTCTTTGATGGAAGCTGGTCCCTAAGAAACCTTGGTAATAGTCAAGAATTTCATTTTTAATATCTTTTTCCGACGCCAAACAAGACCCATCAGCTTTATGGAGGCTAAGAATAGTATTCCTCATCCTGTGGCAGCGGAACTTTTGATGGAAGAATTTCGAGTTCCTATCCCCCAAAGCTAACCATTTAACCCTAGCCTTTTGTTTGAAAAAAGACTCCTCAGCATAGCTAAGCTCGCTAAATTTAAGAAATAAAGCCTTTTCTTGAGCTTGTAACGCCTCATCAAAAGGGGAATTGAGGCCCTGAATCTGAACCGCCTCTAACTCAAGCCTGGCCTGGGAAACTTTGGAGCAAATATCCCAATAATGCTGCTTATTTAAAGACCTGAGAACAGGCTTTAGTCTTCTCAACTTAAGGCAGTGATTTGTAAGTTACAGCAGCCTACCACGGCCCTTGAAAAAATGATAGCCTCAGAGGACCCAATTGTCAATTATTGTTTATGCAATATATTGTTGTTGCTTGTCAATGTATGATGTAAGGATTAGACGGGTAGAGATTTATCTATTAAGTGTATTTGCGCATGGTGCTACCTTGGCCATTGCATTTCACGCCAAGTGTTGAGATGAAGGAATATAGGAGTAGCACTAGTGGGAGGAAGGAGCTACAGATGAAGAAGAGAATAACAAGTTTTTGATTTCTTATCAATAGTTTGCTTTGTTCACTTTCGTATTCTAAGTTAAGGATGTAATTGTACTTTCTGTGAACTTAAACTTTTGTATTTAATTTGGGTATGTAACCAAATTATGTTTCCCTTGACCCTAGATTAATGTCTTTTAATTTATAGAAAACATATATTCCAACTGAAATACTTTTAAAAGAGTGTTTATTGGACCCGGGGTGCTTGTGTGCACATTTGAGTTGCTGATCTCGGCAATGGACAATTCAGATTTCATCTCAACAATGGATGGCTTCGATTTGCAGAGTGCCGAGATGAAATTAGGACCGTTAAAAATACATCCGACGGCTCGAATGCCGCACACTCAAGTCACACACCAGGAGCACACACCCGTTAATGTTTTCGAAAACTAGAGCGTTACTGAAAAAATATACTTTCTTTTACGAGTATACGTATGTGTCTACCAAGTATGAACACAAAATGTCTATGTTTATCTGATGTAGAACAAGTGACAACCCAATTCTATGATCAATTGAACCGGTCGAAGCCTCGGAGACCCAACAACTTTTAATTGAAAATTGACAAAATCGGCAGTTTATCGACGAGTTCATAATCGGCCCAAACTTGGTGGGGGTGAAGCAGAATAGCGTTGCGGTTAAGACTCACCACCTTAAAGTCATGACTGATGATGATGAATTTCGGTTTAATCCTTTGTCTAGGCCTTCAATTTTGTATTTTTGCTATTTAAGGAAATGTTTAGATTACAAATTACTCTTAATGTATAATCCCGTCTAGGTTGGTTCCAGTTGGGAAAAAAGTCTTATTTTTCTTTTTAGTTTCCAATTTTAGTAGTTTTCCCAATTGTGAAGATACTTTATTTTTTTAGTAGGATTTGCTAGGGTTTTCCTATATAAGAGGTTGTAATCTTTCATTCTGGAACTTTTAATCTATCAATAACAATTCTGAGGTTTTTCCTCTTTCTCTTATGGATTCAAGAACACTTGTGGATTCGAGTACCTATATTTGCTTGGACTAATATGCTAACTAGTTTCTCGTAAATTTCGCTGCGTCATTATCTTGTGGAATACTGTTCGTTAGATTGCATGCTTTAATGTCAAGATATTTGTAAAAAAAATATAAAAATTACCAAATCATACGAATATATGAAATTCTAAGTTTAAAGTGGGGTATTCTTTCTATATAAATCCTAACTCGGTCTATGCTAAAAAAGAGTGAGAGGAGAGTTCTAGAAAGAGAAGTGAGCAAGAGAGAAGTGGGCGACGGCCCCTCCCCAGGCTTCGTCCCTGGTGGCCGATCCACTCCCCCTCCCCCTTCACGCCCCTTCCACCTGCCTACCCGACCTCCCTTCCGACTCGCCGATCTTCTCTAAGGCTGCACTTCTTTGGCGTTCGGAGACTCCCCGTGTCGGACGATCCTCTCCGTTCCGGTATGGGTGACCATGCCGAATTTTTGGACCAGGGGGAGCCGGATTTGGGGTTTCCAGATCCGGACTCCTAACGACGATGGCGACGGTGGGTGATAGCTCCAGCGATTTGCTCTGGCGTTATTTATTTTCCTACACTTTTTTGTATTTTTTTTTTGTTTTTTGTTGTTAGTTTTGTAGGTGGTTTTGGCCGGCCGTTAGTTTTGTAGGCGGTTTTGCGACTGTTAGTTTTGGCCGGCGGTTTCACGGCCGTGGTTTTGTTTGCCGATTTTGGCCGGTAGTTTTGTTCAATACAATTCTTCTACCTCTTTATCCAAAAAAAAAAAAAAAAAAATCCTAACTCCGTCATTGATTTTGGCGCTCTATTTTTTTTTTTTATAAATGCACTTAATTGTCTCGTCTCTTGATTTTGTCTTTTGCAAACTATACAAGTACTAAAAAACCAAAATTTTAATGCATTAAAAAAAAATGGAGTGCAAAAATCATTAAACTTCCATAACTACCTGGATAGCGACATAATTTTGAGTCTCCAAAACACTGAGCTAGGTTGGAGATGCTGCATATCAATTGATGACCCACATTTACCATTTCCTACAATTTCTCACCTTCCTTACTCGTCAAACAGTAAACAATTAAATTTCATCGTCAATCTCTGAAGTGATTTGGTAAGAAAAGAAAAGAAATAAGAAGAATCCTGTAAGTGAAAAAAGGGCTGTAATGCCGCACACTAGAGTCACACACCATGAGCACACACCCGTTAACGTTTTCGAAAACAAGAGCGTTACTGAAAAATATACTTTCTTTTACGAGTATACGTATGTGTTTTGCCAAGTATGAACACAAAATGTCTATGTTTATCTGATGTAGAACAAGTGATAGCCCAATTCTATGATCAATTGAACAAGTCGAAGCCTCGGAGACCCAACAGTTTTTTATTAAAAATTGACAAAATCATCAGTTATCGACAAGTCCAGAATCGGCCCAAACTTGGTGGGGTGAAGCAGAATCGCGTTGTGGTTAAGACTCACCACCTTAAAGTTGTGACTGATGATGGTGGATTTAGGTTTAATCCTTTGTTTAGGCCTTCAATTTTGTTTTTTTTTGCTATTTAAGGAAATGTTTAGATTACGAATTACTCTTAACGTATAATCTCGTATAGGTTTGTTCCAGTTGGGAAAAAGTCTTATTTTTCTTTTTAGTTTCCAATTTTATTATTTTTCCTCAATTGTGGAGATACTTTATTTTTTAGTAGGATTTGCTAGGGTTTTCCTATATAAGAGGCTGTAATATTTCATTATGGAAATTTTAATCCATCAATTACAATTCTGAGGTTTTTCCTTTTTCTCTTGTGGATTCAAGAACACTTGTGGATTCGAGAACCTATCTTCGTTTGCACTAATATGCTAACTAGTTTCTCGTGAATTTCGCTGCGTCATTATCTTGTGGAATAATGTTCGTTAGATTGCATGTTTTAATGTCAAGATATTTGTAAGAAAATATAAAAATTACCAAATCATATGAATATATGAAATTCCAAGTTTAAAGTGTGGGTCTTCTTTCTATATAAATCCTAACTCGGTCTGTGCTAAAAAAGAGTGAGAGGAGAGTTCTAGAGAGAGAAGTAAGAAAGATAGAAGTGGGCGACGACCCTTCCCCAGGCTTCGCCCCTGGTGGCCGATCCACTCCCTCTCCCCCTCGCACCCCTTCCACCCGCCTGCCTGACCTCCATTCCGACTCGCCGATCTTCTCTAAGGCTGCATTTCTTTGGGATTCGAGACTCCTCGTGTCGGATGATCCTCTTCGTTCCGGTATTGTCTCGTCTCTTGATTTTTGGATGTGGGGTTTCCAGATCCGGACTCTTGACGATGTTGGCGGAGGCAGCGACGGTGGGTGATAGCTCCGACGATTTGCTCCAGCATTATTTATTTTCCTGCACTTTTTTTTTATTTTATGTATTTTGTTGTTTGTTTTGTAGGTGGTTTTGGCCGGCTGTTTGTTTTGTAGGCGGTTTTACGGCCATTAGTTTTGTCGGTAGTTTTGGCCGGCAGTTTCGCGGCCCTGGTTTTGTTTGCCGATTTTGGCCGGTGGTTTTGTTCAATACAATTCTTCTACCTCTTTACCCAAAAAAAAAAAATCCTAACTCCGTCATTGATTTTGACACTCTATTTTTTTATAAATGCACTTTAAAAATTGTCTCGTCTCTTGATTTTGTCTTTTGCAAACTATACAAGTACTAAAACACCAAAATTTTAATGCATTAAAAAAAAAGTGGAGTGCAAAAATCATTAAACTTCCATAGCTACCTGGATAGGGACATATTTTGAGTCTCCAAAATGAAGAGCTAGGTTGGAGATGCTGCATATCAATTGATGATCCACATTTAACCATTTCCTACAATTTCTCACCTTTCTTACTCATCAAACAGTAACCAATTAAATTTCAATCTCTGAAGTGATTTGGTAAAAGAAAAGAAAAGAAAAGAAATAATAGTGAAAAAAGATGAGAAATGGTGGACCTATTCAAGGCCGAGCCTGGCCGTGACTCGTTCACGAGATTAAATACTCCAGTCTGTGACTCAGTTCTTTCACTGTAACGCGACCTTCGTTTCTGCAACTGAAACTCGACCATGGCGATCGATACAGTCCCTCCTCTGATATACGCACAGCTCAATTACCTGCTCACTCACTCTCCTTTCCCCATCAAGGTAAACAACCGTACACTCATCGATTTAGGGTTTCGCTTTTTTAACAAACGTATGATCATGTTTTCGGAAAAATAGATCACAAATTCGGTTGCACGCGTTTGATGTTCCAGGTTGAACAGATGTGGTCTGGATCCAAGAACCATGCGTTGCTTGATCGGTTCACGTTAGTCATTCCCTTCTGCCTCGACTCTATCAAATGTCGGTTTGTTTGTTCTCCTATATCTGGATTTTTTAGTTTGTAATAAAAAAACTGGAACTTTTGAGCGTTTCAGAGTTCGTTTGGTGTGGCAGGGGAGAAAAGAAAAGAATGGGTTATGGTGTCTCATGGGTAGGACTGCAAACTAACTGAGCTTTCGCGGCTCATTTTAGAGCTCAAGTTTCAAGCTTGTTTAGTAACCAAGCCGAGCTCGAGTTAGTTGTTACTCGGCTCATTTGTAGAGGCTCGTGTAGTAAACAAACCGAGCTTGAACACCACGAAGAATAGACAAGCCGAGCTCGAGCTCGAATATCTTGGCTCGACTCGAGCTAGACCAGTTTCCAATGAGCTGAGCTTAAACATGTCAAAGCTCGGCTCAGTTCTGCTCGTTTGTAGCCCTACAGTCATGAGGTGAGAAAAGAAAAGAAAAGAAAAGAAATAGTTTTGGTTTCCCACATTCGCGCTTGGGGAAGTTATTAAAAGCATGACAGATAGTGAGCCGGGTGATATTTATTGTTTTTATATTTGTATATTGATGGGAAATATGGTCTTTGTTATAATCCACATCCAATCAAATTTGTTTTCCGCCAATTTCTCATGATTTTTGGTGAGAAACAGAACTGTTTTAAATGAGAGAGTTATATTTCTCTTTTTGCTCATTGTTTATTTCTAAATCACTCATGTCTAAAGGACTATGATGATTTTGAATGCAGGGGATGTTATATACAATGCGCTTTATCCATTAACGGCTCCAGACATCATCTTTGGACCTGAAGATGAGAGCTTTCGTCCATTTCCCGTGTCTGGTGATGAAGGGGATCTGAAGTCCCCAAAGAACAGTTTGTCTGATTGGAATTGCAAAGACCCTACTCGGCTGTTGTCTCTCATCCTTGAACTCAGGTTTGCTGTTTTAAAAATTGAAAATATGAAACTAATTGAGTTTACTAATGTTGGTCATCTAAGGTTTTTATGTTGTCTTTTGTGTGCAGGAAACTGTATATGACCTACCAGAGGAAACGTGTTGGAGATGTTGATGACGAGAGGGTGAAATTCGAACTCAGCACCATTCTTCCAAGAGAGGTACTTTCTTAGTCCTTACACAATGCCTTAATGTACAAAAAGAGGAACCTCAGCCACACCTTGCAGTTGCTATGTTTGATGACATGTTTTTGATGGGATAAGTGCACATCTGTGCCTTGCGAAATTGGCCCTGAAGAAAAATATTTGTTACAACTGAATAATAATGCCTTTCGACCCATGACTTCACAATGAGCAATTAGCTGGATAACCTAAAAAAGTGTATTTTTCCCGGTCTCTATATTGTCCATGAAATGTTTTGACCTTTAATGGGGTAGTTGTTAGAATTTGTTTGATCCATCATTCACTTTTGGTGCCCTTTCCTTCAAAACAAAAGAGACAGTTTTGGGGCTACTTATCAGTGCTTCTCTCTCTCTGTCAAATGGCATTTGCTTCTTCGTTCTTTTCCCTGCCCTTCTGGATGGATGCGTTCATTATGGATACATGATTCAAAGATAGGCATTGTCGGTTGATGAGGTGATCCCCTGATTGTGTCATTCCTACTACTTTGCCCTTTTGAAGCTTTCTTCCACGAGCTCTTGGTGATTAGGAACGTTATTGACTGAACAAACACATGTTGCTTTCAATGTATTTGAACCTAGTTTAACATTTTTCTTTGGTCTTGCTTAAACCTCATTTCCGTTGATATTGTTCTTATTGTACTTTTGAGATAATCTTTGTTGTCTAAACCGTAGTCCTGTATGATGCAGGGAATCGAAATGTATATGACCTCAGGTATCGAGAAGGTACTTTTGAAACGGACATCTTTGAATCTTTCGATTTGAGTTAAATTATGGGAATCAGCTGTGGCTGTTATAGTGTATATACTGTATGACTTGCTTCTTTGCCTTTGCAATGTAGTGTAGACTGAAGAAGTAAGATTTGCTGCGCCTTTACTGGATATGGATATGAATAAAATGGTCATCGGGTGCCCCTGGCGACACCAGCAGAAGATATTCTTGCAGGTTGTTCACATATACCTTTTCTTGGGAAAACATTTGTTTGTAATTTTCAGTCCCGTTCACCTACGCAGAAAAGGGTTAAACAAAGAACAGTGGCAGAGACAAGCCTTACAAAATCCCTGGTAGTAGAAGGAATCTACAAGAGCAACCTTGATGAAGTTTTACTTGTGGAGTATGGGGCTTCTTTTGCACCCTGGAAAAAAAAACAGGATTTTGGGTATGGTCTACAAATTTGTAATTGGAGGGGCAAAATGTTTTGAGAAGTCTGAAGTTTAGGTTCTCTCATGTCTCTCTTTTCTTCGAAGTTCGAGTTGGAAACTAGACCACATACCCCGTTTGTTTTCCACAGTTCACATATGGAAAGTGTGAAGCGAAGTCCCACATCGCCTCGGTACCAAAGTAATACGAAATATATAAGCGTGAGGGCACCCTCACTTTAGGGTTGAGTTCTACCCAAGACCGTGTAGCAGAACGACAAGGAATCGAGTTTTTTAGATCTTCTGGAATGTACTTTGCTCCCTAAAAGCGCTTCACTTCTTTTGTAGTCCTTGAAATCCATCTTACTCAAATTACAGAGTTATTTTAGTCACCCTTTTTAACAATCTCAAGTGGATTAGTAAACAGATATAAGGACGTAACCCCATATCATCTATTCCATCTTGAATTTCCTTCACAGTTCCCACTGGAAGCTAATTTGCTTGGTTTGTGGATTCTCTTGCCTTTGCTTGGTTTGTGCAGGTCATATTTCCTGTTGGCAGAAAATATATGTCTGCCTCTTCAGCCCCACGATTAAAATTGGTATCTTCTCCTGAACTGAAGGCTCTATTTTCCATTGACGATTTCAGGCTTCCTGCATGGTTGGATGGAATGTAAGTATTTATGGCATGCAGTTCTTTTCTGTTGCACTTACTCTTTTCTTAGATATATGCATATTGGTCAAATCAGAAATATTGGGTATAACTTTTTTTTCCCCTCTTGAAAGGTGCATGGCCGAATATCTCCCCATTTTAGAAGAGATGCTTCAGACGCAGGTAAGATGGCATTCTTGATCAACTTGGCTCTTATCGCCATTCCTTTCGTGGTGATGCTTTCAAAGTGAACACCTTTTATTTCTGCAATGAAATACGTTTTCCATGCTCTGAAAGGTTTTTATTTTGCCTGTTTTGAAGATTGTAGACGGAGTTGCATCTATTGATGTCAGAAGGAAGTTTATTGCGGCACTAGTTCCTCTTTTTGGACGGCCAGTGGAAGCTGATGCAGTATGAATCCTTGTATAATTGTTACTATGTCAATTGATTAAGCAAAAGCTGATTTCTATCTGCTATGCTTGCCAGGTCTTTTGCAGAAAGGCAACATTTCTGGCTTGCTCTGGGGTGTTTACGTTTTTGGTAGGATATTGAATCTTATTTACAGGATGCAGACTCTGATTTCTTTATTATTAATTTATTCGACATCTGAGTTTTACTTTTGTCAATCAGATGCCTGCGAATATGACGTGCGATTTTTATGTGGCATAAAATGTTGTGCCTTCATAAGTTAGATGTCCGTATGGTTTATGTGGTTGGGTTTTCTGTTTCTTTAGTTTTTTCCCTTTTTTCTCACCAGTTGAAGCATATCTCTACGTGTACTGATGTTCCAAGCTGCATCGTGCCAGCAGACCAGCTCCATTCTATCCATATTTACATGTTAACATACCTGTACTTATGTTGTATTTTGGTTCTTTTTTCCTATGTTACATGAACTCAGCAAAATGCAAGCATAGTGAATTTAATGTGTGCATCTAACATCCATCCAACAATGTCTAGAAACTTAAGTTTACCACGAACATATGCATTTTACTTGCATATAATGCTTGAAATGCTTTGTGCCACCTTGTAAGCACTATTTAACTGAGAATATAAAGGAATTTGTGGAGGATTGTGGATGGTTTTCATGTCTCTATGACCTTGAAGATATGACTCCTATCATTAGAAGAATCGGATGCCTAGACTCCTTCCCTTGTAACATGGTTTCCTTGTTGCGGATGTTTTCAGTTAACATACTCACATGACTCACTCTTGGGTATTAGTGGACAAACATTAGCTGTATGATTTGATTTTTGCGGCCGCTATTACGTCTGTTGAAGTGCCCTTATACTATGTGCTAAAGATAAATAGAACTGTAGTGGATGGTTTACTTCTGGCAAATGAAAAGATTGCGGTGTAAGTTCTTATTGGATATACAAAAATATGGGGCAAATATTGGCAAAAAATTTTGTGGTCGACTAAGGCCAGGGAAGGGAAGGCACCATGGGTGTAAAGAGATTTAAGTAGAACCAAGTCTAAAGATTTCAAATTTTCAAGAATAAATGGTCTTGTGTTTGTTTCCTGTCATAATGTCGGACAAAGTGGTTTGTTCGCTCTTCAAATTTTCTGTCATGTTTCTTTCTTTTCCTTTCCCTTTTGATGTGGAATTTACTTTAAATTATCGCATTCTTGAGAATATTGATCATTTACTTGAAGTCTGGTTACTGTAGGTACATTTTTCCATTCCACTCCAGTTCCCAAAGCAATATCCAGCTCTGATACTTCAAAGTTCTCAGGTAATCAATAATCATATGTGCATGCAGCCAAACTTGTGAAGTGGTTCTTGTGCACGTGCTTCGGATGAATGCTTGGATGACCAAGCTATAATATAATGTTTAAAAATGTTGACTGTTCAGCATGGCTAAAAAACTACTGGTTCGCCTTGATGACCAAGCTAGTTTCTGATGCCATGTGGTGCCTAGTGTTTGTGATTCCACAGAATGGGTGTATTGCACACCCTTTTCTGTTCCCCCCGAAAAAAGGTGTTTAACTGAAATAACAATACTTTGAACCCTTAGTATTTTAACCAATATTTTTGCTATGGTATAACCATCTGGATTCCCTGTTCTAAAACAAAGTTAATTTGCTACCAAGGAAATTATTAGGCAGTTTCTCAAGCAGTTGGTGGTCAATGCACAATTCAGTTGACTTATTAACGAACTGAAGTTAGATCTACACCAATGTAACATGATTCATATAGATCCCTGATCAAAGCTAGCAAAATAAACTACATAATCACATGGTAGAAAAAAGACACTAGCAATTTTTAATGTGGAAAACCCCATCAGGGTGGGAGACTATGGGACCTAGTCCAGAAAATCAAGCACAAAGGAAGATTAGCAGTTATAAGAGATCTTGTTGAATCTCGTCCTATTCTTGTAGAACCAACTTGCACCCAACCTATTATTGAATCTTGTCCCTTTGAATCCTGGCAACAGCCACTTCGGAACCTCCGAAATCCATCTCAGGACTCTATTTTTGACCTTGTAGTCCTTCAAAGGTCTTAACTTTGGTAGTAGATGACCATAATCTCCAAGTAATCACTCTCAGACCTCTCTCTAGATGTTTCGCGCTTCAGAGAGAGTGGAAATGGTGCATATCAAGGTTCTAAAAGGGAAAGACATGCTTTTATAATCTTAGTTATTATCAAACACAGCCTTCAAGGCCAACAGCTTGAAAGTAAAACAAAAATCCCCATGACAGGGTTGCTGCTATTCTATTAGGGCTGGTGGTTAATGCAGAAGAAATGGTAGATGCCAAATGTCTAGTGCTTACATTTTTTATGAATGGTATTTTCCATCTAATCATGCCATGCCTTTTAAATGGAACTCTGGATTATTGATTCTCTCTCTCTCTCTCTCTCTCATAGCATTTCAATTCTTCAAGTGCACCCATCAAGTCACCTCTTTTGACGGATTTTCCATGGAGTCCTAGATGGGAATCATCAGAGATGGCTGAGCGGATCTTGTAAGTTGCCCCTTTTTTTTGAAAATTTCTGTGTGGGTGTGTTTGGGGATTTTTTGGGGGTCCTTTTTTTCACAATGCTAATTATCTTGGCAGTGACTATCTGGTGGAAGAATGTTTGAACTTCAAAAAGTACTGCAATGAGAGTCAGCTTCAGCAACGTTAGTGCGTGGAGGGGCTTCTAATGTTCCTTTAGCGCACCGTTGGTAATGGATAGGAAGATGTTATGTTCATTGGCACAGTGTTGGGAACAATGTTTAAGTACATTGATTTTCTTTTGAGATGGGTATCGGGTATCGCTATGATTTTCTTTTGAGAGAACTAGTTCATGTATAAATGAAAGAGAGAAGAAAGAAAACGATCCGACTAGGGCTCTTGCAAGTTGTTAAAAGATGGAGCTCTGCAATTTACTTTCCTCGATTGCAATGGCATGGTTTTTGGAGACAGCCCTGTATGTTGTAGTATCAAACTCTTACAGTTAAAAGCAAGAGCGGATTTGGTTATCCTGTTTAAGGTTATGGTTGTGTTTAGCTCGTGGATGTTAAAATTAATGTTGTACCATGCTCCCCCGCGGCCGATGGTTACCAAACCAAAACCAAACGTACATTTTTCAGTACAGTGGAACTCAGAAATGCATCATATGTTGACTCAAAGTTGGGTCATCTAGGATTAGGGGAGCGGGGTCCCTGTATCGAGGGGATCTTATTGTACGCTCCAGCGATTATAACAGCTGTCTATATTGGTAATTAATGGTCCGGATTCGCAGACGCATAGAAAACACATTTGGACGGTTGAGATTGGGCGCTGCACAATACAGTCCTCTAAGGGCGCTATAGAGTCCGCCTTCCCTAGGATTAGGCCATTGAGGTGGTTTGTGGGGAAGTTTGTGTTTGGATTCATGGAGGGATTTGTTAATAGAAAGAGAGACCTTTTTTTTTTTTAAGTATGTTGACCATCCATTCTCTTGCACAAATATGTTTCGATGCACCACCGCACCGCGTACTCCTCCTTATTCCGCTGTCCCTTGGTAAAATAACTTTTCTTTCGTTCAAGCGTTCAGGAGTGTCTAAATCAGTTTACGGGTTTACGCGTACCTTGATCATTATTTTTCTTTTATGATAAAAAACAGGTCATCCACGTCACGAATAAGAGATTCACAAGAGATTTCTCTTTTGCAGCTAACTGATTTGGCTAATTTGAAAAAAATGGTTTTTTGGTGTTTTTCCGTTGTCTTTATTAAATTTCTTTTTGCATTTGTTAGTTTTGCGTCAAGATTTTGTGGTTTCTGGATTTATCTCATCAAGACGAACCCAAAGAGTATAAAATTATGGTCAAAAGTAATAGTTTTTTTAATAAAGCCGAAAATAAATCAAAATAAACCATTTTTTTGGATTATTTTTCGTCTTTATTCACAAAACTTTAAGTTTGGCTAATAATTTCATACTTTTTAGATTCCTTTCGTCGAGACAAGTCAAGAAATCACAAAAAATCGACCGAAAACTAACAAATGCAATTTTTTTTTGAATAAGAACAAAACAAAAAAAAACCAAAAAATCAATTTTTTCAAATTAGCCAAGTCACGTAATTACTCCGGTACTAAATTCAGAATGTCCGCCAGACATGCTAAAATAAATGGGCCCATAACTACAAGAGCGGTGGGAACGTGGGATCCGACCTATTTACATGCGCGACCCCTCTCTGTCCTATACAAACGGTTATCCTTCCCTCCCTCCCTCTCTCTCTCTCTCTCTCTCTCTCTCTCTCTCTACCATTACATCTCTCCCTCTCTTTCTATATCGCAATTCCAATCTCTCTACAAACCAGAGCCAATCCGATCAACATACAAGAAAAACAATGAGAGAAATCCTCCACATCCAGGCCGGCCAATGCGGCAACCAAATCGGCTCCAAATTCTGGGAAGTGACCTGCGACGAGCACGGCGTCCAACACGACGGCCAGTACAAGGCCGCCGAAAACCTCCCTTCCGATCTCCAACTGGAACGTATCAATGTGTACTTCAACGAGGCCACGGGCGGCCGGTACGTCCCTCGGGCCGTGCTCTTGGACCTCGAGCCAGGTACAATGGACAGCATCCGGGCCGGTCCGTACGGACAGATTTTCAGGCCTGATAACTTCGTGTTTGGGCAGTCTGGTGCCGGGAATAACTGGGCCAAAGGGCATTATACGGAGGGGGCTGAGTTGATTGATTCTGTTTTGGATGTTGTGAGGAAAGAGGCGGAGAATTGTGATTGTTTGCAAGGTAACTTTAAGCATTGGCCTTGTATTGTTGTGTGCAAGGTTTTAAATATGAAAACGTATAAATTTTCTGCGTCGATAATTGTTACATCCAAACGTATTTTTTTGATCGGTTTGCTACGTCCAAATATACCATCGGTATTGAAAAAATGTATGCTTATCGACCTGCGCCCTTTATTAATTTGTTTCCGATTCACTGACCGGTCATAGTGGATACTTGATCGTATATTTTTTTTTGTCAAAAATTCATGAAAACTGACTCCTACTATGTACTCCCGATATCATTAAATTGTGACCAATCCTGTTGCGTATTCTGATACTGCTAATCAAAACCTTGATTACACGCATGTGCATGAATTTAAGATTTACTTGTTTTGAATTCTTAGTTTTCATTTATGTACACAATGTCTGGCTTTTGAGGGATTTGTGTGCAATAATCGTGGTTTAGGCTTTAATTGCCCTTTTGTCTGTCTTTTCTCTGTGTTCTTGTTTGAGTTATTCTTGGTGATTGCGTGTGTTGGGTCAAATCCGCAACAGCTATTAGCCATATAAGCTTGAATATCTATGCTTCTACCTGAACTTCAATTATTAACATTTTATACTACATGTGATGTTGATAAGGTGGAGCCCTGCCATGGTTCAGCCAGACGTTGTGCCACCTTGTTTTAGACTTTAGAGTGGGGACATTAGAATACCGTGTCTTATTATAGTCACAAATGCTTTTGCACGTTGTTGTCATTTGATTACTATTTAGCAAATAGTTTCATTAGCACCGACAGTTTTGCTTCTTTTGAACGAACAAAAATGGATGATTAACCAATTCTTTTTTACTAGAGGCCGGGACACACGTGATACGTGTGCAAGTTGAACTTTGACAAAAAGTATGCACAATAAATTCTCACTTTGTTCAAGAAGTATTACGTAACAAAATAAAATTCGACTTTTTTTGAGGTGAATTCTTTTGGTCGGTTGACTCGCACCAGTATTCTTATTTTTTGTTTAAGAAGTGTGTAACAAAATTTAAGATTCAGTCATTTTTTTCTTTAAGATAGCCCAATATTTTGAATTTTTTTGGTCGGCACCGGTAATTCTCACTTTGTTGTTTAAGAAGTGCGCAACAAAATTAAATTCTGTGGTTTTTTTTCTCCCAACTTATGTTTAGATACCTAAAACAAATTGAACGAAGGGAGCCACCTTCATTTTGGACAGATTTTTTTTTTTTGGCGAATTTTGACTTGCATACACGGTAAAAAATAAGTCTGTAACTACAACATTCCATTCAAAAATTGAAGGCAAACACAAATTTGCCAAATGGTTTTATGTATACTTTTTTTGTCAAAGTTCAACTTACACACATAATGCGTGCCCCCAGCCTCTAGTCGATTATTTGAAAACTCTGTGAGGCATGTTGAAACGTGGGGAATTGTGGGAATGTGGGTTTGTGGCAGTTGAGTTGCCGTGGGTTTACCATTTTACCCGAGCAGTTTCTTGTGGCATGCTTTGATAGCATCTTTTTCAGGGGTAAAAGTGGAAAACACTTTTGTGACAGGGCTTCAAAATTGGGTTACACCAAACTTGTGCTCCCCCTTTATATATTAGAATAGATTATCAAGTCTTGCTTATCATGTAATGAAACCCACCAAGATTGAGAAAACATTATTTACACCGGCAGTGTAAACCAAAGTTCGTCTAAATGAATCTCACCATCTAGTGGGGAAAAAAAATGAGGTGACCGTACCATTGTTCTAGCAAATTGATTCAATAGTCTGCAGTCTTGTAATGTTGGTTGGCCACAAATTTTGTCTAAGTAGGCAAATTTGTTCCTCTATCTGTGAGCAGATTATGGACAAATAAAGAAGTAACATTGACGCTGCTTACATTCTTTTAAATGTGTAATTGATTTTGGCGCTTCACTTTTTGATAATAACGCTCTAATATTTGTCTTCCACTGTTCAAACTACACATAACATGGACACTAAATAATAGAGTGTTAACATCAAACAGTGAAGTGTCAAAATCATTGTCCTTTAAATGAGGTTGTGTTTTTCAAATTCTAGGTCTGCATTATGGTTTTATTGACCGTAATGGTCTGTTCTAAAGCTAAAGCATGAGCACATGTAATGTAAACTTTGCATCAAGATAGTTTTCCAATTCTGACAAGGGTATGTAACTGGCTCTGTTAATGCAGTTCATAAAGCTTAACAACATAATCCGTGATTCCGTCCATCCCGTTTTGATTGTCCATTTTTTGACTTTTGGATGTTGTAAATTATTTGTTCATTTATGAAGCTAATCAAGAGCATTGCTTCTAGTGTATTGCCCCTAAAGATAAGTGGTGGCTGTCTGGTTTAAATCTGACTCCGTCATGTCTGTTTGTTCTGGTGTATGGTCCAGGTTTCCAGGTGTGTCATTCGCTTGGAGGAGGCACTGGCTCCGGCATGGGAACCCTCTTGATCTCAAAGATAAGAGAGGAATACCCAGACAGAATGATGCTCACATTCTCTGTTTTTCCTTCGCCAAAGGTATCTGACACCGTTGTTGAACCCTACAATGCCACCCTCTCTGTGCACCAGTTGGTGGAGAATGCTGATGAATGCATGGTCCTTGACAATGAAGCACTCTATGACATTTGCTTCAGGACATTGAAGCTCAGCAATCCAAACTGTGAGTACTGTTCACCTATAGGAATAAGAAGAAATCGTAGGATCTATGCTGGTTTTTATCGCCATGCTTTGGCCCAAGAGTATTGATATAAAATATAAAAAATTTCGGGAGTTTTGTACATTATGATGAAATTCCCGAATTTTTTTAATAAATCCCATGAAGTTAAGATGGAGCTGATGTTCAAAATTGAGACGGCGATATCAGTTTTGACATCGATTTCTATACGAAGATTCGAGTCTGCTCTTATACCAATGTCCTTGCCTATTCATCGTTTGTTTTGTGACAGTTATATAATCACTTCAGGCCTTCACCATGAATACTAAACTGTTTCTTTTCTTTTCAGTTGGCGATCTGAATCACTTGATTTCAGCAACTATGAGTGGGGTAACTTGCTGCTTGAGATTTCCTGGCCAGCTTAACTCTGACCTGCGAAAACTCGCTGTTAACCTAATCCCATTCCCCCGTCTCCACTTCTTCATGGTGGGTTTTGCACCCCTCACATCGCGTAGGTCCCAGCAGTACTCGTCCCTCTCTGTCCCCGAGTTGAGTCAGCAGATGTGGGACGCCAAAAACATGATGTGCGCAGCCGATCCTCGCCATGGCCGCTACCTAACCGCGTCAGCAGTGTTCAGGGGCAAAATGAGCACGAAAGAGGTGGATGAACAAATGAACAACGTCCAGAACAAAAACTCATCCTACTTCGTGGAGTGGATTCCCAACAACGTGAAATCGAGCGTCTGTGACATTCCCCCGACCGGGCTGAAAATGGCCTCAACATTCATTGGGAATTCAACGTCAATTCAGGAGATGTTTAGGAGGGTGAGCGAGCAGTTTACGGCCATGTTTAGGCGGAAGGCGTTTTTGCATTGGTATACGGGGGAAGGGATGGACGAGATGGAGTTCACGGAGGCAGAGAGCAACATGAATGACTTGGTGGCTGAGTACCAGCAGTATCAGGATGCAATGGTGGATGATGAGGAAGAGTACGAGGAAGGTGTTGAAGAGAATCACGAGGGATGAAAGTACAATGAGAAAAAACAACTTGGGGCGAAAATTATAATTACATGAGTGAGAAAATATCGTTGTAAGGAATCCTATGATCACGTCCAATGGTGTCGCTATGTTGGTTGTCCCTTCCAATTCTTTCGCTTGGTAGAAAAAAGATTTGGTTATCGATGTTGTATTGTTACATGCTCTCTCCTGTCAAACTTTCAACCATCTCAATGTTGAATGTCCTACACAACTATTAAAGGTATACTTTGGATAAGAATGTGTCATTGTACGATTCCCCTTGATGATCTTTCTCCAGACTTGAAAAACTTCTAGGTAAATATGGCAGCTATAACCGTGCATTGAAGCCCTTAACCCAATAAAAACGTTTTTATAACTAGGTGTTCAAGCTAACTTAAGCGCTTCTCAACTTATCTGGAGGCCTTGAAACTAACAATTGGACAAACCTCCAGTGGCCTCATAAGAAGTTGATAACGTGGGAGATTTTGAATCCGAGACCGTAGGAGGTAGCAAACCCCCAAGTCTCGGGCCTTTGCCAAAAAAATTACTATCAACACAATTTGAGTCACTCTCACTAGACTTAGAAACACTTATTGGTTTTTTCAAAAATACCTATGCATCGTAATTAGTGAGTGCAAATTTGTTTGTCAACTTCTGAAGTGGGTGAACATTAACCACCACATCGTCATTAAATACTGTAATTCGTACACACTTAAGTGAGCTATAGTGCATTGCCTACATAATATAGTCCAATGAGGTGTGAACCTGTGAACGGAGTAAATGGCGCTCCGGCTAAAGCTAGTGAACAGTGAACTCACCGGAACGGACCTTGCGGCCACACCCTTAAATATTACAGTGGCACACTTGGACTTTGCGGCACACGCATGGACTTGCGGTCAAGCACTTGAACCTTGCGGCCACATATTGAACATTTCGGCCGCATTCTGCATTCTAAAAAAGTTACAGCCGCAAAATTCTAACCTTTCGGCTTTAAACTCTACAAGTGATGCTCCACATTCTCTGTTTCCCCTGTTTCACCAAAGGTGTCCCGCACACTTGTTGATGAACCCTGCCACCCTTTCTGTGCATAAGTAGGTGGAGATTGCTCATGAAATCTGTTGGTGCAGAATCTTCAATCTTCGGAATATGAATGCCTTGATAGAACTTGCTTCGCCACTTTCCAAAAAATAGTATTTGTTCCCACCGTTTAGTGTAAATCTGTCCGAAAAACAGATTTAGTAGATGTGCTCCCGTGTATAAGCCATTCAACTTTTTTCCATCTAAGCAATGTGGGACCCCCCCAATTCTAAAAGAAGACTTCTCAAGGAGAAGGAATACTTTGATAAAACACCCAAAACAAACCTAATTCCTTTATTTTAATAAATCCCAACAAAAGCATGGTGCTTGACAACAAGCACTTCATGACATTTGACTCAGGGAATTGAAGCTTAATTAGCAATCGAAACTCTGATAACTGTTTACCTGTTTTATAGTAATAAGATCAAATGGTAGAATCTAGGACGTGAATCTACATAACTACGGAGTTTTTCGAATATGTCAGTTTTTTGGTTGATGTATTGTAAGATAATGACATTCTCATAAAACGCAATAAGTGTGTTAGAGCAAGTGCAACAGACGACTCAAACTTCTCCCTATCTCTATTTTGTTCAGCCAATCCCCAAAAACAGTCTCCAAGAGAGTCCCTAAACGGGTGAACAAAATACCAAAGTCTACAGTGGCTCCCCAAATCACACCCCATTTAGGGAGCCACTATTCACTCCCTACCCATTTTTTTACTACTCTCTCTCTCCCTCCATACTCTGCCGTGGCTCCCCAAATTACTTTTTTTTTATTCTCTCTGTTGTCTCTCTCCTACTTTTCCCTCATATATCATATTTTATTAAAAATAGGGAGAGTAATAGAGAAGATTGTTAGAGACGTGGATAAGTAAAATAAAAAATGTACACTGTTCATGACTTTTTTTAGAGAAAAATTTAGGAAAACTGTTGGGGATGCTCTTACAAGAATAAGTCAGAAATTGTACATGTTAATTGTAACTGTTCCAATCCAAGGGGCCAGTCATTTCCCTAGTAATTTGGTGGGAATTGGGACCAATTATCACTTTGACCATTTAAGCCGGTTTTTATCCCCGTGGTTTGGCCCAAGATAAGGAAGGCCATATTACTTTTGACATTGATTTCTGTACAAAGAAAAGTGCTCGTATACCATTTTCCTGCCTAATTTGTTTTGTAAAAGATAGTATATAATCACTTTTGACCTTCACCCTCAATACTAAACTTTTTTCTTTTCTACTTCAGTTGGTGATCTGAACCTCTTGATTTCAGCAACTACGAGATGGGTTACTTGCTGCAGGAGATTTCCTGGCCTACTCAACTCCGACCTCCGAAAACTCGCTGTAAACCTAATCCCCGTCCAACGACCGGGCTTAAAATGGCATCGATGTTCGCGGGGAATAAGAAACTCCTAATAGTAAGGAAGCGTTATGATTGCGCCCAATCGTGTCACAATGTTGATTATCCCTTCCTACTCTTTGGCTTAGTAGAATTGTCTTTTGTTTTTTATGGAATTGGTTTTTTTTTAATTTGTTTTCACTTATGTACGAGCATTTGGTTATTGAGGTTGTATTGTTGCATGCTTTCTCCTGTCTCAAAACTTTCAAAATTGGGATGGCAACAACAATATTGACATCGATTTCTATCTTAAAAAACTCCCATAGTCATGTTCGAGATATTGGCGACTATCTCATAGCTAGCGGTGCTTTGTGTATTTATACTTCCTCTGTCCCAAAATTTTGGTCTTGTTTTGGAAATCTAACTTTTTTGGGGGACAAAATTATTACTCTTCAAAAGACAAATTTTCAAAACTACCATAATTTATAACATGCAATGATTATATTTTAGAGTAAAAAAAAAAAAATTCTCTCTAATTTTGTGTTTGAATTTGAATATGAGATGAAGGGCAATAAGGAAATGGCTCAACTTTTCACCATTGACTAGTCAAAACAAACAACAATTTTGGAACATTCAAAAATAGAAAGAATAACCAAAATTTTCGGACGGATGGAGTATTTACATTGTAAAATTGAAAACACCCAAGTGACCACCTAAGAACAACCTTATGTTAAGTCCATCGAGGCCGAGATACGCATCTTTGATAGGGGGTAATTGGTCCGGTTTTTGGTATTTTCCGGATATGCAAAACCAAACCAAATCAAATCAAATCGTTTGATATTCGGTTCAACGGAGTCAGAAATTTCACTATGCATGGACAAATTTTTATGAGTACTTTACAAGGTTGAGCCTATATAGTTCATAGAATTTTTTTTTTAAAATTTCTGTCTAATACCAAAGGGTTTTTTTTTTTTTTTTGTATAATACCAAAGGTTTTTTTTTTCCCTTGCAAGGGCGACCGCCATTACTGGCTTCGACGGTTTTATTCGGTTTGGAATCATTTGACAGAGGGGAGATGAGCAAACCCTACTTAAATTCTTCAAGTACTATAACAACAAACCAATCCCAAAAAAGGAAATACGGACAGTTGCAGAAACAACGTAAGCGCAAAATCCGGCAAAAATCTCTTTTCAGAACTCCTCTTATTTACATTTTAGGTACCCGAATCAATGCTAAAAAATGATACTCAAATAAAATAGTAAATACTACCATACAGAGTACTACTATATGAAGGAACAGAATTGAAAGCAAAATGCTATAGTGTTTTGATGGTGGCCAAAGAGTTCTTCTTCATCTCTTTGATCCTCACCATTCGTCTTCTTCTTGCTTCTGCAGCTTTGGCTCTGCTTTCCGTAAGAGCTCTGAAGTGATCCAACGGCTGTGCAGCGCCCACCCCAAAAGTCTCCTCCTCTGCAGCTACGTTGAGATCTGGAATACCAAGTGGGCGGCCCATACGTTTGACCTTCAATTGGGGCATTTGCCCATATGGGTGTTGTTGAAAATTCTCAGTTGTGTGTGGTGATGGTCTGTACGCCGTCTGATCCACAATGCACGGTTGCTGATGATGGATCATGCTGTGAATTTGTGGGTAATCTTGATTTTGAAAAACCAATGGAGATTGTTTTATGGGTTGGTTTAATTTCATCCCATCATTCAAGCATTTCTCCAAGTGAGTGTTTCCAAGGTAAAATTGTAGCTGTCAAAAAGATAATTTGGCTTATGTGAGAAAAAGAAAATAGAAACAAAATGCTGAAATGCCAATACGCCCTCAGGTCACCTAAACCCAAAGTGCACGGAAAAAGTCTTTTGTTCAATTACGCGGTTGAAAATGCACGAGAATATAGGTACAAGGAGAAATTTTTTAGTGCCAGGTGAGCACTGTTTACATAGCTGGTCCGGGACACCCATCTTAACTGTACAAAGCACTTTTGACGGTCGGTATGGGTGCTGCCCAGTATTTTTTTGGGTGAAAATTTCCAGATACTGGGCATTTTTTGAAATACTAGAAGATTTGACCCGGAAAAGTAGAGAGAAATCATCAAACTCTACCTCGTGTTTCTTTGCTTTTAGTTCCCAATTGAGACCTTTTAACTTGTTGTAGTAACTCTTCACCGTCTCTATTTCCTGTTTAAATTTCACACAACAAAAAAAAAATTACTTTTACAGTTTTCCCTTCACATTTGCCAAATTTTGCGGCAAAAGAAATTACCAGATAGCAGAAGATAATGTAGACAGAGACTTTGGGGGAAAATTGAAAGAAACAGACAAAATCCATGGACATAAGTTTACAGACTACTCACCCCTCTAAGCAATTCTCTTTGCTGAATCAAGCCGTTTATAATCCCAATCCACTCCTCTCTCGTCTGCAAAAATCATCAACACCATTACGATATATATATGATATTGTATGTATGCATATGAATCAGGCTTCTCTTCAGTTTGAGATAAGTGTTATTTCGATCGTCCAAAAGTGTTTACAATGGTTTGGATTATATTGAACTATGCAGGCTTCTCTGCGGTTGAACCAGTCCTGTACAAGTATAAGGGACAGAGGCCTAAAAACAGGGGACAGGTTGAATCCTCAAAACAAGGGGTGGAAACTGATGGGCAGACAAAACCCAGCAATCAAACTCAAAAGAAAATCCAAACCCACCATTCAAGCACAGATTTGTTATATTAAGACAATACAGTAACGAGAGAGAGAGAGAGAGAGAGAGAGAGAGAGAGAGAGAGAGAGAGAGAGAGAGAGAAATACCCTTTTCTTGGAGGCTTTCTTGATAGAGTCTTTGGATTTCCCATCCGATTCGCTCGGCGAAAAGGAGAGAGGGGTGGCTGGACTCGAGGCCTCGGCCTTGACTTTGGGTCTCTCACGCTCTTTCTCTACTTGAACGGACGGCAATTGAGATGGGTTCAATTTGATTGCAGATCTCCTTCTTTTAAACCCCCACTTGACCGAAAATCTGTAACGAGACTCGGATTGGACGATCAGATTGGGAAAATTGAGCAAGATATCGGCGATTTCTATCTCGTAGTCGGTGAATGAAGTGGAGAGAGAGGTGGGTGTGGTGTGGGTGTTGCTGCTCCTTGTGCTCTGTTCCATTGTTTTGGGTAAAAACCAGAGAGGTTTCTTGATTTTCAGTGAAGTTCCATATGAAAAGAGAGAGAGAGAGAGAGAGAGAGAGAGAGAGGAATGGTGTCGCTTGGAGAGAGAAAGGTTGCTAAAAATAGGAGTAAGAGAACCCATGGGAGAGAATGTGGATGGTGCCACGTGGCGAGCAAGGAAAGATGGAGGGTTTGGTCTAGGGGTTATGGCCCTTGTGATAAAATATTGAAGTAGTTTTATAGTACTACAAGTGGAATAAGGGGTTTTTTTCTTTCTTTTTTTAATCTACAGTAGGTTTTATGATGGGAGGGTACCGACCCATGGTACCAAAATTGTACAAATCCAAATCGGGGCCCATTTTTGGGTTTTACACGAATAGTTCAAATCATTCAATAATTTTAAAATAATTTTTCGGGTGTCGCTGCAAGAAATCAGCCCAATTAGATATGCGTGAGTGAGTTATCCAATATTTCATTTTTTCATTCAGAATTCAGGATCACCAACTTACGCATATCCAAGTAAGCTAATTTTTTTCCAGGACATTAAAAAAATTATTGTAAAATTATTGAACGGTTTAGATAATTTGTGTGGGACCTAAAAATGGTCACCCATTCTGATTTGTATAATTTTGGTGCTATAGGTGTTGGTAAAAAAAGAACCAAAACAAATGTGTGTGTACAGAAGTGCACGCTTTGCCTACTTCTCCTATCCTACGCTAGTACGGCAAGAAGATGTAAGATCAGTTTTGGAAAAGGGAAAATTCTAAAATTACCCCCAATGGACTGATTATAAGACTTAAAAAGTGTATTAAAATATGTGAAAAATATATAGAAATGTGTAAAAGTGTATGAAAAAGTAAAAAAAAAGTATATTAAAATATGTGTTTTTTATTTTATTTTTTTGTTGTCTTATTATTAGTCCAGCGGACTGACAATAGAAAAACCCTATACAAAATAAGACCTTGTATAAGACCCACGTCACATGTGGTGTGAGAGCCGTGACACCACGTGAGGGTAATCAAAGACACTAAATAATCTCTCGATCATTCGGGTGGATATAAGTAGAAGATTTTTACATGTGTGATGTGTGCCATTTTAACGGTTCCTCATGTAAGTAATTTTGAGACCTGAAATTTGAAAAACGCTTGAAAAATAAGTGTTTGGACATACATCCATCAGCGCTCAAGGCTTTTTCCATTTAGTGAAACGGGCATCAAAGTGTAATGTAAGACTCGTGCATCGGACTACCCTACATAAATTTGTGCCTGAATCTATCATCTGTGTTCTATAGGGTTTTTATGGTCTAATTTTTTTGGCTGGTAATTATTTAAGATCATCAAAAAAGAATTTTTTGCCCCGAGCATGAGCCATAACGCACTAAATATTTTTCTCTGTTTTGTCGATAACTAAGGTTGTCCAGCCTAAATTATGCGAACCTCGATTACTTTATAGACCAATCTCACCACCAAGGAGGGGAGGTCTTGATTAGAGTCCATTATGAATTGATCAAAAAAATGTTGATAGTAACATCAAAAGTTTTAACAAAAAAAAAAAAAAAAAACTAAGAGACAACAAATTCTTAAGTCACGTAATGCGCATACACGAGTGTGAATGCCTTTTTTGAAAATATCCAAAAATACTACGATTCGCGAGAACAATTATTGAGAATGCTATCGCAAAGCGAAAATTGAGAGCAGAAGCGAATGACCTACTCAAGAATTATATGACTAAGGTCACAAGCATTAACAACCAGACTATTTGTCTACTCTACTCTCCTCTCCTCTCCTCTGTCTTACTCAACAAAGACTATTTCAACTACAAAAGGGAGGCGGGGGCCCTGCTGTGCACAGCCGCATGGCACCGTGCCATGCGGCTGGTGCACAGCAGGCCCCCCCATTCCCTACAAAAGCTTGACAATTCCAGTATTAATTTCCGATTCCGGCAGATAAAGATTAGGGTTTTATGGTTTCAACATGGGAAAAATACTTAGCAGGGGAATTTATATCCAAGTAAATAAAACTAACAAATAACCAAACAAAAGGAAAAGGCATGAAAAACCAGAGAGTTATACAGCGATTTTTGGGTACTCCCAATATCGGTGCCATCAAAAAATCTCACATGTAAGTATTGCTTAGCATCCGATTTTTTTTTACCCGTTTCACAACCCGCCGTACGGCCTATACTGACCTCTACGACCTTCAAGTGCTCGGGCGGCAAAAACAATTTTATAAAATTCACAATCACCACACCAATTTCCGCTACGTATCATTCGATACTCTCGGTATTGCAGAGTAACCGCCGAATGTTCGCGGTCCAGTACCGCTATTTAAAACCTCAGAAGACCTTTTAGTTGGAGGTTTGATCTTCCACAAAGAGGGCTCGGGTGATAGAATAACAATCGGAACTTCTCCGATCATAGCCTCGACCTGAAACATGGCTTCATCAGAGTCAGAGTCGGACGACGGAGACGGCGGAGGTGGAGGAGGAGGCCGGATTGCCGATCTCATCCCTTTCAAACAGCTCCACGATGGAATTTCCCTACCCGCCGCCTCTTCTGCCGGTAGTTCCTCTTCAAAAGCAGCAATTAGTTCAGGCAATTGCAGTAATATTCTGGCCACCTCTTTCTCGCGATCGTCAAATAAATCCGGTAGAAAGCTTTCGGATTGAGAACTACTACAATTACTAATGCTAGTAATCTTCTGCTTTTCCATTGTTAATATTTTGAGCCCTAATTAGTCGAAGCGCGCATAACTTGGCTCGGACATCCGGGTATCAAAAAAAAAATTGAACCCTAGTTCTCAAATTAAAGCAACTCTAGGAGTATATAGGAAATTCATATGGTGTTGACGCATGTATATATAGCGAGGGAAGGAAGATCTCGAATCCCTCAGGGAAAAGAAATTCGGTTGAAGCTTAACTTCAAGCAACTAAGCAAGTCTATAGTGTTTCAGTTTGACGTGAACTCGGAAGGCAAATTAGGAGGGCCATATTGTCTTAATTAAGAAGCACACAAGTAATTTATAATTAAACACGTAATTTAGCACAAAACAATGTATATACTCTTAGGGCTCGATTGGCTGCAGCATAAGGAGGGGTATAAGTTTATACTCCTTGGTTTTATCCCGGTCCCACATCTCCATGCATGGTTTGACAAATTTTTAGAGATTAATACCCCTCAATACCCCTGGAAGGGTATTAATTAATAACAGGGGGGTGTTATTGTTTAGTACCCTTCAATACCCCTAGTTAAATTACTCCACTTCCCTCCATTATCCCCCTCCCCTTACCCCTACAGTTCGCTACTGTTTTTAACAAGAAACCGAATTGCATTTTAAATATTTTACGAATCCTTGCGATTTTCTTCGGATAAAAAAATGAAGTACTTTTGCGCATAATTTTTTAATTTTTTTGCACCAAATTAAACTACTAATCGAGATCGTTAATTCTATACAAAAAAGTTTGAAAAATTTTATACTTTAGAATTTAACATTGTTGGCTTGTTTTGCAATATCCTTCGGATAAAAAAATAAAGCATTTTCACATTAAATTTTTTACTTTTTTTTTCACCAAATTAAACTACAGATTGAGATCTTTAATTCGATACAAAATTTTTTATACTCTTGAATTTGACATTGTTGGGGAATAACATAAAAATTACTAATTAGTTATTATTAAAAAGTATAATTTGAAAGGGAAAAAAAGCAAAAAATTAGGTGGTACGAAATATTATTAAAATGAATAATAAAAAAATAATAACTAAATATTTTAATTTTAGATATAATTAATAAAAGGAATTATTTATTGAAAAGTATAATTAATTTAATTAGTATTGTGTTTATGTATTTATTTTATCATAAAATGTAATATGACTGTATAAGGGCAAATAAGTCATTTGTCAAGTTTTTACATCTTCCACCCAACTTTATCCCCTTTTATCACAAATTCATCCAAACCACATACTATTTAATCCCCCATTCATAAATGTCACATCACTGTGGGTCCACCCTTACTAAATAATACCCATTACTATCTTATTCCCCCTTACTATTTAATCCCACCAAAACTTATCCCGTATCCAATCGGGGCCTTAAGTCTTAATGGCAAGGGAAAAAAAAAATTTATTCTATTGCTCTCGTATAGTGTCAGGGTAAAATATATTCTTTCCCCTTAAACTATCAAAGTTTTGTTTATTTTCCCCTTCAACTATCAATTACACACAGTTGTCCTTTAAACTATCCAAACGTTACTTACTAAGGTCAAAACCCATTTTCCATCCACTTCTTGGAAGAAAAAGTTAACACCAAGGGTATCAATGTTTTTAAATTACCATATATGTATATCAGTATATGTATGCATCATCTTCTTCCTCTCTATCTCAGAGCCTTTGTGCCTTTGTTCGCCCCCCCCCCCCCCCCCCCCCCCCCTTCTTCTCCCTCCCTCTCTCTCTCACGGCATCACTTTGTTCTGCTCCCTCTCTCTGACTCACTCTATTCGTCTCTCTCTCTCTCTCTCTCTCTAATGAGCAGCTTCAGCAATTCCAACCTAAATCACCGCCGAACCAATAGATTTTTCCTTGTGGGCAAAGATCTCCATTGGGGACATCCTTCAGCGAAGAGAACCCAGGAAGGAGGTTTATCGTTTGCATAAACTATAAGGTAATTCTGAAAACAAAAATGAAACTAGAAATTAATTATATGAATTCGTTTTATACTTGGTAATTCTTGAATTGCAGTGATTCAAAAAAGGGAAGGGTTATTATATAGAAAGTGGATCATCTCGCTTTTCTACCATTTCAGTATATTTCACCTGAATTTGGGGTTTTCACGTAACTTTTGGTGTCTCATTCTTTAGTTGGTTTCGCTGTGTGATTGAAGTTATCTGATAAAGCAATAGTAATACTCCTAGCATCACTTTAGAGATTTCATATGGTTCAGGAGTTGGGAAATTAGGGTTTGCTGAATTACCCCCAAACCAGGATTAAATAGGGTTTGGGAGGAAATGTCTAATGTGGTGTTGGGGCCAAAATAAGAAGGTTAGGGTTAATTGGTAACTTTTCCATCCAAGAAGTGGATGGAAATTGGGTTTTCGCCTTAGTAAGTAACAATTGCATAGTTGAAGGGGTAACTGTGTGTAATTGATAGTTGAAGAGGGAAATAAACAAAATTTTGATGATTTAAGGGGCAAGAACATATTTACCCTATAGTGTCGTGCTCTGTCAGTCGAGTCTATATCTCTAAAAATACGAGCATATATTCTAAATTCCAAGTCTTTCTCCTATATTGTCTTCTTCATACTGTGAGCTAGAGGTGGCAAATGAGTGGGTTGAATTGGGTTTGAGTGGGTTGATATGGGTTATGGGTTGAATGTAGGCAAGTTAAATATGGGCTAATATTAGGTGGGTTGAATATGGGTGGATTGAATATGGGTTAAGTCCAACCCAACCCAACCCAATCCGTTTTATTCTCATGGTTTGGAATTGAAACTGAAACTGATCTTTCTCTCTCTATAACCGAGAAACCCATCGCCTCAGCAGAGTAATTCATCATATGGCGAATATCTGGCTTTGAGTAATTCATGGCTTTGTTGTTCGGTTCCAAGTTTTCAGTGATTTTTATTCCCATGATCTGTTGTTTGTTTGCATACTGGATAAAAAATAAAAATCTTGCGTTCGTGTGTAAGAGAGAAACAGAGAGAAATGTACATACAGTACAAATCTTTGCTTAAAAAAAACAAAAACAAAAACAAAAACAAAAACTTTTGGAATTCAAAACACGTGAAGTTGATTACGTAAAATGATACGGATATTCGCCATACGATGATTTTTTTTTTTTTTTTTTTTTTTTGATTAACAAAACTGTGCCCAACAAGGGCTTACAAGAAAGAAGAAGATTCTTTAGCTAAAACAGCAGTCACAAAGCTGGGTGGATAGGCTACCCATTGACTGGGTAGTAAGCCTCTAATCCCCTTAGAAGCAACAACATGAGCTAGCTCGTTTGCTGTCCTCCTGATCCAACAGAACTGAATTTCCAGCTCCAGACCCAACTGCCTAATATCCCATACTATGATTAAAAACTGGCAACTTTTGATTTTTTTTTTGTTTTTTGGTATTTGTGAATTATTGGATCGTCTCGACGAATGAAATTTATAAAATAAAAAATTAACAGAAAATTAGCTTGTTCTTGGAGCTTGTTCCCTGGCATAGTGAATTATTATTCGACCGTAGTGAATTATGATTTCTTTCAATGAAACGGTTAGAGAGAGAGAGAGAGAGAGAGAGAGAGAGAGGAGGGTTTTAAGAACGAAAATGCCAAAGGTTAGGTGGGGCCAACTACAGCTCTTGACTTTTATTGTTGTTGCCTTGTGGTGTTTGAGTTGTTTGTAAGAATTAACAAAGAGAAGCACCCGAATTTTTTAATTTTTAGGTCTAACCCATTTTGAACCCAATCCAATCCATGTAAATATGGGTTAAGATAGGTTCACCAATTTATGACCTATATTTTAATATGGGTGGGTTGGGATGAGTTTTGAGTGAGTGAATTTGGATGGGTTCATGGGTTGAGTTAGAAATTGTCACCTCTAGTGTGAGAGCGTACGTGCTCTTGCCCTGCAACACAAAACACCCGCAGAGGAGCTATGTACCAACTGGAGCACAGAATCTGATTTTTAGAACACCTTTTATTTGGCTGAGTTTTGTCCTTCAAGGGAATAGCACGATATTATACTTACGGATATTTAAAAATCATTTATCGTTAACCATCCAACAACCTCGTCAATCTTGGCTCTTCGATACCAAGAGCCCCAGAATGCCCTCCAATGGGAGAAATTACTCAGTGTCATGCCAAGATCAATAGAAGTAATCATACTTTTCAGTTTCGAGTAATGGATAGTGGTGAGTTTGAGTAGATTTAGTGTTGCAGTTGGAATTGGAGAATTGGCATTTTTGCATAACAATTCAGCTTGCTCACTAATCTTACTTCTTTGATCACTCTTTTTTTCTTCTGATTTGAGCTGTAAGATACAAGCATGAGTGATGTGCAACCAAGGCCTTATATATCTCTTGGCTAAGAAAATTGAATGTACAAACCAATAAAAATGGCCTAACGCAGCAACACAAGCTCCTTTGCAAAAATCCACCCGTGTAATGAAATTCCAGGCTCCGTCCCTGCATCACAAGCTCCTTTGCGAAAAGAATAGTAATCACAAAAATAATGGACAAAAAATAACACTGAGACAACATTTTCACATAACACTTTCACCATCTAGTTGAAGGCAATGACATAGTAAAGAAGCAAAACAAACAAATATAGAAAGGAAATATCCAAACCGTACTAATTGTATATAGTACTTTGTAAAAAACATTTTATTCAACCTCCTCAATCTTGGGTCCAACACTGCATCCACCACCAAAAGGACCATCCTCATCCATTCCTCCACCCATACTACCACCAGCAGCACCCTAGTACAACTTGGCAATTATAGGTTTGCAAATTCCCTCCAATTCCTGCATCTTATATTGAAACTCCTCTGTCTCCGCGAGCCGGTTCTCATCCAACCAGTGAATCACCTGCTCAAATGCAACTTCAATCTTCTTCTTGTCAGCCGGAGGAATCTTCACGCCTTTCTTCTCATCTGTAATAGTGTTCCTCATTTCATAAGCGTAATTCTCCAGTGCATTCTTCGCCTTCACTTTCTTCTTGTGCTCCTCGTCTTCCGACTTGTACTGCTCAGCCTCCTGCACCATTTTCTCAATCTCCTCTTTCGACAATCTCCCCTTATTGTTCATGATCGTGATATTTTTCTTCTGTCCGGTAGTTTTACACTCTGCAGACACATTCAGAATACCATTGGCATCGATATCAAAACATACATTCATCTTCTGGACATGCTTAGGAGCCGGAGGAATTCCATACAAGGCGACTTCGCCCAACAAGTTGTTGTCTCTAGTTCGAGTTCTTTCCCCCTCATAGACTTTAATACAAAAAATGGTTTGGTCATCACGGCCGGTACAGCCAACTTCTTCTTTCTTTGTCGGAATGGTGCTGTTTTTCGGAATCAAAACATGCATAACCCCATCAGCATTTTCCAAACCAAGGGAAAGCGGAGTGATATCCAACAGCAGTGATAAGTCCTGAAACATCTCATTCCGCTCACCACTCAAAATCGCGGCCTGAACCGCGGCACCATAAGCCACGGCCTCATCAGGGTTAATGTTTTTGCAAAGCTCCTTCCCGTGGAAGAAATCCTGCAACAATTGCTGGACCTTGGGAATCCTCGTGGAACCACCAACAAGAACGACTTCATCAACATTTCTCTTGTCCATTTTGGCGTCCCTCAAACACTCCTCCACTGGCTCCATACACTTCCTGAACAAATCAATGTTCAGCTCCTCAAACCTGGCTCGAGTAATTGCCGTGCACTAATCGATCCCCTCATATAATGCATCAATCTCTATTGAAGTTTCAGCTGTTGACGAAAGATACCTCTTAGCTCTTTCACAACAAGTCCTTAACCTCCTTAAAGCTCTTGGGTTCCCACTAATATCCTTCTTAAGCTTCCTCTTGAATTCCTGAACGAAATGGTTCACCATTCTGTTATCAAAGTCCTCACCCCCCAAATGTGTATCCCCACCCGTAGCTTTAACCTCGATTTTACCCTCTTCGATGGTTAACAGAGAGACGTCGAATGTTCCACCCCCAAGATCAAATACGAGCAAATTTTTCACACCGGTGCTACTGGCTTTGTTGTCGAGACCATAAGCGATGGCGGCAGCAGTTGGCTCGTTGATTATCCGCATGACGTTGAGACCGGCAATGACTCCAGCATCTTTGGTGGCTTGTCTCTGAGAATCGTTGAAGTAGGCAGGGACAGTGACGATGGCATTTTTTATGGTGGTGCCAAGGTAATTCTCTGCTATTTGCCTCATTTTGAAGAGGACCATTGACGAGATTTCTTCGGCGGAGAATAGTTTCTCTTTGTTCTTGTATGTTACTCCTATCATGGGTTTGTCGTCTGGACCGGGGGTGACCTTGAATGGCCATAGCTTCATGTCGCTCTGAACAGTGGCATCGCTGTATCTTCTTCCTATTAGACGTTTAGCATCTGGAAAAAAAAATAATTCAAGAACCAATGAGTAACTAGATAGAGATATGTGTTAAACATCTAAAAGGGTATAGAAATGTACAAAGAAAATGGGCATTTCAAAACAGGAAAGTATAATGTATGTGTTAAAGATCTAAAAGGGTATAGAAATGTACAAAGAAAATGGGCATTTCAAAACAGGAAAGTATAATGTATGTGTTAAAGATCTAAAAGGGTATAGCAATGCAGAAAGTGGATACATTACAAAACATGAAACTGGATTGTATGAATCTATGCCGCTAGTTTAGACACTGTTTCAAAACACATCACATTCCCTACAGCCTCCAAACATGCAGAAGTGAATTAGGAAGGGCTGTCTAAGGCAAGCAAGCAAGGTCTGAGTTTTGAACCTCCAAACTTTTTTGAATTTTTTTTAATTTTTGGAGGTTCAAAACTCAAACCTCCAAAAATAATTTTTGAAGGTTCAAAACTCAAACCTCCAAAAATAATTTTTGAATTTTTTTTGCACCGTATAAAAGTTGTCAATGAGATCTATCAAACAAGATCTATATTGGCTAAAAAAATTATTTTTGTAAGTATATTTTATTTTTTAGTTTAAAAATTGCACGTAGTTTTGTAAGGCTCCAACTTTACGGGACAGAGGGAGTACGAGTTACTTGTTGAGCCTAACCACACGGGGAAAATGGTTAAAGCCCAAGGTACTAGTTGTAACTCACATATTTCCTTATATACCCAGAATCTCCCGTATAGACTTCCGATGTAGGAAGGGGTATCACAATTCCTTTTACGGATGAATAGTTGTGGTCCCCAAAGGGGTTAACCATTGTAGTGATGCAAGAACCGTGCAATATCATGCATGCAATAGAAGCAACAAAAGATATGCACGTAATTGGATAAAAATAGCTTTTTCATAGAGCTTAGAACATACCGAAAACACTGTTGGTAGGGTTCACGGCGACTTGATTCTTCGCAGCATCACCCATCAAACGCTGTGTATCGGTGAAGGCAACATAAGATGGCGTCGTCCTGTTTCCTTGGTCATTTGCTATGATCTCAATACGATTATGCTGCCAAACCCCCACGCATGAATAAGTAGTCCCAAGATCGATCCCGATTGCTAGCCCTTCTCCTTTTCCAGCCATTTTTTTCCTCAATAAACTAACAAAAAAAATCACATAATTACAGAAACTGATTAAGCAAATATTTAGTATGCGACAGAGAGGAAATAGTTGCACTTGAGCTTTATATAACACATATATACTATAAAACTCTACAAGTAGAAGAGAGAAGTATGTACTTGTTTTCATGTAAGAGCCTTCAAGCTTCTCTTCAATAACAAATGCAAGGAGTAAAAATAATAGCATCGATACAGTTCTGAAAATATGACCAATCCCTATATGCTTCATCGATGATTAAAAAAAAAAATGAATACAAAGCAGAGAAAACTATACAAAGAAAGCCTACAGACACAATCCCACATGCAAGTATTTTTCCTCCTTATTTTGGTGACATTCGAGAAATAATAGTCAAGTGACAAAAACAGGCAAAAGGAAAACAAATGAAAAAGTACACTCACGACTTGATCACCAAGGAAATGCCCACCAAACTAATTATAGCCATATGTATCCACAGCAATTCCATATTTTGCTACAAGCTAAGATGTTTTTTTGCTCCAACCCATACAGTATGTGATGTTTAAACAAACAGAGAACTTCACCGAAGACCAAGATCTAAGCTTGGCTCTAATGATTCCAAAATGACTGAAACCACCAAGTGAACCGCTCTACATTTGTTCTGAAAAATCAACAAATTGCATTCTTCCCAAATTAAATAATAAATGGACGCTGCCAGAAGAAAGTTTGTTGAAACTGAGCTACTTTTGTGAGTTCCCAAGGGCAATAAAAAGTTAACTTTAGAAATGGATCATAGCAACCATAAAAGAATGCGGATCATATTGATTATACACAAAATGCGCAATTCTTTTTGTTAGACACTACCAGTCTAAGGAAATTGTAGCAGACAAAGTCTATGTAACAAAACTCACATTTAGCAGAAAATACGAGTAGCTTTTCCGGTTCTCCAAAACAATTTAAGCAAATATCTAAATTTGAACTCTCCCTGCTCTAAACTGCCATACCATTTGAGAAGTCAAAATTTGATCGGTGGAAGATCCAATCTCATGAACCGACATTTCATCTCATTGGTCGATTTGGAGTTAGTTAAAAGCCAGATCATTTTTTGACAAAATAAATACCTTTGATAGGAACTGTACCCATCTCTCAATCCGAAAGACCCGCATAACATTTATGTTCATTACTGTTTATCACAAGCATTTGATTGAGTTTTTTTTTTTCCCCCTGGGATAAGTTAAAAACGCGCCAAACAAAATTGATAAGTCCCCAGAAGTGTAAATAAAGGGGCTTATCTACCTCGTTTTTGTCACACACACGCGCATAACTTGTTTTATTTGATTGATATTGCGCGTAGGTTGTGTTTTTGTCGTTCACAGGTTTTTCGGAAGAATAAAGCATCTCTTTGGTGCCATGGCTCGAACACGAGTCAATCCGTAACCCAAGGTCCAAGGACACGTGGCACACCGCTACGGTGGCGAGAAATTCACGAGAAAAGTCATGGAAGAAGGCCAAGTACGCCCGAGCAAAGGCCCAAGTCAAGTTGAGAACGAACGGGCGAAGATCATATTTTGAGCACCTCCTATCAATAGGAGAATTGGTCCTATCGATAGGAGAGGGATCAGATTGGCCATCATTTTCTACCAAGCAACTCCTATCGATAGGATAATTGGCCCTATCGATAGGACAATGATCAGTCTGGCCATTTTTGTGAAGCAGTGAAGTCCTATCGATAGGAGAATTAGTCCTATCGATAGGAGAAGGATCAGATTGGCCATCCGTGCGCAAAAGAGTTCTCCTATCGATAGGAGAATAAGTCCTATCGATAGGACCTGGGTTTTTCAGCCAATTTTTGTACCCGACCAAGTTAAGACTTGGGGGTTTTTTGGACATTTCAATTGTAACTTTGGGACTATAAAAGGCCCCAAACTTCAGAAAATTAGGGTATCTTGCACTTTCACCTTCTCTCTCTACCTCCCTTCTTCTTCCTCACCCATTTTCTCTACCTTCTCTCTAGAAATTAGGTGTTAATCTTCAAGAACCAAGGCTACGGCCTTCATTAAAGTTGTAAGCACTCTTCTTATCTATTCAAATCTCTGATTTATTTCCATTTTCGTTATGTTTCACGTTTTTATGCCATTTTCACTTAGTAGTTCCATTTGCCCTTTGAGTATGTGTGAGTAGTGTAGCAAGGCTAGGTCATGGGGTGATTAGCACCCCTTGGCTTGGGTTATTTTGTTCTTCTCTCAAAATGAGCATTAAAAGTTGTTTGTTTAAGAGTTGGGGTTCAAGTTTATGTATCAAAACTTAGTCTTGTTACCCTTTTTGATCTTGTGTAGGCAAGGGCTTGACTTCTTGCCACACATGATGCTTAGAGCTATGGCATTCAAAGTGTTTGTAAAAATGCCTCAATGAACTCTACTCTTGAACAAACCCATTTTCTAGAATCCAAATGTGCAAAAGTGTTGAATCTTCCGGTTAAGCATGTTTGACAACGTGACTTAACCGAGTAATCTTGAGAGGAACAATTTAATTCAAGTCATGGGTGTTTTGAACCCCTTGACTTTGCCTTTAGTTTAAATTAGCAAAACCTTCATCTTTTAGTCATTTAGAGGTAGAGAGAGAACCACCAAACAAACCACCTTATAAGTTGGCCGTCTTAACGCCAAAAATCTCATCGCAAGTCAATCTCATGCCGGTTGCATTTGGTCCCTGTGGAAATCGACCCCGGTCTTGCCGGGTTACTATGCTTTCGACGACCTAGCCCTACGCTTGGGGCGACGCTAACTACAACAACGCTAGGTCGCAAGCATTTTTGGCGCCGTTGCCGGGGACCCAATAGTCCACCAAGCGTGAGTTTCACTTGCCCGCTGTAAGTATTTCCTTCCTTTTGTATAATTTAGTTTAGTTTAGTTTGCTTGTTTTTAATTTACTTGTTGGATTTAACGAGGTGGCGGCATAGCCCCTCGGAACTATTTGTGGTGAGGTGGTTGAATAACCCCTCCAGTCTGCTAGTTGGTAGTGTATGCACGGGCATTGCGGTTATTTTCGAGCCTCTCATAATCGCCGCTTAGTTAGCATTGACACTCCTCCAATCGAAGCAATGGCTGACGATGATGGGGTTCCACGAAACGATCCACCACCACCACCACGTCAAAGGACTATGCGGGATTACTTGAATCCCGATCGCACACCGCATACTTCGTGCATAGTCCTCCCCAACACTACGCCCGCAAACACTTTCACCGTAAAAACTCACCACATAAACTTGGTGCCTCATTTTTATGGGCATGAGCATGAGAGTCCCTACTCTCACATGAGGGACTTTGATGAAATTGTGAATACCATTGTAAGTCAACCCGGTCAAAAAGAGTCCGCACGGCTCAAACTTTTTCCATTTTCTCTAAAAGGCAAGTCCAAGGATTGGTTCAATGCTTTAAAACCTGGGTCTGTGCGGGCTTGGCTTGATTTACAAAGGGAGTTTTTCAAGAAATTTTTCCCAGAGCATAGAACTCGTCATATGATGCAACAAATCCAAGGTTTTCAACAACAAAATGACGAGACCTTCTATGCATGCTGGGAGCGTTTTAAAGATCTGTTAATATCAGTGCCACATCATGGTTTGGAAGAACAAGATCAAGTGATCGCTTTTTATCGCGGGCTTTCTCAAGAGAGCCAAAAATTGATTGACACGATGTGCAATGGAGAATTTCTTGATAAATATCCCGATGGGGCTTGGGAGTATTTGGACCAATTGGCCGAGAACAATCGGGCGTGGGACTACTCGAAACCTTCTGAGAGGTCCCATCCGGCCCAAAGTTTGAATACTCCCGGCCTGAGTGCTTCTGGCAAGTACACATTGGACGAGCAAACCGACCTACACCGTAGGGTCGACTTGCTTGCTAAAAAAATGGAAAATTTGGAATTGAACAAGATAGCTGAGTTGACCGCAGTGGCCCAAGTGGAGGACGTGTGTAGTTTGTGCGATCTTAGTGGGCACATCACGAAGCAGTGCCCCGCTTTGGATGCTTTCAAAGAGGCCTTGCAAGGGACCAACCAAGTGGGAGTTAACTCCCTCAACCAAAATCAAGGTTTTCGACCACCCCAAGGGCAACCCAGGTATCCTCCTAACCAACAAGCACAAGGTCCGAATACCTACCAACCGCCTCATAAGCGCTCATTGGAGGATACCCTCCAAATGTTTATTCAAGGTCAATCGGTTGTTAATGAGCAAAATGCACATTCTTTGAGGGAGATCCAAAATCAAGTCTCCAAGTTGACCGCAGCCGTGGGGGTCCTTCAACAGGAAAATGGAAAGTTTCCCTCCCAACCACAAGCGAACCCTCAGGGTCTTGCGAATGGCACTTCGGCCAAGGGTCTTAATGTGGAACAGGTTAAGTCTATCACCACTTTGAGGAGTGGCAAGGAGGTTGACAAAACCATACCTGCAAAGCCTACCACTCCGTTTGTCCTTCCCACTCCCGTTGTCATGAAACCCTCTCTGAGTGACGTCACTGTTCAACCGGCCAAAGTTGGGGAGCCATGTATGCCTACTTGTCCCTTTCCTGCTCCTTACCCCCAAAGATTGAGGGTACCTCCTAAACCGACCACGAATGATGAGATTTACGAGCTTTTCAAGCAAGTAAAGATCAACATCCCTCTTTTGGATGCCCTGAAGCAAATTCCCTCATATGCCAAGTTTCTTAAGGACTTATGCACTGTCAAACGCAAGTTGAATGTCCAAAAGAAAGTTTTCTTGACCGAGCAGGTGAGTTCCATAATTCTAACCAATGCCGCCCCTAAATATAAGGACCCCGGGTGTCCCACGATTTCTATCGTGATTGGCGGCAAGAAAGTAGAGAAAGCCATGCTAGATTTGGGGGCGAGTGTGAATTTGCTTCCATACTCCGTGTACCAACAATTAGGGCTAGGAGAGATGCAACCAACCCCGGTCACTCTCCAATTAGCCGATCGTAGTGTCCGGATACCAAGAGGGAAGGTGGAGGATGTTTTAGTCCAAATAGACAACTTTGTCTACCCGGTAGACTTTGTGGTGTTGGACACTTGTCCGGTGGCCAACCCTTCGGCACAAACTCCTATCATTCTCGGACGTCCTTTCTTAGCGACGTCTGATGCTATTATTCATTGCCGGAATGGGTTGTTGAACATGACATTTGGGAACATGAAAATGGAGCTTAATATTTTTAATGTCAACAATCAAGTGGGGGACGCGTGTGATATTCGAGAGGTGAGTGTGATAGACACGTTGATGCAAGAACCCGTGTATCCTCCTTTGTGCAAGGAAGCCTTAGAAAAATCTCTCACCGCCAAAGAGATGGACGCAGAGGTGGATTACTTATACTCTTTACTTGAGAGACAAGACAAGTGTGGGCCTGGGTATATATTTACTACTCTTGAGAAGTTGTCACCCATAGAAACCAAAGTTTTACCTTCAAACCTCTCGGTTTTTAGTACTTTTTCGGGTGAGGAGGTGTTTGATGTATCGAGTTGCCCATGGTCAACCAACGTTGATAATTACTGTGTCACGGGGCAACTCCCTCACGATTGGACTCCCCAAGAGAGGAGGAAATTTCTTGTTGAGATGAAAAAAGTTTTTGTTGATGATCCTTATTCTTTGAAATATGATCCTCCAGACGACCCGTCCACCTGATTTGTGTGAGCTTTAGTGTTAGCCGTTTTCAAACGGCTGTTGCTGGTCTGGTATAGCCACCCGTCTTCAGCTTGAAGTGTTGTGTGACTTGTTCTACGACACACTGAGTTGGGGGTGGGGAGAAAACTAGTACCCGTTAATCGCGTGAAGATTTGTTTGTTGGGGACTCGGCTATCACGGAGCGAGTCGGTACTAATCATTTTCTCTTAGTAGGCAGTTGGCAATTCAGTCTTTTGTAGGGTGACCATGCTACCGCACCAGCCTTGGTAGTTTGGGTCTCACTTGGTGGCGATTGCGGCATTCAGGAGCCCTAAGCATGGGTGCGACGAAATGTCGCGGTTGTAAGGCCTACAAAGTCGTTGGGGATGGCCCTGTGTGACTAGCTGTGGTCCTACATGGGGCCGAAGGAGGAAGCCTTGAAAGCATTGTCAATGACGAAAAGAGCAAAGTGATGAAAAATCCTCAAACTTGGTCGAGGTGTTGGGTGGTTGACATTCCGCCCCGTCGGTACATTTTTTGTTCCTCCATCTCCTTACTTTTTGTCTCATGCATTGAGGACACTGCACATTTCAAGTTGGGGGGAGTGAATTATACTAATCAATTACATTTTCGGTTTTTGCGTAAAATTTTTGTGTAATCTTCCCGCATAGTTAGTCATTTTATAGGTGGATACTTTAAATATGCTCAATTTTGTTCATAAAGGCGAGAGTTGGTACCCCGGTGAATTCGGTTGTGTGTTTACATCCATGCTCATGCATATACATGAACTCTAGTGAACAAGTTGAGCCATCGTTGGTCAAGTGGCGTGCATTATTTAGAGTGGAAATTCATTTTGAAACATCCCATGCTTTTTGTGTCTCATTTCTCACATTCGCGTAAATAATACCCTTTTGTTCGTGCTTGAGTAGTGTAAATATCTATTATGCATCATTATGGAGTTGTTGGCGTACGTAGGAAATGATACAAGGCATTTTTGCATGATTATACCACATACGTGTCTCCTTCGGCCTTAATTTTTGTAACCATAGTCCGAGTCTCCATTTTTGCTTAACCTAGGAAACCGGATGTTTGGAGGGTTGAGGGAAGTGAATTCCAATGCTTGGAGGGTTGCCGAAATTGTTCTTGAAGTACAAGGAGTCTTGTGGGCATGATTGAGGTTGATATACAATGTTTGATATGTGATTGGGGTGAATTTGGGCTTAATTAAAAAAAATTCCAAGTGGTATCATTAGGGGATTTGGGCCTATCACTAGAAGACAAGGCAGTCTTGCCATTTGAGGACAAGCCCATTCAAAAAAAAAAAAAAAAAAAAAAAAAAAAAGAAAAAAAAAGAGAGAAGAAAACAATCCCACTTTTGAAATAAGCCGACCTATTACACTCCCTTTTTCCCCCTTTCACAATCGAAAAAACCTAGCCCCATTTCCTCTATCCTTCCACCGTAATACACCACCAATACCCCCATAATCGAACTCCCCTCTCTCCCCTCTCCATTAAATCTTGACTGAAAAATCACCCAAATCCACCTCCTCCATTTTCACGAGCTTATCTTTGGGGAGGATTGAGAGTAGGTAGTGACAGGTGGCATGAGTCGGTGGCAGTAGGTATGGTTAGTTTAGTAATTATCTTTTTATGTTATTCATTTCCTTTTTAGTAGGCTTTATGGTATTTTGTTGTGGCCGACATGTGGCCTTGAACTTCTTTTTGTGGGGTCGGTGGTGGCAAAGGGTAGTTGACCAAGCAAGTATATGGCCACCACTCTTTTGTGTCCCCTTCTTTTGTCACAATGGTCATTATAAGCTTATTAAGCCCTTAGTTGATCCGTCGTACGCTACTTTAACTCCACTTAATGCATTTTAGATATTTATGTTTGTTTGAGCGCGCTTTCCATTCTAGCTAGCATAGTTGTGAATAATTGGTTGTTTCCTTGTTGTAGCGCTCATTTGATAGCTTGCATAGTTTTTTGTCTCTGGCTATTGCATTTACTCGCTAGCGCTTGTCATGGGATGTTGATTTACCTCATTGTGTGAAAAATTCGAATTTGAGCGTATCCTTGTGAATGTTTGGGATTGAAGCTCGAGATGGTGCATGTACTTGACTATTTTAGCGTAGTTTGTTCACTTTAGTTCATGGCATGCATTCGCATGGGTTGCACGTGATTGGATCTACCGGGGTGCATTTGAATCTTGTCTGCTTTTTGTAAATTGAGCATAGGTCTTGTATCTTTTAATTCGGGAAGTTTGCATAGCATAGTATCTTATAGTTGATTAATCATATCTAGTTTACTCGGGACGAGCAAAGTCCAAGTTGGGGGGTGTGATAAGTCCCCAGAAGTGTAAATAAAGGGGCTTATCTACCTCGTTTTTGTCACACACACGCGCATAACTTGTTTTATTTGATTGATATTGCGCGTAGGTTGTGTTTTTGTCGTTCACAGGTTTTTCGGAAGAATAAAGCATCTCTTTGGTGCCATGGCTCGAACACGAGTCAATCCGTAACCCAAGGTCCAAGGACACGTGGCACACCGCTACGGTGGCGAGAAATTCACGAGAAAAGTCATGGAAGAAGGCCAAGTACGCCCGAGCAAAGGCCCAAGTCAAGTTGAGAACGAACGGGCGAAGATCATATTTTGAGCACCTCCTATCAATAGG
The DNA here is from genome assembly GCA_963854785.1 of Vaccinium vitis-idaea. Classification (NCBI taxonomy): domain Eukaryota; kingdom Viridiplantae; phylum Streptophyta; class Magnoliopsida; order Ericales; family Ericaceae; genus Vaccinium; species Vaccinium vitis-idaea. Next base: position 34,652,634 of record OY978226.1, on the reverse strand, counting down.
AGAATTGGTCCTATCGATAGGAGAGGGATCAGATTGGCCATCATTTTCTACCAAGCAACTCCTATCGATAGGATAATTGGCCCTATCGATAGGACAATGATCAGTCTGGCCATTTTTGTGAAGCAGTGAAGTCCTATCGATAGGAGAATTAGTCCTATCGATAGGAGAAGGATCAGATTGGCCATCCGTGCGCAAAAGAGTTCTCCTATCGATAGGAGAATAAGTCCTATCGATAGGACCTGGGTTTTTCAGCCAATTTTTGTACCCGACCAAGTTAAGACTTGGGGGTTTTTTGGACATTTCAATTGTAACTTTGGGACTATAAAAGGCCCCAAACTTCAGAAAATTAGGGTATCTTGCACTTTCACCTTCTCTCTCTACCTCCCTTCTTCTTCCTCACCCATTTTCTCTACCTTCTCTCTAGAAATTAGGTGTTAATCTTCAAGAACCAAGGCTACGGCCTTCATTAAAGTTGTAAGCACTCTTCTTATCTATTCAAATCTCTGATTTATTTCCATTTTCGTTATGTTTCACGTTTTTATGCCATTTTCACTTAGTAGTTCCATTTGCCCTTTGAGTATGTGTGAGTAGTGTAGCAAGGCTAGGTCATGGGGTGATTAGCACCCCTTGGCTTGGGTTATTTTGTTCTTCTCTCAAAATGAGCATTAAAAGTTGTTTGTTTAAGAGTTGGGGTTCAAGTTTATGTATCAAAACTTAGTCTTGTTACCCTTTTTGATCTTGTGTAGGCAAGGGCTTGACTTCTTGCCACACATGATGCTTAGAGCTATGGCATTCAAAGTGTTTGTAAAAATGCCTCAATGAACTCTACTCTTGAACAAACCCATTTTCTAGAATCCAAATGTGCAAAAGTGTTGAATCTTCCGGTTAAGCATGTTTGACAACGTGACTTAACCGAGTAATCTTGAGAGGAACAATTTAATTCAAGTCATGGGTGTTTTGAACCCCTTGACTTTGCCTTTAGTTTAAATTAGCAAAACCTTCATCTTTTAGTCATTTAGAGGTAGAGAGAGAACCACCAAACAAACCACCTTATAAGTTGGCCGTCTTAACGCCAAAAATCTCATCGCAAGTCAATCTCATGCCGGTTGCATTTGGTCCCTGTGGAAATCGACCCCGGTCTTGCCGGGTTACTATGCTTTCGACGACCTAGCCCTACGCTTGGGGCGACGCTAACTACAACAACGCTAGGTCGCAAGCAAAAATGGAGTACAACAAAACGAAGGGTATAAAAGCCACCCTTAACCGCACGCTACAGCAAGGAAAACACATACCAGAAAGCTAAGCAACCTAACAAAACACCAGCAGCTAAGGACAAAAATATAAGGAGTTATGTTCTAATTGGAACAGAGGGGAATCTGGTTTCGAAAGCACCTTTTATTTGACAGAGTTTTGTAATTGAATTTGAGGAAGTAGCATGAAATTATTATTATGGATATAAAATGTTGTGCGGACATATAACAATCATTTATTATTAACCATACAACAACAGAGATTCGAAGAAACATAAAACAAGTAATTAAATGGATCAGAAAACTAGGTTTACAAATAAATCCCAACAGAATAAAATTGTGGTTTAGGTCCTTTAGGAGAAACACAGAGTTTATGGGGTAAAAAATACTCTATCTACACAAAGTGAGTTACTTGACTCTGTATTGAACTCAATAAAACCCATAACTCTGGTCTTGAACCCACAAACCCCAAAATTCCCAAACTTTAAAACCCTACTTTTTTACTAACAAAAGCTCCACAGAGAGACAGAGAACAAACCGGTGGAGTTATTCCGACGAATGAGCAGCGCGCCGAGCGAAGTTGATGAGAGGGAGGGGTGGTGCGCTCCGTGCTTCCTTACATGAGAAGGAACTGGGTGTAGCAATGTCACAAGTATCCCCCACTTTTTCCATGATCAAGTATCAACAGTTGCTTGGGAGGGTCTTTTCAACTTTTCTTTATAGATGCGTTATTTTATAGATGCGTTATTTTTTAGTTTGAAAATTGCACGTAGTTTCGTAGGGGACCAATATTATGGAACGGAGGGAGTAAAAGACTAGTGCACAAAGGTAGAGACCAGGTTAAGACCAGGAAAGCAGGTATGGTGCAGCGCACTTAATGCATTGCACTGTACAGTGCATATTACAATCGTCTATCTTGAAAATTATTGGTTCGGACTCGCTGAAGTTATTTTACCAGTAATAGAACACTTTAACTGGTAAGAAAGCGTCTGCGAATCTGGACCATTGAAAATACTTTAACTTATTGTGTGATGATGAGTTTTTTATTTTGATGTTTAGAATGAAAGGAACTTTTTTTAACTTTCCATTTTGGTTAACAAAAAAAAAAACATAAAAAAATGTATTCAACTCATATTTTTAAACACTATCCCTTTTGCAAAATGCATTCAATACATTTGTCCCAAATGCATTTGACCATAATCCAAGAATTGAAAAAGTTAAAAACGAAAGGGCAATGCTAGTCACTAAATAATTTGCAAACTGTGACAATTCATGACCAACCTAGATGCAAGGAATTTATGAGATATAAGAGGATAGATCATGTCCTAACTTGGACAAGGCCTTTTAAATCCGTGTTGGTGTCAAAGCTTGAAACTTCGTAGTTAAGAGTGCTCGTTCTAGGAGCAATCCTGCGATAGCCTGATGGGTGACTTTACTGGGAAGTCCTTAGAGCTTAGAATGTGTAAAGTGGTGGCGGGTAGTTACCCAAACTACTACTATTACACTGTACTAAAAGTACATGTATCATTATCCTAACATCAATAATATTAGGGGCACGTCACTCCACCACACCACCAATCATGCAGTGTCACGCATGCTAGTGTGGTTGGTCGAGTAGTGCGTATCTAGCATTATTGATCATATGAATGCATAATGTAATATATAGATGCACTCATCTACCAAAAAAATATTACTTATATATTTAATAAAGTAATAGTTAGTACATTAATTAGTGCATCTGCCATCTATATTACAATGGTGAGCGGTTTTTGTCTCAGTCATATTTTTTGTCCCAGTCATCATAATATATTTTATTTTTCTCTCTGTCAACTCACTCCGTCTCTTCTCTCTTTACCTTTTTCCACCACTGGCCCACCACACTTAAAATTTCAAAACACATACTCTCTTCCGTTTTCGAAATTAAAACAACATTCTCTCTCATTACCTCCTCTGAAATTCAAAAGACCATAAAAATAGGTACGGGAACGTGCGTCGATTGCTTAAGCCATGCCTTTAGGCACGGACACAGGCGTGCACTAGTCTTTTACAAAAGAAAAGCTGAAAAGACCCTCCCAAGCAACTGTTGATACTTGATCATGGAAAAAGTGGTGGATACTTGTGAGTCTGTGACACTGCTACACCCAGTTCCTTCTCCTGTAAGGAAGCACGGAGCGCACCACCCCTCCCTCCCTCTCATCAACTTCGCTTGGCGCGCTGCTCATTGGTCGGAATACCATGTTCAAGAATATAGTAAAATGAAATACTACCATAGTACCATGTTCAAGAATATACATGATATGCATGCAAGGAGTGAACCCAGGGAATTGGGGGAGCGTGTTGTCCCTCATGTATGTTGTCCCTTTTTGAGCCGTTTGTGCTCGGCGATCAACGGTCCAGATTTGTTCAAACCCAAACATATCTGCACTGTTCATTATCGAACTAATCTGGGAGTCGGAACTGATTTGGGCCGTTGATCACCGAGCACGGACGGCTCGGATGTGGACAACATGCAAGGGACAACACACCCCTGGGTCACACAATTATGTTTCTCCAATCTCCTTTTTTTTTTCTTTATCATTTGAATCTCGTCTTTCGGATGGGTGATTTTTCACTTAGTACGTGGTGTTCACTTCTATTTTTTTAAAAGAGGATAATATCCCCATAAATGAATATTCTGTAGCCTAATTTAGATTCACCTTTATTAATGATATGGAAACCGCGGATATATGGGAAATTACCATTTACATACTCCCTCAATCCCTAAAAGTTAGACTTTTTTGAGGTTGCGTTCCATTTTAGATTGCTTATATATTTCTATTTATAAAATTTTATGTGATTTTGAAAACTTTGTTTAATAGAACTAATTAAAATCTATCTATCAATCAAGATCCATATTATCTATTTTTTGACATTCACATTGAAAGATATATGCATTTTGAAAGTGGCACACTATCCAAAAAAGGTCTAATTTTCTGGGACGGAGGAAGTACCAATGTAACCAAGTGGGGCTGCGAGCATATCCAAAATGAGGAGTCGGTTGAGGATAGAGGTTACAAAAACCCTAGCATTTACCCCAAAACCAATCACCGAGACTTTAAATATGAAAAATAATAAAGTTAAAATTATTTTTATTAATATCAAATTTTGAGTAGTACGTCAGAGCCCTGGACTCTTGTACCCTAAAAGGAACAAAAAAATTATGAACCAAAAAAATTTCCATTAAAAAATTAATTTTGGCAGTAAAATTACTCTTTAAATGACCAGAGACATATTAGTAGCATACTAAGACCATCCATATTGAAAAAGATATTTTATATCTTGATTGATATCAAATCTCCCATGATACATGTAATATCACCGATACCGATACTGCTATTTAAAACCCTGTACAGCAAACCTCATATACATAGAGAGAATTAGGAGACACTTCAGGGAGAGATGAGTTGCTTTTGTGGAGAGAGAAGAGGTCTGAAATGGAAGCAAAGCTGGGGAGAGAGAACCCTAGCCTCAATATTTGAGACTCCAATTCCCCTTCTAGTCTTAGTTGGGGTCATTCTCCTCTTAGTATCAACTTCATGGTACTTGGAAGGCAAGGCAAAGATTCAACAAGCCATGCCCAATTTCCAGCTACTTCTCATCCTATGTACAGTGGTTTTCATCTTATTTGTCCACGTCCGAAATCTCGCCCGAGATCCCCAGCCGGTGTGTAATACACAGAGGCGGTGGGACTGCGGCGATGGCTCTCCTTGGGTCGTGGCGGCGGTTGTGGTGTTCCTTCTGGTTTTGGTGTCTTTTAAGTCTTCTCTTCAGTCCCGGTGTGTAATACACAGAGGCAGTGGGACTGCGGCGATGGCTCTCCTTGGGTCGTGGCGGCGGTTGTGGTGTTCCTTCTGGTTTTGGTGTCTTTTAAGTCTTCTCTTCAGTCCAAGTTTTTCAAACTCCTCTAGTCAGGGGTGGAGCCAGAGGGGGGTCAGCAGGGGCGGTCACCCCTGCAAGGGAAAAAAAAACCCTCTAGTATTACATAGAAAAAACTAATTTTTCTATGAATTATAAAGGTTCGCCCCTGCAAAGTATTTTAGATAAAACATTCGCTCCTGAGTAATGAAATTCCTAGCTCCGTCCCTGCCTCTAGCAATATTTAACAGACTATGTTCAAGTACTTCAAGTAGACTATAAAGTTGTACTTAGTCATGATTTGTCATGTAGTTTAGGGTTTTATGGTATTTCCTCATTTGTTTGCGTTACGGATAAGTTTTTGGATTTTTTTTTTCTCTTTGTTTCTTGTTATGAATTGATGAAAGAATATTACGACATATAGATTCAACCAGTGATTTTCATATGCATATGGAACCTTTGAGAGGGCTGTAATTGATTTTTTAACTCCTATTAAATTTCTTTTGTGTGTGACAAATTATGGGCCCAATGTGTTAAAGAGACTGCTGAGAGGCTACGCACGAGTGGCTTGAGGGGTAAGTTATTCATCCTATAAAAGAGAAAGATGCAACTCTATGGAGGTCTGCCTTTTTTTCTTTTTCTTCAAAAATGCTAGATACACAACAAAAATGTACAACAAAATGGACAACACACTCACATGGGGTGTGGGCTCCACACACAGTTGAGTGTGAAGTGTGTGTGGAGCCCACACCCCATGTGAGTGTGTTGTCCATTTTGTTGTACATTTTTGTTGTGTATATAGCATTGCTCTTCTTTCTTACTTCTATTTGTACTTTCTTGGATGGGGTCTCAGGGCTGCAAACGAGCCAAGTTTTACGGTGTTCCAATTTGTTTATTAAGTTTTTAACGAGTTCGAGCTCGGTGAAAATTTATAGAGCCGAGCTGGCCTAGGCTTGACTCGATCGAGTTCGAGCTTGTTCACGAGCCTTCATGAACCAACGAAAAAATATATATAGATACTCACATAGGCTTAAGACAACAAAGAAAGTTTTACTTGTGCATGTATTTAAGATTTATATCTATACATACTTTACAGAAAAATAGCCTTAATTTCAAAATAATAGTGAAATTTAACAAGTTTTTTTAAAAGATAGTGCATTAAGTTATCAAATTAGAATAAGAAGTTATATTATTTTATTCCTTTAAAAATTAAACGAGCCTTATCAAGCCAAGCCGAGCCTTGTCGTGTTCAAGCTTGTTTGTTAAGGTTTTTAACAAACTCGAGCTCGAGCCTCGCCTCAATAAAAACTTAAGGAACCAATTCGAACGAGCTTTTTTTTAGCCGAACTTACGAACAGCTTGGTTCATTTGCAGCCCTAGTGTTTCACTTGAGCATTGGAGTAATGTTCGGCCCGATATAACCGTTGTTGCTCCTTTACAGTTAGCTTATCGTAGTAGACTGGATCAGGAGCTTACGCAAAGGACTGATTGATAACCACAAATCTACAGGCCCAACTTTACTTCAACCAAACAATACCAACTCCAAAAGAAGAACAGTTTGCTGAGAAAAAGAGAGGTTGCATAAGAAGTAGCCAAGAACATCTATTCCTCAATGTCAAAATGGTGATCTTTGAATCACCGTGGAAGACATAAAGTACATTGTATCCCAAACCTGAATCGGTTACATAAATTGCACAAACTGAAGAAGAATAGACACATAACTTAACACTCGACAAACATATACACGCATATATAGCTACTGAACTAAACAACAATTAGAAACAATGACCAGAGACTTCATATAACACAAGGAGATGAATTCTTCAGTTTAGGAACTTTGAACGCCGATGTAAACAATTTTGGAATCTCTGAAGTGGGAATGGGTTCAAGTGCTGCTCTCTTCGAACTTCTGCTTACCTACACGACCAATAAGCCAATATAAAACATTCACAAAATGCAACGACAGATGCCTTTTCATACTTCATGGTTACGTCATTGGTATTTTGAATTTTATGAGTTTTACCAATGTATTGCATAAAATAACCGACTGATATGCGGGAAGCCATGATTTAAGCAAATAGTTACAGTTGCCGAACAAGAATCTGTTCAATGGGGTTCGATGTCCAATCCATGGACCATGACTACAATAACGCTTAAGCTAACTAAACCATTGTGCGGTAACTTTGAATGGACTGTTCATATCACAGAGTCAACGCTATTATTGACTCTCCAAATTCTCCTGCCTAGTGAGGTTTGGTTTTTTTTTTTTGGGTAGTTCTTCACTTGTAATTGGAAGGTATGGCTGCCTCCTTTTTCTCTTTATCGTTGTGTTCTCTGAATAAACCTTATTGGGTTAGCAAAAAAAAAAAACTCTATTATTGCAGGGTGAAAAATCATCTGAAGAGAAATTAAAACCACTATAACCAATACCTGTGAATACTTTAAGAGCTTCATAAGAGTAGTAGAACAAAAGCGGAAAAACTGGAGTAGTCAAGCCGAAATGCGGTATGAATATAACAAAGACAACCCCAAAACACCAAGCTAATTATTTGAAACTTCATTATGAATATCTTTCATACCTTCTCAATTACTCGCGAAGGATGTGATTCTTTCTTCAGACTGATATTCCTTGCATCATTGCCTTCATTCGAACGAGATCTTGCAGAGCAACGGCGTAATACTGGTGTAGTAGAAACACTTCCACCCTTTTTTAACAACTCTAATTCTCTTGAAAGCCTAGAAATTTCTTCACTCTTTTTCACTGAGGCTTCTTCAAGCTCACTGTTCGAGGACTGCAATCTCTCCATACTAGAAAGAAGTTTCTGTATCTGCTCATTTACCTGTTCAACTTCCCTACTTTTACCCTTCAACTGGTCAGTGAGGTCTTTCTCCCTCATTTTGTATTGGTTCCAGACAAAGTCCCTCTCTGCCAAGAGAGCCAACACCTGAGGACTGTTCTCCTGCAGATGCATTAAAACTGAGAGCTCTTTACAAAAGAAATAAAAGGGAATAAACTACATATGGCCAACTCGAAGCAGCGATACATACATTTGTGTCGCTGCACTTAGAAGAGAAGTGGTCAAGCCATGCCCTAAAATCTGCCAATTCACTGACCGTATCATCTGCATTTTACAACAAGATAGTTCAGAGTAAAATAGTTTGATTTGGCAACAGAATAAGATCAAGACCAGATAAACCGGCTCCCAGGACCCATAAAGGGGGAGAGTAAAAGTAGAATCCAATCAGATGATTCACTCACTATAGCAACATCATAGAAGTGTCGACAATCTATTACAGGCAATATTAAGACCATATTCATGATATCAGAATAAAATGGAAGATGCACTCAAGCCTTCAAGGATAACTGAGAAACATGTATCCATCCTGATGAAAATTATCAATGTTTAGATGTACCACCTGTTCCTTAGACTGTCCGGCATTCTAAGAGCACAAGGTGGCCCCTCAATGCCTTTGTATCGAAAAAAATTTGTATACCGGGCGGGTATGGCTGAGTTTACGTGGTGCCCAACTCTATATCGGGGCCGTTCAAAGTGTATTGGATGGCCAAGATTGAAACCCTCTTTCTACCCCTCTCTCTTGTTTCTCTCTCCATAATTCGAACCGTCCAAAACCGAAATGATCGGCCGGACGCGCCGTGTGCAGATACCACGTGGTACCCGCTTAGCACTGAAAAATCGTTCCTATGTAAGTTGTACCATTCCCATTTACCGCCCAATCATAAATGCCCTGCTTACTCACAAAACGCAGGGGTGCATCATTTCTATGAGACCAAATGTGGAACTGAGTTTATGACAGAGAGTATATGTTAGTGGTAAAGCTTGCACTACTCAGCACACACGCCAAAGCACAAAAATGGAGTATAAGCTTTCCACCACTCTCCCATTGAAACCCTTGATTTCCCATTTCTTAAGTTAATGCCAACTATCAAAAGATTGAACTTTACAAAGATACAGAGGATGACAGGTAATGGGAGAGAGTAATCAGGATACTATTCCCAAATTCTCCAGTTAAAATCAACCCAATTCACTCATAACCAAACTGGAACGATGCGTAAATTTCTAGCAGATGCTCATTCACAAGAAGGAAAGAACTAACCTAACTTAAATTTGTAGCTAAAAGCTTCTCTCTGCTTCTGACCCACCATAAAATCCGAATATGCCGCCTCGACATTACGCACCATCTCTTGAATACCAATTTCACTGTTCATCTACACAAGAAAATCAAACCAATCACTGCTTGTCAGAAACCCTAAGAAACAATAAAAACCCTAAACCCCAAATTAAAAAAAAAAAAACACAAAAATTTGAAATTGCGTATAAATTGAGGTATTACCCAAGAAACAATAAAAGCGCAAAACCCTAAATTAAAACACACACACACAGTAAAATTTTGAACTTGCGTAGAAAATTGAGCGGCTACCCGAGAGATCTGGTCTTGAAATCGTTCCTGCTGCAATTTAATTCGATCTTCGAACAGTTTTCTCTCTTCAGCGAGGCATTCGATCTGGGTTTTCTGGGTTTTGATCATGTCTACGAGGCTGTCGAAAACTTTATCCCATCGTTTACGGACGGGGGCGAAATTGTTCGAGCCATTGAGCGTGCCCATTGTAGTACTGTAGCAGAAGAAGAAGTTAGGGTTTTGTTCAGGTTGAAGGAGAAATCGGAGTTGTTACCGTTAGGTTCAGAAGAGTGAGTTTCAACGGTCGACTGGCAATTGCTTGTGTTTGAAAAAAAAAAAAAAATAGAAACATGAGCGACTGGTGGTGGATTTTTGGTTCGGAGCCATTTTCGACTGCATTGTGCGCTTTATGGAGTTGTTCCGTTTTCTTGCGCCCACAATAGCCCACGTTAGTGCTCCAAATCTAAATAGGTCTGAGTCGTTCGTGAACTGTTTGAGACTCAACTTGATAAAAATTCATTTGAGTACTTAGCGAACTGAACTTGAACCTCAATTTTAGGCTAATTTAGGTGAGGTTTGGCCTAAAAAGTTAGCTGGCTTATTTTTTGTCTTTATTTGATTTTTTTTCGTGTTTTTTAGTTTTTCATCAACTTTTTGTGTATTATTGGTTCATCTCGGCGAGAGGATTCAAAAAAGTAAAAAATTATGATCTAATCATAATTTTTTTTGAATAAAGACAAAAATAAGCCAAATGTCAGCTTTTTACACTTTTTTCGATCTTATTCAAAAAATTGAAAGTTCTAGTCATAATCTTTTACCTTGTTGGATTCCTCTCGCCAAGACGAACCAATAATACTCAAAAAATCGATGCAAAACTAACAAACGCAAAAAAAAATCAAATAAAGACGAAAAAAAAAGTTAAGCTAACTTATTTAGCCAAACCGAGCCTTAGTAAATGAGCCGAACCTGAACTTGTCAGTATTCGACTCAGTTAAGCTCGCGAACGTGGAGATGTATATGTTTTAAAATTTTCACATTTAACCTTGAATACTTATAAACTTTATGTACATAATGAAAATTTTAGGTAAATAATTTTCATACTCCCCTTTTATTCCCAAAAACTCCATTTTTGTCTTTATTCACCTTGAAATTACCCTTACCTCATAAGTCACTTTTTCCATATGAAGGGCAATTTTGTACTTTGAAGTGAATAGAGACAAAAAATGGGAGTTTTTTGGGGGAAAAAGGGTGTAACAACCCGTATTTTAGTAAACGCCAATATTTCGTTTAGCATATAAAATTGTTCTACTTTTATTACATTAAAATGGTTTTGGTGTTATTTTGGAAAATATAGTATATATTTAGGTACTTTTCATAAGTTAATTCGGTATCGGATTCAGCATCGCGGAACACGTGTCAACTCTAGGAAGGATCCTTGGTGCCCAAGTGTGGGGTTTCCGGAAAAAGGCGAGGTGGCGTTTCATTATTGGGCGAATCCCCTTAACAGTAATGGGATGAGATTTTAGTAGATTATATTTAGATTATATAAGATATTAAACTTGATACTCATTAATTAAGGAATATCACATGGATTTACTAGTATTAAATGTAGATAATTCTAGAGATTGCTAGATAGTGCCACACCTATAAATTGGCTTTCTCATACTTCCGGTACACATATACGTCCACCATTAGCAAAAGGGAAAGGAAGTATAATGAAAGAAAAAAAAAAGAAAGGGGATCGAGAAAATCTAGTCACTGGATAAATAGTTTCGATTTCAGGTAAACCGGGTGGTATACAATATGCTCCTCAAATCTTCGATGTATTTCTTTGTTCTCTCATTTTATATATCATTTGCTGACGTTATGCTTTTGTTGGATTCCATGTTACGATCACGTTACAATTGATATTGCTCTATGCGATGTTATGATCACGTTAAAATGCTATGGGACCATTGGTACGTTGATCGAGTGGCCCTACCAAGATCCTGACCCAGTAGCCGGGAATAAGCCAAAAGGAGGCTTGGCTCAGAGGTAGCCGGGAATAAAGTAAAAGGAGGTTTGGCTCAGAGGGGGTGAGGTCGTCCACCGGTCATGTACCAAAAAGGGCCTAATATGTGGTTCAGTGATATGGATAGTTCTGATTGAATTCATTGATCATTTTCCTCCTTTGTTGAGTAATTGTATTATGTCATATTATATACTTCCCGGCTTAATCTATTTTTCAGGATGACTCAGAAGTGAGAAGTACGATGGGGTCGGCTATTGGGAGTCACGGGACCGAATTCCTTTTTGGAGAATTTGTAAAAGAACTTAATTTGTACTTTCATTTAACGAGAAAAGTCTATATTTTTATGTACAAAAGAAATATTTTTGTAACGGCTGTAGTTTTTTTTTTTTTTGATGGCTCTAAAAATCAAGGTCGTCACAAAGGGGGTTTGAAAATCATTTCCCGAATTTTATAACTTGTTCATATATATACTTTTAAAAGTACCATAAACTTAAAGGGGAGTGCATGGTAGGTTAAATAAAGGTCTCTTATTGGAAACTCATTCTACTCCCTCTGTCCCTTTTTAAGCAAATTTGCTATGGGGCACGAAATAAGGCCCGAAGGAGGCACCGATCCTTGCTGGCAACCAATGGGACCCACTAAGTTTTCCCCAATTCAAAAATTTCGCACATTTAGGCCCTTGAAAATTTCAAAATTCAAATTAGGGCCCAAATTTCTGAGACACTGGTTTTATACGTTCTTAGAGAGAGAGAGAGAGAGAGAGAGCGCGAGAGAACAACAGAAGATGATTCCCACCACCCCGGCCTTGATGACCACCACCGGCAGCAGCGCCTTCCCCTCCGTCACCGGCGACTACCACCACCGAAGAGAATCTTTTGGGTCCACTCCAAAGCGTGAACCAAATCTCTCTCTCTCTCTCTCTCTCTCTCTCTCTCTCTCTCTCTCTCTCTCTCTCTCTCTCTCTCTCTCTCTCTCTCTCTCTCACTGGCCGTGGATCTGTGCATCCTCGACGAACCCAATGGCCACCCGAAACCCTCACAATCAGGTTTGGTACGTTCCTCTCTCATGTTTGATCTTAACTGGTGTTTGTCTAAAACTAGGGTTTGTTCATTAAAAATTGGGGATTTTTACAAATTAGGAATTTTCAGGATCTCATTGCAAGTTTGGTATGCATTTGTGCAAGAATCTCCATTGTCATCACCTAATGCAGAAATTTCATCAATTAAACAAGAAAAGAAAATTATAAAAACAGGATATGTGTATTGGAGACAAAATGAGCAGAAAAAATCTAAGATTATAAAAACAGGATATTTTTCCTATCTTGAATGATTGAGTTCATGTTTTAGGTTTACAATGGTGTGAATTTTTTTTGGTCGATCAAAGAGGTTGACTGATTTCATTTCTACTTGGTTAAGTTCCATGGTGTTTTAACTTTTAAAATGAGCTGGTATAGTTTCTGAGTGTCCATTTTCAGTAATTTGATTCATTAAGGTCTTAGAAAGATGATGTTGCTGAAATGGTCTTCCCACTGTGAAAGCAATTAATCCATCAGAAGACCAAAAATCTTGACTAACAAGCAGCTTAGTTTTCTGTCAAAAGGGGGGAAAAGCCGGGTTTTTTTTAGACATTACTGACGTACGTGTGTATGTATATGCATATGTATATAGCTTTCCTCGTGTATACAGATTTTATGGTGGTATTTGCTAATTTATGACTGTCTGGGATGGCGAAAAAAGCAAAGTTTTTTTTCACTGAAATAGCATCGAAAAAGCTAAGATGTATGGCTTCTATATTTTAGCAAATACCCACCTCATATAGACCAACTTATTTCTCAAAAACCCACAAGACCAAGAAGCTTGGTTAACAAACAGCTTAGTTTCTACCAAAAAGGGGGCTAAACCCGCCTTTTTTAGACATTCCTAAACTTGAGTTTTAATTTTCTTTTGCATTTGTTGTAGTGTTTGTTTGGTTTTAGTCCTCCTAATGGAACTCAAATGTGCTTTGTTGGCCTTGAAAGACTCGCATGAAAACTTAAGTAACTTTGTTTGTTATATGGCTAGCTTGGATTACTGGAGTTATGCTACCTGAAAAAGAACTGTGGGCTTCATAAAGCCCGTCCACGTTAGCATTCATAATTTATTTTTAAGTTTACAAATTCTCAGAATATTTGTTATAATCCCATCCATCAGGGATCTAAGTCCGAATAAGATTCTCGAGGTGATACCACACCTTGCATGAGCCAGATTATGGTTTGGTTATAGATTCTTTAGGTACAAGTGTACATATATTTTGCAAATGAATTCTTTGCTATCTTGCAGGTTTTTCTTTGTTTTGCCCCTTTCATTCTCTCTATAAATCTTCTTATAAACTTTGCAGCTTGTGCTGAAATTAACAAGAGGTGTTCATATTTTGCAGTTGTGTCTGGTTTGTACAATGAGGGTGGGGGTTGACATGGTTGCGCATATAACCTTGCAATGATAAATGAACCTATATTTAAATGCTACAAGGCCCCGGACCCATTAACTTGGTTATATTTCCTTGGGTTTAAACTTGAAAACATGGAGTTTCAGTGTTATGGTGAGACAGTTATGACGAAATTCATTGTTTTTCTTTCGATGGTTACAGGCTAGACTCAGGGAGGCAGCTTCATGGGAGAAACATGTACTTCTAAAGAAACTTGGGGATGCACTTGAAGCCTTAGAAGGGATGCACTTCAAGCCTTAGAAGTCCCCCACCATCGAAGCCTTCTCCAAAGAGATCCCACAAGAAAGTGCAAATGAAGAATCATGCAATGAAGATTGATTTCCATTTTTTTTTTTTTTTTTTTGTTAATGTTGTACCTGTACTCTTCAATGGGAAGAGACAGAAACTTAGATCTTCCTTAGTAATGATGTAATGCAATTTCAATGGATATGTAATGCACGTTTGTATTGAACGAAATGTTATAAAAATTGAGTATCAATTCAATCAATTTTTAATGTGATTGTAGATGAAATTATATGAATTGTGTTTGGTGTTATTGTTGATTGTCTGATGAGACGCTTAGACGTCGGGTATGCAACAAAATAGGGGAAATGCTGCCCAAATTTTTGCAAAAATAGCAACCTAAACTCAGTTTTATGCACTTTTATAACAATTTGAGCAACCTAAAGTGTAATTTCTGCACTTTCATAGCAGTTTCTGCACTTGTAGACCAATTTTCAGCAACCTAAAGTATAATTTCTGCACTTTCAGAGCAGTTTCAGAGCAGTTTCTGCACTTGTAGACCAATTTTCAGCAACCTAAAGTGTAATTTCTGCAGTTTCAGAGCAGTTTCTGCACTTGTAGACCAATTTTCAGCAACCTAAAGTATAATTTCTGCACTTTCAGAGCAGTTTCTGCACTTGTAGACCAATTTTCAGCAACCTAAAGTGTAATTTCTGCACTTTCAGAGCAGTTTCTGCACTTGTAGACCAATTTTCAGCAACCTAAAGTGTAATTTCTGCACTTTATAGCAGTTTCTGCACCTGTACATCGAGGAGAAAACACCATATCCAAGCACAAGAGAGAGAGACTTTTCCACACATCAGGAATTTGACTAACTTATATACCTTACACATCCAAATCAAAACAGAGATTCGTTAAGGTCTATGTTCCACGCGCCAACAAATCCTACACTCCCCTGCGATGGCTGAAAAACATAACCATTTCTCAATCGAGTATCTTGCCAAAAAAATATAAAATTTGAAAGGACAACGTGTAGTATAAATGGATGCTAACTTACATTAACATTTGCACTCTCTTGTGTCATAAGCTCGAAAAAATCCGTAGCCTTACTGACAACATTCAGGCCTTCCACATCCTAACAAGGAATAATGTCAAATGCAAAATTATGCAAAGCAATGAACATAATTGCATGTAACTTTCATATTTACTTCAAAAGAAATGATTAGTATACCGGTATGTTGTTTGCATTGGCGCGACTACATTGGACCCTTTTGTTTGATTTTGCATTCTTCCTAATTATTTGCTCACTCAATGGTTGTTTCCTCTTAGTCGGCGGTCGCCCTCTCCGAGGCCCTTTACTTGGATCACCCACGGGATTTGATTTCTCTTGGGAACTTTCCAAATCATTTTGTACATCTCCAACCGTAGGCATAATGCTTAGACACTCGTCATTGTCTAAGTCATTCTCCGCCTCTATTTCTCGCAACCTAGACGCCATCCTATCAGTCTTGCGGTCTGAATACATGGCCTTATCAGCGGCATTATTGAATAACTTCAACAAACTGTCATAGCGAACAAATTCTGGCTTGCGTTCCCAATTAGCATAACTCACCTTGATTTTTGAGTGACTCCTCGCCAAGTTTTTCATCCATCGTCGTAGAATGTATTTATCAGGCACTACTTCAAGCTTCTTTTTGCACCAAACCGAGATCATATGCGTGCACACCATCCCCTTACTCTCAAACAATCGGCAATTGCAATTAGTTTCTCTTGACTCTTCAATAAAATGAACACGGAAAGTAAAAGTTTTGAATATATTTTTCTTCTTCCCAACCAACATGTTGTGTTCAATATCAAACTGTGCAACACCATTTTCAACCAGTCCATCAGTCAAATTGGACCCAAACAAACCGGCTAGTTGCTCTCGGAATTGTTTGCATTTCTTAAGTGTGTATGCTTGCAGAAACTGGTTTTCAAAACCATAAGGGGTGACATTTTGAATTTGTACATTCATGGATTTGGCGTCTGCCTCTTCTTCTTTTTGCACCTTTTTTAATAAGGTATTCTCATATTGCTCCACAAATTCCTTCAATGTGGTATTGGAATGGACGTAACCGTCAAAGAATGCATTCATGCACTCGCTTCATTGGGTTGTTGACATCCCTGCCCAGAAGGTATCTTTGACGAATGCCGGTACCCATCGTTGCCTCTCCTTGTACAATCCATCTAACCAATCATTGCACTGTAGATCAAATTGTTTTATAAGAACTGCCCATCTTTGTTCAAATTCCTTCGGATCCAAGGATTCATACACAACATTCTTCAACATGCTCTTAATCGGCTTATACTCCTTGTATCCCTTTAACTTGTCAGGAATTTTTTTCATTATATGCCACAAACACCAACGATGTCGTGCCTTTGGAAAAACTTGACCTATAGCGTTTTGCATGGCCCTACATTGGTCTGTGATGATGGCATTAGGTTGGCAATCGGACATGCAAGACAACCAAGTTTCAAACAACCAAACAAATGAAGCCGTGTCCTCCCGTGATATCAAACCGCATCCAAACAAAATCGAATGTCCATGATGGTTGACTCCTACAAAGGGTGCGAAAGGCATATCAAATGTGTTAACAAGGTAAGTGGTATCAAAGGTCACCGCGTCGCCAAATTCTTTGTATAACTCTCTACTCCTAGCATCGGCCCAAAAGACATTCTGCAATCGGTTATCTTCATCAACATTGATGGCATAAAAGAAGTCACCATTGTCTTTTTGCATTTTGACAAAGTACTTATGCATTGCCTCGGCATCCCCATCCTTGAGTTGTAAACGCCTGACTTTATCCTTGTAATTTCTTGCATCCTTTTCTAACCAAGTCAGATTATCAGGGCCCCCGGCCTCGATCACACAAGAGGCAATTGTTTTGTTTAATCTGATTCCGGCTGCCGTGCTCATTTCAATTGTCCTCTTCACATGTGCTGGGACAGTCCGATTGCATTTAAGATATCTCACATTATCCGGGTCCAACTCATGGTTATGATTCAATTCAATCGAATTCAGCTTCCATTTCCCGTCAACTTGCAAAGAGATATTCATAGCGGCTTTACAATCAACTTTTGTTGTTGGCTGGGATTTAATGGGATCCAAATCCGTTGTCCTGGGCTTTCTACTCCGATGACAACCATAAGTTATATAAGCCTTCACCCCATCTTCACGCTTCCTAGAGGTTTTTGTGACCGCCCCGAAACCTTTGGCTTTTGCATAAGTAGCGTAACATTCCCGAGCTTCATTTTCAGAATCAAATATTGTGCCAACCTTGGGTTCCAAAACCACCTCTATATCAGTGATTCTACAAACACATAAAACAAATAAATAGCATTAAAACATAATGAAAAAACAATGGTGTGCAAGTACGAAAAGAAAAAAAAAAGAAGAAGAACATTCTAGGTAATAGGAAACTGTTTTGGAATTGTTTATCAATTAGATACTTGTTGTTGTCTATTTGATCATTATAATGTGGAAAGAAGCAATAGAAGATGATCAAAATTGCACCCAAAATTTGGGGCCAAAATAAGCGCCAATTTGGATCCAAATCAGAGACCCATTTAGTCTCTACCATTCGTCTCTCTCTCTCTCTCTCTCTCTCTCTCTCTCTCTCTCTCTCATCCCCACTCCCTGTAACTCTCCCTCTTCCCAAAAAACAGACCCTCCATCACCAGAGCCACCACCACCAATGCATACGACGACCACCATAGGCGACGTCCCCCTCTCTCCCCTCTCTCTCTCCTCCTGAACAACCACTGACGGATGATTGGACTCCACCACCACCACCGACGCACTCCACCACTGTCGCTGCCCCCCTCTCGTTGTACGACGACGACCACCACCACCGAATCAGTTGAATAGGGTTTCATTAGATGAATACGGTTTCATTCACCTTTCTGATTTTTAGCATATCGACAAGGAGGGTTCTATTTTGGCAGGCTTTTTGAACAAAATTTTGTTGCTCAAATCTTTTGATATGAATAAGGAGAACAGAGAAAATAATGCAAAACCCTCAACTGCAGATATAAGGAGAAGGATGTGAGCGAGTAAAACCTTTGAGAGAAGAGGTCATCAATGGTGGTGGAGTCCGTCAGGGGTAATGGCGGAATTCGATCGTCTGTCATTGGTGGTGGTGGAGTTTGATCGTCCGTCGATGGTGGTGGTGGAGTCCGGTCTTCCATTGGTGGTGGTTCGGGAGGAGAAAGAGTAGGGCGGGGCGATGGTAGAGGGCGGTACTGATTACAAAGGGTGGAGTGTGAGAGAAGATAACATGGGTTCCAAATTTCCCGCTTTTCTGAAACCCATCCACGAATTCTGAAGCCCATCCACGAATTTTGAATTTACCAAAGAGTTGGTGGGTCCCATGGGGTTGCCAGGTCATTCGGTTCCTTATTCAGTTTTGCTTTCGTGCCTCATAGCAAATTTGCTTTTTAAGTGATCCATATCGGAATACGTGTAATTTCAAATCCCCTAAAAAATATATTTCTTTATATAATTTTTTAATTTTTTATACCAAATGAAAGTGGTCATTGAGTACTTTAATTTGGTGCAAAAAATAAAATAAAAACGTTCTACGAAAGTACAATTTTTAACATCCACAAAATACATGTTTCCAAAGGTATCACTTAAAAAGGGACGGAAGGAGTATGGGTGTGTGTGTGTAAACTAACTTATGTATGGAATGAAATTTTTATCTGAAGTTGTAGACCTATATGAGAGCATAAATATCTAATATTTTTAGCTCGTGAACAAGTTCGATCTCGGCTCGTCAAATTTTCATTAAGCTCGGCTCGGGTTCTGTAATATCCTATATATTCTTAAAATTAGTTTGAGAAAAAAAAATTGTAAATACTTTGACTACATTTCTCTAGAATTTCGGGGACGAAATCATTTTAAGAGGGAAAGATTGAAACACACCGAATTTTTTTTATTAGCAATGTTTTTTTATTTATTCCGCATTTCACACTCTTACATTTTTTAAAAAAAATAAGAAGTTGCTAGCTGATTTATTTTGGTAAAACCATACGGGCATTTTTTTTTTCTTACAACCATTTTATTTTTCAATGCTTCTCACTTTCTCAGTGTTTGTGATTGAGCATTTTGTTAGTGGAACACCCCTTTATTCTTTTTTATTAGTGGAAAACCCCCTTATCATTTTTTATTGGAAAGATGTGATGCCGAAATTATTTTTTGTTAGTGGAACACCCCCTTATTCTTTTTTATTTTCTTCCATTTTATGATCTTTTAGATGAACGAAGATGTGATGGCGACGTTGTACAGCTGTGGCTTCCTCTTTTCGGCCTTCAGCTGAGCTAAACTCTTAGCTAAAAATTACTCCCTCCGTCCGGATTTGTTAGTCCATTTTGGGAGTTTGTGTCATTTTTCAAATGATTATATCTTGTAATTTACAATGTTTTATGTCATTTTAAAAACATTGTCTTATATAACTAATCGAGATTTATCAAATAAGATCCATGTTGGGATACATAATTACTTACCAATTTAAAGATATCACTAATTTTTTATCCGGTTATAATAGAACGAGGGACAAACAAATCCGGATGGAGGGAGTACAAAATGTCAAATCTAAACACATCCCCGTTAACTTTCAGAAGAGGGAATTTGAAATGGAAGTTTAATGCTTCTAATATGGTTCATGTACTTTATGAAGTTGATAGAAGAGGCAGGTCACAGAGGACCCAGCTTTTCAACCATGTGTCTCGCGTGCTGCTTATTAATATTGGTCTTCCCAGGGTTTTGTTCACACTCTTTTGGTGAGGGTGAACAAATTTTTTTTCCTTCCCCCTAGCCTTTTCGTTCTTATGACTCGGGATATTCTCCTCAGTGTACACGAATTTTGCTAAATTTTTGAATGATCAATTCCACCCATAATAGTAGCTGCACGCAGGCTCGGTCCTGAGTTTTTTTGGGCTCTAGACAAACTTATAAAATAAGGCCCCAATGTTTATTACTAAGTAAATTATAATATATAAAGTAAAACTTAAAAAATATTAAAAAAATTAATTGATGAGCTCAAAATTTTGTAAGAAGGCTTACTAAACTTACTACATTTAGCAATATTAGAAGAACTTTTTGTGCCTAAACTGTAAAAGGATATACCAAACTTTACAACGCAGTAGGTGTTTAAGAGGAAAAAGTCTAAAACAAGTTGTTTAAGCGGGACTCAATCCGCGAAGGCTGAATTACCTATATACCATTAGTTACTTCATACACACTCTCGCTGCCTAAGAGTTTTAGGTAAATGAGAGCCCCAATTTTGGGCTAAATTTGATATGCCCCAGATCATGGTCTACTCAGCCTGCCCTCAAGGCCGGGCCTGGCTGTACGGCCCTTGTAAAAAACAGGGCAAAGCTAGTAAGGAGTAGGGGTGTCCACGGATCGGATCTGGACTGATCGGATACGGATCCGATCCGATCCGCTCATAGCGGATTATTGTTTTTAAGATCCGGAACCGAACCGAACATTCACGGATCGGTTACGGATCGGATCGGATCGAGTCGGATCGGGGGGATTTGACAGATTAAAGAAGGATTATTGAGCGGATTGAGCGGATCGAGCGGATCGGATCCGATCCGATCCGATCCGGATCCGGAACCGTCAGATAAGAAATTCTCGATCCGGAACCGAACCGAACATTCACGGATGGTTCGGATCGGTTCGGATTGGCAGATCGGATGATCCGCTGGACAGCCCTAGTAAGGAGTATGGACTAGTCCCTCGAGAACTTATATATATAATATATAGCACCCAGAAAGTTGCCAAGTTGAGATCTCAGAAGGAGGAAGTTCTACCATGAGGCTAGATTTCAGCTGTAAGAGCAAGTCCAATGGTGGTTGGAAAATGGCAGTAGCAATTTACATAAGGCACCAAAAAGTGGTTAAATGTTAGGTGTCAAATTTTGGCACCCTCCCTCTCTGATGGTTGATACTTGGAACCAATTAAAATTTTCAAAATATTAACTACTTTTTCATCTACTTATTTTCCTTACTTTCTCAAACCCAATTCAACTTCTACCTTTGTCCCAAAATGTTTGTGCGGTCCACACAACTAGGACTTGAAAATAATCCACTTTTTCAAGAAAAATACCAAAAAATCCATTTTTTGAAAGAAAAGTTCAACCACTACATCTGGCGAAGTTGTATATTCCGGCAAATTCAGGTGGCTTCCGATCTCCAATTTCTAGCACATATTTCAATTGGGATTGGTAAGGTGGCAAAGATGGTTATAGAACTTTGTCAAATATGGAACAAAGTACATAATTTTGCCATTTTATAACCCATTTTTCATCACCAATTCACTATTGGAGCGTAGATTGTATAATTGATGCCAAATTATAACTATACAACCCCATTTCCATCTCATTGGAGTTGCTCTAAGAAGTGTAAAAAACAACTTTCTTATTGTACGTTGCATATATCAGCACAGATGAAGGGTTGTGGTCAAAGCTAAATCACATCTTCATCTACATCATGACCTCTTAGCCTTTTGTGATCGATCCTTTCATCTCCAGTTTTAATTTTTAAAATGCCATTGAAAATATAATTGCGATGCAAGAATTTGATGCATGAAAATTGCATTTCTGAATAAGCTCTCACTAATTATTTTGAGATGCCTACTTAATTTTTTAATAGTGACTGATAGATGATACGAGATCAGATCTGAGACACGCATAATTATAGTTGGGCAAGTTTACAGTTGATTTTTAGACACAACATCGGCTTTTAGATGGATTTTTAGACACAACATCGGCTTTTGCAATATTTTCTACTGGATCGATCCTCACGAAAATAACTACATTGTGGGCTTTTAACCCTTTAACAGAGTATGAACTTCAAGGGTGATATATCCCTCAGAAATTTGTAAATGTTTGGAGCATGTTGCAGAAGTTTTTTTCATTTGATAATTTTTTAGATGAACAGAGATGTGATGCCGACGTTGTACATCTGTCACGTTATAATTGGCTTACTTTTTCAGGCCTTTAGCTAAGCCAACATCTTAGCTCAATAATAACAAAATGTCAAATCTCAAACACAAACCATTAATTCATTAACTTTCAGAACATGGACTCTGATGTGGAATGGAAGTGAATGCTTCTAAATTTGGTCATGTATGAAATAGAAGAGACTGGTCATAGGCCTTTTCAGTTTTACGAATCAGGATATTTGATCTTCTCAGTTTACACCCATCTTGATTAAATTTTTAGAGGATCTATTCCACCAAACGTTAGCAAGGGCTCGTGTAAAATCAAGGTGAAACCAGTACGGACTAGTCCCTCGACAGCTTGGTAGTGTCTAGAAAGTTTCAAACCCGTAATTTTAGCTTGGCAAATCTACATTAGTACACAACTTCGGCTTTTCAGTACATTAGAATTAGCTCTATCAAGGTGTTAGATATTTGAAGTTTAAAATAGTTCCATTTAAAAATTACTTAAAAAATATTTTTTGAGAATTATCAAATATTTGCAATGATTTTAAATTTCATCTTCAGAATCAATTTTCGACAACACCCACGTAATACGAAACTTTTTTACACCAGACCAAAGTCAGTATAGAGAATCATCTGACTCTTCAATGGTGATTCACTTCTAACACCATAACCAAATATGGTGTGTGAATCATGAGAAGATTTTTTCCATGAAATTAGCTAAGCATCCAATCTCAGTAAATGAAAGATAGGTGGACAAGGGTATGGGATAAAGCCTAAAGGACGAGGGATGGATGCTTAAAGGACGAGGGATGTTACTATGAGCCCTCCTGGCATTTTTGTAGGGCATTGAATTGTGCTTTGACAAGATTAGCTTACCTTAATTAGCTAGGTTGCTTGAAAGTGGAAAATTTGGGTTTCACGATTTTGGCCGAAGTAGAATAAAAACATGCTTTTTGCTTTTTCAGGTTTCAAAAAGTCATAGGATTTTGCCTAAATAAGCAATTTTACAATAAGCAAAAAGTAATAATAATAATAAAAAAAGCAATTACAATTTGAGAGGTGAAAAGCAAAAAAATACAAAAAGTGCCAAACCAGTACACTTTTTGCATTTGACATTTTCCATGAAAAAGAAAAGAAAAAAGCAAAAAGTTTGCTTTTCTACTTTGGCCAAAATAGGCACTTTTAATACTTGCACAAATTTTAATACATTTTTCACACATTTCAACTTCAACTTTTAACAACTTAAAGGTGCTATTTTTAGCATTTTTCTTTATAATATTAGTTGGGTCGAAAAATATTTTGGCCTTGCTCGTTTTCCAGTTTAGTTTTAGTTTTAGTTTTGATGGCATTATCATTTCCCTCATTTCTCTCTCTATCTCTCTCCACTCATTACACCTACTGACATCATCAAAACTAAACTAAACTATCTAACCAAACACAGCCTTTATCTCTTCGGTAGTTCTTTTTTACTATTATTATAATTAGTAATCTGACATGAATATCCAATTGGCAAGTATTTTGTTAGACCAAGGTACAAGTTTATGTGTAAAAACAAATTATGTTGAAAGCAAAAACTAAATCCAAATTGGAAATTATCGTATTTCAAACTTTTTTGGCCCCCATTAGTCATTACCATAGCCAAACGTTGTGTCCAATAAGAGCAAGTTTACCCATTGGTGTCAAAATGACTCTGAAGACTTTTTTAACATGCAACGATTCTAATAAGTCAAGTAAATAGCAATGTGGCTACAGTATTCGTTTGGTGTTATTTTGCTATAATTGTTGTGTTTTTCCACTTGAAAGATGACAAGAGATAGAGTTGAGGAAAATAATTTGGCGCAGAAAATGACTTTTGAACTGCCGAAAAGTGCTGGGTACCGACACGTGGTACCCAGCCGGCATGTGAATTTTTCTCCAAATTGGTAAAGTAACATTGGTTACTTTCATTTTTTAAATCTTTTTTTTTTTAATGGGCAAAGGAAAAAACTTTATTAATCTCTAACACCCCCTTTGGATGGAGGGTTTTCGAGAGAGAAGAAAGGGATTTGAGAGAAAATGGATTCTAACCCCTGTTTGGATGGCACCAGAGGCGAGAGAGGGAAGCAGAGGATGAGATTCTGGACCCCCTTCAAAGCTTCATTTCCTTTTTTGCCAAAAGTGGCGTGATTCCGTGAGAAAGGGAAGACGAACGGATCGTCGTTAACTTCCGGCGCACGTGCGGTCCACCCTCTCATCGGATCATCGTCGTACTTGCATCGTTGTCTTCGTCTCGTCAAGGCAAAACTAGGTCTGTGATTAAAATTGAGTTTTGAAGCTTTGATTTGGTTATCCACCATAGGTTTGCAATCCACATGAGTTAGTTTGGTGGAAAGTAAAGGGACACCTAGGTACTTCACATGCAAGGAGCCTTCTTGAAAGTCGGAGAGAGTTTGGTCACTAGAATGAGAGAGAGAGTTTGATTTCTTAGGGTTGTTTGGCTGACATGGTGATAAACCACACTCCTTTCTTTTCTTTTCTCTTCTCACTAATAATGGATATCACACCTCTTTCTTCTCTTTTCTCATCTCACCAGCCAAAGAGACACTAAAAGATACAAAGATTAAAAGGGAACGAGAGGCCAAAACACCAACAGGAGACGTGAATAAATAAAGCACCCTCATTTTTCAAATCTTTGGACACTATTGAAAACTACGAAAAGACAATGGTTTTGACACCAAAGGCTGGGTGTTCCACTAACAAAAAACTATTTTTTAAAAAAATTGAGACATGTCATTCTCTCACAATACATCACATAAAAAATCGTGAAAAACTAATTTTTTTTCAAAAAACCAAAAAGTGGTTTTTTAAAAAACCATTTTGTCCTTATTCAATTTTTTTTTGCATTCGTTAATTTTGCATCAAGATTTTGTGGTTTCTGGATTCCTCTCGATGAGACGAATCTAACAAGTATAAAATTATGGTCAAAACTCAAATTTTTTTGAATAAAGCCAAAATAGGTGGATTATTGGCCAATAATCCACCTATTTTGGCTTTATTCAAAAAAAATTAATTTTTTTGAATAATTTTATACTTGTTAGATTCGTCTCGTCGAGAGGAATCCAGAATTTGCTCTTGCGCTTATTTCACAAGTAAACAGGTAAATAAAAATGGATAAGTTTTGGAAGTAAAGAAAACTCGGTGAAATCGACCTCCCTGTAACAATTTTATCAATCATATTTTCATTCGACTCAACACATCAACCGTTTTGATTTGGCACATCGGATAACGCGAGCTGTGTGGGGCCCCCAAATTTGCTAGCAAATCAATAGAGGTTGGATTGCCTTTTAGGCAGATGAAAACGAAGCCTTTACGCGCAAGAGAAATGCATTGGCTGTGTTTGATCAGATAGTTTAGTTTAATTTAGTTTAGTTTTAATGATGTCAGCATGTGTAATGAGTGGAGAGAGATAGAGAGAGAAATGATGATGTCATCAAAACTAAAACTAAACAGAGAAACGAATAAGACCATTAAAACTCTCTTTCTCTTTTTGGGTAACGAAAGATGTGTCGATAAACCGAACTAATCTCTCAAGTCTTTATCAAAGTATTTTTCACACGTTTGCGTGAAGCGAGATTACTCAAGCGAGATGACTCTAAGGACAAATTATTACCGAGGAGAATCGACCACGCGACCTTGAAATAGTAAGCCACACCGAGGCAATTCAATTAACCACAGCTGGCAACACTCCGTTAAGGTTAAGGTTTATGCATAAACTCTTTAGCTCTCTTTCTCTCTCTAGACAATTCCAAAACGTTCATTTCCATATATACCACCTTCTCTCTCTCTAGCTAGATGGAGTAGCTTCTTTCAAGCTTATATCCAGCTCGACAGCACCTAACCACCCCTCTTTCTCTCTCTCTCTCTCTCTCTCTCTCTCTCTCTCTCTATAAATACACCAAATATTTTCTCTCATTTTACAACAAAAAATTGTTAAGGTCCATTAGCACAGCTTAAATCGCTATTTTTCAAAATGCTCATGGCCATCTCTAAGGCTGTGATTGCTTCACTTCTTGTTTCTCTCCTCATCTTCCATCTTGTTGATTCTGATCATAAGGATATGGTCAGGATTTTCTCCTCTCTAACCAAATCGACATTTAAATGCTTGAAATTCTAGCTGTTCTTTTTGCCATATTTTCTCATTTTTTCTTTGTTTCTAACGTTAGAAATAAATGGTATTCAATTATACAGGTGAACGGGGGCGTCGATGGCGGCGTGGCTCGCTCTCTCCTCCAGAAAATAGGTTAGTTTAATTCCTTCTATCCAAATCCATAAATTTATGCAAACATGATTTTTATACAACTTTTGTGTATTTCTCATATGTGTAATTTATTTTTCATTTTTTCTAAGCTAAAGAGGTGAAGCTGTTCACTGTGTCAAGTCTAATAAACTTAATGCAGTGGGCATGTCCATCCACTTTATAAAAAAATCACATTTGTACGAAATTATATGTTTTATGTCTTCGGATTATGTTGCCGTCTACTTGGGTGAACGAAATAAATCTCTGGGTGGTTTTATTTTTATTCGAATACCAAATATGTAACGTATGATTTGAAAAGTACCACTGTCACGTTATTTTGAACAACTTTTTGTACGAAAACCATGTTCGTTCTATGTAATAAATGATATATTTGTGAGTGTGGACATCGATTGGTTATGTTATGGTTTTATGCAGATTGCACGGCGGAGTGCACTCGGAGGTGCAAGCTATCGTCGAGGCAGAACCTGTGCCAAAGGGCATGCGGGACATGCTGCGAGCGCTGCAACTGCGTGCCGCCTGGCACTTCCGGCAACGAAGATGTCTGTCCGTGTTACGCTAATATGACTACCCACGGTGGCCGGAAGAAGTGCCCTTGAATAATTTACCACGGCGGCGGTGGTGGTGGTGGAGTGAATATTGGACAAATATTAATTGGCTGCTACGAGTGATTTAAGTATTTTCCTATGGGAGAATATTGATAAATTAATAAATAAAGGTGACTCTCTCTGTATGGTAATAGTATATGAAATGGGGGAAGTAATTAATTTTTTTCTAATGTCATATTAGTGGAAATAAGAAGTTTGTGCAAAACTTTTACTCCTTTACTAGTGTGGGCTGGGAAATCTTGTTCACGGTAAATTTTGTATTATACTTGTTCGCGCAAATAGTTATCCCACTTTGTTTGAAATCTGGATCGTCCATCCAAATAACGGACTGCCTGGATTGTGCGCAGCAGCCAGCACAGCAGCAACCCCCGTCTGTTCATATGTTTTTATTTTTTTTCAAAAGATAAGGATAGAGCAGAAAGAAATCCACAAGAGTTTATTTTGAGTGGAATTATTGATTGATGGGAGAGATCCATGGGAGTTGTCAATAAACAAACACTGCTCACACAAAATTTGTGTCACTTGGAAGGTTGAAAAGGGAAACTCAATTTGGCCCCGTTTGATACGAGGTTTCGTTTTGAGGGGATTGGTAATGAGATGGGATTAGGATTGGGATTGGTTATAAGGTGGGATTATTAATGAGGAGACAAATCCTTTCCCATGTTTGTTTTTACACAGGATTAGATCATGGGATTGTTAATAACATGTTTGTTTTGTCTAGGATAGGATTAGATCATGGGGTTTGGTGGTTTGCACAGGAGAGAAATCCTTCAATCCCAATCCCGTTGTTAACAATACCAAGTACCCCCAGGTATTACGAATCCGGCCAATTTGGGGGATTGCTAGTCCCAAGGGACTGCTAGTCCACCCCTTAAAATGCACACCAAACATGAAATTAAATGGGCCCACAGGATTATTAGTCCAATCCCATACTCTATCTCTCTTATCAAACATGGCCCAATTTTGTAAGATCATAAGAGACATGAGTGGCACGTATAGTCAATAAGATTGTTCGTTTCAGTTTTTCAAAACCACTTCTCTTAGCAGTCTTTAATAAATAAAAAAATTCCTAATTATTTCTCACATTTCTCTATCTATTTCTCAATATTCATTGTCCAAATTTTGGCACAGATGGTGCAGAGATCGGTGTGTGGGCCTCATTTCGGGATGAACGCTGCTACGTGCACAGACTGTGGTGCACCGACCACGTATTTTTGAATGAAATGGTGGTGATTTTGGATCGAGCTCATAAAGCCGTCCGATTGCCTCGATTCCCGCGCAAACCCACTCGGAATTCGATTCTGAGAAGGATGAACGGCTCGGATCGATCGGTTGGGGCCCACAACGGCGTCGGCGACGCCGTCGGTACGTGGTCGGTGCACCACGGTCGGTTCCCTTATCATTTTCGTTTCGGGATTCCACGTATTTTAAAATAATCTTTTTGAGTTGGCCATGTGATAGTGTTCTAAAAGAAGGTCTAGAAGCCCGAGTACTCGCCGTTTAGGCGCTAGAAGGACACTCGCCGACTAGCTTGGCTAGACTGATTATCCCGACTAATTGTCCAACTAGGCGCCGAGTACTCGGCCCTAGAAGCTAGAAGGTGTCCAACCGCCGTGGGAGGGCCTAGCGAGTTTTAGAACCTTGCCATGTGAAAAATTAGCTCAATTTGATATTTATAAGTGTTTGATATAAATCTTATAGTTTTTCATTCAGAATTTACGATCTTGAAATCTAAATGAATTTTGAATCAAAGTTAATCAATTGGATCAAACAATTATAATCAATGCATTGAGCAGATTTTTTTTGCAAAGCAATTCGAAAACTTATTGAAAGGTTCAGGATTATTTGTGTGGAACTGCAAAGTAGGCCCTACACACTAATCGTGCACTGTTTATGCACAGATGGTCATTAAGCAAAGTTGAGTTCAAAATTTTTACTAGGAGATACTAGAAACTCAAAAAAATATACTATATTGTTTCAAATTGATTTCTGTTATTTGTAAATGCATGATGGAGTAATTTCTTTTAAAAAAGAAAAGTTATAGGGGGTGCGTGTTGACCCGTCCAAGCCGTTCGTGCTCAGCGATCAACGGCGCAGATTAGTTCAGTAATAGACGGCTCAGATCTATTTGAATCCAAACAAATCTACGCCGTTAATCGTCGAGCATGAACAACTCAGATGAATCAACACACCACCGTTTCTGTTCGCTTTATCTGACCAGAGTAGTTACTAGATAGATCAACGATTGCACGTGCAATGAGCATGATTGCACGTGCAATGTGCAACTTTTGGTATCATTCGGTACCCAAAAGTTTTTCACAATGATAGGAGTATCCTGTATGACCCACCTTTGCATGTAAAGTGTATGGACTTTTGAATTATTTCGCTTAGTAGTTATTTTATGATTTGACATCAAAGTATTAGTGATCACATGTTGTGGCGGCTTCACACGCATATGTAATGTAGGTTGTTCAACGTACGATTCCCTCAACATTGCTAGTTCTGTCAATTAAACTAATGGCATATATACACACAAAATCTCGTATTATTATTTGAAAAGCGTAACATCACAAGTAGTGGCCTCTATGATTTAGGGGTGCACAATGCACATGGTCCGGTTTTGTAGAAATTTAAGTAACTACCATTAATCATGATTGTAAAAAATTGAAGACCGTGTTTACCTTAAGAGTCCTGTGAACCAATCTAGACCAATCTGTAGCAAATCATAATTCGGTTCCACAATTCCACCTTAAGGCTTGAACTACTGAAGACATATTTGTAATTATTAAAAACTATGCTAAACAGCAACTTCAGTTCGCTCCACACTTCCCAAAACCAAGATCTAATCAAAATAACATAGTAATAAATCATTCACAAGCACAACGAAGGATACCTCATTCAAGCACAACATTAACCAAATATGATACTCCAAGAAATATGACAATCTAACAATTTAGGCTAACCAGCAATTTTTATTTTATGTTTTTATCAGAAGACAAAGTTCTTCATTCAGAAAAGCCAAAGGCACATACAAAGAACTCCGTCCAAAATACACTGAGAAAAATCTAGCAACAACAACCCAAATATCAAAGCGTAAGAGTAAGAAGTCATCTCAAACGACCTGACATGAGCCATGCTCTCTAACACATATTGTATAACGCATCACAGATTGAGTGTGAAAACAAACCGAATCAAAGTCGGGTTTATTGTGAGTCGAGGAAGAAAGAGAATAACATCTAACATGTCGTAAAGATTTAAAACAGATGAACAAAAGTTAAGCACCAACGGAGCCAAACCGAGCTGCGCAGCTGCAAAAAGAACCAAAGTCGCAGGAGGACCAAAAGCAGCCTGAAAACAAGGATTTATTTACCCATCAGATCTAGAAAACCAGATCGGTACCAAAGCCGGACTGGGAAAAATCGACCAGGAGAGAAAAAACAAAGCAAAAACCCCTCTCAGCCTCCTCCATTATTGGTCCACCACCACCCATCGCACCACCACCAGTAATTTCCACGAAACTGGACCAAAAAGTACAATTCAGTTTGGTTCGAACTAATTCGTTGGTCCCTTCAATTTTTGTTGCAACGCTAATCTTGTTATTTTGGAAAATGCTGGTGACAATTTCTTTAGAGAACTACCTTTCCATAGATTGGTCGGATGGCTTGCTACCCCATCTCTTGGTGTGTGACTCACTTGGGCTAGGAATGAACCAAGCTGCTCGGTTCGGGTCAACTCGTTCGCTAATCGAGTTGAACTTGAGCTCGAATTCAAATTTTAGGTTTATTTAGTATATAAACTGAGCTCAAACACTACAAAGCTCGGTTCCGCCGCTGACTGGGTGTGTTTTTTCACATGTCCACTGGTCGTCCAACGAAATTTCCAGCCCATAACTTCTTGTCCGAGTTCCCCTCCTTAATGATGTACACCATAAAGTCATTGCTGAGAGGCCCACGAAATCTTTGTTGACTTTAGCTGCCAAACAGGCCTCGTCTACAAACTGTAGTATCCTTGTAGAGAAGCCCAAAAGTCACGTGGCTTCAATTTCTGTCATGGCGTGTGGCTAACAAACGAACCACCAAATTACCTCGAACTGTTTGCTCGATATAAATTAACATCTATTTAATAATAATAAATTGAAATCTAATACTTTTCTAAAGCTAATGATTAAAATGTATCAAACTTGAATAAGTTACTTCTCAGCTCGTTTAGCGTATAATGTCTAACAAAGTGGAACTACTCGTAGATCAACCTGATTATAACTCGTTTAACTTCGGCTTGGCTGATAAATTAACCAACCTCTAATATATTTTAGAACTCATTTAAATTTCAAATAAACCAAAATAATTCATATCTCGGCTTCGATCACCCCCCACTATTTGTGGATGGGAGTCTCCCCTTTCTATTCAGCCACTTGAAATTTAGGATGGATAGAGAAGATTTTGGGTGCAAATAGAGTATGTGTGACGTGGTACTCGTGTGCACATTCGGGCCGTTAAAAAATGCAACTGACAGTCCATATTGAAACACTTTTTTTTATATAAATCCGCCCGACATTGCAATTTGGAAAGTTAGTTGCATTGTGTCTAGGGGGTGTTCCACTAACAAAAAAAAGTTTTTTCCAAAAACGAAGACAGATCATTCTCTCACAATACATCACATAAAAACTCATTAAAATCCAATTTATTTTAAAAACTATCTTAGTGGAAATGGGTGAGCAAAATAACTGTCAAACTGTGAATCCAGTCCAAACCGAAGGGTTTGGTTTGGTTTTCTTGTATATGGTTTGGTTCCGGTTTTTAAAAATTTGAAACCGTGATAAATAGTTTGTTTTATGGATTTACGTCGGCGGTTCCGGTCCCAAACCGATTCGATCCGTATAATATTTATATAGATATATTTTGGAAATTGATATTCGTCCTCCCAATTTTGATGCAGGCGCTCCAAACTACAGTAGTTTTCCAAAATTACCCTTTTGGAAGGTCCATAATTTACTTCAGACACTCCAAAAAAAAAATTCTCTTCTCATTTACTTCAGACACTCCAAAAAAGCAGATAGTTTTTTTTTTATCAGAAAAAAGCAGATAGTTGTTTGACTCATTTTACTGCATGTCACCGAATTGCCTACTTCCATATGTAATGTTTCCTTGATAGAGTCTTTTTACTATTGTCTCCATGTTCTGCACCAGGACAACCTGGACAAGTGATCTTCGGCCTATGATTGTAGAACCATCCTTTTGTCCATTCAAAGTCTCAGTCACGCCCTCAAATTTAATAATCCAAACATAAATAATATCCACGTTGGACAAGTCAAAGTCTTACATTTATCCCTTGAATAGTCAAGTAAAAAAAAATAGATACATTCTCACCATAAATAATAAACGAGTTCTAACTAAGAGTACCCGCAACTCAAATGCATAAGTATCAAGTTTTAAGAGTTATTACAATAACCAAATAGTTAAAAGATTAACAAATAGAAGTTACAAAACCAAATTTCAAAAATATGAGACAAAGATGGGAAAATAACTTCATGCTCGATGAAATCCAATACTATGCATCCACACTTCATGCATCCATCTCATGGGCCTTGCCGAGTACCTGAAAAATGATAGGTTGAACTCACCAGCCAGTAGGAAAACTTTTCTACTAACGCTAGGTGTATAAACATGATACATGCATAATGATTGAGTATGATGATGGACAAGACCAATGTATAAGGTTAAGATGAACAGAAGGCTATAACTCGACCACGAAGTAACCGAAATGTATCCAAATGTCCAAAATGTGTCCAAGTGTCCCAAAACAATTTTAAGTATCCCACCAAAGTCCAGGAAGTTACCAAAATCCTTGTTTCACATATCGAAAACCAATTTTCGCCAAATACACCAAATTAACCCAAATCACCAAATTAACCCAAATTCATCATAAGAAAACTTTCATTTAACTTAATAGGGAAAATATCCCTCTGCCGGATTTCGTGGGCTCCGTGCACCCCTACCGGATTTCGTGGGCTCCGTACACCCCTGCCGGATTTCGTGGGTTCCGTGCACCCCTACCGGATTTCGTGGGCTCCGTACACCCCTGCCGAATTTCATGGGCTCCGTGCACCCCTGCCGGATTTCGTGGGCTCCGTGCACCCATGGCTAGGGACACCAAACGGGTGATCCCTAGAGTTCACATTTTCCAATTTTATCATCTCAAAACAATTTGCCTTTCAAAAATTTCCATAAGTCCCATTTATTCTAAAACTTCATCGTTTTCGGCAAAAAGCGTCAACCGACGCGTGTCCGATACATAAAACCATGAAATTTATTAATTCACGTGTCCAAGGGTCAATTTTATGATTTCAAAGTGAATTTGGTGTTCAAAATGGTGGTACGGGTAAAAAACATGAAGAAATGGACGATCGGGGGCTAAACGAGCATCAAAGGGTGGCCGGAAACCACCCAGAAAACAGGGGACAGCCACTGGAAAACAGGGGCAGTAGCTAAATTGTCCAGAAAATGGCAGATTTTCACCATAGAGGTGTGGAATTTCAACCCAAATGCAAATGTGATGTTCTAGGCCAAAAATTGGATATGTAGAGCAACAAATGGACATCAAAGGACGGTAAATCAACCAACAATTTCATCAATCAATTACTCAATCCATAGGTCACAAAATCAAATTCAAACAAACCCACTTATAAGAGCAAATCATGAATTAGATGAAATTGAGGAGCAAGAGCAAACTATATGTCAAACATCACATAGATACAACTAGAGGGAGTAGAGTTTGTCTTCCTACCTCAAGAATTTAGCTTGAAATGAGTGGAAAATGGAAAACCCTAGCCCCCAATGAGCTCCAACCCAAAATGTGAGCCTCTTGTGCGAAATGAACGCAATACAAACTTCAATACGCGTAGAGAAGGTGATTTTAGGTGTAGATCTTGAAGGAGGCTTGAAGGCCTTGTGTATTTTGGAGGTTTTGAGCAAGAAAAATGGAGGAGAGGAGAGAGAGAGAGGAGTCGGGCTAGAGGGAGAGAGAGGGAGTTGATTTTTTTTCAAAATGCAAGACAAAGAAGTCTTATATACTCACACCCCTTTACACTTACACCCCTAAACTTTCAAATATACTTTAAAAACACTCAAATGCACTCGACCACTATCACATGGACCCCTCTTAGTCAAAATTCAATTCCTCACATTTACCCAACATTATTCCGGAAAAATTATGCAAAAATACGGGTCCTTACAGTCTCTGAGAGTTTTGTTACTTTTCCTCTCAAGAGTTCTCATAACTTTGGTAATGTGTTTTGTTTGTCTCACTATGAGTTTTAAAATATAGATTTGCAGCCGTTATGAAGATTTTGAGGGAAAAAATGGTAGATAATAAGTACGAAAGTATGAAAATCTTGTGTCACAACCGTCATGAAGATTTTGCAGCATCAACATTTTCAATTATGTGCGGTTTATTTTGGAGAATTCTAGCATTTTTTATTTTTATTTTTTATTTTTTGGTGCAAAGTGGCGTGAAGCAATCTGATGTTTGGAACATAATGTTTACGTTGTGGATGTTTAATGTTTGGAACCTAA
This sequence comes from Vaccinium vitis-idaea, assembly GCA_963854785.1. Classification (NCBI taxonomy): domain Eukaryota; kingdom Viridiplantae; phylum Streptophyta; class Magnoliopsida; order Ericales; family Ericaceae; genus Vaccinium; species Vaccinium vitis-idaea. Next base: position 34,617,888 of record OY978226.1, on the reverse strand, counting down.
TGTTAATGTTTATGTTTAGAACCTAATGTTTATGTTTGGTTTTAGTTCATTTTTTCGGTTGGAATGCCTTAGTAAATGAGGAGATAATTTGGAGGTGGAGTGCCTCCAGTGATTTTTATATCTTGAAAAGGGTAGTTTTGTAACTTCATTAAATTTTGGAGTTCCTACATCAAAAAAGGGAGCCCAAAAATCAGCACCCTATATTTTTCATTTATTATATGTGGAATTTGTTTAGATACACATAATGAACTTTTTTTTTTCCTTAGTCAATTACTTATTTCCTAATAATGTTTCATTCCACCACCCTATTCATTCACTTCCAAGAATATTATAACCCTAAATTTCTATATATGGTAACTTATTCTTATGATTTAAATACATTAAACATGCACGGGTGAACTTAGTCAATTGATTTCCTAATCTTTTTTCTCGTTAAATAATTTCCGAATCTAGAGTACTTTATTACTTGGCCCTATTTCTTCTTTGATTACTAGTATTCTACTCTTTTTTAGTTGGTTGATGTTTGTGAATTTTGGTGATTTTTTACTGAACTTGTTTTAATATAGTTATGGGTTAACTTATCTATGTAATTTTTAAGTACTTTAATCGTTTATGAAGATGATATCTCAATTTCAAGAGAATCGTGGTTCAAAACCAAAACAGAACCGTGGTTTAGATTGGTTTGGTTCTTCAAATTCATAATCCGTAAGTAGTAGTTTGGTTCTTGGTTTATTATATAACCAGACCAATCCGGTCCATGCTCACCCTGTAAAGCAAGGGCATTAAGGTCCAGAGTTTTGGCATTCAGTTGTATTAGATAAGAGATATTTTGTGTAATTAGTTACGAGATATTTTGTGTAATCTAGTATCCACGTGCTAGGGTGCTGAGAATATAAAGCCCCAAAGCCTTTAGTTGTAAGAGGGGACAATGATCTTGGGTAATGACAAAAACCCTAACATTTCAGTCTTGATTTCTTATTCTGTTTTCCATCTTTTCGTTATGGTATCAGAGCAATGAACACCTCCAACGAGCGTCGATCCATCACATTGAAAAATCAACATTAGCAACCTAGAGATTGATTGAATCTGGTCTTCGATTCAGTTTGTTGATCTATAATCTTTGTATCTACAGTCCTCTCACATCTACAATTCAAGAATCTTCTTCGAAACAGACATGGCTACACAGTGAGTAACAATCCCTCCATCTCTTGCATTTCTGGTTTCAAATTTCAATTTGCTAGTTAATATCAAGTTAGACAGTACAAATTTCTTGTTATGGAAAACGCAAGTTGAAAATATCATGAATGCAAATGGATTTTTTGGATACCTTGATGGATCTGTTGAGTGTCCAATCGCACAAATTCGTAATGCTACTAGTGAAATGGAGACTAATCCAGAATTTACGATGTGGAAATTAGTGGATTCACAGTTGCTATCGTGTTTGACCTCGTCCCTGTCTGTATCTACTTTACCCTATGTGTTAGGGTTTCACAATAGTCAAGTTTGGGTGTCTCTGAATAACAGATATAATTCTCTATCTCGTACACATATACAAGAATTGAAGGACAAACTCTATACTATCAAGCAACAGACATCTACAATAGAGGAGTATATTGATAAAATCAAAGATTATTCTCAAAAACTTGAAGTAGCAGGTTGTCCTGCGGATAAGGATGACCTCATTTTTCATATTCTCAGAGGATTGTCAAAGAACTTCAAAGGTTTTAGAACAACTGTTAGAACTATAAGTGGAACTCTTACATTTGAGGAACTGGTTACCATGATCAAAGGAGAGGATATTCAGATGATTAATGATGATGATGTGTCTACTACTGTTGAGAATACATCAGCTCTTGTGGTTACTAATCCTAGACAATCAGTGCCTGGATCACTTTCTGGAACTAATGTGACTTCACAATCTAGTACATCTCCTCTGCAATTTAGTGTACCAGGAATGACAGGTCAGCAAAACAATTCTCAAACCTTTTAATCCTCAAGCTCAGTTTCCAGCTGCCCCTCAATATTATCAGCATACATCTAGAGGTTTTAATAGAGGTAAAGGGGGCAGAGGAAATACAAGAGGATATAACAATTTTTCAAGGGATCCATGTGCCATTTGTGGCAGGAATAACCATGTGACAGCTTATTGCTACTATAATCAGTGGAGAGGCCCTACTCAGTTCAATGGACCACCACCTCAGTTTTATGGGCCATCACCACCGTTTAATGGATCTTCATCACAGTTTAGTGGACCACCAACACAATTTTATGGACCAACACCACAGCTTAGTGGATCTTGATCTCAGTTTAATGGAACATCACCACAGTTTCATGGACCTTCATCACAATATAATGGGACAACAATTCCAATTGGATACTCCGATTTTCAAACTCAGGTTTCACCTGCAGTTCCTTCTGGATCATTTGGTAATCATGCTCAGACACATTTTACTGGTTATACTGGTGGTTCTACTTATGTACTTACTGCTCCTTTAAGTGGATATTCAGGGTATCATGTTCAGTCTTCACATGGGGGATCAAATGGTCAGAAATGGGATAATTCAGAGGTACCAACATCTCAGCCATGGTACTTTGATAGTGGAGCCACGAATCATATCACTAACAACTTGAAGAACATTGACATGCCCCAACCATCTTTCATGCTTAGTGGTGTTACTGTTGGTAATGGGTCACAGATTCAGGTTACACATACTAGTGCAGGTTTGCTTCCTACACCTTCTGCTCATTTTCAACTGTCAAATATTTTACATACCCCTGATATTACGCATAATCTGTTGTCAGTCCATCAGTTTGCTAAAGATAATCAATGTTATCTTATTTTTTACTCTACTGGTCTTGAAATTCAGGACAAGATCAGTCACCAAATTATGTACAAGGGACCATGTCTCAAGGGTTTGTATCCAATTCTGACCTCCTCTAGAGGTGCATCTTCTTGTTCATCTCATGCAGCTCTTGTAAGTACAAGTGATTCTGCATCTCTTTGGCATAATAAGCTAGGACATCCTAGCACTCCTCTTTTTCTGTCGTTAATAAAACAGTACAACCTTCCTGTTACTAGACCTAGCAGTGTTAATTGTACTTGTGGCAATATGACTAAGAGCCATAAATTGAATTTTCCATTGTCTGAAACTTGTTCTAGTGTTCCTTTTGAACTTGTTCATATGGATGTTTGGGGACCTTCTCCCATTCCCTCTAATAAAGGTTTCAGGTTCTATCTTCTTGTGGTGGATGATTATACCAGATTTTCTTGGCTCTTTCCTTTGAAATATAAATCTGAAATGAAACAGATGATTGCTCATTTTAAAGCATATGTTAATACTCATTCTCATACTACTATTCAAACTGTTAGGAGTGATAATGGAGGAGAGTTCATTAATCACTTTCTTCTACGTATGTTTCTTACCAATGGGGTTATTCACCAGACAACTTGTCCTCACACACCTGAGCAAAATGGTGTTGTAGAAAGAAAACATAGGCATTTGATTGAGACCACCATTACTCTTCTTCTTCAGTCTAAACTTCCTACAAAATTTTGGCTAGAAGCCCTTACTACAGCTGTGTACCTCACCAATAGACTGCCTCATACCTCTCTCAACTTTCAGATTCCTTATGTTCTTCTTTTCAAAACTCAACCTGATTATTTTTCCTTAAAACCTTTTGGATGTAGCTGTTTTCCTTGGCTCAAACCCTATGCATCAAATAAACTTGAGCCTAAGTCCAAACATTGCATCTTTCTTGGCTATTGTCCTGCTACAAAGGGGTTTCGATGTCTTGATCCTTTTACTTCAAGGGTTTATGTTTCTAGACATGTCAAATTTGTTGAACATGTGTTTCCATATCAAGAATTGTGTACTCAGTCGTCTCATGCTAATTCATCTAAAATATCCTCTCATTTTTCTGTCCCTCTCACTGACTATAGTGACATAGCTATTACTGTCTCTCTTCCTATTCCACCTACTTCATCCGGTCATTCCACTTCTGTTTCATCTTTACATTATTCTAATCCTGTTTCACAGTTTTCTAATCCTCCTCCTTTATCTCCTATAGTGTTAGCATCTTGTGAACAAACAACTGAAATCTTTTCCTCTCCTCTGAATTCCGTAGAGTCTGCAGCTGCTCCTACTGTGTTTCCTTCTCATTATTCTCCCTTATCTATGTCTCATTCAGAACCTGCAGCTATATTCCCTTCTCCTATTCCAAATCACAATTGTCATCCCATGCAAACTAGATCTAAAGCTGGTCATTTTAAACCAAAGATTCCCTATGGTTTAACTGCTATTAGTATGTCTGAATCTGTTCCCAGTACAGAACCAACACATTTTTCTGAGGCTATTAAATATCCCTAGTGGCAAACTGCAATGGCAGAAGAATTTGGAGCTTTGGTTAATCAAGACACATGGGATTTGGTTCCACCTCCTCCTAATGCCAATATCATAGGGTGCCAATGGATTTATAAAATTAAAAGACATTCTAATGGAAGCATTGCTAGATATAAGGCACGTCTAGTAGCCAATGGAAATCAACAATATGAAGGCCTGGATTTCACAAAAACTTTTAGTCCAGTTATCAAGCAACCCACCATTAGAATAGTTTTGTCTTTGGCTGTGCATCATCATTGGACCATACTTCAACTAGATGTCTCCAATGCTTTCTTGCATGGAGTGATTGAAGAAGAAGTTTATATGAAACAACCTCTAGGGTACAAGGATTTACATCATCCTACTTTTGTCTGCAAGTTGAAAAAGGCTTTATATGGATTGCTACAAGCTCCTCGAGCTTGGTTTTCAGTGTTTTCTGGGTTTCTTCTCACCCAAGGGTTTCAATCCAGCAAAGCAAATGTTTTTTTGTTTACTCACCATAATGAACAGGGCATCACACTAGTGCTTGTATATGTCGATGACATTATTGTCACATGAAGTAATACTGAGTATATTTATGCTCTTATCTCTCTTCTTATTAAGAGATTTGTCATGAAAGATCTTGGGATTCTTAGCTATTTTCTGGGAATTGAAGTTCTACCTCATCAAGATAGTCTTATTCTATCACAGACAAAATATGCTACTGACTTATTGCACAAGTCTAGTATGTATGATTGCAAACCTAGCTACTCTCCGTCTTCTGCTAAACCTGCAGTGCTCAATCCTGATCTACCTTTTGAAGACCCTTCTTGGTACAGGACTGTTGTAGGATCTCTCCAGTAGCTTACACTTACTAGACCTGAGATTGCATTTGCTGTTAATGTAGCTTGCCAGCATATGCATGCTCCAAGACAGAGTCATTTCATTGCAGTCAAAAGGATACTAAGGTATATAAAAGGTAGTTTGCATCAAGGATTGCTTTTTGTTCCTGGACCTTGTGTTCTTTTAGCCTACTTTGATGCAGATTGGGCTGGGGACCATATTGACAGAAGATCAACTACAGGGTTTTGCTTATTTTTGGGTTCTAATTTGATCTCTTGGTGTGCCAAGAAACGGCACACAGTGGCTAGATCTTCCACTGAGGCTGAGTACAGGGCACTCACCCAAACTGCGGCTGATATATCTTGGGTGCATCAGTTGTTTGTTGATTTACATATCACTCCTGTCCTTCCATTTGTTGTGTGGTGTGACAACCAATCAGCTATAGCACTTGCTTCCAATCCTATCTACCATGCTCGTACCAAACATGTCGAAGTCGATTACCATTTTATCAAGGAAAAAGTTCCTAGTAAGCAAATATTGGTGCAACATATTGGGACCTTAGACCAGGTTGCAGATATTTTTACAAAATCATTGTCTGTTGCCAGATTTCAATTTCTCAATTTCAAACTTATGGTTGTTGAACCACCCATAAGTTTGCGGGGGCTGTAAAGCAAGGGCATTAAGGTCCAGAGTTTTGGCATTCAGTTGTATTAATTAAGAGATATTTTGTGTAATTAGTTACGAGATATTTTGTGTAATCTAGTAGCCACGTGCTAGGGTGCTGAGAATATAAAGCCCCAAAGCCTTTAGTTGTAAGGGGGGACAATGATCTTGGGTAATGACAAAAACCCTAACATTTCAGTCTTGATTTCTTATTATGTTTTGCATCTTTTCGTTGCACCCCTAATAAATATTTGGCAAAAAAGACAAACTCTCCATAAATAAAAGGAAACAAGAGTCACGCAACATGCCTGAGTGAGTGACTATCTCACCACGCCCAAAGGCTCAGAGAATCAAATCATTACAACCTACATTTCCTTTCCCACCATATAATTGCCGATTCTGTACACTCTTGTGGTCGGTCGTTGTTCCCTATTCAGAAAGCAGCAGACTGTGACAATTGATACAATTAATGAATTTGAAACCTTTTGGAACAATTGATACAATTAATGGATTTGAATCCTTGCTGTCATTAAATTGGACGCGATGAAATAATCTAAATTTGAATCGTCTATTACTCCAATTAATGGTTCAATTCTTATCAGCAGGGCTCTATGAACCAATCTGAAGCATTGATTATTTCAATGTATATTTCATATTTGAATTATCTCGTGACTCCCATCGAGCCGAAACTTATACTAGAGCGAACGTACCTTAATTAAATTACACATCCTACTTATCGTTTTATCACCTTTTTTTTTTTTAATACAACACTCTTATAACGCTAGTGAAATGGGCTCACGGTTCACGATCATAGGTGAATTATATTGATTGCGAGCAAGTTCATATAAAAATTGAGTCAAGGCGAGCACAACTCGAGGTTAATGTGCTCAAGCTTGTAGTAAGTTCTTCAGGAGTTCAAATTCGGGCTCGAGGATAATAGATAATTTTTTTTGTTGATAAAGCAAGATGTCCAGACTAATTTACATATATCGATTGAATTAGTTAACAAATAATTAAGGAGCACATATCAAACCGAGCAGGCCTTGAGACTTGAGTATTGCTCGAAGTAGTTCAAGAGTTGAGTCAATTGAACATTAATACGCTCGCTGATATCCTCGAGTGTGCTCAGTATATTTATTATTTGCTTCTATTATCCTTTTTCCCTATAAATTTGTAACCTCTAATCCTCTATTTATAAATAAAACTTTTTTTTTTTTTGGTGTTTCGGAAAACTAGTGTTTCTTCATATGCATGCTGCTTGAGGAGTATAAGGAAAAAAATCTATTGAAAATAACAGAATTACATGAGTAGTACTTACTTAATGGGTTGAAATCAAATGAGCATTTTGTTGACTTAAACTTGAACAAGTGCTTCTCGAGTCACTGTCGAACTGGTCGCGAATAGCTCGGTTTATTTGCAGTCTTATCCTGACGAGAGGACAACTTCAGCCATGTATAGTTACAAAAGATGTGACAAATGTGAGGCTTTTGATTTTTCTTTTATGACATTTACACACTGTTGAATAACTCTGGATATCTAAAATTGGTACCCAAAATAATTATTACTATTGCATAGCAAATTTGGGCAATATTTTTGTTGAACATAGATTTAAACCAAGAAATTTTACAATACCGCGGTTCCCAAAATGAGGGTCTGATATGCCAAATGAGGACTTCAGAAAAAATGAATTGTCTAAAAAAATCAAAAATTTTATTCACAAATTGAAAAAATTGATTCTGTTACAAAAATGGAGTACTTTTTTAAGTTTTCGTTTTGGAGACCAGACTTTCTTCCTTGGACAAGCAGTCGCTCTTGCAAAATGAGTGAAATTATTCAATAGTCCGCGAGCATCACCACATGGTTCTCCGAGATATCCACAACTGTACATTCTATTCCCATGGGAGAATGTATGAACCGTACATTAATGTGAGGTTCTTGAGTGGTCCGGAGCACCACGTGGCTGTGCTCCCGGATTGTTGAATCATCAAAATGCTCAAGTCGTAGTTCCACGTGGACAGAATTCACGGTGGCAAGTTCATCAGGAGGCAAAAAGTGGAAGGGTCGCCGACGTGTCTTCCACGTCGGATCTCCCGGATTGATCCAACGGTCACGACGTGCCGTAGCGTCGATCATCAACGACGCAAACGAGGGACCCTTCATTTATGAAAGAAGAAAGAATCAATCAATATCCCCCTCCACAAATGTGAAGAGAGAGAGAGACAGAGAGGACTGGCCGTTTCAGAGAGAGAAAGCTTCGATTTTTGGGTCTGTTGCGGAGTGAATCTGAGCTCTGTGGGCAGTTGGAAAATGTGAAGATAGAGAGAGAGAGAGAGAGAGAGAGAGAAGAGAGACTTGAAATACGCAACAAATTCTTATTCTTCTCACAATTTGGAAGGTTGTTTACTCATTTCCAGTTTCTCGATTAATTTTCAATGCTTGCTCTTCATTCAATCAATTTTGATCATAAAACGATTTTCATCTCTTTTGATTTTGCATATTTTTCATTGAACCTGTTCTGGGTATTTCTCCATCTTGTTATTTGAATTAAGGATTCCTTAAAAATCTGAAGAATCAGAACCAATTTATACAGAAGTTTTCTTCTCTGTGGGGAGAATATCTGTAATTTGGGTAGGTATGATCTCTGAGAAAAGACCGATGCTTATTGGATTCAGTGTTTAATGGGTCTGTTTATTCTACAAGATTCGTTGATTATACTACGTATTTTGAAGTTATACTCTGTTATTCTGTTGTCTTTACATTTATCATAATCACATGAATGAATGAATGCCATCCCAATTCCGCTGGATTTCTCAAGAATTTCTTCCTTTTATTCGGTTCATGTCCCCTTTATTTTCGTTTCCTGTGATCTCTCTCTCTCTCTCTCTCTCTCTCTCTCTCTCTCTCTCTCTCTCTCTCTCTCGTGTTTATGCGCTTTATTTCGTGAAGAACCTGATTCTCTGCACACAAAAGACGAATTCGCTTTTTCCTTTAACCACTTCTGTGCATTTTGGCTCTTCTCCTTCGCTCTCTCTCTCTCTAGAGCTCCACTTTTTTAACTCAGTGCTTGTATACAGACATACAGTAAAGACCCAGAAAGATGCGCAGAGATATCTGGCTAATTTAATTGATCCTTTTCCTTTCTTTTTTCTTTTTCTGCCTATTTTTAGATTATATAGAAACCTAAAACCCCCCTCCCAAGTCCCAACTTTCTCGCTCCCCTTTCAGCCGAACTTTTCGTTGTCATCTCTCCTGATTCCAAGCAATCGATTCAGTTCAGAATTTTCTCTGTTTTCTTGGCATTTTTACAATTCTGATTTTCTCTATGCCTCTCACATTGTTCGAACTCAAATTGTAGAGAGAGAACGGAGATCTGAACTCTCTCCGTTATATTTGACGAATTTTTTGAGGTGGGTTAGATCGAATTTGGGACGTCGGAAGCCGTTTTCAAATGCTGTTGTTATTGTTCTTGCTGTTGACGTGAGGCGTGGAGGAACGAGGGGGTTCTCGCCTGCAAAACGACAGAATATTAAGCAATTTGGTAACCGTTTTGAGTGTGGATTTACGAAATTCTCCTCCATTGGACAAAGCTAGATGTGCGATAGACATATTTTTCATTTTTTTGGTGTATGGTTTGCGTATTTTTCGTGTATTTTATGCATAGTTTTTGCTAGTTACGCTCGAGTGTACCGTAGAACAGTTTTGAGATACTACACATTTTTTTTATTCATTAGTTACGCTCGAGTGTATTTTTTGGTTAGTTGCGCGTATCATTTGTAATAGTTATGAATTTTTTTTTTGTTAGTTACATATTTTTTCTGACCAAAATTTGTGTCACCTAATAACTTTTTGGAGGTGTGAGCTTCTCCATTTTCATTTTCCCCCTGTGACTAAACAACAAAACTCATCAATGGTTGTTTTCTGGGTTTGTGTTAAGCGATCGCAGATAGTGCGTTGTCTTGTTGTTTATCTCCCCTTGTTTTCTGGATTGTTCTTTGTATTGTGTTCTTTTACTATACTTTTTGTTGCTAGAAACTCATTTTCTTTTGAGTGATATGATTGAAGGCTATGGAGGGTAATGGTGGGGAAACTGTTGTTTTGCAGAGAAAATGAAGAGAGAGAGAATGAGAAGATTGAGTGTTGTTAATAGAGTGAATCCAATTACTGAAAATGGCGAAATGGGTTGTCCAGCAGCTGGGTCTGATAGTGAATATGAGCTTCGTTCAACCACTAGTATAAACAAGAGATTTAAGCTTCCAAAAAAGGTATCATTTTTTGTTTTTGTTACATTAATAGTTTGAGGATTCAATTGGATCTCATTATAATTTTTTTTCTTTTTTACGTTTTTTTTCGCCTTTTCAGTTCTTTTATGATTGCAACGCAGTTGATCATGTTCCTCGGAAGCTACGGTCAGGTGCGTAATTTTTTTAACAAACGTGGAAAGTATTCAACTTTGTGCTTGATTTCATTTTAATTGGAGTGAGTATATGATTTGGGTTTATCTTAGTTGGAGCCCACAGGTTTTAGTTCGGCTCTATCTTGTGGGTCTAGTTGGAACCTTCCTTATCTTTTACGCTTTGAAATCCTGGATTAAAATTGACGCTTTTGCTTTTGGTTTCTTTTCAAGGGTGAAATATTCTCTAGTCTGAGTTTTGGACACAGCTGTTTTTGGAAACGTTCGAAGTGCATGGGACCCGTGTTGCTGCTTTTAGAACAGTTCGAAGCACATGGGACCCGTGTGCATTGAATGGCAAATTTGTTTGAGGACATCTGTGTCCAAAGCATTTTACATTTATGCTGTAATTTCGCAGTGCATGGATATATGTAGAATGTTGCCTCTTAGTCTTCTGTAACTCCAATGAATTTGGCTTCAGCAATAGCTGTTTTTGCTTTATGATTAAGAAGCGGTTTTAGTTAGAAAAGCATTTGGACCAGTGCAAATGAAAGCTGATTCTTTTTTTCTTTCGATAAGTAATGTGAAAGAAAGCTTGATAATTGATTGATTCTTCGGGCAATAGATTCTTTAGGCAATAGATTCTTTAGGCATCAATAATCCATACGTGCCTGAGTTTTTTTAAGATTCTAAGAATGCTGCAGAACAATTCTTTCACATTTACAGCCATGAAGAAGCGCAATGTTGATTCGATTTTGCACCCATTGCCGGTTGATAAGCCGAACTGTAGGATCAATGGAGTTGGCTTCGCTAGAAAGATTGGCACAAAGAAATCCAGACTCAATGTATTATCAACTGTTGCCCCAAATTTCAAGTTTTTTCTTTTCCATTTCTTCCCCTTCACAAGGCGTTTAGTATTTAAAATTGGAATTGCATTTGCAGCAACAAGGAGGAGACAACTCGGAGGGATCCCCAAGTGTAGGGCCATTCACAAAAGAGGAGGAAGAAGTGGTGGAGACTCTGTATGCTTTGGCTGATATGTTCCCAAGCAATAACAAGAATGGTTCAGATGATGAATTGACGGAAGCAAAATCTTGGCCTTTGCCAGAAGGAGAAAATTTAAAGCCATCATTTCAGGGTTTAATTCTTATATCTTATAAGATTCTTTTGTAGTTATTGCCTTTTCTGTTGAGGTATGTTATATTATTTCCTTTAAATGATTCTGCAGCTCCTGAAAAAGAAAAGGAATCAAAATCACTTAGCCCCTCAAATAAGGCTGACGAAGGATTTTTAGTAGCCGATCAAGAAACTGTAGAAGACCAATGTTCGAAGGGATCATCACTGCCTGGTTTCCCCAAAAGCATACATTCGCATATTCAGTTTGATGATGGTATTTCTCAAAGTAATGCCCAATCAATGTCTCAATCTGAATTAATCCTAAGAAGTGGGTGAGTGGCTTTCAGCTTTGATGCATCAAACCTTTTTTCTGTTTTTTCCGGATTTGTTCATTTCTGTGTATTATTGCTCTTCTGCCAGCTCTAAGCAGCCAAAACACAAGGAAGCTGCAGGTTGTCTGAGAAAACCAGAGATTGAGGTCGTAGTTAATTGTAAATCAAAGATTGCTCTCTTTACTTTTGTAGAATTGTAAGCATGTTACTGAGACTAGATTTGGGTTATTTGTTTAGGCTGCAGCTGTCAGTGGTCGGAGTGAACTACAATGCATCCTCAAGGAGAGCAAATATTGCGGTACCGTTCTTGAACTTTGTTATTTCATTCTCACGGCAAGCTTGTCAGGGTGCATTTGTTGGTTTTAGCTTTGAATATCAGTATCATGACTTAATCATCGGTTCATTGATATGAAGGTTCGGTGTTGTGGCCAGGCTTGCCTTCAGCCGGATCCCATGCTGTCGGGACTCATGGACCTTTCTTGCAGTAATTTTCTCTCTTACCTTACCCGACCTGGAGTATTTCCAATTTCCCTTCCAGTCACTCATGCAATGTTTTTCAGGTCCCCCAGCGATATCACTTTCTTAGGTACGGCTGTATCTGCAACTCCACCCAGCTCAGCGGAAAATTGTCCTTTTAGCTATACGGTATAGCCTCATTCCTTATTCTACATATGGCTCTGCTTCGATAGATGTAGATTTCAAACAAATGGATTTGAACTCCATTATCCAATGAGAATAGCTCAAATTTAGGTTTGGTTGTTTACAAATGGGTTTCAACATTAAGTGTCAGAGTCTTATCATGATAAATTTGATATGATTGATTACTAGGAGTGAATTTGAAGTCCTTCATGTTGAGGATTATGGACGTAGAAGGACCCAACACAAGCCACCTGGTGCTAAACCTTATATATTATTGATGACATTTACACTAATCTGTTTGGAACATAGGGAAAACGGAAGAAAGGAAATGAAAATAAGAAATTTGCGTCTCTAGTCGTTTGGTTCCAAGTATAAGGAGAAAAGAATATTTTGAGAAATATTTTTGAGATAGTGTTTGGATGGGTTTTTGGAAAAAGTAATAATTAGAGAGAGGTGTAATAATTGGAAAGAGATAGAGAGAGAAATGAAAATAATGATTGGAGAGAGGGGTATGAGTAGAGAAAGAAATGTGATTAATGATTGGAAAGATGAGAGATGGGGAAAGAATCTTTTTGGAAATTTTTTTGAAAATGTGAAGTGAACACAGTGAAAGAATTCTACGAAGGTAAACTCTAGAAACGGAAAAGGGACAAGAAAATATGGAGATTTAAATTTAGAAAGAAAAAAGTATTAAAGACTTTATTTTCTTTCCATTATCCTCAAGTCAAACAAGAGAAATTCCTTTTCCCGTTACTTTTCTTTCATTTTCTTTTACAACCAAACAAGACACTGTAATCAACTTTCTTTGCAATTTTCCTCTTTTTTCTTTCTTTTCTTTCTTTCTTTCAATAGGTTCCAAACAAAGCCTAAAAGACCATTCTTTTGAAAGCCACGTCAATTAAAACAGAGCCTATGTTTCATTCATCATGCATTTAGTATCACGATCATATGATCTAGCTTACGGTTTATCATTGATAAAACAGGATTCAAGAGATCAAGTTGCAAGAAAAAAGTCGTGGAAGAGATGTTCAGCTCATGTATACATAAGTCGTCTCATTAAGGTCTTGCAAATCACCGAGAAAACAAACACATCACCCACTCAGTTGACATGCAATGAAGAATCTAACCAAAAACTTATTTCAACATCTAAAAACCTAGATGGGTTGAGAAATGGTTCGAATGGAATTGTTTCTGGGCACAGTATAGTTGCTTCTGCTGCTGGAAATAATACAAATGAAGTTAGAAATGGAAGTCTTTTGCACAAGAGTCTCCTTGATCAGCAACAGGCTTCCGCGACATCTCCCCTTTACGTGTCACAGAAGCAGGTAAAAGCTTATTTTTATACATTATTTGGAGTGTTTGCTTCTTCAGTTGTGTAATTCTAAACATTGTTATTGTCTTTACGCAGAATTTTGACTTCTTGTCCGTGTCAAACGGAGTTGGTGGGTTCGAAGCTCCCAATAGTTTGAGTAAACTAGGAAACGGGTTGGAGCCATTGACACAATTTCAAATCCCTTACCCGTTCATGCCATTCTCTATGTCCGAAAATTGTTTTTCCTCCTCTCTTTCCGCTTACAATCTTCAAGTAGCTGCAGCAAAGCAGGTGAGTGCTTTTTAACTCTCTTGTACAAGTCTTCCTTGAAATGCTACTGGAAATTTCATTTGACCCCCTGGCTTTTCATGGCCATATCTCATTCGTTTATTTGATTGAGCTATTAAGTGAACTCTATAGCTTCTTAAACCAGAAATTCACCATATAAACAGAAAATTTTTGTTGTTATTGACAACAGGTCCATATACAATCACCACCATATATTGGAAGCCAACTTTTGGGGTCTCCTCATTTGAGTAGCTCTCCATCGCCAAAACAGCAGCAGCAATGGCTTTGGACAGCCCAGCTAGCAGCAGCTCAACAAAACCCAGCAGGGTCTCGTATTCCAAGCTGGCAAAATGGAAGACATGAATACCCTTCTTCTGCAGTCCATTATGCTCAAAATCTCGTGGGATCTCAACCCATTCTCCTGCCCTCGTACTCATCCCTAGAAGTACTTGGACCTAAATATGCTCCACTCTCCCAACAGCAGCAGCAGCAGTTAATTTCTGTTACTTCTTCACCTTTGCCGATTGCCAAATCTAAAAGGCATCACCACCGTCATCTCCCTTCTGGGTACGACGTAAATGGAGTTGGTGGAGTTGGTTCCTATTCTGATGCTGCAAGGCCATTGCAATTACTCTGCAACGATCATATTTAAAGGAGAGGGGCAATAACTATTGATATATTGTTTTTCAATATAGTGTGAATCAAAGGATACACAGAAAGAGCAATTCAGGTGTAGAGGCAGATCCAAAACCACCCTCAAGTGCTGCACTATATGTGATTAGTAAAGAAGTGTTTGTAGTGTCCGGCGTCTACATAACTTAGTGTACTGCTAGTGTTCCAGAGTAGGTTTTTGCAATCTGTCTTTGGATTAAACTTGCTACAAATCTAACTCTTGGCAGCCCATGTTGTGCTAATGCAAAGGGCAATAATGGAATTTTTCTTCGGTCCTACCTCTTTATGGAACCAAATAGTGGAATTTTTTTGTTCCATTATGGAATTAAGTGATTGATATGCGCCTGTTAGTTGAGTATCGCCCCAGGTGACATGGTAAAGTGATGAACAATTTGAACCTGCTGCAGCTGACTTAGCATTTTATTCATGGTTTCGCCTTCAAAGATATTGCCTTAGTGACCCCACAGGTTATCTGTGATCAATACCCCAGAAAATTCCTGCCCCCAACTCATTTAAAGTTACGAACGAGTCAAGTTGAGCTTTATTTATCTAGTGAGCTTATAATCAAAAAAAAAAACACTTTAGTATAACTTTTACATGTTTTTATACATTTACATCTACTTTTATACATTTTTTAAATCTTAACATAAGTTTACTCGGTCTATTTTTTAGCATTTTCCAATTTAAATAGGCGGTGAAATGTAACAGGGAAGTACAGTACTAACCAGAAAATAGGTACTAACGCTTGTTCGGCTTGTTGCTTAAAGTTCACTTTCGCCTCCCCCTATGTGATTATGTGACGTTTAATGCCTGCAGAGCAACTTGCATAAGCTAGCTGTCCAAACATGTAATGGACACATGGTGCCCGGCACCAATCCGAGCCGTCCAAACATGTTATGGACGGTCTAGATGCAAGGCTATGTTATGGAAGGTCTAGATGCAAGGCTGGCATTTTTGTAAACTTTGAGGACAAATTGCATTGGGCCGTCCAAAACATGCTTGAACGGCTTGGATTAGGTGACAGACACCACGTGTAGATACTCGATCCGTATCCAAAATTTTCTATTCTTTTTTTTACACTAAATGGTCTCTTAACTAGCCAATGGTGAATTTCTTATTTAATAAAATCTGTTAAAATCAATATTTACTAAAATCGACAGTTGATTTTAACAAATGATGAAGCCATTCACTAAAATCTCATAACTCACAAGAATCTTTGAATTTAAAAGATTCTTCATCATTTGCTAAAATCAAATTGTGGATTTTAATGAATGTTGACGTTAGCAGATTTTATCGAATAGAAAACTCACCAAGTATTTGGTCAGATTAGGAATTCACACGTAGGGCCAGCTCACACACAATTATGGATGTGGGCCCCACATATATGTGACGGGATTGTAAATGATTGGAAATAAAACACACTCTGATCAAGAACAGTAAAATTCAACTGCACGGCAAAGCCGAATGTCTGGCACCGGCAATTTAAAGCTACTCAAGAATAGTACAAATATTACAAACAGAGCACAGCAAAGCCGCAAGTCTGGCGCTGGCAATTTGAAGGTACTTCAATATTACAACCATGGACTACGGGTCAGTGGGAGGAGACTTCTTGGTGGCAGCATCAGCTCGACTACAGCATCACCTCTTCCTGTTCTTGCTCTTGATCCTGACGCTACTCGTGCTCCCTAACATAGTCAGCAAGCCAACATGATAGAATGAGAGGTTAGAATAGACCGTACATATATTAGTCATGCAGATACAATTTCATAAGAGGACTTTCTTTTAAGAATGTTTGAAGTTTAGTCATGCAGATACAATTTCATAAGACGACTTTTAAGAATGTATGAAGTTTCGCTTAGTTCTATTTTTCCGAGAAATGATAAGGTTGTTGTAAGAGAGGCTAGATCATCGGGCTTTTTGAGCTCTTTCCGTTGTTTAGGGAATGAATACAAACGGAATGGCCTTCCACGGCAATATAGCAAGGAAGGGGATGAAACTAAGGAGTGGTTAAGAGAAGCATTAACTAGCATTGACTTTGATACTCATTCACAAGTAGAGTGAACAATGTAACCTATCCTGGGCCTTAACTAGCTACATTCCTTTTACTCGACATGGTATAGAAATTTTTGTTTAAATAAGGATTATATGATATGCGTTCCGCCCACCCTCGTTGTGCCCGCCTTGTTGTCTTTCTATGTTAACTGTCCAACTATTTTCTTTTTCATAGAAGCCCCCCTAACCCCCAGCCATTGGGGGGATTAGCTACTCAAAGCAGCAACTCCTTACTGAGCTAACGGTCAATTAAGGTCAGTAGCTTCTGATTTCCCACTTTTTCTCGTAACGAAAAAGGCCAGTCGAAAAGGGCTGCTTTTCCGCCTATTAAGAGAATAGGTCCCGTTCAAGCTCCTTTCTCCATTAAGGAAAGGAATGTCAGTCCTAACCGAAAGGGAAAGGTTTGCCGATAAAAGAGCTAGAGGAAACGGCTTGTCTTTATCCGGCCGGTAATTTAAAATCCTATCCAAATCCCAAAGCCAGCAACCAAGAAGTGCAGTTCTTTTTTATGGACGGAGCTATCTGGTTACACTTTCCTAATGCAGTTTCTTTCGTTAGGTTTATGGTCTTCAACTCTAGACACAAAGACCGAACCCCTTCTTGATTAAAGAATTCAAATCATGGCCGCACTAATCCATTTCTCTCTGCTAAGTGCTAGGATTTATTTTCATTTTCCTCTAATTGATTGTTGTTACTTCTTATTAGAAATGGAAGGTATAAATTGATGGAGTAGTTTTGAAAAAACTTACACCGAGGAGGACTCATCTTGCCAATCTGCTGACTCTGCGTAAAAGAAAATAGTGCCAACATTGAGTTAGAAAAGATAAATGATAACTACAATAAAAATAAAGATAAAAATAAAGTACGAAAAGTTACAAACCAAGTCCTTGATTAATTGGAGTTGACCTTCGTTAACCTTTTGAACACTTTGCATAGCACTGATGAACGTTTCATTTTTTTTATCTTGATCCTCCATGAATTTCTTCAAGGTGAGATCAACAGCCTGCATTTTAGTGTACGCCAAAAGCAACCAAAAAATTCCTTGGTAAATCGGGCAAAAACTTGAACTACATACATACATACTTTAAAAAAAAAGTAAAGCCAAGAGACATGTTAAAACTAGTGCTATTGTGGCTACACCTCCCGCTTTGTCAGGTAGACTACCAAGAATGGCATAGAAGAATGGCATAGATTGGTAGGAAATACCATTCCGGCACAATATGAGGCCAGATTTGTTCCAAAATCTGGCTCTATGGTATCTCCTACTGCCCAGATTTGTTCCAAAATCGACCACAGACATATGCAGTGAAGCAAACCGAGCATGAATAGAGACGCAAAGCCCTACGTAAATACGGGAAAAAACAAGGTTTCCATCAGGATCTGGCGCCCACCAATGCAGATGAACCCAAGAAAGCAGGCTGAAGGCAATCAAGAAGAGAAAATTTCCTCTTTGGACATGTCCTTAAAAACATCGCTCTCTTTCAGACAAGACGCGAGGGTTATCAGGAATTGGGCAATATTTTCCGGCGACCAATTTGTGAGGTCGATTGGAAAATTCAAAGTGGTCATATTCTCCAAAAGGAAAAGACAAGGAGAAGGAGGAGAAGAGTTACCTTTGAACCGGAGAAGAAGATTTGGGTTCTCATCTGGGTACTGATCTAAATATTTGAACCCTAAAATGAGTGAAGCTTTGACCAGTTCTTGGTCGATTGAAGTTTCGACCATTTCTTTGTCGATTGAAGTTTCGACAAAATTCTTTGTCCACTTCCAGTTGGGTGAGAAAGAGTTTGGTAGAAGAACAGAAGAAAAAATACCTCTTCTTCGCGTGGTAGTTGAAAAGCCCAGTTTAAGAGAGCAAGGATAGGCACGTAAACCATCACGTAAACCAGCAACATCCCGTCCGAAATCTAGCAGAAGATAAAATGAGCTAATTTTTTAAAGTGGCCCTTAAAAAAAGTGTTTTAAGAATATAAAGCTGCTCCGATTATTTGTGTGAGACCCCAAAATGGATCCCACAGAAGCAATAATGTACACTAATAAAATGTTGCACTCATAATTTTATGGCTTCTTCTTTTCTAGTTGAAACCCAACCAGATGTCAATACTTCAACCCGAACCCGGCCCTTGGCATCTCAAAACCAACCCGAACCCCTTCAGGTCGGGCCGTCGGGTTGTGCTCATCCCTACTTATTGCTGGAGTACGTTGTGCTTTACTATAAGGTGTGGATATCCATGTAACAAGACACACAAGTGTTGCAAAATCTCAGGTTTACAAATCAAATACTCCTCCGTACTAATTGCATATTCTTTCAGGAACTTAACATAACACACAGACAATAAAAGATGCAAAAATAATTCAGAATAATGTGTATTTTTCCTACTTTCTACATTATTCCAACATAAAATAGATCACAAAATTTGACTCCCAAAAAAAAAACAAAATTAAGAACAAATAATACTAGTAACTAAAAAAGGTTTGACTGAAAGCAAAAGTACTAACCTTTATGAGAGTAACACCACAATGATGCATAAAAGTGCATGTATCACGTTCAGCAGAAATCTCATCGTTTTTGGCTGGAGAGTGAGATTCTAACCTTTTAGGAGGAGATTTTGTTGAATGCCTGAGAGGAGCAATAACATGAAAATAATGGTCAAAAAAGCAATAACAACGTATGGTGGAAACACAAACAATCTCTACTAGGGAAAAACACACACACACACACACAGAAAAACGCAGAAAAATGAAAACATGAAGAATTACCTCTCGAGTACTCACTACCTCTGATGGCCTGGTTTTGAATTTGGAGAGAGAGAGGAAGTGTATGTTCTATAAAAAACCGGCGAGCCTTCTCCCTTAAGATTTCACTTTCTCGTCTCCCAATGCAAAGGTCTCTTCACTCATCAATGCAAGAAAAAGTGTTTCCTAGTGCCTACTGCATTCACAAATTTTCAGAAGAATTTGCCATTAGCACAGTATGGAATTGGAAAATGATACGGGTACACTTGCATACCATATACATACCAAGGTGATATGGTAAATAATGAGAAGCCCAATGTGTGGTCCACTTCAAATTTTGAGTTTCTTCTTATTCGACATATCACCTTTGTGTGCAAGTGTGTTTTGGCCCAAAAAGTTACTCCTAGTTGGCTTATTTTTTCTTCCTTATTTGATTTTTTTTCGCTTTTTTTTCGTTTTGCATCAACTTTTTTTGTATTATTGGTTCATCTCGGCAAGAGAAATCAAAAAAGTAAAATATTATGGTCGAATCTTAAATTTTTTTAATAAAGACAAAAATAAGTCAAAAACATATTTTTACACTTTTTTCGATTTTATTCAGAAAGTTGAGGGGCAAGAAATTGTGGGTTCTAATCATAATTTTTAACCTTTTTGGATTCCTCTCGTCGAGATAAACTAATAATACACAAAAAATCAATGCAAAACTAAAAAAAAAAAACAAATAATAAGGACAAAAAAATAAGTCAAGCATGCTTTTTTAGCAAAAACACTCCCCATATTGGGCTATTGGCACTCTCATTTTGGAATGTCATTAACAATTTGGACAGTGGCAATATCAATTCATTATTTTAAAGGAAAATTCTACAATCATTTCACTGGCCTGTTGTTAAGGTTTAAACAATATATTAAATTGTAGGAAAAACTTATAAAATATGTGTGAAAGTGTATAAAAAAATAAATGGCCGCGGAAGTGTGTGTGTGTGTGTGTTTTTTTTTTTTTATCTTCGTCTTGAATCATTGTCTGGGCTGACAAGAGAATGACCCTTTTTCAAATGGTCTCTTTTTTCTGAAATATCAATGTACCCTTTTATAAGACAAAAACTTATTTGACAGTGGTTTTTAATTTTTTTTAAATGAGATTTCGTCAAGATAAGAATGTGTATCTCCTTCATGAATGCTCAAGTGTTGATGGACTTTTGGATATTTTGCCATCGTTCACCCAACATTTTTTCAGGCAATTGCTCTCAAAACTTTTTAATTCTTGCAATACAATTCTCCAACCCCTTTCAAACAAAAAATAATAATAATAATAATCCACTTTTTCCCTCTTTCTATAAATGACGGAGTGGTGTTGTGAGTGATGTGACTGTAGTGGCGGTAGTGGTGGAAGAAGTGACGGAATGGTGGTCACGGTGGTGTGAGTGATGGTGGTAGTTGTGATGGGTGACAAAGTAGTGGTGGTGGTGGTGGTGGAGCGGCGATAGGAGTGGTGGTGGTGGCGTAGTGGATGCAGCAGAGAAGTGTTTGTGATAGTGGTAGTGTTGGTAAAGTGGCGACGGTAGTGGTAGAGTAGTGGCGATTATGGTAGTTGTAGTGGTGGTGGTGGTAATGGTAGAGTAGTGAAGATAGTGGTGGTGATAGAGTGGGGGTAGTTGACGGCAATGATAATTGCGGTTGAGTGAAGGGTAGTGGCGGAGGAAAAAATAGTTGAATGATAACACTCGTAAATTCAGTCAAAATTAAGTAGCTCAAAGCTACTTATTTTTTATCATCATTTTTAAGAGCCATTTAATCTTTTAAGGGGTGATTTGGCAAAAAAACCAAAAATGGCTTTTTGGTTTCTTGGTTGTCTTTTTTCAAAAAAATTACATTCGTACATACGCGGAGCGTGCATATGAATAGTTTCTTTGTTGTTTGATAACCTAAATTCAGCACTTAAAACTGAATGAAATAAGTAATAAATAATTAAAGTAGGTTTGATAACCACATTTTACATTATTTAGGAGTGATTTGGCAAAAAAGCGCAAAACTGGTTTTTTGGTTTTTTCGTTTTGTCTTTATTCAAATATTTTTTGCATTTGTTAGTTTTGCGTAAAGTTTTCGTGATTTATGGATTCGTCTCATCATGAGACAAATCCAAAAATATAATATTATGGTCAAAACTAATTTTTTTTTAATAAAACCAAAATTAAACCAATAAACTGGTTTATTTTATGCTTTATTAAAAAAATTATTACTTTTGACCATAATTTTATACTTTAATAAACCACGAAAACTTGACGCAAATCTAACAAATGCAAAAAATATTTGAATAAAGACAAAACGAAAAAATCAAAAAACCAGTTTTGCCCTTTTTTGCCAAATCACCCCTAAATAATGTAAAATGTGGTTATCAAACCTACTTTAATTATTTATTACTTATTTCATTCAGTTTTAAGTGTTGAATCTAAGTTATCAAACAACAAAGAAACTATTCATATGCACGCTCCGCGTACGAATAATGCAAGAATGGTGTGTATCTTAACCGTCCGT
Source organism: Vaccinium vitis-idaea (assembly GCA_963854785.1). Classification (NCBI taxonomy): domain Eukaryota; kingdom Viridiplantae; phylum Streptophyta; class Magnoliopsida; order Ericales; family Ericaceae; genus Vaccinium; species Vaccinium vitis-idaea. The sequence continues at coordinate 34,595,955 of OY978226.1, read as the reverse complement.
TCGTGTTTTCGACGGTCCGGATTTATAAAATAAAAAATAATAATCTTCCATGTAAGATATTTAAAAAAAACTCCTCCATGGAAGAGTTTTTTAAAATCTGGACCGTTGATTCTTAAAATAGATGGTCTAGATGTGTTTGTGCGCGTACGTATGTGTGTGTACCTACGCGTAGTCGGACTGATCAAACAAGGCCTTAGGGGGTGTTTCACTAACAAAACAAAAAAAAATTCAAACACCGAGACATGTCATTCTCTCACAACACATCACATAAAAAACAGTGAAAAACCAATTTTTTAAAAAAACTGAGCTAGTGGAACACCCCCTATATTAGTTAGTACTCCTACTAGTATTTTAGTTAGTGTCTGTAGCATTATTGTAATGTTTTGACCATAAATTTATACTTGTTAGATTCGTCTCGCCGAGAGGAATCCAGAAATCATAAAATTTTGACGCGAAACTAACAAATACAAAAAAAAATTGTATAAAGACGAAACGAAAAAACCATAATCTTCTTTTTGGCAAAGGAGTTCTAAGTTTATGTATTTTCTTCACTATCCGTTACCCATTTCCTAGAGTGGCACTGTACTCAATTTCATGAGAGAAAGCCTTGGACATTAAAAGGAGCTTGGTTTTTTGGCAGTTTCCTTTGAATATTGAGCAATATTTGTGTCATATGCGGAAATATTGTCTTTTCAATCTCAGTCTCATGGGATAGGGTGGTTGCTTTAATATTTAGCTTGAGTTTTCAAAAAAAAGTGCTAAACGGACTAAAGGGCTAAATGGGTTAAAAGTGCTGAAAATAATTAATGTATGTGAAGAGAATGGCCTATCTCAGAATTCAGGTTCAACACTTTTAGCTTAAGGGAAACTCTCCTTCACACCCGACCACCCTTGAGGAGGGTAATTCAGTTATTTCGTGGGATTCATAGAGGGTGTTTGGGAGCCATTTTTCTACTTTTCATTTTCACATTTTTTAGTTTTGGGTGTTTGGGAGACTTGGGCCAAAATGACTTCTCATAAAATTTGTTTTCCATTTTAGACTTTAGAGAGGAGAAGTGAAAAAGGGGTGGTGAGGAGCTTTTTAACTTCTCATTTTCCACTTTTCTCATTTTCATTAACAAAAAGACCCACAAAATGTATTTTGGACATATCTCTCAAACACTACTCCTGTTACAAAATGCATTCTGCACATTTCTCCCAAACACTTCTACCAAATTCAAAATACATTCTGGCTAAATTCAAAAAGTCAAAAAGTTGAAAATGAAAAGCTAAAAATGAGGCTCCCAAACACCCCCATAATCCTTGATGTGAGCAACATCACAAAGTTTCTTAGGAGCCATTATTTTGTCCTTTTTGTCTAAATTACTTTTTTTACTTTTCATAATTTTTTGTTTAGCTTTTCGCCGTAATTTTTGAGATTAATTATTTCGTATCGACGAGAGAAATCATACTTGAAATGAATTAATTTAGCAAGGATTTTCGACGGCACCGCCAATGGCTGACTAGTGTTCTGACTCTCATTGTACTGATGAAAATCATATATTAATTAATAAGATTGTTCCCTTGACTGCATTTGAAACTGAAATTGTGTTGCTTTGAATGTTGGCTTCAAAATGGGCTCGTATCTGCCTACAGGCTGCGACAACATGCTAATTTTTCTTTTATCTTGGTCTAGTTTGTTCATGGCCAAACCTTTCTTTTGCATATTCAATTGTTTATAATTACATATTGACTTGTCTTGAGTAGTACTTAAAACTGACGTAGCTGTTCAATTTAAAGAGAGAACAAACACTCCCTCAGCTAAATATGGGAATAAGTTTTAGACATAACATGTACTTCGGATAGAGGAGGATAGTCGATTTAAGATGAAGCTGAATTATGTTCACACGGGCCTCTTGGCACGAGTCATTTCTAGTCCCTGCATACAAGGCCTCATTTGGACCCCAAAAAATAGTACATCCAAGGCTATTAGCCCTTTGGGCTGAGATAAAGTACGGTAAATCTCAGCATTCTATGCCTCCTTCGGCCAAGAAGTGGCAAATTAAACCCAGCCTACTATGCCTTAGGCCATCTCCAACAGCCTAGCCAAAAATTTGGCCATATTGGCTTGAAAAAGTGCAAAATACCATTTTGGCAAGCCCCCCAAAAGGCAAAACACCCAACAGCCTTGCCATTTAGGCTCAACAAAAAAAAAAAAAGCCGGCGTCACCTTCTCCCTCACACGGGCGTGTGTAAATCACGCACTGAGCGTGGATCTAACGCTCTTGCACGCGCCGGCGCGTGCGGTCGCCACGAGACTCCGTCAGTGAAGGGTCTTGGACCAATGTGTTCGTCTCGACGAGCTCTATACTCTTCTGGTGCGACTGGTTTGTTAACGGCGACTGGAGCTCTAGCCCACGTCCAGCCGTTGTTCGTCGTCGATTTGCTGGGAGGAGGAGAGAGAAGGCACGAGAGAGAGAGGAGGAGGAGAGAGAGAGAAGGCCAGGCGAGCCTCGCCAAGCCTCGCCCCCTGTGGCAAGGCACTGTAGACAATGCTCCGATAGCGAGGCCATTAACTAGGCTGCTGGGCGGTGGATTTGGGAGGTTTTCTGGGCAAGCTTGCCAGCGGTGGCGAGGGGGGAGAGGATGGTGAGGCTGCTGGAGATGGTCTTATTAACCCTTTACCTTCGAAATCCCATGCAAGCCAACATAATTTCCAGCATCACAAATCCAATCACAGTTTCCCTTGTCAAATACCAGCCTACAATGCCTCACACGGGCCAAAAATCCCTTCAAAGTTTACCCGACAAATCCCATACTTGCCAAACATGCTTTCCAGCATTCCAAATCCAAACACAATTTCCATTGTTTTTAACACGTACCAACAAGATAAAAACACAAAAAGAAGCAAAACAAGCATAAATTTCAGCTTCGCAGCTCATTTCCAGCACTTTCTCAAGCACATCCAGCAACAAAACGAGCACCATTTCTGAAATAATGCAGCGAACAGAATTAAAAATATGAGTACTAAAAAACACTAACAAAGGCAGAATTGTGTCGACATTCTTCTTGCTAAAGGGGTGGTATGCAAAACACTGGTGTACTTACTGTACCATGACAATTACATGCAGCACTACGGTTTTCTTCGACCATAAATGCTAGTGGTGTAAAAGTGTTGCACACAAAAGATGAATTGTGGGACTCTACCGTCCCCCCGCCGACCCCATCCCACTGTCCGTTTCGCGCATTAATGGCATTGATGCTATTCAAGCCGTTGATGCGCGAAATGGACGAATTTGAATTAAGAAGAATGCTTTTAGTCCCAAGTCTTAACAGAGTCCTTTCCATGTTTAATTTAGGTTCGGTTCAGCATATTTTTTGTCAGACTCAGAGGTCAGGGGAAGCACCTCTGGAAACTGCCTAGTTTCAAGTCATTTTTTGGTCTTGTTTCTCCTATTTAGTCAGGCGTTAACCCTGTCATACATCACTCAAAACTTACGCCCAAGAAGACTAAGCCTTTCACTGATCAAGCCTCCAGTCCTCCAGCTGAAGAAAAAAAAAGTGCAAACATTTAGAACAAAACACAAGATAACTACAATACACATAAAAAAAATAATTTGTACAAACCTTTTTTGAGGTTTTATCCACCTTTAGCTCTAACTGATCAATCCTTTTATCCAGCTGAAAAAAAAAATGCATACATTTAAAAAAAAAATAAATGATAACTAAAATAATTGTACTAACCCTCGTTTCAATTCTAACCACTATTAGCTTTGATCTTCCTAGACCATTAGCTATGTTCGCAATATTTATCAGCTATGCTTGCTTGAGTATTAGCTATGCTAGCAAAAGTATTAGCTCCGCTTCAGGAGATACTGTTGGGCATTTCATAAAAAGCCTTTGTGTTCGCTTCTTTGGCTCTAGAAATTTCATCATTTAGCTTCTTAGCCTTTAATAAGACACGAACATTTTTGAGCTCCGAAATACTTGAGTGCTGTTTGAAACCCAATTGGGCAAAAAGGTAACCACAAATGAACCCAAATCAACGGTAGGGATACTTAATAGCCAACTGAGAAGCAAGTAAGCAACATCAAGTAATTTTGTGTCTGTTTGAATGTAAATTAAATCGTATTTGAGTTTTTGTGTGTGAAGTCTCTCTTAATCCCATCACGCCGGACATTTTTGGGGAAGAGAATGTTTGTTGAATTTGGGGGGAGAGAGAATATGATTTCATGGAACCATAGTTACCTTTCGTATGCGCACCCGTGCCTCCCACAATTCATATGACAGAAGTACGAGTATTATGTTGCGCCACATTTTGGCAGCCATCTAAGACAATCATTAGTCCAAGAAAGCATCAGATACAGCAGATACTATCGAGAGCACCAAAGTGTTTCTTCTTGAGAAATGCACAAGTTATTCAGCCTTACTGCTGTTAAATTAACATGAAAGTAATTGAATAATCTTCAAGGAGAGCCCATGCAAGTAGTAATTGTCTATCCAGCAGATGGAACATGCAAGGAATGTATAAATCCAATATATGTACCAAATGCAAAATCAGAGTTGCCAGTATCTCAGGTTTACAAATCAAGTAATGGAGTGACGGGCACATGCTTCTCAGTACTGATTCCTATGGAATTAGCACGACCCCGCGATCAAATTCTTGGTGAGAATCATCAACTTTATAATGTTAATAACGGCTCACGCTTTTTTAATGATCTTTTTTATTGTTATGCCGGCGATGAAAGGTGGATCTGGTAATTGGTATGTTCTGATTCTGATAGGTGCGCCTGACTTGTAAAATCTAAAACAAGCAGATGAGAAGAGAACAATGGATAAGTTGTTTTGCTATTAAAGAAAACAATTCCTATTCTTTGCTTTTCTTGCAATGGTCATTCAAAATCCTTTCTTTAAATGTAAGAGTTAGACCACTCCACCTCCACACATACACACCAAAAAAAAGGCTACAGTTCCAGCTTTCTCACAACAGACTGGTCCTTTGAGGCTAGTACCTTTGAGGCTTTGATCGGGAAAATTTATGGATGCCAAGCAGGTACCACGTGGTGGTGCCTGAGCGCACCTCCCGGCACTTAAAAAATGTATCCCTTTGAGGTTAGTACCTTTGAGGCTTTGATTGGGAAAATTTATGGGTGCTAAACGGGTACGACATGGCCTTGCCCGAGCGCACCTCCCGGCAGTCCAAAAATGTATCCAAGAATACTTTGGACGGCCCAGATTTCTCCCAAACTCTTCCCTGTCTCTCCTCTTTCTCTCTTTAGAATCAGGACTGTCCAACACACTTTTTGGACGATGGGGATGCGCCCTCAGAAATAATGTGTCATAATTTTCTGATCTGTTTTTTGAAATGTTTTAAGCTTTTGAGCATCCTACTTTTCTGCTTTCTACATTCCAACGATTAAATAGATCACAAAAAATTGACTCAACAAAAAAAAGGGAAAACGAGGAAAATAAAAGCATGTGCATCTATCATGAAGACTTGATTTCAGCAGGAAAGCAAAAAAAGAAAAGGCCCAAGAACGCAGGCAGTAAAATAGTAGAAGAAATCTCATCGTTTTTGCAAGGAGAGTGGAATTCTAACCTTTAGGAGGAGATTAAGTTGAATGCCTGAGAGGATCGAGCAAGAACGTAGAATAATGATTAAAAAAAGGCAATAACAACGTACAGTAAAAACACAAACAATCTACTACTAGGGGAAAAAAAAAACACAGCAAGAAAAGCGCAGCAAAATGAAAAACATGAACTACCTCTTGGCTTGGAATTTGGAGAGAGAGTGAGCGAAAGAGGAGATATTGCAGTGTATGTTCTTTTTAACCGGTTAGCCTAGCTTTCTCCCCAAGTTTTCGAGATATTTTTCAATGCCGAGTGGGTATTGCCCACGTGGTACCCGCTCGGCAATCTCAGCCGTCCAAAATGCAATCCTAACCCCGCTGGAGAAGAGTAATATGGTGATTTTTTGGGATCTGTAACCCGTGATATTAGCAATTGTTCCGTTGTTACAACACCGAACAGTATTTTTAGAGGCCCCGGCCGCAAGATTCACAATCCTATACCATGCACCAAATGGGTTGGGGGCGCTGCTGTCTCCTAGGGACGGCAGGCGCTGCTATCTATTAATCCGAGCCATCTATTTCCATAATCAATGATTAAAATTCGCAGATGACGTGAACTGTTAATTGTCAAGATGGACGGTTCGGATGGGTGCTAATGCCTGCCATCCCGAGGGACAGCTGAACCTCCGGGTCCGCTCCAAACGTGCTATTAATACAAACCAAATGGAGGCACGGTTAGTGATTACAGAAAAGATGCAGAAGAGAGAAAAAACAAAATGCAGCACAACCCTTATGATATTCAACCACACAGAAATTATTCTGGTAAAGAATGTAGCCCCATTAGATCCTCAAAATATAATATGTTCCTTTTCCTTTCATTACCCGAATCCCTTATTCTGATACAGCCTGAAATTCCTGAATCCAAACACGTCGAATACCTATCTTCTACCTTGAATCGTACAAAAAAATGTAGCTAAAACTGTAGTTCCTTGTCATCGACCAAATGGACGTCGTGTTCTAAAAATCATGTTCGTACTTTGAGTTTGAAGCAGCCAGGAGAGCAGCTCCGATCCCAGAACCGTCTTTCGTGTGTTCTATGATTATGTTCTTTGATATTTCCGATCCCAAGAGCTCCGTGACCGCATCTTTGAGGTATCTTCTGTACTGGGGATAGTTCTCATACAAGCCTCCGTCCATGGCTACTACCGTCCTCTTTCCGTAGATTTGACCTTTCGTATCCTCCTCCATTTTTTGAAGTATCCCTACAATGCCAGCACCAGCTAAGCGCCCACCCCGCTTCGCAATAGTGTCACAAACTTCCAATACTATTTTCCTCGCGTTTAAATCGGATTTCACCTGGTAGGAGAGACAAGGAATGCAAATTGATGTCAATGTCACAAACTTCCACAACATGCTTTGAAACAGGAATTGTTACCAACACCTTCCATCGTCTAAACTGATGGGAAATAAAAGGTGAAACAAGTCCTAGAGGGGGGTGAATAGGACTATCAATTAAAAATTCAATGTTACCAAGTGATTCACATTCACCCCAATTCCATGGCTATATAATCAAACCAACAATTTCAATGCAAAGTAAGTAAAGCAAAGGCACAAAACACGAGGATATACGTGGAAACTACTTAGGGTCTAAATACCCTAAGCATAAAACCACGGCCTAATCTACCAATTGCTATAAATCAAAAGGTTAAATCAAGAGTTACAAGATTAGGAATTACCAACTTGCCCCAAGCTACACCTAACTCCACTCCTTGATTTAGCTCCCCGAGCCCCTTCTGATTCCATAGCCTCCACGAGTCCAACACCCCTCGATCTCCGTATCAAAGACGGCTCCGGATCATCCGGCCACGTAGATATGTAGGCAACACAACATGATGTATGAAAGATATGATTTTTATGAAGATTTTTGGAAAAATAAAATCAACCTAGAGTGGATCCATGAAGAGGAAGACTCTAGATTGAAGAAAGATGAGAAGAGCAAGCTCAAATCATCAAGAACATCAAGTTCCACAAAGAGAAGAAGGAGACACTCTCTCTCTAAAAAAGGGGGTTGATTTTTCCAATGAATGTCTACCCTAAAATGAGAGAAAAATATGTATATATAAGTGCAAGCAAGGTTTAGAGCGCTGCGGTGCAACTGGGACGCGTTCCAGCGCTTCCCAAGCAATGAGCGCTGCAGTGCATCTAGGGCGCGTGTCAGCGCTTCCCAAGCCTAAGCCTAAGGAGCGCTACGGCGCATCCACGGCGCGTGTCGGCGCTACCCAAGCCAAACTAAGCCATGCTTCAAAGATGCGCTCTGGTGCAACCAAAGCGCTTCCCTCCTTCATGCCTTAGAATAAAAAGATATTTCTAGAAAAATGCAAGGATTAGGCAAATGGCTTAGCCTATTTAAAAACATGCATTTAGCTAAACATTAAGACTAAATGACAATGCAAAATGCATGAATTATACCTTTCAATAATCAAAGTAAGCTCCGGTATGAGCACCATCTTCTCCTCAACGCTTCAACACATGGAAGGGAGCATCTAGACACAATCCTAGACTTCTATCCCCCAAACCCAAACAAAATACATACTCCAATGGTTTGTCGTAATCTGGAAATTGCCAATTACATTAACACTTTCTTTAAACACACACAGATGTACTGGTGGGAGTGGGGGGGGGGGGGGAGACCCCACGGCTCTCTCCTCTCTTTGCTCTCTCTTTCTCTTCTTCTTTTCCCACACTGATTCACTACAAACATACATACATTTATACAAGCACAAACCATATAATAATAATGCACTAGCCAACCCACTTGACAACTCTCCCGTATCCCATTTAACTCCACCGAATGGTACAGCTCATTTTTCTTCTGTGGCTTGGCCCCCTCTCTTTACTTTCCATCTTCTCTTGTCTCTTTGTCTCTTACCTCTTTAGTGGTAGGACCTCTCACTAATTAAGTTTAATTTCCAACATAAACATCGCCAGTAACAATAAATGCTACTATATCATTCATCATATCCAGGAATGCTTACCCAAGATTTGTTTTCTAATAGGGTTCATAGAGTGAAGAAGATGATGCAGAGGTGGAGTTTTATATGGCATACCGGAAATGGGGTTTATATTGGATATTTGCTTAGGAGTTCCATTTGGTGAGAAATGTAGAACTTGTGAACTGAGTATAAGATGACTGCATTTTTGCCATTGGTATTCTCATTGAGAATAATTCCATCAGACACGGGTCCAAATACACACTTGATTTATCTCACAATATTTAGACGCTATAATCGTACGAACGAATGTGCAGTCTGTAATCAATCACGTTCCAGCCATCAAAAAGGATGATTTTGCATGAAAAAAGAGAAGATAGTATTCTCTCTCTTGTGATAACAAAAGTATCAATATGAGACTACGCCACTCACCTCTCTAACTCTATATAATCCCATTTTTTTCTAACCAATACCCAGACGAAATAAAAATCCACCACACTCTTAATGACATTACCCGTTAAATGCATACTCTAGCTACAAGTGAATTAAAAATAGTCACCATTCCATTCAAGTAATTGAGAACTCATTATTGTTAGTGGGATTTATCTAAAATAATCATGCGTTGACCGAATTTCGGTCAATATACTCTGACATGTAGAAGATGATTTGGTACCTAAATGTGCTATAAGAATAAAGGTTGCTTAAAGGGTTGATGACGTCATTGGATGTTGTTAATATAGGCCTCCTTTGAACTAAATAATTTTCTTATATTCCTTCACTTTTGTTAGTTTTGAATCAATTTTTTTTTTTGCTTCTCCAATTCGTTTTGAAAAGAAAAACTTAAAACAAATATCATACCAAAAGCCAAAAGAAAATCACCCAAGGAAAAATTAATTTGTTGGCTTAGACTGCCAAGTGTCCTAAATGAAGGTAGCTCAATGAGGGACTTACGCCAGCTACATCCTGTAGTATTGCTTCAACAGCTTCAAGTTCTTCAGAATTGTCCTGCTGCATGGCACATATATGTGGGGTCCTAGAGGACAAAGTTCGGAGCATATTTAGAATATAAGGTAAGAACAGAAACATAATGTGTTAGTGACAAAATTTCAAACTAGTTGTAGGTTCCTACTATGAAGCACTGACACTCCTAACTTGTTGTATCTGGGGACACATGATTTCTGGTAAAACACGACAAGCCAGGAGCACGTATTTTTCCCAGCCTGTCCAACACGATTACAGCAACCTCCGAGAAGTGTGGGTGCTTACTAGTTATAATATATGAGAAGCGAGAACATATTTCTCCGAATTCTACCCAAGTGTCGTTGCTCTAGTAGCTTAAGACAAATGTTAAAGGAAATTCTTGAAATGCATTGCTAATACAGAAAGTTAGCAAGTCATAGTTGGACAAAATGGTACTTAACCACCCATACATCGAGCTGTGGGGATTGAGTTTGTTGAAGTTACTATGGACGATCTAGTAGTGGTCTTCGTGCTTGGCAAGTTAGCTTCTGTCCCTGTACCACCTAACTTATTCAACTGAGAGGTCCCTCTCAAGATCCAGATACATGGGAAAAGACAAGATGATTATTAATACCTGAGCACAAATTGAGTGGATAATTTCTCCAGGTTAGATTCCCCAAATAAATCGCTTGCTTCAGCCATCTTTAGTAGTACTCGTCTTGCGATTTCACCAAGGTACATACCAGATATTGTCTTCTCAAATATCTGTTTCCACATAATGCAGCCAAAAACTTTGAGATTCGGATAACTTGCACAATGCTTGAATAACCAATTCAACTTAATTAGGTTACATAAGTATAAGTTCACCTGCTCACCAGGATTGATACTCTCGGCATCCATGTCCCTGTCAAACTGAGTTAAAGGAATACCAGTTGAAAATGCTCCCCACTCCGTGTTTATGATCTGAAATCAAGCACATCGATAAAACATAGCATTGAACATTTGAACTAAAGCCCATGGTAATTCGTTTGCGTAAGAATTATACGAACCATTCTTCCAGAACTGGAATTGTGGCTTTGTAGCTTAGGTATAGCGTCCACACATTCTACATAGCATGCATTGGTTCCCGTTCCAAGAATGACAGCAACCATGACATCATCATCCCAGTATCTTGCTCCCGCCAGGGTTCCCACAGTATCATTGACCTATGTTGCGCCAAAGTAATGGTAAATTCCTAATGCAATATTCAGCAGATCAGAAAATGATCAGAACTCGTGTTGAATTCCGATGCAAGGATCCTTCTATGCGTGATCTAAAACATACCAGGGCAGACACGCGCATATCCACTCCTTGCCTTTCCATAGATTCATTCAGACACGCTACAACATCTTTTCCGGCCTGTAAAGAGTTTTAAATTCTCCAACATAGTTAAAAGAGGAAGAGCTTAAAATGAGGAAGAATTTAAATTGTAAGAGTTAAAGAGCTTTAATACAAGCAAAATGACTTCCGCTAATGTGTATTGCTTCAGTATATTTTGAATTGTTGGAATATATCTGTTGCGACTCCAATTTTTTTGAACCAAATATGGCATAGGGTCCCCAAGAGAAGAAAAAGGATAAAAGAGTTGCCGTGATGGCTTTGAAATGGCTGTGTAATAGGACTGATTCGAAAAAATCATTTATTTTAAGGATTGTAGATACACAAAAATCCTAATGAAATACCTCTCTTTTACCTCTAATCTATCTCCTCTCTAACATGACAAGATACCTATAGCTCAACCTCTTGTATTTTCACTTAAAGTGAACATTAACCTCCTATTTGAAATCCACGTCTCTCCAAACGAAGCCTAACTTCACGTATAAGGTCCACATTAGCATTTAAACCGATAAAATCATTTTTACCCCTGCTGAGATGATTGGTACAAGTTACAACAAGCATCACCACACACCAATACCAAAAACAATTCAAAAATTTCCTTTTCTAAAGAAGCGTGTATCCTAGTTAATGTAGTAAGTTGATGCGATTCAAGTTGAAATACTACCAATGGCCACTGTCAATAATATTTGCTTTATTTGCTAAGAGAAAAATAAGAAAAGCCAACCGTTCCAGAGACAGCAAAACCTTTGGTCCACTTGATCAGTATCCCAGCGTCGATAGACGTCTGCCTAACCGGGAAAGAAAAAGTAAATCCAATTTCCCTTTTCCTTCCATGAGGCAGGTGATATTTTCCACCCTCCTTTTCTGCAAATTTTGCCAACCCAGAAGCTATAAAATCAAACAGCTCCTACACACACCACAACTTACATCAATCAAGAAGCAAAAAAACAAAAAGCTAGAAAATTGCTAATTAGAAATTGGAGAAGATGTTGAAACAAACAGACCTCAGAGGTACCAAACATGAGCTCTTTAGGAATTGACACTTGCTCGAATTCAGATGCAATCACGCGCTCATCCTTCCCTCCTAATTGCACTCTCAGCACCCGGAAATTCGTTCCCCCCAGATCCAATGCGTAAAACAATCCTTTCTCGTTACTTGTATAACAGACAATTTAAGCAATTACTACCAATTTTGGAGGAAAATGTGAAAAAAAACAAAAAAACAAAAGGATCTCTCCAAATAACTTGGCGCAGTGACAGAAAATCAACAAATGCAGGGTCTACCATTGTAACGTGTACCCATTTCACTCAATTCGTAATGGGTTCAAAATTTATTTGATGTATTTCACATTATTACCTTGTCTTTATTGATCATCACAACCAGTGGAAGATAAAAATCAAAAATCAAAAATAAAAAATTGTTACAGTCAACTATAAGCAAATCACAAGACCAAAGTCTCTCTCTTATGTGTGTGGAAAGCCAAGTCAAGATCATCAAAGAATGTGACTGAAAATTTGGAAAAAGAAGGGAAATTGGAGATACCCAGTTGGCAAACTGTCGACAAAGCTGAGAATCATCTGGAGATCACTGCCGCCGCCGGCGGCGAGGCCAGCGCGCATGTCGGCGGCCATGGCGTCGGCCACATGGCGCAAGACGGGCAAAGGGGTAGCACACTCTTTCTGCAACTTGGTCAATATTGTAGGGGCAACGGAGGCGACTTTACATCTGACGGGCACACTACGACGTGGAATTCCGACTGGTAATCGCGAAACACGGAGAGATCGGAGGGCCGGTGGACTCGCGGTAGCCGGCATTGTCTGTGGAGGGAAAGATCAAGGAATTTTAGAGAGAGAAAAAGGAGTTGAAAGAGATAAAGAGAGTTGAAACAGAGGAGAGAGAGAACAGGGTGTGATTCATTGTAGGAGTAGTTGATATGGGAAGGTTTGAACAGCCGGCCGTTAACTACACCGTGCAAGTTGGTGTTTTTGTTTTTCTTTATACGGGGTATAACCATGTTTGTTTGATACGATGTTTCGTTTTAAAGGGATTCATAATGAGGTGGGATTAGGATTAGGATTGGGAATGAGTTGGTATTATTAATGGTGAATATTTTCTTCTTGTTTGTTTTGCACAGGATTAGATCATAGGATTGTTAATACAGTAACATGTTTGTTTTGCACAGGATTAGGAGTGGATTTGTCTTTATAAGTCCATCCCCTTAGGATGGGATTCATAATACCACCTCCCCCTTGGGTTGGTGAATCCCATACGTTGGTGAATCCCATACTTTTGTGGGATTAACAATCCAGTGGGATTGCTAATCCGGACAAAAAATGATAAACCAAACACAATATTAGAGGTCCCACCACTTTCATTATCCAATCCCATACTCCAAACCTAGTATCAAACATGGCCTTAAGAGTATTTTGCTTGGACCAGGGGTTGGATGGACGGCTCAAATTTTGCCTCGACACCTTTGCATCCGAATCGTTCATTGTCATGCGTGCAAAATGAAATTTTGGCCGTCCATCTGAGCCACGGACGACTCAGATGTGCACACACCTGCACTGGGTGTATATCAACAACCCCAAGTCCATTTTGTTTGGGTTTTGATTTGGTGAATAAATTGCACTCCTTTGCCTACAGGTGTTCCACCGACACCCCAAGCAACAATTTTTTGTTTGAACACGCGAAAGGATGAGCCAGAAGTGGCTAATATCTAAAAATTGGAATGGGGGGCCTGCTGTGCACCAGCCGCATGGCACGGTGCCATGCGGCCATCCGACCCGTCCATTGCGAAAATGAACGGCTCGGATTTAATCCGAGCTCAATGCAATCCGAGCCATTCATTATTGGATTAAATCCGAGCCGTGCATTTTCGCAATGGACGGTCGGATGGCCGCATGGCACGGTGCCATGCGGCTGTGCACAGCAGGGCCCCCGCCTCCCTAAAAATTCACCCTTTTCGATAATCAAAAGTTTATGAAAAAACTATCAACTCTCATTTATTTTGAACAAAAATGTTTTTTTATCCATTAGAGGAATTGTTTTGATAAAAGGGATGAAGTTCATTCATATCTATTTAGTATTTTTTACTAGTTGAAAGAATTGTTTTTGGTGGGAAAGAATAAATTTGCTATTTTGGAGTCCAAAAAATTGTGAATCAAGAGCTTTTTATTATTTAAACTATCTAATAAAGGGGGAGCTGAATCTGGGGTTTCCAAATCCGGACTCCTGACAATGATAACGGCGGTGGCGGTGGGTGATAGCTCCAGAGTTCTTTATTTTCTGTAGTTTTTTTATTTTTTTTTTGTTGTTTTTTTTAGGTGGTTTTTGGCTAGCGGTTTTGAGGGAAGGTGGTTTTGTTTTGGTTGTTTTGGTTTGCCGGTTTTGGAGTGGTGGTTTTGGTAACAATAATATTCTTCTACCTCTCTACCCAAAAAAAAAAGGGGGAATTGGGGTAATATGAGAGAGTTTTGGCTTATCTATCACTTGTTTTATCGAACAGTTAGTGAATTTGGGTAATATAAGACAGTTTGGGTTCTTTTCTTCTGTTTTTTTTTTTTTTTTTTTCCGAGGGAAAATCGTGAAAGGTGGGTGAATAAAGGACGGAGAACACGATGCTTGACAACAACACATTTCTGCTTTTCTCAATCTTGAGTAATGTCTTTTTGCTTTTGATTCGTCCAATTTTCCTGAAAGAAGTATATTCGGTTCATAATTTCGTATAATTCCTCTTTGTAAAAGATATAAAGAGTATAAGATATCATCTAATAAATAATTTTGGGAAACATAGTCGAAGTCGCTAGTTTCAAATTAACAGTAAAATAAGTCATTAAAATAACACATCTATATTATTACACTACGGTTTTGCAAAAATAGCACTCTCATAATTATCTTCCGTGGCACATTGAAGGGTTGAGATTTAATTTCAAATTTGTGATTCAAATGATTCAACGGTTCTTATGTTTTTCTAAGTGATGGAGTATATAAGGGGATGTTACTCAAGATTGAGATTCTTGAAAGACATTAAGATAAAGGTTGGATAATGTATCAAATCACTTGCTCTTTATTCCTACATTCTCTTTCTATTTTATTGTGAATTACTTGTAATGCAACGTTTGGTGAAAAAGAGTTATCTACTGATTGAGTTATCAATTGTGAGTGCAAAATTTCCTCTCATAATCGCTCTCCGTGGCACATTGAAGGGTTGAGAAGTGCTAAAAATACTTGATACTCCCTTCATCCTAAATTGTTGGTCTTGTTCAGATTTGGGTGTAATTTTTCAAATGTTCATATCTTTCAATCTATAACGTATTTTATGTGCAATATAGATCTTATTTGATATATCTCAATTAGTTATATTATATCAAATTTTAAAATTTCTAAAAATATCATACAATATTGAAATATATGAACATTTTAAAAATTGCCTCGAAATCCGAACATGACCAACAATTTGAGACGGAGGGAGTACATGTGGGGAGAATGGCCGTCTCGAAATTTGTGTTTAGCTCTTTTAGCCGTATTGGGAAACTCTCCCTTATTATATTACACGATAGTTTTGAAAAAAATGTCTCTCTCATAATTGTCATCTGTGACACATTGAAGGATTGAGATTTAATTTTAAGTTTTGGTGTTTCTCTGACTAAAATTGTAATGTAAAAGAGATCGGTTATACCCGTGAACCCATCTAAACAACGAAGAAAACGTGGGTGATAATTGGTTGGGCAGATTATTTGTAAACTCATCAATTCAAATTTTCTATGGTACAATTATAACGTTAACCACTTATTAAATGTAGTCAACACTAATATGATGTTCATCACCAAAGAAGGTCCTACCAAAAGACTGCACATCCATGGCGAACAACAGGATGTAACAGTCTCAGTGGTCCTGCATGGGTAACCAATATTCAACCTAGTTCAATTGTTTGGTGAGAGCTAAAGTACTCCACTATCTACAAGCTACTTGACAATGAATATGCTTTTACCCAGAACATAACAACAAATCAATGGACTGCAAACATGTGGAAAAGGGGAAGCGGGAAGCGCGCGTGCTGACCCCATCTGAGTCCTCCAGGTGATCATCGGTTTAGATCTTCTCGGACCCAAGCAGATCTGCACCGTCGATTACCGAACTGATCTGACCAGTTGATCGCCGAGCACGGACGGCTTTGATGGGGTCAGCACGCCCCCTGGATCAGTGAAAAAGGCCTTTTTCACGTGTGCAGGGCCGGCCCAGGGGTTTTGAGTGCCCTAGGCCTACTATAAAAATGGTGCCCTAAAATTTTTTCCTAGAACAATCATAATACTAGAAAGGCAAAACAATATAGAGTTCTACAAAAAAAAAAAAAATAGCTATAAAAGTGAGTCGATTATCAAAAAGTATTGTCAAACATGATACACACTGTCATACATGATACACTAATGCACACAAAACAGCCGTTAAAAAAAAAAATTATACACTGTTAATCTCATACACACAACACATTAATTAATAAATATGAATTCATAAACATAAAAGAAGTAGCTACTATTGTCTATTACTTTTATTGTAAAAGATAAATTATATATATATATATAGGATCAGTTTTTGTTAAAAACGCTATATATCGCTATATATAGCGTTTTTAACAAAAACTGATCCGATCAAGCCCTTCTGGGTATTTTTTTTTGAAGATTTTTCGCGTGGACCCTTAAAAATGCATTTTAAAAACATTGAGCGGTTCGGATCGTCAAAATTTGATCCGGAACGGTGAGGTCCGCACGGAATTATCCTAAGGGAGTCCTCAATAGATCGCCATCCTATATATATATAAACATCAAGCTTCCCATCCAAACTCCCGCATTCTGTTAAGTTACGGACCTCCACCTTCCCAATTTTTTTTTTTGAAAATCCGAACCGTTAGATGTGTTTAAAAGGTGTTTTCAAGGTCCAACGCGAAGATTTGGCAAAAAAAAATACCCGGAAGGGCTTGATCGGAGCAGTTTTTCACAAAAACGCTATATATCTTCGCGTTGGACCTTGAAAACACCTTTTAAACACATCTAACGGTTCGGATCGTCGAAATTTGGTCCGGAAAGTGAAGTCCGGACGGTAGGTCCGTATTTAGTGGTTTGGATAGGAAGGAGACTCATATATATATATATGGATAAAAAATGTTATTTTCACTCAAAGTAAGTGAAAGTTGATAGTTGTTTATTACTTTTACTATAAAAGATAGTGAAATTTTATAGGATCTTGTAAAAAATCTACACGATTGAACAAATTTTTATTTTTTTTTTCCAGAATTCTCAAGGTGAGTTACTCAATTTCGCACTACAAATGTTGGAAAAGAATCCTTACCCCATATTCGATTTGAGCTGATTTTTAGAGTAACCCTTTTAAAAAAAAAGGATGGTCAGAATCATTTTTTTAGGAGCTGAGATAGCCCTCACAGAAAATATTTTGTTACAAGAAACAAAATCAGGTACACTAGAATTAAAGATATTGAAATGAGCTAATCTTAGTTTTATCGTGAAAATCAAATGCAACAAAATAACGTACATGCCATGTATTTAATGGTTCCATACATGTCTATAAGGCTCTAGCATAATCAACTGAAAAAATAAGCTATACTATTTGATAGAGTGGAAAGCAATCGTACTGAGTGTTTATTTGTTCTTTTTTGTGTTTGTGGCAAAAACTGGTAGTCCCACATTGCCCAACTTGGGGAACTCACTACTAGAGGATCCCATATAAATAAAGAACTCGTCATTTAGACATTTTGGGCTTTATAGTTTATTACCCTATTAGGCTTAAAAGACTCACAATCAAGCCTAGCAGTGAAAATCATGAGTGTGCCCCTCATTTCTTAAGTTTTTGGAGTGCTCTAGGCCCAGGCCTTGGGCCTAGGCCGGCGTTGCATGTGGGCGGTTAAGCAAGTCGAACAAGTCAAGTAATAATTTTATGTAAGATTGGTTTAAAATCTCCACAAGCTCAAAAAATTGTACTCGAATTCGATTTTTGTATTTAACCAAATTGAAATCAAACCAGCCTCGTTGTTAGTGGAACACACCCTAAGTCCATCTAACCAATCAAACTACGACTATTTAAACAATTAAAAAAGATATTAACGATAGGTTTTTTTAAGCAAACATAAGTCGAGGTTAAAATGTGATAAGGTTTCACATTCAAAACCTATTAGGTGCTATCAATTATTTTGAAGTTATCCTATTGGTACTGTTGGATTAATTGAGGTGCATGCAATCTAATCCAGACTTGATTAGCAAAATAAAAATTATTTTCTTTGTATTAACAATTATTTTCTCGCGATTTATCTTGCTAAGGGGGTGTTTCAGTAAGGGTGTTTTTTGAATAAATTGACTTTTAACAATTTTTTATATAATGTATTGTGAGAGAATGACCTGTCTCAATTTTAGAAAAAATTGTTTCTTGTTACTGAAACACCCTTTTTTTTTTTTTTTGAAATGATCATCTGTATTAAGAAACCACTAACGATCTTTACAAGTAACTTCAAGTAAGTTGGGCGGAATACAACCCGAATTTGTTAAAATTTGCCTACGCAAACAACTATCTGCAATCCAATGAGCTACTTTGTTTTTCTCTCTACAACGCCAAATAAAAGACCACTTACTGGACTTTGCCCAAAACTTGATATCTTCCACAATAGCTCTGATTTCCCAAGAGACTTGGTTTTCCTTTCCATTGCAACACTGAATAAGTTCCTTGCAGTCAGATTCGAACACCACCTCTGTCCCAGTCATGTCACTAGCCATAATACAAGCTATCCTCAATGCCCACGCCTCAATAAACAATGCTGAAGGGGCTATGGTCTTGCCACAACGCCAAGTGAGAGCTGATCCACTACTATCTCTGGCAATAATGCCAAAGGCAGCCAAGCTGCGAGAGGATTTGAACGCTCCATCAATATTAAATTTTGTAACGGAGGGTGGAGGGGGATCCCATTTTCCTTCCCTATTCTGTCTCGGAACTCTTGCAGCGGCAGGGAACATAGCATTCACATAGTCAGAGTTCGCTTGGGAGGCCTTTAAGATAACATCTTCTGGATTAGGTTTTCTCCCATTGAAAACCCATTCATTTCGGGCTTTCCTGATTGCCCAACACAGCTGGAACAACGATCCTACTACTTCTCTGGTTGTTTCCTTTGCAAGCTCTCCGCACAACAACTCCTCCATCCATTTATCTGCAGATGAAATAGGTTGCTCCACTGTCCAATACGACTTACCACTTCCAAACCAAACAGCCCTGGTCCACGGGCACCGAAACAAAATGTGCTCGATTGATTCTCGTTCTCCTTCACAGATTGGGCAAATGGGGTCACGAGCACACTTCCTCCTGTATAGGTTACCTTTGCACGCTATCCAGTTCTTCACAACTTTCCACATAAAAAGGCGTATCTTAGGTACTGTAGGGATATTCCATAGTCGAGACCACATAGCCTTTGAGGGGCTGAAAGAGGAGGATGGTTGAGCAGATCCTGTCCGCAAAGAATCAAAAGCTTGATGGTAGCCAGATTTCACTGTGTACCTCCCTGATTTCGTGTGACACCATATCAACTTATCCTGGCAGTTTGTTATGCTAAGTGGGATCAAGGTGATAGCTTTGATATCCTCCTCCGAAACACACAACTTGAGTTTATCAATATTCCAGGCAGGGATGGAGTGGTCTATGAAATCTGCCACAGATGCATCTTTCATAGTTGGGACTGGGGTTGAGATCAACTTAGAGTTCATGAGTGTAGGAATCCAGCAGTCATTCCAGAATTTGATGTGTTCCCCATTTCCAACAGACCATCTTAAACCCTCTCTAAGTAAGCTCCTCCCCTCTAACAGACTACTCCATATCCAAGAAGGGGTGGCACCCCTTTTTGCTTCTAGGCTTGTTTTATTGGGAAAGTAAAGTCCCTTCAAAACTCTAGCCCATAGAGAATGCTGGTTACTAGTGAGGCGCCAGAATTGATTGGCAAGGAGGGCCGAGTTGAAGATGCTAAAATCCTTAAAACCCATTCCTCCCGCTCCTTTTGGAGTTGCAAGTTTTGACCACGCTCCCCAGTGAATTCTGCCTCCACTCTCTCCACTTTCCCACCAGAATTTACTAATCGCAGAATTAAGTAAGGAACAAAGGGAAGCAGGGGCTTTGAAACAAGTAAGAGGGTACATGGGAATAGTTTGAATGACAGATTTGATAAGTACCTCTTTCCCCGCTTGATTTAGCTGTTTGTTTGCCCAACCACGCACCTTGCCTAGAACTCGGTCCTTGATGAATCCCAGTGAATTCTTTTTTGATCTCCCCCAGAAAACAGGAAGTCCCAAGTATTGCGACGTAGCTTCCATCTCTTTCATCCCCATTATGCCCTTAATCTCTCCTCTTAATCCAGTGTTTGCGTTTGCAGAGAAAAACAAACTGGACTTTTGTGCATTGATGGTCAGTCCCGATGCCTCACTGTACGCTTCAACTATTTGGAGAAAGTTTGCACAGTATTGAGGTTTAGCTTCCAGGAAGATCAAGGAGTCATCTGCAAATAGGAGATGTGATACCACAGGACATTTCCTCTTCATTTTAATCCCAGCTAGGGATTTCTTTGCAGCTGCCTTATTCAGTAGCAAAGAGAATACATCCGCCACCAATAGGAAGAGATAGGGAGAGAGGGGGTCTCCTTGGCGGAGCCCTCTATTTGGGTAGACATCACACACTTGGCCACCATTCACATTAATTGAGTATTTCACTGTGCAAACACATTGTTGGACCCAATTTATCCATTGGCTTTCAAACCCCAGCTTCTCCAGTAGCTTGAGCAGGAAATCCCAGCAAACCCTGTCATAGGCCTTGTTTAAATCGAGCTTTACTGCCACAGAAGTTTTTGGACCAGTCCTTTTATGTTTTAGGAAGTGGAATACCTCATGGGCAACTATAATATTATCCTGGATTTGTCTCCCTGGGATGAAAGCGGATTGCTGTTCAGAGATGATTTCATTTATAAAAGGTTGCAGACGATTGACCATCACCTTAGAGATAATCTTGTAGATGAAGCGGCATAGGCTAATCGGGCGATATTGACTGATCAACTCGGGATTCCCAACTTTTGGTATTAGGACAACATTGGTATGGTTCCATTCCTTCACCATAATACCTTCTCTAAAGAAACTCTGGATTGCTTCGGTGATCTCATCTCCCACAATGTCCCAGTATGTTTGGTAAAAGAGCCCAGGGAAGCCATCCGAGCCCGGAGCTTTTAGTGGGTCTTGTTGAAAAACTGCTGCCCTAATCTCCTCACGGCTCACACCCTAAGTATGTCAAATTGGCAGAGTTAGCAGAACTTTTGCGATCATAATTATGGGGTTTTGGGTATTTTAAATATCTTTCTTAGATTGACAAGTAAAAATGGGGTTATAGAATGAACGAATATTGCTTAGTTTTCTCAAAATAATTCACCATGTTAAATATTATTATTTTTAAATTTGTATTTATTCAATTTTTTTTCACATTTATTAGTTTTTCAATCGAACTTTTGTGACTTATTGGTTCGTCTCGACTAATGAAACTAAAAGTTTTAAAAACTGGACATTTCTAAAATAAAATAAAAAGGTTTCGGACATAATTTTTAATTTTTAAATTTCTCTTATTGAGACAAATAAATAATTCTCAAAAGTTTAACGCATTAGAATTTTTTAAAATAAAAACAAAATCTAAAAATTGCTAATAAGTAGGAGTATAACGAAAAAGGCGCCAAGCCGCCAACACATAGACTCACTGACATCTATTGGAGCTTTCCAAATTTGTACCGGTACTATTTTTATCCCACGCCGCACAAGTGGCATCGTCACTCGGCGCCAAAACCCTAATCTCCCCCTCCTAAAACCCTAAAATCTTCAATCCCAATTCCTGGTAGATTCTTTGCTCGATTACTCTCTCGCATATGTACTTGATCGAAAACGCTCGCCACAAAGATTCTTTCTTTGATAAAAAATTTAATAAAGATCAAAGATGTCACAGAGTAACAAACTGGAAGAAGATTCATATCACAACCCTAGAGTTACTTGGGAAGGTTGCAGTGTCTTGCTCGACATTAACGACGGCGACCGTCTGGTTTTCGCCCGTCTCACGGCCGGCTCGTAACTCTCTCTCTCTCTCTCTCTCTCTCTCTCTCTCTCTCCATATATGCATGTGTGTGTGTGTGTAGACTCCAGGCAAACGCGATGGGTGTGCAAATTGCGTAAAAGAGAGGGTTAATTTAGGATGGCATTTTTTTTTCTTCTTTATAGTTTTTAGGAAGTTGAAGCGGTAATTTAGGAAACTAAACTGTGAGGCATCCTATGCTGATGCCTAAAGTTCATCTAATGTATATGTGTGTATAATGTGATTTATTGATACTCAAGTCAATGGGATTGCAGGACTTTGACAATTGGAAATAAGAAGTATCCCCTGCAGCCGCTGATTGGTTGTCCTTTTGGTTCTTGGTTTCAAGTTGAGAATGGAAAGGAAGGGCAATACTTATCTCGCGTTCTTCCAACTTCTGAAGGTTTGATTCACGATTTCTGCTTTTGTTTCGTTCTTTTACTTGTCCCTTGTTTTATGGTATTGCATAGAAAGTGTTGAAAGTGACTGAGAAAGGTTGCATCTTTTAGTGTTGTTTGATTTGATTGAATATTTTTTTGTGGACAATTCTGTTGAACAGACTAGGAGACCAAAGTTTTTATTCCGCCAAGCTGCAATTACATATTTATTTGGTTAAATTGAGACCTAATGATTAAGCAGTTTCTATTGCCTCGAATTTGTCCATCACAAAATGACTATATTCAGTAATTTTGTTCCCACATTATGTGCATTATTTATGACTTCTGTGCTGAACTTTCACTATCAGGTGATAATGTTGTGGAAAAGGGGGATTGCAGAATAAAAGATGAATCCAAGGACAACCGAGCATTAGTTGATAATAATACTGCCCAAAGTCTCTCTGGTGAAGATATTGATTCAATGCGAAGGTTAGAAAGTTACGCTACATTTTAATTTATAGCCTCTTGTGCGGACCTCATAATTAGCATCATATTTTATAGCCTCTTGAGGGGTGTAAGGTTGAATTGTGTTAGCGCTCTCCAAGAGCAAGAAGGATACATTAATGTGAAGCTCAATACACCTCTAGAAGCGCCTGCATTCATGGTTTCTCCTCATGCATCTTTCCAGTTTTCACTCAAATATCTACTAGGTCAAACTTGCAATGCTTATGTTGATGTATGATAAAGATATCTGTTTAAAGCTGTTGTCTTTTTTGTGGTATGCATAAGGTTTTTTTTGTTCTTTTTAGACTGATGTTTCTTATGTTTGTGAGGTCTAGTGTGGTCTTTGTTGATGCGCGTTGTTTAATTTTTTGGGCAAACTTCACTTATACCCCCTATGGTTTGGACCATGTGTGGTTGCACACCCTATGTTCCATTTTGTTGCATCTGCACCCCTGGTGGTTTTAAAAAATGTGCAGATGCACCCAATTAATGGAAATATTTCTTGCGCTGTTAAAAGAAAAGACATAAAGTCTAATATGCTCTCATCTTCTTCTTTGATTCGTCTTCTTCCTTAAACCTAACAATCTATTCATTGCACAGGAAATTAGATCTGTTCTGTTCATGTTGTAGAGTTTGATGATTACCGCATCCATTTCACTATTCAAGTCAATCGGGAAATGAAAACCTCATGGTCGAATAAAATTTATTATGAAGTAAATTTTCAAATTTAAATTTACCTTTCATTTTAACAAGAACCTGAATCAACATCTTTGACTAATACTTATGAACGGTTCGCATTAAATTTTTAATATAGTGGTTAGATTAAAGAGGCGTGTGAGGTACGCCTTCGTTAACATGGATGGCAAAGGGCGCATCTGCACATTTTTTAAAACCAATAGGGGTGCGGATGCAACAAATTGAACCACAGGGGGTGTAACAGCACATGGCTCAAACCACATGGGGTGTAAGTGAAGTTTGCCTTATTTTTTTCTTTGGAAGATAATGCGAGGCAGATACATATCCACCTACCCTATTTGTTCTGTTTACAACTATTCAAAAACAGTTGTTTTGTGTACAAATTTGGGTGAAGCCATATGTTTTAAGTTTCGGCATTTGTAAGGTGATTTTTTAAGCAGGACTTAAGGGAGATGGACTTATACATGACAAAACTTGGCAGAGAGAACTTTGAGTTTGAACTACTGAAACATATTTCGTTCCTTTGAGTAGGTGGTATGAGGTAAATTTGTTGTCAATCAGATTGTAAATGTCTTTTAGCTTTTCTGTTTGTTTAGACAATCTATAATATGTGAAAAACAAGCAGCAGCCACCAATTAAAAGCTGTCCCTGATGATATCATTCTCCTACATATATGTTAGCGATCATTTATCTTCTTTAGATGTTTCGGCACAGAAAGATTGGTTAACGAAGGGATTTGATACAGACAGGGTGCCACCGGGGATGAAATAGTTCAAGCTCTCATTGCGAATAGTGCAACATTCGAGAAGAAAACATCATTTTCTCAAGTGAGGTTCTATTAGGTATTTGAATATGGGATAACACCTACTTAAAATTTATTGCTGAAATCTTGTGTGTTGCAGGAGAAGTATAGACTAAAGAAGCAAAAGAAGTATGCACCCAAGGTACTTCTGAGGCGTCCTTTTACTCGGAGGTAACTTGTAGCTCTCTTTTGAGGCCCTCAGGACAATTTCTAGTAAATAAATTCTGTGGAACATAAAAATTTAAAGGCCATGGAGTGACCATATCCTGGTTATGAACTTATAATGATTTTTTGCCCTGATTTCCACTCTATCATTCTGGCCTATAGTACTTCGTGGCATAAACGTCTCTGGGAAACTCTATGGGTATTGAGAGACTTGTTACTCTCAAAATCGTGAAATACTGTTTTGAATCCTTTCACTAACCTAAAAACCACCACAAAAACTTGTTGTGACTTGTGAGGCAACATTTTCTTCTCTCTGACCAGTAGCGCAAGTATTTTTAGTGCATTTAATTGATTGTAATTGTTTTTGTTTGCTGACTTGATATGTTCTCTTCCTTTCAGTATATGTGAGACATACTTCAAGAAATATCCGGCTAGAATTGGGTAACAATGACACCACTCTTGACTTTATGATATTTATTTCATTCATTTGGAGCTTTTAAGTGAGTTTCTCTCCCTGTGCAGACTGTCATTCTATTTGATCGGGAATGTGTTTGTTTCTTTTAATATATTTTGTGCATTTCCTAGTTTTGATCCTTGTTATTTGTGGATTGCTATCATATTAAGATATACCCTCTCTCGCTATAAAATAGATGATGAGTCGTGTTAATATGTTCGACTCTTTCAGGTTCTTGCGGGTGGACACTTTATCTCTTCTTCTCTCCATGGGTAATGTTGGTGCACATTCTGATGTCCTGGTGGTGGATATGGTTGGTGGTATTCTTACTGGTGCTGTGGCTGAGCGTTTGGGAGGTCAGCTCTTTTGCTTATTTACCACAATTTACCACTTTTTACTTGCTCCCTTAGGGCTTATGTGCTTGTCTCAGTATCTTTACTTAACTACTGTCTACTACCCTAAGTCCATGCTACCAAGTCTTATTTTTTTATTTCAAGCTTCATTTTGATCTTTTAGTCCCTCAATTTATCATTTAAAGTGTCAGGCACTAGAGTAGACTGCCAACTTGCTTTTTGTGGAATAGTTGCTACTTCATCTCCTAAATAAGGAACCTATTCATTTTATCAAGAATTTACAGGACTCTAAATATGTTCAGATGGGTATTTATGGTACTCATTTATTTAGATGAATTTTCTTGATTTGTAATCAGCAATGTTTGTAAGATTGGATATGTCAGTGTCCATGTCCTAATTCTTGGCAAAAATGATTGGCACTACGTGTTACAACTACCCTATGAATCTACCCCACCCCACAACGAGAAGAAATAATTGGAAATCGGGGAATCTTGTTGTTTATGTCACAGGTGTATGTCACAGTTAAATGGAGACTTGCTTGATCTCCAATACTCCAAACCTATATCTATGCTACCCCATTAATGTTGTAAGAGTAATGATATGAGCAATACAAAAGGCATTCTTTGTTTATTGGCTACTTGATGCAGATATGGTTGCACGTCGGTACTTGGAGAGGCTTGATAGACGAGTGGCAAAATTGGCCAGTCGCAGATTGGTCCGCGGGTCCTATGGTTGATGCGAAACGGCCTAATAAACATGGCCCATCGGTCTACAGACCATGGGCACTAGTGGTTTTCGGCCCAATTCCTTCGTTCGGGCCTCCGAATCATCAAATTTTCCGCTTTGGGAAATAATTGAACTGCTAATTACTTGATCAATACAGCTCCCTTTTGACCTAGGTTGTTGGCAATAATTATCTTTTTTATTCTAGTTTCCAGATTTGAACCTAAATCAAATCTTTCCGTTTTTGGTAATTTTTCATAGTCTTTATTTTATTCTTGGTCGGCAAGTTTTGCCTTTTCCGGTTATTTCCTCGGGTTTTTCTTAGCCTATGTATAGCCGATGTAAGCCCTCGGGCTAGAAAATTTATGATTGACTAATAAAAATTGAGTCTTTTAGAGAGTTTCTCTATATTTCTAGTTCGTGATTGTCCTTGTTCATCACTTCCCTACATGCTTCCCTCCATCACTACTGTGGTTGTCTTAGAGCTGTATTTTGGTGGTACTTGGTAGACAAATTTAATGGAAAGGTGACAATATGGTTGCATTGTTTTGTAACTGTTAAACGACATTGTTGTCTCAACAGGTACAGGTTATGTGTGCAATACGTATCTTGGTCTTACACCATATCCTGTGGATATTGTCAGAATGTTCAACTTCAGCAGTGAAACTTGCAGAAGGTGCATCTTGTTTAAAGCTTCTAATTTTTGAAGTGCAAGTATCTTAGACCGCTACCCTATTTCCTCTTTACAAGAGCTTGTTGACATTTAGACGGATACTTACCAGTGTTATTCGTCCAGGATCGTGCGGTGTTCACTCACTGACTTTTGCTGTTCTCAAAATGGAACTTGTGTGCCAGTCAGCCAATCTGGGGAACCCTGCAACATTGGGAGTCAATCACAAGTAAGGGATAATCAGTACATCGATTCTTATTATCTCATGGTGTTCTGATATGATCAGGGGGCCATCTCATGCAGGAAGAAAAATCTTCTATGTGCTCAGTAAGCATGGATGAAAGTGCAATTTCTTCTGAAAGTGGGATGCTGGATCTTGTGGCGGAGACATCTACCTCCTCTGTTACTAAAGCATCCAAAACTCCAAAACCTGGAGAGAAGGCATCACAAGAGGCCATCAGCTTTTGGAAAGAAAATGGCTTTTCTAGGTTGCTTGCATTTTGATGATCTTTTGATTATTATCGAAAGGCATCCCTTAGCTTACATTCTTATTGTTTACATCCTTTGTGCAGTTTAATAATTGCAGCTCCTGAGGTGGATGCTTGGAGCATTGTCAAGGAACTCCTCCCCTTTCTATCATTTTCAGCTCCATTCGCAATTTATCACCAATATATTCAGGTGGAAACTTTGATTTCCTCGTATTCGTACGATATTTCTCCCTAATATTGCAAGCTCTTTTGCTTCTTTCTGTGTCTTTTTTTTTTTGCTGGAAGATATGGTTCATTTAACTTCAGTTTTTAGCCATGCTATGATTTAGCTTGTTTCTTCTTTTTCCGGATAAAAGCTTCATGTAGGTCGTAGGGTTTTAACAAACCAGGATTATATTGATAATCCAGCAGAGCTGGGGTAATTCTTCATTAACGGTGATGATGATCTTTTGTTAATTTATATTTTGCAGATACTTGTTATATTTGTTCTTTCTTCTAATGAGTTGGCACGGAAAGATTTTCACTTTTTGAGGGTTTCTACAAGTAATATCTTTACCATGTTGACCAAGTTATGACCCTCGGCAAAATTATCATACCTCTGCACATCCAATGATACAGTCCCAAGGCTTACCTAGCATACTGAAGCTCCAACTATAAGAGATCTTTTCAACCACCTTCCACACACACACACACACACTGGGTTGCCTATGCTCTCATCTTTTCCACCTTTAGGGTGTCTGGGTGGCTGGGCCATCTCCTGCCTGCCGCCTTTCGTAGGCCACCGCAATCTCCTCACCTCCACCGACCAGTCCCAATAATTGAGCTAAAATTGGAGAAATCTATATGTACCAAATTGACTCACTTCCAAATTTATAAATTTTCATTTGTTGACTCTAATGTTATGAGATTGTCCTACTTGTTATATGTATCATGGGCTTGTTTTGGGCATTGGGACTTCGGTTGGTAGAATTACAGCTTTGCCCTCGAGGCGAGATATAAGTAATGATAATTCATGCTCTTCATTTTCTGCTCGATTGCAGCCGCTTGCCACGTGCATGCACAATTTACAGCTGGGGAAGATGGCAGTTGGTTTGCAAATTTCAGAACCCTGGCTTCGTGAATATCAGGTTTTTCAAATTTTCTAGTTGTATATATCTTTGTACTCTTTTTCGGCTGTTCTTATGATGTTACAGCTGTGAGTGTGCGCTACTTTCTACACGTGCTTAGAGGAGAATCTTAAGCTCACTTGCTACGGTCTTAATTGGCAAGTGTTCGGTAGGGAATATAAGCATACCTCATTTGTCTTAAAGTAGCCTCAGAAGAACTTTTGCCATGTTTGATAACCGGTGTAGGAGGGTTGGGTTGGACTACAAATCCCTTGGGCCCATTAGTCCAGTGTTTGATTGTACTTTTGGAGAGCCGGACTATGAATCCCCCAAAATGAGGGGATTAACAAAGGCAGAGAGCGAGGGAGTGGGTTTCATAGTCCAATCTGCTCGACTGGCTCTCTCTATGCGTTCACACATTAATCTCCTTCACTCACTCAACCAAAACAAACACGATAACATCCCTAAACAACCCCTACTTTCAACCAAACTATCAACTTCATTACTATTCACTCTTCACTACCGATCCCAATCCCCTCCAATGTATAACACGCATCAAACTTTTAAGACTTAATTATGCCCCATCTCCGGTTCATCCTTGCTTAGTTGCTTATTTCATGTTGTCATATTATTTTTCTCTGCTTGCTTGCTCTCTTTGTTAAAATAAAACCTACTTATAAACAGCTACGTGACTCGTTCTGGAGTTTGTAAATGTGGTCCACTGTCAATATTTTGCAACTCGAGGTGGTTGTGGGCAATGGGCATTCTGAGATTCTTAAGATTTCCTTTCGTGGATAATCTTGTGAAAATAAAAAAGGCTGTCTTGTGCATCCATCCATCTACTGAGCCATTTCTTGATTGTTTCCTGATCTTTTATTGCATTTATGGAGCTTAATTTCTGAGATTTACTTTGTGCCTTTGGATATCGTGTAGGTTCTTCCATCAAGAACACATCCACATATGCAGATGAGTGCATTCGGTGGTTATATTCTAAGCGGGACTAAGATACGTATTGAAGACCAGCTCCAACCGAAGTGACTTAAATTTTCCTCACCTTCTCAACTTCAAAAAAAATTCCCTCTTATTTCTCTGGCCGGCAATACCTTAACTTGTAATGTACACTAGCTATTTCTCTCATAAATAGTGTACACTAGATTTTTCAGTTTTGTATCACTAATTCAGTGTTTCCATCTGAGCAATAAACCCTGCTCTAACATTGTTTGTATGTCAATTCTTTCGTCTTTGGATGTAAGATTGCGAGGCTGAACGTGTGTGATCAATAAAATTTTGCATTGACCGTGTTTGCTATAATTTTGTGTCATATGCGAATTACCTTGATCTTCTTCTTGTTCTCACGATGTTTTTTTGTTTCGCACCCATGGTGGGGCAACGTACAATAGTGAGACCAGAAGTTCGTCTACGGAAAACCCTCCGTATATAATGAAAAGCCTATATGCCACCGCTCCTTGGGTTTTTCAGTTGCTTTTGTCGAGGACAATTATGGTGTTGTACCATGCTGATGTTTGTGATTTCACCCGGCTCATCAAACCAGCATCGTCGGTTGAAGGTAGGAGGAAAGTTGATCGTGAGATTGAGGGAGGAGGGAATATGATCTGGAATAGATTTAGGTTTAAAGGTGAAGCAACCATTGGTCCTAAACTGCTAAGGAACAGAACCATTTGATTTTTTCGCATTATGTTGGAGCCGAAAAATTGTAAATTCTCTCTTTCGCTACCTAGATTGTTCATATTTTCCCTTGCTTTTTATAAAGTATAACTTTTTTCTTCTCTCTTCGTAAATGAAAAAAAAAATCCACGATACCACATGATATGCAATTCGAATTTCAATCTCAGTTTGGTGAAACCAAAACTAATGGCTTAGCTTCTAGACTCGTTTGTTTCCATCCTTAAGGGGGTAAACCTGCCGCTATAGTATATATACATCGGAATTTGTTCAGTTGAACCAGAAAATGACCTGTGTTTACTAAAGCAACTTTGAAGGGCAAAAAGTGGGGCTACAGGTTTCTCCCATGAGTCTCTAGTGTACATATATAGAAGTGAATTGGATGCTTTTAGGATACTCCAGAAGCATGCTTTGAAAAATTGTGGAATGTTTTACTCCGTTGAAACTTTTTTTTTTCCTTGAACGATATCTTGTTGGGAGTTTGAAGATAGACTCAACCCCTTCTCCATATTATCTCCCTCCTCATCTAAAAAACAGCCAGACATTATCTTTATCTCTTCATTCAATTGTTATTTATTCAACTCTAATCAAACACAATATAACCATGAATCATGTAATTCTATCTATTTTTCTTTGGACCCCACATTTGGTGGCGACACTATAGCCAGACTTGTGGGGTCAGTTGACGCGGCGCATGGGAAGAAGTTAATTGAACTACTACTACTAACTAGTGAGGTAGCCACGTGCGATGCACGCAAGCCCATGCCCAATACCCAATACAAGTATTATTCAGTGTATGCTTGAATTGTAGTTATTTCTAAAAATATCGATAGTAATAAGAGGAAAATGATATTGCATCACATTGGAGAGGCAAAAGTCTTTCCTATATATAAAGAGTGATAGAGCCACACACACTCAACCACACACCTTCTCACATGTGGTGGGTCCCACCCAGTAGGATCACCAGGTGGGACCCACCACATGTGAGAAGGTGTGTGGTTGAGTGTGTGTGGATCTAGCATTTTTGATATATAAAGTGAGTGTGTCAATGAACAGTACTTTCGAGTTTCGTCCATAGTTTGAACAGTGATTTCGTCGGATTAAATAGTGTTTTCATAATCTTTGAACAGTGATTTCGTCGGATTAAATAGTGTTTTCATAATCAATGATTTCACATGGCACATGAGATTCATAATCAAGGAAGTCCAGATTTCTATTTTGGCCAACGTAATGGAGAAGATAATCAATATGATAGTAAGTTATCAAACTTTTGAAGCTATAATTTTAATAAGCAATAAAACAAGCACAAAATCCTTCCAAAATTATTTCCTTGCCAAACAACAAATTTCACTACGTTTGTCATTTATAAATCCCATCTGGTGAACAACGTACATGTCATGCATTATTTCTATTTATTTGTATGAGCTGAACTACCCTACATTATGTAATTAAGTTAGGTATCACTGCTACTATTGGAATTAGGGAATTTGTTTGCATATTTCCTCATTTTTTTTCGATAAATTATTTCTCGCAATATATACATATACACATATGGGACTGTTTGATCAAACTAAAAACTGAAAGCTAAAAGCTGAAAAATTAAGTACTAAAAATTGAATGTTGAATTTTTTTAAGCTGAAAAGCTATTTGATAAAACCTATTAAGCGCTAAATTAAAAAAAATTTAATTTTTTTTTTCTATTTGTCTCTTAATTTTACTAATTGTCATCATGTATTTGTGGTAGTGGTGGAGTGGTGATTTGGAGGTGGTGGCGGTGTAACGGTGGCAGTGGAGTAATGGTGGTGGTGGAATAATGGTGAGTTGTGGTGGCAGTGGAGTAATAATGATGGTAGTGGCATGGCAATAGTGGTGGTATAGGGGTAATAATGATAGAGATCGCAGTGGCGGTGTGGCAATGGTGGTTGTGGTGGTAGCGGCGTGGCGGGGGTGGTGGTGGTGGTGACATCGGCGGCGGTGTGATGGTTGATTGTAAACACATAAGAATTCAGTCATAATTAAGTAGCTCAAAACAACTTAATTTTTATTAACTTTTTAGTCTACATTTTAAGTGACACTTAATCTGTTAACTAATATAAAATATGGTTATCAAACCTACCAAATCACTTATTACTTAATTGATTCAATTTTAAGTGTTGAATCTGTATTATCAAACAAGCCCATAATTATATAATTAAATTAGGTATCAGTTCTTCCTTCCTTTTCTTTTGGTTTGTTTTAGTTACTACTATTATAGACAAAATTGTGGTGTTGGTCGTAAGGGCCGCAGTGGATAATTTTTCTTGAGAGAGAGACAGAGAGAGAGAGGAGGGATTACTCATTAGGCTCATTAGTCATTACTCCGGTCAGAGGATTACCATTCATGTGGGCCTAGATGTACTAATCTTTTTGCCTTATTTTGTTTCCAGGAATACCCACATGGTTTGGAGTAATTACTTGTCATATCCAAAGCAAGAAGTTTTGATAAAGGCAAACCAGTAAATCAAGCAAAATAGAGTTCAATTGTGACCGAACGAAAACACTGTTTAATCCGACAAAACCACTGTTCAAACTATGGACGAAAGCAGTTCCAAAAAAAAAAAAAAAAAACTATGGACGAAAGTACTGTTTATTGACGCTCTCACTTTATACATAGAAGAGATATGCTATACATTTCTATTCTATTGGCTAATAATGAACCCATCAAAATTTGTTCATGACCCCACCTAAGAGCAAGAGTAGCAGCTAAGCCAAAATTTTGGCCATAATACCTGGTGTACAGTACATATAGTCAACCTGTCACTCTCAACACTCCAACAATCTATCTATTTTACCTTACTCTTATTAAAATATTGTTTTTTTTAAATACATATAGATATATATATACAGCACTGTATATACACACACACAGCATCCCCGTCGCAGTTGTTAGCCGTCGCCTCCATACCCATCGGTCGTCGCCTCCATACCCATCGTCGTCGCCGTCGTTCGAATCCCAGATTCGGCGAGCCTCTCACGCCGTCGCCGTCGTTCGAATCCTCCACCCGGTCGTTCGTCGCCGTTGTTCGAATCCTAGATCTGGGATTCGTCGTCGTCGTTACCTCTTCGCCGTCTGTCGATCTCGTCCAACGCCGTCGATCTCTGTCTCTGTCTCTGTCGAGAGAGAGAGACAATAAAAAAATAGGATGGCTGATGAACAGTGCTTGGGTATTTTTAGCCTAGCATTATTCACATATGGATGGTGTACAGTGATTTACCTTAGCTGCTGCAGCGGGGTTCTCCTCCTTTTGGTAAGCTAAAATAGCCAAAAACACCATTTAGACAACACTTGCTCTAACATGCAAACTGCAAAGCACAAGGTAATTTTTTTAAAAGAACAGTCCACAACTTTTTTCCCCTAATGATTAAGGATATTCGTGGCAACTTACGCGCACTTAAACTAGCATGTAGCCCGATTAAATTAAATCCAGCGTAATGCCTTGTTTTTCATGTGGGTATGAGTAAAATTGAGATTCAAGAGAAATTTTTTGAGTTTAAAGAGTGTAATATACTAAAGGAGCTGGTTTTTTTTTAGGATGTGATTTTTCCCAAAAAAAAAAATTTGAAGATTGAATTGACCGACCCGCAATTAACAATTTTAGACAATAGTTGAATATTGAAACTCAAACTTGAGAAGATTTTCAACCCCGTGAAATAATATTCCTGGAGTCGCCACTATCCACACATCCAATCTTAAGGCCTCATTTGGTTGCGGGATGGGGATGGGGAGTATTCTTCCCCTTCTCCTAGTCCCAATTTAATACCCCTCTACCCCCTTCCTCCCTCACTAATTAGTAATACCCGCCCTATTATAACTATACCCCCAAATTACCCACCTACCTACCTACCCCCCTCCCCCTTACTCTCTCCCTCTTGCCTGTTTTCCAGAAACTGTACCCTATAAAGTGTGTTTTACGAGCCCTTGCAATTTTTTTAGATAAAAAATAAAGTACTTCCGCGCACAAACTACTATTTAATCCCACCAAAACTCATCCCACATCTAATCGGACCCTAAAAGTATTATTAAATGTGCCTCTTTAGGTCCTCAAAGTTGCACTATCCGATAGTACGCAAAGCCCACACTATTTTGTCTTTTGAGCAATGCACGAGCCAGTACAATTTTTTTTGCCAATACACCACCCCTCCACCCCAATTTCCAAAATGCACCGAATACTCCAAAAAACACGGAAAATGTGGCTATTTCGTCTCTCACTCTCTCTCTCTACCCATCTCCACATGGGCAGTCATTAACTCCCAAACTGTATGAAAGTGCCTAAATCCTAGGGTACCTATAAAAGTACCTATAAAACTCCAAAACGACGTCGTTTTAGGCGCCAAAAGAGACAACAAAAAATTTGAGCAAAACTA
This sequence comes from Vaccinium vitis-idaea, assembly GCA_963854785.1. Taxonomy (NCBI): domain Eukaryota; kingdom Viridiplantae; phylum Streptophyta; class Magnoliopsida; order Ericales; family Ericaceae; genus Vaccinium; species Vaccinium vitis-idaea. The sequence continues at coordinate 34,561,511 of OY978226.1, read as the reverse complement.
CGTCGTTTTTAAGTAAACGGGACAGATGCCTTTTAACTTAAAGTGTGCTACATGTAATTTTCATTTAACGTTGTTACAACCTACAAGGTTCTTCCAAGTTTGTCTTCATTGACGAACTTGCTTGATGTATATAAGTTTCGACGGTCATGTTGCTTTGGATGAATAAACCAAGTGGTTTTTTTTGTCCTTGTTTAAATTTTTTTCGTTGTTAATTTGGCGTCGATTTTTTTTGGTTTATTGGTTCGTCTCGACGAGAAGAATCTAAAAAGTATAAAATTATTAACCAAACTTAAATTTTTCTGAATAAATACAAAGATAATCCAATAAACCACAAAAAATTAGATTATTTTGCCTTTACTAAACTCTTTAAAAATTTTGATCATAATTTTATACTTTTTAGATTCTTCTCATTGAGACGAACCAATAAACCACAAAAAATCGACTGAAAACAAACAAATATAAAAAAAAATTGAATAAAGACAAAAAAAACTATTTTTTTTTGTTTATTTAGCCAAAGCAATTAAGGAGGTACTTTTTTTGGTCTGAATTCCAGCAGGAAAAACAGGGGATTTTTTTCCCCTAACAAATCAAAGATCGAAAAACTTCGGCGGAAATCAGTCTCTCCACAGTAAAGAAGAGTGCTAACAATTAGTGGGGGATGGATGAAGATGATCCATGGATGCAACCACGGAGGCAGATTCCGTATTTTCTCCAAAGAAAGTGATCTCAGTTGTTACTTGCTAGTCGTGAAAAAGGGTTTGGGAGGTCTCTGATTCTTTTAGTCTCGTAAGACTTAAAACGACGTAGTTTTGCTCAAATATTTTATTGTCTCTTTTAGCGTCCAAAATGATGTCGTTTGGGCGCCCACTAGGGTGATTTCTAGGAGGCGATCACTAGTATCCCCATATCCTATGAAAGTGCATAAAACCCTAGGCTACCCTATGAAAGTGCATAAACCACTAAAACCCTATAATAGGAAAGTGTACCCTACAACCTAAACCTTAGGGTACCTTATGAAAGTGCCTAAACTACTAAAACCCTATAATAGGAAAGTGCACCCTAAACCTAAACCCTAGGGTCCTTTGAAAGTGACTAAACCTAAATCCTAGGGTACTCTAATGAAAGTGCCTAAACCCTCAAAACCATATGAAAGTGTCTAAATTTCTAAAACCCAATGAAACCGTATCATACCCTAAGTTTCTAAACCCAAAAAGAGTGACTTACCTTAGTGGTAATAGAAAATTGGCCTAAAGGCCAAGTTTGGAGCTTTAAATGGTGTTTAGTCCAGCCTAACTTATTTTAATGCTTCCAATACATTGATGTGAAATTGTTGAGGGTTCAAAGACAACACTAGACAAAATACCCTTAATGATAGAAAAAAATTACAAAGAAAGGACGGTACAGTAGCACTCAGCCCGTAACTTTTCCAATTACAAAGAAAGCACGGTACTGACGAAACCAAACTTTTCCAATTACAAAGAAAGCACGGTACTGGCGAACCTTTATGACGATTGACGATTCATGCCCCGTCACTTTCATTTCATCCTGACACATCACTCTCTCTCTTTCTCTCTCTCACATATGCGTGGGTCACTATTTAATTTTGGGATTGAGTTCAATTTTGGGTTCAATTTTAGGGAAGTTAGGCTCTTTGGGGGAGGTTATATTGGATTTAGACATTTTGGGTTTAAACACTTAGGGTGCACTTTCCAATTATAGAGTTTTAGTTGTTTAGGCACTTTCATAGGGTACTATAGAGTTTAGGTTTATGGTGCACTTTCCAATTATAAGGTTTTAATGATTTATGCACTTTCATAGGGTACCCTAGGGTTTTAGGCACTTTCATAGGGTATACTGAGGTTTAGGTTTATGCACTTTTATTAGGTTTGAGGGTTTAGACGCTTTTATTGGTTAATGGGGGCATTTTTGGAATGTGTAGGTGATTTGTCCTCTTGGCATCAAGGAAAAAGTTAATGTCTTTATTGCAGTAAATACCTTTTTACAATGTCCTCCCCAAAAATGGATCCGAGTGGTAATTAGATACCTCTTTTCTAGACTTAGTAAAAATCTGTTTTCTTTTTTCTTACTTTAGGTCCATCATGTCGATTAGTATAAGGAAGTGTCATAATCGGCCCAAAGCCCAACCCATGACCATTCCCGCTGTTTTCTTCTCTCAAAAACCCTTCCCTTCGCCCACAAAACCTTCCTTTCTCCGTTTCCTTCTGGCCTTTCATCTCTCTCTCCAGTTTCCCTCCAACACTCAAACTCAAAAACCTCTCTCTCTCTCTCTCTCTCTCATGGAGGCCATCGACGTAGACCCAACTCGTTCATTCCAACAATCCTTATCTTCTCAAATCAAGTTGGAGCCGGAATCCTTCCGCAGAGCTCATCCTTTCGCTTTCATTCCTCTCTCCAACGCCTCCACTAATTCCTCCACCGCCGCCGTGAATGCTAATTACTCGCACATTGCTGATTCACTCCCCGCTCTTTCTAATTCTCCGGTAAGCTTGGTTTCCCTCCCCCCCTCTCTCTCCTTCCCCTCAGTGAATGTCATGACATTTGGATATATGGGCTTTATGTATATGCGCACATTTTTTACTTCCGTATTGAAATTCATCCCTGCTTTGAAGAATTCGGATGCTAGGTTTGAGGTTTAGTCTTTCTTCTAGGTGTTGATCTTGTTTATAAGTTGTATTCCCTCCAACCCAAAAAGATTGTCTGGTCTGCAATCGATAACTTAAAAAGATACATTGCATTAAGAAAATTTGAATCTATTTTAGATTAATTAGAACAACTCATTCATATTCTTTTGTTCACAAAAATGAATTATTTTTAAGTTCTTGGTTTGAGGACCGGACAATCTTTTTGGGATGGAGGTAGTATTTTTTACTGTCTCCGTCCCAAAATTTTGGTCCATATTTCCTTTTTTGGGTGCCCCATAATAGTTGTCCACTTTGACTAGTCAAAGGAGAAAAAATTAAGCCATTTCCTTTTTTGCCTTTTATCCCATATTCAATTTAAAAAAAAAAAAACAGTGGAGGGAAAAATGCATGAGAACGCAAAAGGTAACCGTTGCACTTCAAAAAAACGGTAAAGGGTAATAATTATGTTCCCTTAAAATGTTAGATTTCCAAAATTTTGGGATGGAGGACGTATTTTGAGTGGAGAAGGAATTTGTAACCGTTTTTGAGTTTGTCCAGAAAAAAGGATCGGCGAATGCTTTTGGCCACTGGCTCTGACTGCTCTTTCCTTTGGCAACTCAGCAAACGCGTTTTCTTGATATGGTTGTTTTCCGTTTTGGAAACATATTTGAGTACCGAAATCTGTAATTTGTTTTACTAGTTTTTTCTTACAGGGAAAAAAAAAAAAAAAAACTATAATGATGTTACCAACCTTCTCCTTTCCCCTTGGAGCTGTAAGCAATTTGATGGTAATAATCAATTGCATGTAATCCTCAGGGTTAGAGTCTTACGTACATAGATGCATGTGAAATCGTACGATGTTCCACAAAACTCTAACTAAAATGAGAATAGCATGAAAGTTAACCTTGTCTGTATTCTGTGTCTACATCTATGCTCATTCTTTGGTCCATTTTAATATGCATTGAATGAGAGTCACATCTTCGTTGTTTTGACAAATAAAAAATTGTGCTGGTCTCGATAATTTGTTCAAGTGATGTTGGTTTATTCTGCCATGTTACACTAACAGTTATGCTTAGGAAACAGATATATGGCCAAAGAACATGACCCTAAGGAAACTAGACTGAGTTCACACTGAAGAGTTCTTTGTTAAGCGTTTCAAGGAACATAATTTGGATTATCTTGGTCATTCGTGTAGTTGAAATGGCTTAGGAGGCCTTTAATTGAACCGCTATAACTTCTTATTAGTTATTACAATACTAATTTCAAGGGAAAGACGAACTTTTGAGGAGTGCATAGGTTACATTTGCCATGTAGTGCCATTGAAGTATTGCAAGGTTAGGATTAGGATAGATAGATTCTGTCCACTTATAAGCACCTTATAGCTGCGTCAAGATAAAGCATCTTTTGAATCTCTCTTATTTAATGTGTATGCTTCCTGAATCCTGAGTATCTGAGTAAAATTTATGTTCCACTAATTGCTAATTACTACACACAAATTTCACAGAATGATCATGTGATTCCTTATGTTTTTTCTTGACGTTTTGTGACATTCTGATATGTTCTTTGATTGCTGCTTAACTGTACCTTTTATCTGTTGATTTTAGAATTTCGTATAAAAAATGGAATTTTGAACAAAATTCCAAATTTACTAGAATGGTAAAGTTTAACCCAGAATAAGTAGTAACTAGATAGATTACAAGGTCACAACTAGTATAGAAGGCTCCCTCCTTACAGCTAAGAGGGTGAGGAGGTAGTACGTTCCCTCCTACAACTCGAACCCTTGGTATACTGCTGAACACAAGTAATAGTTTCCTTCGCTTGCCTTCTCAAAGCATAACTTTTCTATCTGCACAACGTTGAGGACTTTCAACATGCAAACCATCATTGTGGGTGTCATAATGGAGAAACCCCCTTCTTCATACTTGGAAGCTGATAACAGAGCCAATGGTGTATAATGGTCGGAAAAGTAGCGCAAAATGAGAAAAGTAAATGGACAGAAAAGTGTGGACTTGCATTTGGCGCTGTTGCCTCGAAATGCTAGGCAATTACATGCTTTAGTGATTCCCTGCGTCGAATGGGTAACTCATGGATGTCATTAAGATCCCATTCATGAATGTCATTAAGATAGCCGATTTCTTTATATCTTTGTAATTTTAGCTTTGTCTGTTTCTCATCTAAATTCTTGCTGATCAAAATTCTTTTGTAGGTGAAGCAAGCCAATGAGAATGGTAAGTGCAAGGTTAATGCTAGAGGACAGGCGACTAGTCAAGGATGTTGCAAAGCAGAAGCAGTTCACAATGCTGTACTTGGACCGGAGACTTGTACAGGTGGTAAGCCTTGCAGTAAACGAAAGGTTGCACGGCAAAGCAAATCTTCAAATCCTGGTAATGTTTTTCTCAACACAGTAATTATATGCTAAGGGTCGCTGTCATATACACGGGATTTGATTTTGTGATGATTGGGATATCTTGCAGACCCTCCTGATGGTCCGACTATTGCTTGCCGTTATGACAGTTCGTTAGGTAAGCATCATCTATATTGTATATTTAATTTCCATGTTAGCATACATTTGGGATTGATTTCTATGATAAACTTGCAACTTGCTATTGTGATTTTGGACAAGGAATGTACTATGTTTTTGGCAGGATTGTTAACAAAGAAATTCATTAGTTTGATCCAGGAGGCAACTGATGGAATTCTTGATCTGAACAAGACTGCAGATCTGTTGGCAGTATGTTTCCGTATTTTCTTAATATGTTGACATTCTTTCTGTAGAATTTTAACGATTGGTTTGGTTCAAGGCTTGTAACTTTTGCATGTTTCTCATGGAACTTGAATGAGATAAAAATCCATGATGGATTTTTGAGCAAAAATGGATAAAACCTTTTTGAAGCATGTTTAGCATGATCTTCCCTGAAAGAGGAAAAATGTGCAAAACTCGAGCTTTTAGTCTTGAAGAGCAAATTCGATGTAATGTGCTTTCCCTTGTTTTCACTTATTTTCTCACCTTTTTACAGGTCCAAAAGAGGAGAATATACGACATTACTAATGTTCTTGAAGGGATAGGATTGATAGAGAAAACTACAAAGAATCATATACGCTGGACGTAATAACTTCGATCTTGAAGTTGCTTTTTATGCATTTCTTGTTGATAATAAGTCTAATGACTAGTGAACCTTTCAACAGGGGCTTTGAAATGCTGCCACCAAGGGAGGTGGAAAATCAGGTTGCCGCATTGAAGGTGCATATAGAAGGCAGCCGTTGTTTTTCTTTTATGTGAACTTATCTTGATTTTTTTGGCTTGGTAGTTACTAGGAAGCTGAATTAGAAATTTATGTTTAGCTTTCAACCTCCATAACTAGGTCTTTGAGGAACTGGGATTAGTAACTACAAGCTTCTTACTTCTGTGGAAAGAACATTCCAAGATGTAAGATCTATTGTATTTTCATACAACTCAAAGCTAATTCCCTTTTCCTCATGGCAGGCTGAAATTGAAAGCTTATACGCCGAAGAAAGCAGGCTTGATGACTGCATAAGGTTGTTAACTGGGAAATGGTAGTGGAATTTTTTGTACTAATTAACCTCTCTAGAATGCCAAGCTAACATCTCTCCTTTTCCAGGGAAAATCAAGAACTTTTGGACACCTTGAAATCCGATGAAACTTGTCAAAAGTACACATTCTCTCTTCTGATTATTTGGTCTTTGAATACGGAATTAGCTTTTCTGATTGAAGTCATTTATTTGGACTATTTCAGGTCCCTCTTTTTGACAGAGGAGGATATTGTAAGCCTACCTTGTTTCAAGGTCCGTTATAATGGATCCATTTTTGAACAATCTGTTTTATATGGTGATCCTTTCAGCTCAATGTATTTTATGCTGTTAATCATTGCAGAATAAAACCCTTATTGCCATAAAAGCTCCACATGCTAGTTATGTGGAAGTACCAGATCCTGTTGAGGTACGTAGTTTGCATAAATGGTTGACTTGAGGAAATAAAATTGTATTAGTGCCTGATCTGTTGTTTACCCGAACAGGACATCGGTTTCCCAGAAAAGGATTATAGACTTCTTGTCAGAAGCACCATGGGGCCAATTGATGTGTATCTGCTTAGGTACTTCTTCATAGCCCTTTCATGGATATCTATGAACTAAGACCTCTCTCTCTCTCTCTCTCTCTCTCTCTCTCTCTCTCTCCGGGTGGTGAACCAAACACCGTCACCATCGCACGAAGAATAAGCGAGCTACCTCTCTCTCTCTCTCTCTGGGTGGTGAACCAAACACCGTCACCATCGCACGAAGAATAAGCGAGCTACCACAACAATGAAGCAACACATAAGAGTAATATGTGGTTCGGCAAGAATACTTCTCCAATGCTCACACCAGATGTGATTATGTTTTTGAATGAGAACAAGAGTTACGAGATAGTTACTAGGGTAGCCAGCACGTTCTGGGGTTTCCATACATCGGATCCCAAGACGGCCGGGCACCTTCTAGCTTCCATGCCGAGTACTTGGCGCCTAGTCGGCGAGGGACCTTCTAGCACCTAGGCGGCGAGTATTCAGCCGCCCATACCTTCTTTTCCAACACTGATCGGATCATCGTAGTCCCCTTAGGATCCCCTCAACAAACTTGTGGGCCTCGTGTCTAGTATTAATTAGGACTCATAAACCCATCATCATCAACATCTCTCTCTCTCTCTCTCTCTCTCTCTCTCTCTCCATGGTGCATGCTCTAATTCCCATGTTCATCATGTTTGTAGAAAAAATGGAGAGCAAGATGAGGATGCAAGTGTTAGGCAGGCTAACTCAAGACATAGTGTTGATGATACAAAGCTTTCTTCAGACTGCCAAAACAATCCGACCACACTTTCGGATACTTCCAGCTCAATTGGCTCAGGGATTCAGAAGATTGTTCCACCGGACACTGATGTAAGCTTGCCTCCCCCCCCCCCCCCCCCCCCCCCCATGCTTTTAGTTGGTTAATCGGTTTACTATTTGACTACTTCACCCCCATTTACATTTCTCCCAATAACACTATGTTTCTTTCCGGCCCTTCTATATGCAGATTCGTGATGATTATTGGTTCCAGTCAGATTACAAAGGAAGCGCTTCCGAATTGTGGGGTATACAATAATCTTTAGCTGCCGGTAACGCAGGCAATTTCGATTCCTGTCCCGAGCAAATCGAGGAAAACCCTTTTTTCTTTTTCCGTTCTTTGTTACTCACAGCAATACAGACGAATGATACAAAGTAGGTAATCTCTCCTATAAAAAGGCAGCTGATATTGTCCCTAAACTAGATAGAGTTCGGAGGTGACGGTAGGCTTCTGCTTAACATCACAAGCTGAAATTCTTGAGACTAGGTTAAAGTTATTTTTTCTTGATTTTTTGAAAGGATTTTTGGGTTATGATGACAATAATAATAATAATTAGTGATCAATAGACACAGCTAGAAAGTTGGTTGTAACCTAGCTACCATACCTACCATACAAGCATATTCTGCTTTTCTTTATTAGACTTGGCTAGAGTAGAGGATCTTCCCTTGTAAAGAGTTACAGCTTCACATGAGTAATGAGTTGTTTATTTCATTTACTGTCTCTCTCTCTCTCTTTTCTTCCCCTATTTCTCCTTTAGTCTTGCCCATCGTTGTTTATTTCATTTACTGTCTCTCTCTCTCTCTCTCTCTCTTTTCTTCCCCTATTTCTCCTTTAGTCTTGCCCATCGTTGTTTATTTCATTTACTGTCTCTCTCTCTCTCTCTTTTCTTCCCCTATTTCTCCTTTAGTCTTGCCCATCATTCATTTTTTAGACAACTATTGAGATCGCGCCATATGAGTAGATGCTTTCTTCTTCTCGCCTTATTGTTTGGCTTTTAAAATAACCATTGGTATTTGTATCAACAATACCCACTTTTGTGGGAATACTTGATCCTATTTCAACGATCGAGTAGTTTATTCTACAAAAACTTGATTTTTTATTCTGTAAAGAAATCAACTTAATCTCATGAATAAAAAGACTGGATTTTCTGCCACAAATACAACATTCCTAAAGCAAACTCATCCTGCGAAAGAAAATGGCATCAATATCACAAGAAACATTAGCTTTTTCCAATCCTCATGCGCTGAAACCGTACAAAAGATAAACATCCCGCAATCTTTCCCAAAAACCCCAAGAGCAAAATACTGTGAGGTTCTTTGAATGTGCAAGGATGAATGCATCGCATCAGTGTTGTCTAGAGCAAACTATTCTGACAAAATGGCAAATACTATTTGACCCAATATCGCACACCTCATAGAGTAAGGATTTCAAGACTAACCCAAATTTCAACAGCCAATAAAATAGCTTCACTCAGTTAACTGTAAATTCAACACCGACAAACTTTTGCATGTGGTCCAGTTCAACTGGTGATATGAAGGCACTGGAACGTACCAACAGTAAATTCAATTATCATCACCATCACCTGCACAATTATTAAAGGCATTCCTTCAACCCTACCGAGCTCAAAGTCCCTAAGCTTTTGAAAACCATGTTAAAAAAAGCATGGACACAAAAAAGAAACAAATAGAATAGAAAACGACAAATGTACATAATATCAAAAAAAAAAAAACATCATCCTTCTAAACACCTACAACATTCCCTAAAATACTCACTTATTGCAAAGCTAAGGGGGTTATTTACGATTTGCTGGACCAGAACGTGCTTTCCTCAATCTGTTACGCGTAACCCTAACGGCTTCTTCCATAACAGTCTCTTGCACGGGAGGAGGGTCTACATTTTCGTTTGCTGAAGATGACACTGCTTCTATCTGCATTGCCTCCGTTTCATTCGCCTTCACATGGTTGGACGTTTCAGCAGGTGGTTGCACAGCTGGACCTTTTTGGGCATTCAAGACATTAGTCCTAGGGGGAGCTGCTATGAGAGACTGAGAGGTACCAGATTCTTGTGCTTCCTCTTCTTCATCTTGACTTGACGATGCGCTAGAAGAAGAACCAGGAGAAGGTGGTTCGTCACTTGGACCGGGCACTTTAGAAGTTGGTCCGGGATTTGGCACAGCAGTAGGTTTGCGTGCTCTAGTACCTTGCTGCTGTGGCTGCAATTAAAGGTTGAAAAATAGAAAGGCATAATTAAGTTGCAAATCAATGAAAGTTGAGGTGGCAATTTGGCTTTGATAGATAGATTGTTGTACTACAATTTCTTGATGTCCAGTGTGAACTGATGAGAGCTATCACTTCTGCCAATGCAGGCAGTTCCGTCCATTAATAGGCTCATTGTTTACGAGTTCGATGTTTGCTTTATAGAAAGGCCACAAAATTTCAATGCAGTAATAAAAGCCTGCGAACAAAGTTAAAGATTACAGGAACACATCCTCCTATCATTTTCCTTTTGCATAATTGGTGTTTCTGTCTATGTTTCCAATTTTCTCTTTGTATTTAAATCAAAACACTCTCCTTGGACTTAGTTTTGCAAAAGACAGAAACCGACAACATTACCCATTTCCGGTAACTGAATTCATTAGAAAATGAAGATGCATAATATCAGCAATATATTAAGTCCTGTGTTTCTAGTAATTCTAATCTAGACAAAATTCCACCATTTTAATTAACTGAGAAGAATAGAAGAGTAGAAGTAAAAGACAACAATATAGTACAACATAAGATCATTGTTCACAATGCATACCTGTGCAGGGCGAGGTCTGGGTGTAGATTGTGCAGCCACATACTGCAGGATTTCAAACACTCTTGTCTGACCATAGCTTGCAACTCTTTGCCAATACACTACTGCGATATCACCCGCCCTTGTCCTCAGTTCCAACAGGTTACGATCAATTTCAGGCTCATGCTTGGCAATATATGGTCGGAAGAAAGAATCATAGACATATGTTGTCCCCTAAAAGAATAAAAGGGCAAGTTAAGATGTAATGTAATAAGATGGCCACACAATTAGACCACAAGTTTCGGTTGCCAACTCCAACAAAGTTTACATACCTTTGTTTTAGGATACCACAAATATATAAAGAATGCCAATTTAGCTTCACTGTACATCGGGACCCTTCACAATGAGAAGCGAGAAACAATCACCATGCAATTTACAAAGGCAACATGTCCAAGCCTAAACACATATCCATAACCGAGTATGGTGCCTTACCATGAGACAAAGGTGTCACCAATTCTCTCGCAAACTGTCAAAACTGCAACTAAGATCCTGCAGTTTCCAAATACACATTTCAATGTTAGAGTTTTCATATTAGAGACTCTATGACAAAAGCTGCAGCAAGTAAATACCAATACTGGCACCAAAACCGGAGTTGCTCAATGTCTGGTTTATTCATTTCGACAGTTTTGAAGCACTCATATGCTGGATAAGCATAACCAAGAGCCATCCTGCACAAAAAGTATTATAAATGTTAAAATGAAGCAATGACAAAATCCATACCAACCGTGTTTACGACGAAAAGAAATGTAGGTCTAATGAGAACTTACACAAGTCCCCTGGTAAGAAAGGATCCAATCATTTTGTATGCCTGACACAGAAAGGAAGAAGATTAGTGGAGAAAATCCTGCATTGCCTAAAAAGCCACGACTCAAAAGCAAGAAATTATCGCCCCATTTGTTTGGGTGTCCAAGTCCTCTTGTGTTTGGTTGTAGCATACCCGAAAATGATGGTGCCAGTGGCAATGGTTGGTGGCAGAGTGGTGGTGGTTGAAGTTAACTAGCATCATACGCTAACTACTTCCTCCAATACATGCTGACTCTTTTTTGACCCTTTGGTTCCAAAGTTTTAGGTCATTACAAAATGTTGTCAGTTTCACATAACAAACCAACAGCACTTCCATGTAATTTTTTGTAATCTTTTTTGCATCACTTCAAATATCCCAATTAGTTTTCTAACTACCGGAAAAAAATTCCTAAATTCATACACGAAAGTACTTTAATTTCTGTGGAAAACAATACAACTTTTCGCAGTGGACAAAAATTTGGTAATGGAGGGAGCATGTGGAACCACTGGGCACCGAGTATTAGGAATATATTCCAAACTATCTTCGAAGTTTTCTTCCTTTATTTTCCTTAGAAAACAAAGGATAATTACAATGACAAACCATTACCCTCGATCAGCAAAATAGTTGAAAACTACAAAAATCCTCAAAAGAAAATCAAATTCGCTAACGAGTGTCGCCTCAAATCACACATTTATCACCATAGCAAAACTAGGACAAATTAATTCCCCAAATCACTCAAACTAAACCGATAGTACACCAAACATTTGCACAAAAAACCCTACTTTCACCAATCCCAAGCAAAGAGAACCAAGTAAATCCAGGTATACAAACCAAATCATGTGACTAGAGGACCATAATGTGAAAAAAATTTAATCGTTGCTTTCAACAAACTATTTCGACACTTGAAACAATCAATTCAGAAACAGAATACAAGACAAAACGAGAAGATAAGGTAAAAATCGATCCGTACCCAACGTAAAAAAGAATGTTTTAAAAGATCGACGGCGGTGGCGAAGCTTGAAAAGAAGATCGGAGGCGTACGGAGAAACGGCGCCGCCGGTACGAGGCGGCGAACCGTTACGATGTCGGCGGAGAGAGTGATAAATGTAGAGAGAGAGAGAGAGAGAGAGAGAGAGAGAGACGCTTACTTACGCTAATGTCGTTTTGAAATGCTTCTGTTTATTTTGTTATCCTCTCTCTCTGAGTTTAAATAATACTATTTGGAAATTTCGAGTTCCGTAAAAACTGAGGGGAATAACTATCTGATACGGTGCCAAGGAATTTTTTTTATGCTGGGGGCATCACGTAGCCGTGCCTAAACACCCATTTTGGGAAACCGGTGGGGCCTGTAGTGAGTAACTAACGAGAGCAATTTTGTTCATCTTTCTTAAAAGAGGGTGAACAAAACCGTCCATCCTATTGGTTGAAATGTGTGAGCCCCACCACAAAATGATGTCATACTTACCAAAAAAATGAATTGCATATGTAAGCATGACATCACTTTGTGACTGGACCCACACCAATTCAACCAATATGAGGGAGGGTTTTGTTCACCCTCTCTTAAGGAGAGAGAACAAAATTGCACTCCTAACTTACTACATGCGTGAGTCTGACAGACGTCCATTCTTATTTTGGACGGTCGAGATTTTAGATAAACCATTTGCACGAATAATTTTTGGACTGTCCAAAACACTTCGGACTACCCAGATTTACTCACTACACCCTGTAGTCACTACACGGCCCCGCTCCCCCATTTTGGATGGTTGAGACTTGAGATTTTTTCTCCTCTTTTCTCTTTAAAATCTGAACCGTCCAGAGTGTTTTGGATGATCGAGCTGGGTGCTCGGGCACAGTCATATGGGGCCCGACACCCAAAAATTTCTCGGAGCAGAGAGAACGAGTGTTCTGTGACTACAACTCTGAATTTATCACCGTTGTATATGTGATGAACGGCTGTCGTGTTTCGTTGCATTCGAAATCTAGACAGGTGTATAGAAGAAATGTAACACAGAGTCATATCTCCAGTTACTCATCAATTCCATCGCTTCGATCACCGCACCTTACGATTTCACGGTCTAAGAGCATCCCCAACAGTCTCCCTAAATTTTTCTGTAAAAAAAGTCATGAACAGTGTACATTTTTCATTTTACCAATCCACGTCTCCAACAATCCTCTCCATTACCCTCCCTATTTTTAATATAATATGATATATGGGAAAAAAGTAGGAGAGAGAAAAGAGAGAGAGAATTAAAAAAGAAAAAAGAAAAAGGGAAAGGAGGCAGATAGAGGGAGAGAGAGAGAGTGAGAGAAAGAATAAAAAAATGAGTAGGTAGTGAATAGTGCCTCCCTAAATGAGGGGGATTTTAGGGAGGTACTGTAGCATTTTGTATTTTAGAGAGGGGTTTATGGAGTCTCTTGGAGCTTAATTTTGGGGGTTGACTCCCTAAAATAGAGATGGGAGGGGTTTAGGGAGCCTTGTTACACTTGCCCTAACCCTTCAAATTAAATGACACGAATCGACTCAACTGTTCCGCAGTAGCAGGGCTCGGTTCTGACCTTACGCTAAAGTTCGAGTTGCGGTGCTTTACGCTCTCAAATTTTTAGTAAATTTTGGGTGTCTTTTATTATTTCGGTACTATTAAGTCCCAAAAAAACTGTAAACATAGTTGATTACTTTCAAAAGAAATTTAATAAACTTGATTAAGTCTTACCTTCTCTCCACTATATTTTAAGCAAATTTGAGTGGACCATTCATCTGTTCCATTAAACATGAGACTGCAAATAAGATTGATTGTGTTGACATAATTTGTACTTGTGCTGCTAAAATTGTAAGAATTGTATTTTTTAGGTGATGTATATAATTCTTAAATCTTGTAATGTTCCATTTTTTTTTTTTAGATCAGAGATACATACGTGATGCTTTTTAAATATTGTAATGTTCGTTATTGTTTTGGAAATTTTCTCGATAAATAATTTGTATTCGGTTTTAAAATGTAACTCTTTATTTTTTATTTTTTGTTTGTATAAATTCACATTTCACATAGGACCCCATTTTTTTTTTTTTAATTTTGACTTTAGGCCCTCGAAAATATAGAGCCGGCCCTGGCAGAGACCCCTACAGTAAAATTCACGTGTGAGGTGACGTTGCTTCTTTTCGGGATAAAGACGAAAGTAGGGATTGGTCCGGGTAGAGAGGAAAGTATCTAATCGACTAATCGTTGTGGATAATAGGGAAATTTGCATTATAAGGTCCCAAAATAATGATTTATTTCATAATTACCCTCAAAACTTTTGACCATTAATTTTGGGCTATACCATTTTTGTATATCTATCTTTTTTCGAGGCTGTCTCCAGTGTCAACCCCTTTTCACTGGCTAGTTCTGCTTAGGCGTCACTCTCACTCACTTTCTTTGGCACTTGTTTTACAGCACGTAATGCCAATGACTTTAAATAAGATCTTTTTCTTGAATTTCAAGTCTCAAGTTCAAGATTGTTTTCTTCAAATTCAAGTATAAAAAGTTCAAGGGGTGTCCTGGCAGACGCAACTTAAGGTTCTTTTTTTTTTTTTTTTGGGTTATCAACTTTATAATAACGCGATAGTACATCAATTATGGTTGGTCGGTGGTCTACAACAACTGAATTTAGCAAATACACAGTGGTTCACCAAAAAAAAACACAGTGTGAAGAAAAAATATAATAACAACAAATTAAGGAATATACAAGATAACTATTATAAGAACACTCTGTGGTAGTGGGAACACAATTGTGATGGGATAGGTTGGAACGGGTCTCTGTAATGCCCAATCTGAATTGTTCGTTCAGTAATCAACAATCCAAATTATGTTACATGTAAGGTAAGTATCTTACATGTAGAATAACATTTGAAATCTAGAGACCATTGGAAATACTTTTGGACGGCTCAGATTGGACACTATAAATCCTGTTTTAGGGGGAGAGTTTTGGTGAGACAACCTGCAAGACTCAAATGACGTAAGGCTATCCGTCTGGGGTTTGTCCGGAATACCCTTTCGGAAGGGAAATAGTGTGTACCTTTAGTTAAGGGTGAAGCATTTTTTTTTTTACTTATTTATAGATTTTCTTTATTTAGAGTGGGATGGATCTTAGGCCCCGAATTAATCGGGTCAACTAGCGGACCATGTTAGGAAGGAGCATGACCCGAAACAAGACCGGCCCAATTAGGATGTATCTTCTCGATGGGCAGAGTAAGTCCAATCGCCACACAAAATATTCTAGAAAGTGTTTAAGAGCGGTAGAAGAGATTTACTATGAGAGAGGAAGACAGTCCGTACTGGGAAAGCTATCTTGATAAGTATATAGGGATAATGGGTTCGATATCTTGAACGTATGCCAAGTAAGGAGAACATATAAAAAGAGTTTTACTCTCGACTAAAGGTACACCCAAACACACTCTCAAAACCCTAGTTTCTCTTCTCCTTCATTCAGGCTCTGCTTTAAGCATCGGGTTATTCCGACCAAACCCTGGCCGGGGAGCCTTACATGCATTCTTGAAGTCTTGCTGGTTCTCTCTCCAAAACCCTACTCACTGCTTTCCTAAGGCGAAAACCTACCTCACCACATGCAACATTCTATTTTTTTATGCCTCTCCTACGGGGTAATTAAACCAAAAAAATCTCTAATTCGACCGAGTCCAAGCTATTCAGTTTGTCGTCCATGGTGAGAAGCTTGTGTATTCCCTAAACTTTAACTAGCTCCATTTTCATAGATTTGAATTTTTGCAAAGGAAGATTATGAATTAGACGTAAACGAGAAAGAATATGAATTAGTGATTCTGGTATTTAACAAGAAAGTGACTTTTGAAAATCACTCCTAACTTTGGGTCGAAATCATTTGCACAAGGCATCCAATGAAAAGTACTTGACGAATGAGCCGAAATTTATACACTATGAAATATCTTAAAATAAATGCTGTGTGTGACTTCTTTCTACCGATTTTGACATAAAATTCAACAACTTTGGAGGCAGGTTATGGCTACGTCAGCAAATTAGCTAAGGATATAGTATTAAAAATTCTAAAATCAATTCATTGGATTGTCCTTAAAATTTTAAGTGTATTGAAGTGTGTAAAAAATATATTAGAATGTGTAAAAGTGTAAAAGTGAAAAAAAAAATACACAAGAGTGCGTTTTTTTTTTGTTTTCTTCTGGCCTTATAAGAAGTCCAATGTGTTGTCAATAGAATGACCCAAATAGTTAGCGGATGACATAGATGGGTTCAAATCCAGTGTGCACATTATATTTTTTTTCAACGTACATCTGTGTTGATCAGCTATTTATCGGTATTCGATCAACGTGAGTTTTGGTATGGTCGAAGTTCTCGACGATATCAACAACGTGAAATAATTCCTATTATTGTTGTGCCGGAATGGGCCAAAAATCAGAAACTGAACAGGACTGGAGACAACTTCACTGAGCCGGTTCCATCGTGAAAAGTCAGCAAACAGAACTGGCACACCGTTACTCAAAAAAAAAAAAAAAAGGAATTGTCACACCGACTTAAAGGAAATCCAAAAACCTACAATTGGGCAATTTTCTTTGGTGATAAAGTTGCATTGCTTGGGCTTGAAAGTTGAAACCATCAGACGTTCCACAAAGATAAACAGTCATATATGTGCCTGCAATATTGGAGAGGGAAAACCAATACAAACACAGTTCATTTTTAGTATTAGTTTTGGCTTAAGATAAGGGGTGTCCGGACCAGCATACGCACACCTCGACTAATCCGCTTCCTGGTCTGGTGTCATCCATTTCGAAATTAGGGATTCATAATAAATTACCTTCTTGCGGCATGATCCAAATATCGAACCCTGATTAATTTGTGGAGAGTAAACTCACTAACCAGTTGAACTAACCCTTTTGGGTTTAACGCGGTTCATTTTGATAGGTGTGGATTGATTGATATGGGCCTTATTTGCTGCAATGTTTAGAAGCCATAATTATAAAGTTATTCAAGCTAAAAGCAAATTATTTCCAACTACCACCTAATGACCTAATACATTTCATAGATTTTAACATCCAATTTTTGTAAAAATAGGTACTATTGAGAGTATATTCGTGAGATTTTTAAATTGAATTCATATTTATGTAAATATTTTACATGATTTCTAAAATTTTCATAATTTGAACTTCTGGAAAAAAAGGTTGAATGATGTATGAATTTGTTGAGAGGAAAATAAAGATTTCGATTAATTAATGGAGTTGAAATTGTAATGAATGCTGACTTTCTTTATATGTACTTTTTAAATCATTAACAATTATATGTCTCCACTTTTCAATCTCTATATGCTATATAAGAAATACTTTGATATTGACTCTAAAAAAATAACGCTAAAAATACTCACTTTTTCTTTTTTATATTTCAGGGTGTTCAAATAGCTTACACACACTGCGAATTACAGACAAAATATCTACGAATTCAAGGAATTAACGTACTTTTATCTCTTTTTCTTCTACCGTTTTTCGGAGATGTGCTTGGGGTTGGGTAAACCCCAGAAATTACCAGCAATCCAGAGATGGAGCGCGAAGTTCAATTTCTATCTTTCTGGCAAATAGTCATGTTTTTGTGAAACTTAAAATAGTATTAAGATCATTTTCAACTAACATTCAACCAAGGAAGCTTAGATTACGAGGTAAAACATTATTCTTCAAGGTGAGTAATTTTTTATATATACACAGTGGCCTAATAGTATCTTTTAAATTAATTTCTCTCTTTTGAAGAAAGCAAAGGGAATAAAGATAGGAGGCAAAAAAGGACAGGAATAGACATACAAACCAGTAAAAAGAGGAAGCATGTGGAACTGAGGGAGTGGGCTTTTAAATGCGCCCAGTTTCCCAAGCCTTGGATCCTAATTTCTACTTTCTAGTGGTACAAAAGTCCAATGCCACTATTCGTTGAATCAATGGGGCATGTTCTCACTTCTCAATGGTTTTTTACCGTTGGCATGTGCTTTCGAATTATGGCTTTTATTGGTAGCTTGTCAATCTCACACTCAACTACCCTCATTCATAATAGTATCAACTTAATCATTGACAAGAAAAAATGCTATGGCCTATGGGCACACCACTTATGCTCACCAAATGGACAACAAGATGAGGTGAATGCTGAGTAGATTAATTAAAAAGTGGGGCTCATATCCAGATCGGTTGAGATGTGTCCGTGCTAGAGGGACACGTGGGGCCAGTCGTTGGCCATATAGGCCTCGTACTGAGCTAAAAAAAAAATGATCCGAACTTACTAGTTTGTAAAACGCGACTTGTTTAACAATAATGGAAAAAAATCAAGTCGATTAGAGGTTACTTAGCAAATCACATTTTTGTGTAAATGCAGAGCAGATAGGGTACAAAAAATACATAGCATAATATTTTGGTTGCAAAATTAATGATCGATGCCCAATCGACTTGATTTTTTAATCAGTTGTTATACGCGTCGAGCTCTTCAAAGTGAACAACTTGGTTTATGTTTGTGAGCTTGGGATAAGACCTGTAAGGTCAACACAACGGCCTGTTGTGCCCCAAGGCATAGCAGGTACCTGTCTTCGTGCTAGAGAGGCAAAGAGTTGGTGGTGGTCCGGTGCCAGTGAATCGAGCTGATTGTTTCCTCGTCAGTAGGAAGGGAAAATGAGGGTTTCCTCTCCTCCAACCTTTTATAATGAAGGGGTAATATTGTCTTTTTCTTTGCATCACCAACCCATATCATGGGAAATAATTATGTTCATAGTACCCCTTTTTTTATTCTCAACACCCATCCCCTTACGTTTCCTCTACCCTCGTCCGTCTAATGCGAGAGAAAGATCTCCAGAGACAGGAGAGATTTAGATTGTTCCCAGTGAGAGATAAGAGTGAGAGGTGCAGATTGAGAGAATTATAATTACTTCAGAAACCAAACCTGAATGTACCCCTTAGCGAAATGCCCTTATTCTATGGCCAAAATATTCCACCATATTCGTTCGACCCTCTGTTGCCTCGGCACCACAAAACTTCAGTTTAATGTCCGTTCAAAAAAATACAAGATGAAACAAATCTCAAATGTTCAAATTTTAGTTCTTGAACAAATCTAAATTATTTAGTTTTTAAATTCCTATTCATGAATGTTAGATTTTAGTTTTTGAACAAGTTACGAAGGTTTAAAACAGACAGCAAAAAAAAGTTATGAAGGTTAAAGTTTGGACCGTTCGATTGTTGTTCAAAGAAACTTAATTTGTTTGAACAATCGAAGTTCGTACAACTGTCTATCTGAATAACTTGCAAGAGTTAGAGATTTGGAAAAATGAACTTATGCAAACTCTCTCTCTCTCTGAGTTCAATATATAAGAGTTAGAGATTTGGAAAAATGAACTTATGCAAACTCTCTCTCTCTCTGAGTTCAATATATAGGATGCATAAACTATATTTAGAAAAAAGAGTTTTCAAGATATATTCCAAATAGAATATCATTTATGGTTTCTATATTTTTTTGTGATGTTAGTACTTCACTTACTATTTTAGCAATGTATAAATTTGAATACAAATGCGTTTGGAATAGTCCGATGCAGATCGAATCCACATGATAAATATGAGGTCCATGCTCATGAGACGATCCAAAGTGCATCTATTCATGAGATATGTTCTTGTAGCATTTATGTTACACTGTTTTATTATGTGTAAAAATGAGAGAACCATGCATATGATAGTGTTTTTTAGTAGAAACCAAAATTAGGGCTGTTGGCTGAATTGTGGACACTTCCATATGGTCTAGTACTTGCTTTGACTCTTGGCATAAGAAATCTGGATGTAGAAGTAGATTCACATGTAGCCTATAACATAATTGCAAGTTTGCAACTGATTCTACTTTTCTGCATAGCACATTTGTTTCGGATCGCTGCTTCTGGATGATTGCAGGCATTTGCAGCACATTGAATCTACCATTACGCACATCTATCGGGAGACAAATTTTGTGGCAGAAGCGTTAGCTGTGTGAAGTTTATCGACCACTTCTTTTGTTCACTTCCATAACATTGTGGGATGGCTACTCCACGTTGTTGTGTGAAACATAAATACTCCTTGCGTCCCATATTTGTTGTCCACTTTCACTATTCACGACTCCTAAAAAAATTGTTCATATTTTCAAATGTATAAGGTTATATATATTCAATATAGATCTCGTTTGATAGTTCTTGATGAGTTCTATTAAATTAAGTTTCTAATATAGTAAAATAAAAGATATAAACAATTAAAAAATAAAACGCATGTACGTAAATGGACAAAAAATTCGGGACAGGTGAGTAAAACTTTGCTTCCCTTTTTGTTACGTAGAAAAAAGAGGAAAAAAAGAAACCAAATTCGAGTGGTTGACATGGACTCTAACCCCACATAATCCAAAATCCACCACTCCAAGTTCTGCTGTTCCAAAATGGTGTTCATCCTCCAGTCTCTCTCTCTCTACTCTCAAAATCCAGAGACCTCCATTACCATCCCTATCCAATAAAAAAAACCCAGAAAGAATCAAAGGGTGAAAATACGAAACAATGTTAATATCACCATCAATTCCTCACATTCAATCTCCATTCCTCGGTTGCCCTCTCAGACTCTCTTCTTACAAGTCTCCCCTAAATCACCCCTCACGAGTATCTTATCGACGCATCAAAGCTCTTGATCTTGATCAAAACACGGTTATTTCTCTATACCCATATTGTTTTAAGTGTTTTTTTTTTTTTTTAATTATATAGATTTCTTTACTAATGGGGAACAACAAAATTGGCAGATAATAGCGGTATCAGTTGGAGTTGTGAGCATTGGTATAGGGATTGGAATTCCCTTTTTTTATGAATCCCAAATTGACAGTGCTGTAAGTGTTATTACCTTCCACTTCGTTCATAACCTTTTCTTTTTTTGTTAATTTTCATCGAGTTTGATGTACCACCCCTACAAGAAAAAAACCTCTAATATTATATAGAATTTTTTCCCCTATGATATAGGCACGCCCCTGCAAAGTATTTTAGGAAAAAAATTCGCCTAAAGTCCTAGCTCCGTCCCTGCCATAGAGGTTTCTACGCACACATGTGCAAATTTCAATGTAGATGCACAGAGTGTTTGAATTATTTTCCAGCTGATAGCGAAATTGAAAATGCTGCAGGCTAAGAGAGCGAACACTCAGCCATGTTTCCCTTGCAATGGCTCTGGCGCTCGTATGTGACTCTTCATCTCTCATGCGTTTGTTTTATATTTTACTAGTGTTTTTTTAAATTTTGTATTACAAGCGGTAGGAAAATACAAGTATCTAAATTACATAAGTTGGCATCGATTGGACAGACGTCAACAATCATACTAAGCCTAACTGCTTCAGGAAGAAATAATCAATCTTTTGACGAGGATTGACCCCCTAACCTCCCATTTAGAGGTGTACATGGGTGGCCAACTGAGCTAACCCCAGGTTGGTTTTTTTATATCTTGGTTGTGTCAACATTATTTTAGCACGCTTAAGTTTGGTTTTACTGCGACCGAATTGAACATAATTGATCAGAGGCAACCTGCGTTTCCTAAGCCTTAATGCCATCTCTATCGGGCTAGTTCACACAGGTTTTGCCCCGACTTTAATTGGCTTCCGCCTATTGAACAGTGGGATTGATTGTCGGATTATTTGGTCCATTGGCTGGATACTGAGTTATCAAAAACTTTCGCCAAATGGTTGGCATTGTTGTCATGTTTCAGCACAACCTTCAATGTCTGTGTTTTTGGTGTATCGGGAATTAAGAGCACTCTTTTAGACTTCTAGTTATGTTGTTGAACTCTCTTAACTCTATATCATGCCTATGATTTAATTATATCAGTTGCTCAATCTCACTAGACTTGAGCAGTTCTTGTAATAGACTTATGGTTGATGATTAATGTTTGCACATTCTTTTTTTTTTTTTTTTCTTTGGTAATCCAAATATTATTGAAAAAACAAACAAGTGCAAAGAACAAGGAAGGCATAACTTCATTACAAGAGAAAAAACAACAAAACAAAAGCTACAAGCTAGGAACAACAGCAGGAGTCCTAGGAGCAATTTGTCAAGAATGGCATAGGCCAATTTTTATGGAGAATATACTGGGAGGTACTTTATTCTGGGTAATCGTCTACATTAGGGGGCAAGGCAAACAAGATATTGCTTGTGTCAGGAAGGAAGAATTTCTTTATGCTCAAATCTCCACTTTCAACAGGGTTTGGGAGACGTAATAGGAAAGGCAATTCTGACAATGGGAACATCAGGTTGGGGGAAGGGAAGGGGAAATGAACCGAAGGTTGATTGAAAAAAAAAAAAAAACGAAAACGTAAAACAGCCAAACAACAATCACCCAATCGATCTCAACCACACCCGGCATCATCAATAGAGGATCACGTCATGCCACCGCCGCAACCCACCATCAACAGCAAAGAGACACGCCATGCCACCGCCTTGTCCCTGGACAATAAGGCCGAAGTCGAAACAGATCACAAAAAATCCTGAACATCAAAGCCGGTGGTGACCAAAGTCACCTTCGTCAAATGAGGACCTAGCCAAAAACACCCCAAACACCACCCCTCCACTGCTCCAAAACCCCCACCTCCACCAATGTTGTTGTTGAGGCAAATGCAGCTTCAATGCTGGTGTTTGAAGCTATGTAAATTGTATAACATCTCGAGTCTATCCAACTTATGGTGTACCTTAATGCACACATGAGATCCCCTTCAAGATTAGGGTGTCATTAGCGTTTTTTTTTTTCGAGTTGTCCCCATGGATGGTGGCATAACTTTGGTTCTTGAAATCTTGTCTTCCAGAGAAGTGCCGATTTTGCCTGGGAAGTGGAAGTGTGACGGTGGAGCTTGGTGGGAATGAAAGAGAAGTCTCGCTATGCATAAATTGTGACGGTGCTGGTTCTTTGACGTGCACCACATGTCAAGGCAGTGGTATTCAACCTCGATACCTTGATCGTAGGTATGAAACTTGAAGTCTTGGAATTTAATCAATAACACCATTGAGAATCCGTCGAGCACATATGATTTACTCTCTGCCACATTCATTTGGATTCAAGCTCTCTCAATTAATCAGTAACTAAGATATTGAAATTTGAGTATCAGTGGCGATTGCTGCAAAATAACGCATGCAAGAAGCGTGATTGTGTTTCTGGCACGATCACAAAACATTGGTTCCAAACTTTTGAACTTTGTTTCAGGATCATGCCAAATTTCCCATAAGTGCTGAGTTTCTTTTCTTTTTTTGTTTGTTGGTTCGGAGTAGTTTGATGCACTGTTGCTGATGCAAGAATTTGTTTACGTTGAACAGAGAATTCAAAGACGATGACTAAGTTTTCGAAGACCTTCTGTGAGAGATTCTGGATTGCAGTTGACGGCTAATTCAATTCATTTGTTTCGCGCACCGTGGAATCAACACAACTTCTTGAAAAACACTCTTCTGTAGCATATACTACTTTTCATTGCTTTCCCTTTGTGGATGATAAAGTTGTTTTTCATACCTTCGTCTGATGTATGATTCTGCTAACAAGTAATACAAGGCTCCTCTCTTTTGGCTACAATTTTTTGTCGATCTTTATGTCCGAGAGTGATTGTTATAAGAGAGGGAACACAACAGACTACCCGAAAAACGAGAAAATTTTGGGTACGGAGAGGGTATATACACGTGGTGCCTGGCACCTCATTCGAGCAGTCCAAAACATGTTTTGGACGGCTCAGATTTGAGGGAGTAAATTTGCTCCCAAAATTTACAAGAATGCAATCCAAAACATATTTGGACGGCTCGGATGGGGTGTCGGGTACCACGCGTATATACAATCTCCGTACCCAAAATTTTCTCGCCAAAAACACTCGCAATCTAACTGGAAGATGATTTTTGAGCCCAGAATAGTCATAACTTACTAATAGCCTGAAAATACTCACAATATGTTGTACATATAAAGGTGTGATGCGGATTTGTTCTCATTTGGTGTCTTCAATTTGAAAAATTATTCATTTTGCTTTGTCGTCTCAGTCTGTTTGGCAAATAATGTACTGAAAGAGAAGAAACTATTGTGGCCTTCCTCTCTTTTTGGATGGTGAAAAGTTTATGAATGTCATACAGGGGTCATCAGATGGATTTAAAACTAAAATTATTCATTTGCATTTTCACGGGGCGATCACTCAATATTACAAGGAGGGGAAAAATAAACTAAATGGTTTTTGGTTATCGCAAAATCCACCATTTTTTTCCTTGGTGAGAAACAAACGAGAGCAAATTTGCACTCGAAACAAACGAGTGCAAATTTGCACTCGAAACAAACGAGTGCAAATTTGCACTCGAAACAGATGTGACAAAATATAAGAGTTCTATTTTCTCCATTTCTCATATTTTCTCACCTTTCTCATGTGATTTGTAGTAGACCCCACCTGAGGGGCTTCTCCTTGTTTTCATTTCCTGGATGATCCAATTTCTTTTTCTCTGCTATTCAAGACCAATCGAGAAATATTTCAAAGTCCCATCGAAACTATCAATTAAGTGAATTATGTCCATGAAATACCAATTTATACACTTACTGTGGTGTCCTTAAAAATCCAACGGGACCTCTTGAACGATTCCTGACTCGGATCAACGGCGAATGGGTAGTGAGTGATCCTCCTCGAGCTCCTGCACACGTAACGCACGCCGTTAGTACCCAACCTGGCCGGAATGTGGCCAGGGAAGGCACTCCGACGATCTAGTAAGTGATCGGAGAAGAAAGATGAGTTGAGAGAGTAGGTGTAGAGAGAGAAAATGTTGTGTCCTCTTTAGGGCTTCTTTGCTTTGTATTTATAGGCTCCCCAAGTACAGGGGTAGATTAGTCATTCTGGCTCGGATGACGTCACCGAGCATCACGAGCCAGATTTGCAATCATTGCATGCACGCATCCTTCAATCACAATTGGGCACGTAGCGTAACCGCTTCGGGTACCGTCACGCTGACGTAGGTACAGCTGTAGCATGCACATATGCCTTCCCAAGTTTGTTATGAGCGTTAACTGCATCGGGTGACGTCATGAAAGACGTCACCGATATCTCGGATCACCCTTCCGAGCCATCTCGGATATGATCCATCTCGGATGACTCGTTCGGTAAATCTCGAATGGCCCCCTCTCGGACGGCCCATCGGATGTCTTTAACAATGGTCTCTAGTACCGTACCTGGTGATTGGACCTTCTTGGCTCGTGATCCGAGACCCCTCTGAGCGCTATTTTTCGGCCCACTACAATAGCCCCTCAGCTTCTTCCAAGTCTCTTGATTCCAAGAAAGAAGTTGACCGCTTTTGATTGGGCCGCCGCATCGTCCCGAGACATACTAAGAGCGCTTCCACGAAGATTAGGCTCATGCCGTTGTGTTTCTCTCGACTGAGCCCCAGCCTTGATTACTTCGTAACTGGTCTCGGATTGCAACACGTGTCTGCTGAAGGTCGGTCGAGGTGTAAGCACACGGATTACGGTTTAATCTCGAAGAGTCACGACCATATGAACTGTCAGAGATAATCTCGGCCTGTCACATCGGTGACAGGTGTCACTCCCACATCGGCGTATCAGGTCTGACCTCGTTTCCCGCGCTTCCATTTAATCGTCCCACCTTCTTATAAATTGAACCGATGTAGAGAGAGAAATACTTTTTGCCTCCCTCTCCCTTTTCACACCAGATCCTTCAGCACACTCCGTTTGTTCCACCGCCGGTGAGGATTCCCAGCATCAAACGCCACAACTTCCGTCAACCCTCATCTTCTCCGACGAAAGTCACCATGAAGTTTCATTTGCTCCGCCGCAGTTCATCTTTTCTGGCGCGATACAGGTAATATCCTTACCCGTTTTCTTCGATTGCTCATTTATTTTCTTAGTTGGATGCATCTTTTGTAGTTATAATCTAGTCTTTTCTTCTTTCCTTTAGGTAGAAACATCCATCAGGCATGATTAGGGGCTAAAAAAAAAAGGGTATTTGTGAGCAAACTGGAGTGATGAACAGTGAAGTCACTGTTCATTACTCATCGTGTTCATAATGAAATTGCGATTCTAGACTTTTCGGTTGCCCTCTAGATTCTTCCAAACTTAGGTCATTCCCCAATTTCTTGTTTTTACCTGAGACGTTGAATCCGGACCTTGGCCGAGATAACTCTCCAACCATCAATAGTCCTTTCTCCGTCTAGGTAATCTGAGATTAGCGGTATTGTGGCCTGGAGAGTACACGAGCTTTTTTAGCCACTTAGCGACCCGAATTTGAAATTCTAGATCAATATCGGTTGTGACTAACTATATTTTTCACCCGTGCACCTTGCCAGGTTCGGGAATCCTGGATCCTATTGAGATCTCGTCTGGGAGTTCCGAGCATTTCAACTCCTCTCAGATTGTTGCTCATAGCGACAGCTACCTTCGGTACCAGTTTTGGAGGGCCGGGCGAGCCCCGAACGTAGATATGGTGTCAGTGGAAATGGATTTCGATCCCCTTGCACCGGGCCCTTTTGCCAATGAGACCCCTAGCAGAGATGGAGACTCGGGAGATAGATCCGTAAACCAAAATTCCATAGGGGATAGAGCCACAGTGATTAACGTTGGTGGCGAGGACGCAACCATAGAGCAAGGAGCCAAGAACGGTAGCGGCGAGTCCGATAGCGACTTCGATGTTGACGTTCCCGAGGATAAACCGAATCCCTACCTTCGCTACTTCAGCGGCAAGCCCGCAGATTATGATAGGTTTCGTAGGAAATATAGGATTCCCGAGGGTGTTGAGATTTCCTTTGTGCACCAGGAGAACATCTTCTTTGCTCCGGAACACATCACTGTACCCCTTTTGGCTATCACAGAAGGGGGGTTACGGTTCCCTATTAACGAGCTCATGCGACGGTTCCTCTACGAGTACCAGATTAATCCTCGGCTTCTTGCCATGAACTCCTTCCGTATCATAAACGGCATTCATGCACTGAGGGAGAAGTACCAATTGATCTTCAACATCTTCGATCTAATCGGGGTGTACAATGTCTCCCGTAACAAACCTTCTGATAGGCGGTTCTTATCACTCCGAAGTACTCCGAAAAACCTTAGGTCGTACCTCATCACCGACCTTCCTGACTCAGACCCCTGGGCGAATGACTTTGTGGAAGTGCGTGGTCCTTTTGAATTTTCTCCCGAGGAAGACGGGTTATACCCTGTTCCCCGAGAAAATAGCTTTATAGGTTTTCATTCCTTTCGAGTTCATTTTATCATTACTTTTGCCTGTCCCCTTTTTGGAATGACTATTCACCTTCATTTGTTGTTGCAGAGCTATCCCCAGTGAGTGCTCGGCTGCTGAGGGCTAAAAGCGATGATCATATTCAAGCGGCGTATAGGGTACCGGTTGAGCAGCGCTCGACCATATCTTGCTCGGTTACAAGCCCTTGTATACTTCTTATTTAAAAAAGAGGAAGAAGAACCCCAAAAAGAAGCAGGACATTGCTGAAGAGGCTGGACCGTGTCGAAAAAGAAAACGCCCCATAAGCAAGGGTAAATAAGTTGTGCCCATCTTAATTCCTTCCGACAGCGGCAGAAGCTCTTCCAACACCGAATCTGAAGTTGATCTCTTCCGAGGAATTTAAGACCTTCTCGGTAGGATTCGTGAGCCGAGGAAAGTTGACTTTTCGGAAGAAGAATCCGGTGAAGTCATGGACAATCTTCCTAGCCTGTTGCTAGCAAAGAAAAAACCCAAAACAAAGAAGAATGGGACGTCTGCGATTGCCCCAACCGCCACTACTAAGCGCACCACCAATGTTGAAAATACCGTTGTCACTTCCGAGCAGCAGAAGATGTTGACGCTCGGAATGGAAACGGATGCTGGGGCTTCGAAGGGGGGTAAGTCACCGGTGAGAATTGATGTCCCGGATAAGGGGACCGGGAAGAACGTCGCTGAGGTCACTTCATCGCCGTTCTAGTTTACCCCAACTCTGAGGTCCGGGAAGCCGATTCTTGTCTCGGATAGTGTAAGAGAGCATCCAGTGCTTGCTTTGCCCGTACTTAAGGGAGTTTGTCTTCCGGAAGACATGAAGAAAGTCCCATCGGACCTGGACTCTAACATCACAGAATTGTTCTCTCACATGACTTTGGTATATCTTCAATCTTTTGTATCTTTTACCCGTTTATTCGAGAACCCGGCTGATAATTTGTTTTGTTTCAGGCCTGTCAGTCCGCAGTTGCTATGCATGATAAGCTTCTCTCGGAAACCGAGAGCGTTGTTTCGATAAAGAGTCGTTTAAAAGACGAGACTAAGCTCCTTGCTAAAGCCGAGAAGCAGGTAAAAGATCTGTCTACAAAATTGGTAGATGCTCGGTCGCAGCTTTCCGAGCTGGAGCTTGCCAAAAAGCAACTTTCTAAGATGGAAGATTTGAAGAGACAGCTTGCTGAGGTAAAGTCAAATCGTGAACAGGAACTCCGAGACGCACATAAAGTAGAGTTCGAGGAGGCCAAGCAAAAGGTGTACGAATATTACAAGGGTCAGGTCGCCGAGATCAAAGACAGCAATTTCCGAAGAGGGGCGAAGATATACTACTTCAAAGGGGTAACTAAAGGGTACGGACTTGGATTGGAAGCTGGCAGCGTCCCCGCTAAATCTGCTCTTCAAGCCGTCCCGGATGTTGAAGCCCCAAAGATTGAAATCCCCTCGGAGGAGGAAGAGGAAGATGGAGAGGCAGAGGAAGAGGAGGTTGACGAGAATACTGAGACTGCAGACAATACCGGAGCTGGCAATAATGCTGAGACTGCAGATGATGAGCAATTGAAAGATGGTTGAAGCGGTTTCTTTGTTTGAACATTTTGAAACAAACTCTCTTCCCCCCGAACTATTTCTTGGTTTGTTTTGCTGGTACGACTAGTGGAATTATATGCTAGGCCGTTTGTGATGGGTACTTGGTAGAACAATCTCTATTTCCCCTCCCCGAACTATTTCTTGTTTAAAACGGCTCATTGGAATTGTATGCCGAGTCGTTTGTGGTGAATGAATGGAATGGAATGGATGATTTTGTCTCTTCTTGAATGATTTATTTTCGAGATATATAGGAATAGCCCCATTCATCTCGGCTTAGGGCAACTAAATACCCCTGGCCTAAGTTGAGATGAATGTTGATATTTCCAAGGCATGAGAAAATATCCGAAGCAGTTAACGGATCTTCTCGGTTATATTGCCGAGTCAATTTTTTGAATATTGAATGCTTCCCAAAAAGACTTGTAAAAATTTAAAGACAAGTGTTAGAATCCAGAGTGATATCAGTGAGAGGTTCGTTTGCCCGACTAACCGAGTCAATTAAGTAACTTAGAAAGTTAAGTTATTATGTGAAACAGTACCCCTTAACAAGAGTGTTAATTTCTAGGCTCCTCAAGTACAGGGGTAGATCGATCATTCTGGCTCAGATGACGTCACCGAGCATCACGAGCCATATTTGCAATCATCGCATGCACGCGTCCTTCAATCACAATTGGGCACGTAGCGTAACCGCTTCGGGTACCGTCACGCTGACGTAGGGACAGCTGTAGCATGCACATGTGCCTTCCCAAGTTTGTTATGAGCGTTAACCGCCTCGGGTGACGTCACCGATATCTCGGATCACCCTTCCGAGCCATCTCGGATATGATCCGTCTCGGATGACTCGTCCGGTAAATCTCGGATGGCCCCCTCTCGGACGGCCCATCGGATGTCTTTAACAATGGTCTCTAGTACCGTACCTGGTAATTGGACCTTCTTGGCTCGTGATCCGAGACCCCTCTGAGCGCTATTTTTTGGCCCACTACACTTACGGCTTCAAAAATATTTGTGACATTGGATCCAAAAAATCAATCACCCTATAGAAATGTAATTGGCACTCCCAAAACTCTTCATACCCCAAATCCTAATTTTCTAGAATTTTGTCTTTTTTTATTTTTTGAAATTGAGAGAGAGAGATGTGGGGTGGAGGGCCTGGGTGGGTGGACGCGGGAGGGAGGCCAAGGAACCCGGGGAGGGATTTTTTTTCAGGTGGGATAGTGTTCGGTTTTGTTTTGTTTATAGGAGCCAACAACCTCTTCTATCGTCTGTATACGTATTTGAAGCGCCAAAGCGGTGGGGCGACCGGTAAGTGGTGACGTCAAAGGAAGGAAAGAGATTGCCTTCAAACAGCACGAAAAAGGGAAGTAAGAAATTACTTCCTCGTCTGCGTGCACACGAGGATGGAGGCAGGGCATTTTTGTCCACTTTTGGACCTTGGACTCTAAAAGAAATGTACTATTAATGTCACCCTTATCTTACAAAAAATTAAGAAATGTACTATTAATGTCACCTTAGACGTGGTTTTTTTTTAATAACTAGCGTTGTGCTCATTCGATACACATGACACACGAGCATGGAGGCAGGGCATTTTTGTCCACTTTTGGACCTTGGACTCTAAAAGAAATGTACTATTAATGTCACCCTTATCTTACAAAAAATTAAGAAATGTATTATTAATGTCACCTTAGACGTGGTTTTTTTTTTTTAATAACTAGCGTTGTACGCCTTGTTGTTTTTAAGATGTAAAAATTGGAAACGCAGGCACCCTACTTTCTGCCACATAAATCTGTATGCCTTGTTGTTTTTAAGATGTAAAAATTGGAAACGCGAGATATCGTCGACAGCAGGGTTCGAACCTGCGCGGGCGAAGCCCAACAGATTTCAAGTCTGTCTCCTTAACCACTCGGACATATCGACGCTTGGTGTCAACCGTTCATCTTTTACTTTTATATAAACTAGGATTTAACGTTCATCCCCTGGCAAGCCAAACAAAGAAAGGTTAGGGTTTAATTGATCTTCGTCACGAGGTGGAAGAAGTAGCTAAAAGGAAAGAGAGAGAGAGAGAGAGAGAAATAAGGTTGTTATTGGGTTTTTCCAGAATTAAGAGCATTTCCAGCGTTAACCCTTTTTTCCCCTCAAATTTGGTTCAAAAATTTGGGTAAAAGTTTAATTTGATATCACTCTCTCCAGTGGTTTACTCAGATTTCTAGCCCTAGCCGCCGTACGCCGCCTTCCACCACCAGAATCCCAATCGCCTCCATCACCAAGATCGCCGCCGTCGAGCTCTGAAACCACCGCCTACCACCACGAACGTCGAAACCACCACCGCCTACCACCACGAACGTCGAAACCACCACCACCGCCTACCACCACCAACGTCTGAAAACAAAGCCGAAGTCGAACCCACCACCGCCTCCCACCGTGATATAGCCGTTGGAAATTTGGTTCAGGGTCTGAATCTCCCCAAATTTGGGGAAAAATCTGAGTAAAGCTTGATTTGGTATGGGTTTGGTTCCATGACTGGAGCAAGATTTTGAGGGTTTTTTACTCAAATTTAAATTTGGTTCTGAGTTTGGTTCTGGGCTGCAGTTGCTCTTAGGGGAGAGAGAGAGAGAGTTAAGGGTTTTTGTTGGGTTTTCAGAAAGAGTTGGGATGTTGTACATAATTGGACTGGGACTGGGTAACGAGAAAGATATCACCTTGAGAGGTCTTGAAGCAGTGAAGGCATGCGAGAAAGTGTACATAGAGTCCTACACTTCTCTCCTCTCTTTTGGCATCTCCTCTGATGGTCTCTTCACTCTGGTGTGTACCCACATTCGAATCCCCTTCTGTTCTACTGCTCAACAATTTGCAAGAGAAAAATCAAAGAGAACAAATGGGTATTGGTTTTTGATCAATTTGTATTGTGTTTTCAATTTCTTGTTCAGGAAAAACTGTATGGAAAGCCGGTAGTGCTGGCAGATAGAGAAACTGTGGAGGAAAAAGCAGATGCTATATTGTCAGAAGCTCAAGAGTCTGATGTTGCTTTCCTGGTTGTTGGAGATCCTTTTGGGTATTGAACTATCCTTATGTCGTTTTTGTAATTGGGTCTTGCTGGTTGGCGGGGATAATATACACACAATGAAAAATAAGTTAAGATACCAATATAGTTTTTTCAGATATCGATGCATCTTTTACATATTATAAGTAGGTGAATTGTGGTAATTTTTTTGTTTTGGATACATGAAGGAAACTAAGCTTTTGCCTTTTAGACTAATTTCAAGTTTTCATATGATCAGATGCTTCTAAGAATGGGGTGCTTTATTATCATTCTTTCAGTGTTGCACTGGTAATTAATTCTCAGACATGACAAATAATAGCAGAAGGAACCAAGAAAGGAAAAGGAAATATTGCCCGAGGACTTGAAATTCTACACGTCTTTGCTATTTCCTCCACAAGGGGGTTTGTTATTGATTTCACTAACTTCAAACCTCTCCCTTGTATTCTGTTTTGTATTGTTAAACATAGAGCTACAACACATACTGATCTTGTTGTCCGAGCGAAGAAACTAGGGGTGGATGTCAAGGTGGTACATAATGCATCGGTGATGAATGCAGTTGGAGTTTGTGGTCTACAACTCTACCGATATGGCGAAACAGTTTCCATACCATTCTTTACGGAAACATGGAGGCCCAGCAGTTTTTATGAGAAGATACAAAGAAATCGCGTGCTTGGATTACACACGCTTTGTTTATTAGGTAAATATAGTGTTATTATATGATACAGGGATATTACGTGTTAGTATGTTAGTGTGGTAAATGCCCCTTGTCCCTTTCACAAAGATAACATGTGGCGCTTCAATGATTAACCATTATGTTTGTGAAGGTTCTTGCTGGCTTGCTGCTATAACTAAATTCCTAATATGGTGGCTTTTCCTAATCCTCCATATAGATGCCATTGGTGGTTGCACGAATCATTACCATCCCCTACTTTTTGTGTTTTCCTTCTTTGTACACATTTCTCTTGATATATTGGGAGAAAACTTGGATATCTGGAAAATTTATTGTTAAAGTTAGGAAGAATGAGTTTCTGCTTATCTTATTAGTTGTATTTACATTCAGCTATGGTAACTTCAGATGCTTGAAGTTGGGATATATCTCAGTAGTTATAAGGTTGTTGACATTTGAATCCAATTTTGTCGTTAACTTAGCTGTTTAAAACAACAAGATTTCATGTCTTTATATGGTTACTGGCTTACTGCCATAAGGACTCCATTTTTATTGTTCTTTCTAATTTTTGTTTGTCAGGAAAAGATAGTGAGAATGATTTCATCATTAGGTCTTTGCTGATTTTCCAAGAAGTCACATTTTTTTTTCTAGATGTTTTGTGCCTATGTATAACTCTTGGAAATATCTTAAACGCAGATATACGTGTGAAGGAGCCTTCGCTGGAATCTTTATGCAGGTCAGAGCTCAGATAGATCGTATGCATTCTATTAGTATTTGCTTTCTCTACCTTATCACCACATCCTCATTGTATATTGTCATGCATTGTCATATGGTTTCTCTATGACCACTTAGACTAATTTAGAACTGGTCTGCCTCTGTCCGTATAATATCTCCAGAGGAAGAAAGCAGTATGAGCCACCAAGGTACATGACGATAGGAACTGCAATTGAGCAGCTCTTGGAGGTGGAACAAATGCGTGGAGAGTCAGGTAGGTCCACTCTATTTCCAACTCTTGTTTAACATTTTCCTTTGCTCAATGTTATTTTTGGATCTCTTTCTTCATCTTCCTCTAATTCCTGGTACTTGTACATTTGTTGCTCAATGGCTCAGTTCATTTGGGAAGATTCAATAATTTTAATGGAGGAAATTAGCCTTATTGATTAAGTTTGATTTTTTCCGTTGCTGTAAACTTTGGTTGCTTATGAGCTACTGATCTATTGAATTCCCTTACTTGCTGGTATGCGGGTTGGTTGGGCTATATTTTCACGCAATCTCTTACTTCACTGAATCTCTCTCTCTCTCTCACACACACACACACACACAGAGATTTTTATTCTCAATTTGATTGTGTTGATCTACTTTATCATAATCGTATCATGATAGTGAGCAAAATGTGAGACTACCCATTACAATGTGCTACATAAGTAGAAAATACAGGATCCTTGGAGTATTATAGTCTAGCAAGACATTGACTCAACCGTATTTGAGAAGATTGCCAAGAACATCTGATTGTCTCAAGTATATCTCTATTGTCTTATTTCCATAGTACCCAAAAAAAAATACTCCACCTTGTTGTCATATGTATCCGTGCCAATGTTTATGATCGCACTTTGGTTGATTTCCTTTTCTTTCCAGTGGATTCATTTGCTGCGTATTCTCAATTTCTCGCCTCAGATTAGATTTGTTTATTATGAGTGAGGGACTTGTCCTCATTTTGAATGGGAAGACAAGCAGAGAGGACACTGAAGTAGAACAGAAAAAAAAAAAAAAAAAAAATGACGAGTAATGCTCTGTGAGTGGGTAGACAAGCAGAGAGGACAACTGAAGTTGAAGGCTTTTAACACAAAAAAAATTAAACAAGAATAATGCTC
Source organism: Vaccinium vitis-idaea (assembly GCA_963854785.1). NCBI lineage: Eukaryota > Viridiplantae > Streptophyta > Magnoliopsida > Ericales > Ericaceae > Vaccinium > Vaccinium vitis-idaea. The sequence continues at coordinate 34,526,997 of OY978226.1, read as the reverse complement.
GTCTTACGAGTTTAAAAAATGCTAGCATTGTTGTACTAGTTTGGGTGTGTTCAAAGATATTGCTTTGTTTAGGTTGTTTAGTAGTCTGCAGAAGTCAAGAGTTAATAAGATGAATCTGTTCTGTTGTACTCAAAAATTGTATTCCTGATTTGCAGCATACAATGAAGACAATCATTGTGTTGGTTTTGCCCGGTTGGGAAGTGAAGATCAGATGGTAGTTGCCGGATCAATGAAGCAATTGCTCACGGTTGATTTTGGGGCACCTTTACATTGCCTTGTTATAGTAGGCGAAACTCATCCGGTGGAAGAAGAAATGCTGGATTTTTATAAACTGGGAGATGGAAACTAGGACATTATTTGCTGTCCGACATGGATTAACTTTTTAATTTATTGTTGTATTGTTTTCCCGCGGTGAAAATTGATTCCTTTTCTGCATATGTATGAATGATCAGTTTTTGGTACTTGAAGTCGATTCTTCGTCAATAGTCGACCCTTTCTTTGGATCTTGTAAAGATTGAACTTAAAATACAATCCGGTCCGTCCCCCCGCCCATTTGGGTTGGAGTTTCGGGAATTTTTTCGGGGATTGGATCGGATTTGGAGGGAAAAAGAAAAAATGGAGATAGGGTTGGAGGCGGTTCTACATACCCGACCCGTTCCATTACACTTATAATATGATATTCACATTTGGACCCCTACAATTATTGTTAATTACTAGGATTTCCCCGCTATAGATAGTAGTTTATACATAGTACATAATACACTTCATTCTTCACATTCTCAAAATAATCAAGGAGCGCCGCCCTACTCTAGAGGTATTTTTTCTGGATTTTTTTTTAATCTTTTTTTTTTTTTTGGTTTGGTGACATTCTCGGGGTGGGGAACCCCAATCCAAGGGTGGAAATGATTCCTCGCTCGGAGAACAGGACGGGAATGGAGGCCGATATGGGGTTCGGAGATTGGAGGCGGGAATGGTCAAATCCGTCTCCGATCAGCCCCGTTGCCATCCCTAATTGATGTCCTTTGAGATGATAAATTTTCAGGCAATTATAATCGGGCAGCAAATTCCCACTCCCCCAAATTCACACCCTTTCCAATTGAAAAGCAAACCTACCATAAACTTGTACATACGTACATGTATAAATCCACTCAAGCGATGAATCAGAACGAATAACTCCACTGCTTCAACTGCTATGTGCTGTACACTTGAAAATGTCAAAAGAAAAGGAAGACAAAATAACAATCTCAGTCGAAGTTACAAGACTTCTGGCAAGGGCCCCCCTATCTTAGTTCCAAAAAATTGTACGATCATGCACAAATTCGAGTAATTGGCAATCTGCTGCTGTGAACTCTATCCTCTAGATCAGCAATTAACCAAAACAAGTTGAGACAAATTTACAAGAAACCAAAAAACAATATTTAGTACTAAACGGACGGATTATCTTTACACTATGAAGTAAGCTGAAGGTGTCATTAGCTTCAGTTAGAGATGACGGCAGTACCACATTTCCCCTGCAACCATGTCAACCTAATCTTGTTGCTTTTTAGAGAAATGAATGTTTCTCTTAGGTTACGGTCCTCAAAGAGGTCCAAGGCAGCGAAATAGAGGTGGCTATCGATACCTTCCATAATTTCAATCTCATCCAAGACTTTCACACAATTAGATATCGTAAATAAATCATCTTGCTTAGGTATTGCAGCTGCCCTCAACTTTGAAGCTGCAACCATCTCTAACATAGCTTCTGCCATGGCCTCGTTCCGTTCTTGGTCCCTCTTGGTATGTCCTGAAACGGGGCCTGCCTCATCAGAAAGCTTCCTTTTTCTCTCTCCTACATTCTTGCTTGATTTTTGCGCCGGAGGGGCATTCCCTTGTGTGAATTTTGAGGATGATGGCGTTTTAGCAAGTGGGGTTCCACTATCTGGACATGACATCAACTTCTCAGGATCGTCTATCCCAATAGACTTGTCAAATTCTTCATAGTGACTTGATTGAGCATATTTTCCATCAGCTCCTGTGTCTGCGAATATCGTGCATAGTTGCTCGTAGATGGGACATTCCTTGATTTTGGTTGTCTCCGGCGTAATTTGTGCTGCTTGATCCTACAAAATTCAAATTCATCAGAAAATCACATGAATTTAAGTTGGCAAAGAATAAACTTGTGAAAGGAAATATACCCCAATGTCTTCCCAAAGGTCAAACGCCATAGAACAAGGATCGTCCATAACAAAGTCGTTTTGATCAAAAGTAGACTTCACGTTATAGTAACGGGTCCGTAAAACATCCAGATGCTTCCTCAATTGGTTATTATTGAAGTTCAGATCTGTTTGCTTATTGAATTCGTCACGGATAAGGTTCCATGTTTTCTTGTCAAAGACATTGTTTGGTCTATTCCCCAGTTGGATTTGCTCAACCACCAAGTCTGCGAATATCTTATCAAGGGATGCAGTCCATCTGGTCCTTAAACGTTCTTGCTTGGGTTGGCGTTCACTGGCTTCACCATCCATCTACAGAAAAAAAATAATCAGTTAAATAAGAGGGGAAACAATTTTGAAAAAAAGAGTCACAATTCACAAATCTATTTAAAGACAAAATGGTTTTCTATTTCCAAATCCAGAGCAAGAAGTACAAATGACTAGAAACAAAATGTAGTATTTCGTAATGAAATAATTTTCAAGAGTTCTGATTGCCAGCAGCAAGAATTTCACATATTTAAGTTTTATATAGCCATGCAATGTTTTATATCATCACACCAGATGTATCCAATGATCACTGTTCATGCACATTTTAACATAAGGAGGAGATGTTTGTTAAAATACCTAAAGCAGGAGTACATGACTGCCGCTCACTAAACCTTGTTTGGAGTTCAATCTTGAAATATGATCTTTGGCTCTTTGCCTTTTCCCAGTGTTGGAGTTTGGGTTAAACTAGTTGAGTGAAAAGTAAAAATAACATAGATCCGCTACAGACTATAGTACGGTACGAGCTCTTTATCACCAATAGAACATCTACGTCGAAAGATCTATAAAATATTGTCCTCCAAAGTTGAAGCAGCCAAAAAAACAGAGCTTTTATACAGCTACGATCATTAGTTATCACCCCATACACATGGATTAATGACCAATTACAAGAGAAACTGACACACAAATCTTATTCATAGGAAATGCATAGCTTCTCCATCAAGAAGCATGTCAAGGATTATGTTTTATTTTCTGATCAGTAATAGCAGCATGTCAATTGCTTTCTGGGTTTGCAATAAGTAAAAAATAATATTTCAGTTTTGTGACAAGTAGTTGAAGCCAGGGAATGAGAAAATCACTTCGTATGGCTCCAAGAGTGTCCAAAAACATTGTATAGGGAAATGCTACGTGATACAAAGTTGAACAAGATAATTTTTGCATAGTTGTTGAGTTTGAGTCTTGAGATAAAGACCGCGAATCTAAATTCTTTCTTTCATTTGGCAAATGTATTGCCATGTGTAATGCAGGATTCCCTGGCAATTTCTAGGCTAACGAAATGTATATAGACACAGAATGCGTTACTTTAACTACTGGAATTGTGAAGGATTCAGCATATATCCATACAAATCTAGTGCATGGAAACACATAGCAAGTCAGGGACTTAGCTACCATTCAAGAAAAAACATTTAAGCTCCAGCAGTTTAGGAAAAGGCGACTAGTGATTTGGAACATATCAACAACACTCAACAGAACAAACTGGGTTTCTAGTCCCATAAACTGATACTGTTATAGATATGCTATAATCCCACCTCAAAAAGTAGAAGGCAGAGGACAAAGTTTTACAATCGAAATTTAACGGGCTTAAATTATTTTCATTTGTTCGGAACCTTAAAATGGTCTACTTCGTTTTATTTTTAAGAACAGATACTTTAGAGAGGGGTTACAGTCGTTGGAGTCGAAAGACGAACAATTCGAGTAATATCGTGTACAAACTTGTGACATTTTCAGCAGAAGCTATTCCATAGAATAACAGATTTGCCCAATGGACTGTAATTTTAGTTCAACCATCCAAATATCTACAAATAATTTTAAGGTTCCAATCACGGTAACGATCAGCAACAACAAAATTAAGCATTTTACGCACATAAAAATTTGTGTATAATCGAACTACTTGTTACTACAAAACAAAAAGTATCATAATCAGTGCCGGCGCTTGACCAAAACCTAGAAAAACTACCGCTTCAGGGCCCCCCAAAAACGTTATAAAAGAAGAACATTCAATTTGCCCTAGAACCCATAACGAGAACAACTAGCATTTCGAAATTCAGTAACAAAAAGCAATCAGAGAGAGAGGAGTACCTGTACTAGTCGCCAGAGCAGCCGATCGTCGCCGGAGCTTTGTTGATCAATTAAACGTTAAGATTTTAGGGTGGTTCCGATTTTGATCGATTTTAGCAATTTAGGGCTGACAAATTTACGTACGGTACTTAATTGTTCACAATTTTATCCTGCAAGTTTTGAATAATACAGAATTTACCCCAAAGCACTTTTGATTAGAGAACACCCAAAGACTCCAAAGTCCAAATATTACTTGCTAGGCCCCGGTGTGGAAGACATGTCCCAGCAATGTCTATGAGTTTCCTGACCAGCTTGCACACACGCTGATAAAATTTTGGATGACCAATCGTCTATTAACGAGGGGTCTATTGAAACCAAAGCTAAGTTTCGTAAAAATTGCCCCATGAAGGTTTCAAGTCAGAAACCTAATAATTAGTAAATCTCTAATTTCTAAGCCTTAACCACCGAGTCAATCTCTTGAGGGTTCCCAACTAGTGGCGGAACCATGATTTTTATTTAAGGATGCCAAATTTTAAAAGATCACATATGAGAAATGTATGGCAATGCAACATAAAAATTTGGCATGAAATTTTTGAATAGTTTCATTTACAATTGTTTTAGCAAAAGTATATTCCTTAATTTTATTTTGAAGATAAAGAAAAATGACCAACTTGTTGGAGCAATACTCAAGTCACAACTTAATATGGGTTTTCCTTCTATGTTAGATTGGGTTTGATGCTTGTAGAGGGGTGCCAATATATTATTATGTTTCTATTGTGATAAGTAAATGTAGAACATATATGGTGGTAATAGCAAGACAGGGATGCCATGGCACCCCCACCCTAACCTATAGTTCCCTCACCGTCCCCACAATGTCATATAACACCTGTCAAGCTATTCCTTATCCAATTTTTTATTCAAATTTAAATAAAATTTTCAATTGATATGATATACTTCAATCGACAAACTCAAATCTAAACTTAAATATGAGCAAATAGTTTGTTAATGGAATAGTTATAAATTTGAAATGGAAAAAATGACTTTGTAAAAGCTGAGTAATAATTTGAGACGTCCTTAAAAAAATTGAGTCGTCCTTCATTGTCGGAAAAAAATTGAGTAAAAGTCAATTTGATATAAAAATTGAGTGATGGACTGAGTTTAAAAAAGTTTTACTTGTAATTAAAAAATTTGGGAGTCCATTTAGAACCCAATTCAACACTTAAAACTCCATGTAATTAATTGATAAGTCATTAACTAGGTTTTTATAGACACCCCAATTATTTCGTTTATCTTTAAATTCTAAGCAGGAGTCCTGATGTCTCCAGTGATGAAAATTTTAAAGACGCCAATAAATTTATTTTATTTGATTAATGCTTTGATTTATTCGGATTTATTATTTCCAAAATCCAGTAATCCAATTCAAAATCCAAATCACCTTTGCAAGCCCAATAACATTTCCAAAATTCATATTTCCAAGCCCAACTATCAAGCCCAAGAAAAACCTCACTCATAGCGCACAAAGCCCAACAAACAAGCTCAAAATAACTCAGAAACTACTTTACAGCTGCAAAGTGTAAAAGCCATCGACATTATAGCTGCACAAATATGAGCCCTCTCATGTATTAGATTAATTTTTTATTTCATTTTTCCCTCTCCTGTATTTGATAAAATCACTCTAAAAACTATTTTTAAAATCCCATAAATTATTAGTAGAGGCTAATCATTTCGATTAAGTAGGATGGGTGCAGTTTTTAATAAACTTTTTCATCACGTAACTTAGCTCCCGAACCAAGATTATCTCTAATAATGACGAACCGATTATCCGAATAAATGTACCTTAAATTCGATTGCTTAGTTAACCTTAAAATCAAGTAGTGACTTAAAAGAACGCGTTCTCTAGTAATTTCATGTTTTTTCACGGAGGACTTGGGTGCCCGTAGTTGTACAACCACATTTCATCATACCTAATATTTTAAGTGCATCTTAAAATATAGGCATAAAAAAATATAAAAATTAAGTAATCTGGTACCTATTTAATTTTGACTGAATTTATTAATACTTGTATATTGTATATCACCTATTCCTTTTACCACTATTACTCTCTACAACCACCATCGCCGCCGCCACCAACATTACACCACCCCCGTTGCCACGATGTAACCTCTATCACCACTACTCTATCATTGCCAGTTCCATCAGCACCCGATTGAAGACATGACTACGACCCCACACCAATGCCGCCATCACTACCATAATCACTCCACCATCGTTACAAATACTACCACCACCATTCCAGTGCCATGACCACTGCCATAACACCCATCACCGTCATCTCTCCAATACCACCACCTCCACTCCAACCACAATTATCTCTCCGTTACGATCCACCACTAATTTCACCTTACTTCTTCGGTACAATTATTACACCACCCCTTGCTACGTACTATCACCACAGTGGCGGCTACATGAATTTTTAATAGGGTGTTCAAGAATTATCTTAATTTTACTAGCTCCATTAACTAGTTATATACACAAAAATTGATATATTAGTGTCAATTGTGCAATTTTATAATTTTATAATTGTTCTCAACGAATATTTATATTTGGAACCAAGCAAGATTAAACCAGCACATGAATTCGTAGTATTATGTTGGGGAAAATTATGCCAAATAAGTTTGCATGTATATATTTGGACATATGCTCTTATTTTTGGAGATATATGTTATTCGATTGTTTTTTCAAGAAACTTTTCAGCTTAAAAAGTTCAATATTCAGTTTGTAGAACTCTACATTCAGTTTTATCACACATTATCGTTGACTGAAAATGGTCTACAAAAATTTATAAAGCAAAATATCTTGATGGTATGAGGGTGCAATTAACTAAGTTTACTCATCTTGATTAACGTCGATGGAGCGACTATTTTCCGGATTCAAGATGGAGGATAGAAGTTCATTATATCTCACGTATGGCCCGATAAAAATAAAATAAAATTTAACCTCTTATGAATGAGGGAATATTAATCTCTTTCATAAGTGAGCCGCACAATTTGTATATGATTTTATCAACATAAGGTGAAGAAAAGTGAGTCGAATCCGTGTAGAATTTTTAATTTTAAGATACCTGACTACTCGACGAGGTTTGTACAAATATGAAATAACCTTTTGATAACTCGTCGAATCGTTAATGATGAATTATGTAAGAAGTTGAATAAATTAGAGAAAGAAATATTTTTACTAATTAATCGGACACAAGTGAATCAAAATAACCAGGAGGAGAGATTACATTCAATTTATGAGTTAATGCCTTCTAAAAAACAGGATTTGGGGAGCCAGTAGTATCCCAAAGCACTCCCGATTTGACCGTTCATCTCACAATTGATGGTTCAGATTCACGAATGTATTTTAATCGCTAAAAGCATGTTATTACCGCAAAGCAAAAGCAGCTGAAAACTACAGGATTCAGAAAAAGGAAGAAAGTAACGGAAGGATATTGGATCGTGACTCATGTTGAGAATTCACGATGGATTGTTTTACACGTTACCAGGGTTTAATGGAATCTCTAAAATTTGAAGTTTCCAATATTACCCTTGCCCCACCATTAGCAGCTTATGCAGATTTAAATTGTAGGTTAGAAGATAAATGTTTTGGATGAATGGTCTCCATCACAACCAATTCGTCGGTGGAACGGTTAAGTTGTCTGGTTCACTCAAACACAACACTAGTTAAGCAATCCACCAGGGGTGCTCAGCGAATTAATTGATCTGTCTAAACCGACCAAACCAAACCGTCTGCGAACTCACCCGATGTATGTTACGGATATCGGATGCGGATTACAATATTCTAGTTTTGACGGATTTGGTTCGGGTTTGATCCGTCCGATTTGCCTAATAGCCCTTCTCCACTCCCCTTATCTGTCCGATCCGCCCAATCCCCAACCGTACCTCACTCATGGACGAATGCGAATAGAGAAACGACAATCCGCAGATCCGTTTGGGAACCGACTCGATCTACCCAAAACCGATCCGTGGACAGGCCTACACACCACACTCCTCAATGAAATGAACGTTCCTTGATGAAATTTCTCCAATTATTTTTTGAAGACCACCGTATGAAAAATTCAGTTACTTTTTGGCACCGTTATGTGGTGCCTTAATCCAACTGTTTTGACAAGCGTAGGTTTCACATAACTGAAAGAACAATTTTACATAAAATTAGTTTGATTAAATAGCGATTATTTTATAAAACAATATAAATAGAAAAGATAAAGTGGTGACAAACCTATATAATTTGAGAATAAATTGTGTATTTTCATATAATAATAGCATCTATTTAGATCGTTGGAGGTGGCCGGACCCGGGGGCCCTGCTGTGCGGGTGCCGCATGGCACCGTGCCATGCGGCCATCCGACCGTCCATTGCGAAAATGCACGGCTCGGATTTAATCAAGTAATGGATGGCTTAGATTTGCATTGAGCTCGGATTAAATCCGAGCCGTGCATTTTCGCAATGGACGGCTCGGATGACCGCATGGCACGGTGCCATGCGGCACACCTGCACAACAGGCCCCCCAAATCCGAGGTGGCCATGGATATTTCACTTATCTAACACTTTAATTTGAACCATCCATTATTTGAATTAATCTCAACACTGCATTGTCAAAATAGACGATTGGATGGAGCACTGGCCACTAGACCACCCCCTCTTGTGTCAAGATTCTGGTCTCACCGCACGAATCTCCCAATTGACTGCTGCTCTTACACAATCATTGGTTCTCACTAAAAACGACACAAAACCAACCAAAATCCCAAAACCCATAAAATCAAACCAAAACCGACATAAAATTCTACAAAAAAGAAAAAGGGCATTACCGTCATTTCAACCCAGAAGTACGGCCGTCGGTGGTGTTTTTTCACCTTTCTCTATTCTCCACCACATTCAAAGAGAAACAACCATCCATTCCTCTGCTTCAAATCAAAACAGAGGCCAATCCCATTTTGCATTGGCCATACTTTTCCAATCTGCCTTCCAAATTTACCCCTCTCTGTTTCGAAATTCCGATTAATTTCTGCTGGAATTTGGGTTAAATCCGAAATGGGGGAGAGTTCGAGGAGGAAAGGGTGTTGTGGGTGGTTTCTTGTTCTGTTAGTTCTAGTTGTCATTGGCCTTGCTGTTTTCATAACTGTGAAAAAGAGGACCCAGAAATCTGAGCCTGAATTGGGCCCTGTCCCTGGTCCTCCTGGTGCAGTTCAGAAGAAATATGGTGATGCTCTGAAAATCGCAATGCAGTTCTTTGACGTGCAGAAATGTATAATTTTCTCATCCCCTTCAATTTCCCATTTTTTTGTTTTAAGTTTCCGATGGATTTCGCGTCGTGGGGTTTGTTAAATTCTTGATCATTGCTATTCCCTCCGTCCCAAATTGCTCATCCTGTTTCACGAATCCAACTTTTTATTAATAGACCAAAAAACGGAAGAACTACCAACTTTTCTTTGATAACTTTTTAAAATGACCATTGGGACAGCCAAAAAAAGAAAGGAGGAGCAATGTTTTCTGACGGAGGAGGAGAATTATTTTCTTTTTCCTCTCTTTCAATTTCACTTGTTGATTTGGAAATTCTCTGCTTTTTCTTTTTATGAGAATGTAGATCAAGGGGGGTGAATCTATTGGTTTTTTGTTATTGTTTTCTGAGCTGTGTTTGGCTCTTCTTCTTCTTCTTATGTTGGCTAATTGTGCTAAAAGTAATTTGAAAAAAGTTTAAGAACAAAAAAAAAAAGAATTTCTGAGGCCCTGTTTTATGGTGATTGCTCTGTTTTCTAGTCATTATATATCTTTTTTCTAACTCTCTTCTTCTTATCATAATATTATTGAGGTTTTTTGCTGAAACTTTAGTCAGACATCGGTATAACACCATAAGGTGTTTGTCACGATGACAGAACCAACAATAAGGCTCCATGATGATCATGGACGGATCTAGGAATTCATGGCAGTGGGGGCACCAATTTCTACTAAACTTAAGCATGAATTTAAAGCCTAACACAATAATACGAAACTAGTTTTCACCTTATGCAATAAGACTTACAATATATATACTTCTAAAGGTTTCTATACATAAGAAAACAAAAAAACATAAGCACAATAAACAAAATATCCTCACATGTCAAAAATGTACTCCATATCAAGTTGATTGTGAAACCCTATAAGCTCAACAGGAGAAAAATTTTTAGAGTAAAACTTGGCAAGACGAAACAACTTTTTCTTGTCAAAACTAGAAAACAAGTTGCGTAGATTCAAACATGCCACACAAAGTAACAACTCATTATTTGCCTCAGTAAAACGAGAATTTAATTCTTAAAGTTGCATGTCAATAACAATATAGAATACCTCCACTCGGTAATAATGTCAATATCAGTGAAGGCGAAGATGGTAGCGCTACTCCAGATTGTTTGAAATGTAGATGTGCTACATGTGCAAATATAGCAGCATCTTCTTTTTGTTAACTTAAATAAAAAATAAAAAATAAACCCTGAAGTTGAGTGGGGGCACATGCCCCCAGGCCCCTGTGTCAATTCGTCCCTGACGATGATAACGATGATAGATCCAAAGGTAAGTTACAAGTGACATAACTCAAAAGCGCCTGCAAGCAAGTAGGGATGTTAGGCAACATACTCATGCATTGGTTAGATATGCGCGTGAGCTTTTCTCTTTTTTTTTTAAGTAGGGATGTTCGGGCCAGCTTTTGTTATTTTTTTTTATTTTTATTTTTTACCTAAACGGAATTTGTTTATGGTTTGAAATGTTATTATGTGTGTTCTTTTTCAGCTGGTAAGTTGGTAGATAACAAGATATCATGGAGAGGGGATTCAGCACTTAAAGATGGCAGTGAAGCAAAGTTGGATCTTTCAAAAGGAATGTATGATGCTGGGGACCATATTAAGTTTGGATTTCCAATGGCTTTCACAGCCACAGTGTTGTCATGGGCAATCCTTGAGTATGGGGATCAGATGCAAACTGTTGATCAGTTAGAACCTGCTCAAGACTCTCTTAAGTGGATCACTGATTATCTTATTGAAGCTCATCCTTCAGAAAATGTGCTCTATATTCAGGTCACTTTAATCTCTATTTCTATGAACAATTCTTATGTATTAGTAAACCTAGATGATCTTTTTTATTTAGTTTACTATCGCAATGTGAGAGATATGGATACGGACACGAGACACAGATGCCATGCAGACATGTTTTTTTTTTTTTTTCTTTCAAAAAGTGGTACATCGCTACGTCAAAAATAATTTTTTTTTTGTATGACTGGCACGTGTTGGACACAGCAACATAAGGTTGGTTGATGTTTATGTGCTTTGTAGTTTGCGACAAGTCACGTCGCTGTATTCTAAAGCTTCCAACTTTGAAATATCTACTAATGGATATTTTCGCACTAGGCCTCTAATGGATTGTACCCAGTGCTCCCTGTTTGATAGAATTTCCATTTTCCACCAATGGATATTTCCGGGCTAGGGCTCTAAATTCAATTGTAACCACTTTGAAATCTTATTCAGGTGGGTGACCCTGAAGTAGACCACGGATGTTGGGAAAGACCAGAGGCCATGACCGAAAAAAGGCCTCTCATACAAGTAAACACTTCTTTTCCCGGAACTGAGGTTGCTGCTGAAACTGCAGCAGCAATGGCATCAGCATCCCTGGTTTTCAAGTCCTCCGACGCCACCTATTCAAGCACCCTTCTCAAGCATGCCAAGCAACTGTTTTCTTTTGCAGACAAGAACCAAGGTTCTTACAGTGAGAGCATTCCTGAGGTCCAAACATATTACAATTCAACAGGTTACGGAGACGAGCTCTTGTGGGCTGCTAGCTGGCTCTATCATGCTACTGGGGATAAATCATATTTTGAGTATGTGACCGGTGACAATGGGAACGATTTTGCTAATTTTGGAAGTCCGACTTGGTTTAGTTGGGATAACAAGCTTGCGGGTACTCAGGTACATGTTGATTTCATTTTAAGATAGTTTTTCAAGGCTTCTGTACGTATAAAGGCTATAATTTGGAGCATTTTTACAGCTATCTGTGTAACAAGCTTCCATGTAACTCATGGACATTAGGAATCATGGTTGTCCAGGAAAAGTTTGTTCGTTGAAGTTGTCCAATTTACAACGTCTTAGGCTCCGTTTGGATAGATGCTGATATCAAATGAATATAAGGGTTAAGCGATAGCCTATAGGTGGCTTGTGAAACTATAGTATAAGATGGAATTAAGGGTGGAAGAGATGTTTGATATTGGAATTCCTGTGCAATATCAATGTTAACATGAAGGACTTTGGCAAAAACTCCCGTTAATATGGTTGTTATTTCAAATTATATCAAATCTAAATTTTAGCTTTTTCCACTAATATCAAATTCCATCATCGAAATCCACATAAACGCAAAAGGAGCTCTAGCGTTTCATATCTCAAGGAAACATCCGATATCCTGTTCTGTGATCTTGAATTGGCATATTAATTGCACGAAGTAACCAAGTATATATGCAACTTTCATGCAGGTCTTGTTGTCTAGAGTGAGTTTTTTCGGTGCAAAAGACACCTCCAACTCAGAAAGCCTCCAAAAGTACAGAAAAACTGCTGAGGCCGTCATGTGTGGTCTCCTGCCAAAATCTCCATCAGCCACGAAAAGCAGAACAGATAGTAAGTTTTTCATCCTAATGCTACTCAAGTCTTAGTAATTGTGCTCAATTTTCTTCTTTTCTCCTTGATCTTTGCGTTATTTTGAAAAGTCTGTAAAGGAAGAAACAGAACGCAAACACAAACAGGCAACAAATGCAAATGGAGAAACTTAAGCCAATACCTCCCGGGACCCTGACTCTCTTACCATTTTAAGTTACCAACCATCCAAAAACTTAAGTTGCTAGGAAATAAGCCCAACAACGTATATAAAGCTTAAATTGTAACTAAACTGCATCGTTAAATTCATGGAATGTTAAGGACTCATCATCATAATCTGTTGATATGGCCTCCTATGTTGACATTTAGTTACATTACTTAGTTTTATTCATAGAATCTTCACGTCTCACCATTATAACATTTTGATGCAGATGGTCTGATATGGGTCAGTGAATGGAATGCAGTACAGCATCCGGTGGCTTCTTCATTCTTAGCTGTAATTTACAGTGATTATATGCTTACTTCCCGTACTGCAACACTATCGTGCAGTGGACATTCCTTTGGACCATCAGATCTTCGAAAATTTGCCCTTTCACAGGTATGCTTTGCATTCTTCATTTTCCCCGTTTTTGGATCCTGGATTCGTGTAGGGTAAATGAAAGGAAAGGGATTCGTAAATATGCATTTTCCCTGTCTTTTTGCTTTGCATTACCTTTCTCTTCGTAAATACCCCACAAAATCCAAGATCCAATACAGCCTTTAAATGTCTTGCAAGACATGGATTAGTGAATGTAAATGTACCCTTTTAACATTGCACTATCTTTTTCTAGGCCGATTATGTCTTGGGCAATAATCCGATGAAGATGAGTTTTCTTGTGGGGTATGGGGATAAGTATCCGGAATATGTACATCATAGGGGAGCCTCAATTCCAGAAGATGCAACCACAGGTTGTAAAACCGGTTGGAAGTGGCTCAACTCAACTGACCCCAATCCGAATGTTGCAACCGGAGCTGTTGTGGGTGGCCCTTTTCTAAACGAGACTTATGTTGATTCGCGCAACAATTCAATGCAGGGGGAACCGACCACGTATAACAGTGCTGTTATGGTTGGCCTTCTTTCCGGTTTGGTCACCACCTCCTCCGTGGCTCAGTCTTTCACCTAAGGCGACCTAAAAATACACGGTTGATTGTATTGTATTTGTATATGCAGTTGTATACGTCGTCCCTTCTTGTTGGAGCGTGCGTTGAAATGGTTTGATTGATGCAGGGAATCGGTAAAATTGTATCACCATGGGTTGTTGTATCTGTTTGATAAAATCCAATTCTCATTCTTTTGTATAAGTGATGATGTTGTAAGTAATGTCTAATCAGCAAACCTTTCAGTTTGTGCAATGTAGAGAAAACCACAATCATTCGCAAGGATAAATCATAGACCAAACCGTCGAAGGATTGACAGAAAAGATGTGCGCACGTAAGGTGATTTATAGGGAAATTTTCCAAAACATTCAGATTTTAAAAGGACTTTTTGTTGAATGCACGTGAACGGGTGTAAAGGCTCTGCCCCGCATTGGTTGGATATGGAATCAAGAACGAGTATATTGTTACACCGCAACCACCGTAACGTAGAGTGAATCTAGTAAGCCTAAGGTGTAATGCTGGGTTTTTTTTTCTGTGAGAGTGCGAAAGTGTGTATGGGCGGTATGAGGCACGCCTTGCGCTTGCCTGCCTTCTGCTCCAATCGGATCAGCTGCGATCCAACAGCTGCCAAATCATAAACCGAAAAGAAGTTCGCCAACACCGTAGACCTTTAATATCTCATAAAAGAGTGATTGACATCACCAAATATGGAGCTTTGCTCCGGTTTTCATTGGCTCCTTGAAAATGGACGGTGGGACTGAACCCTCAGAATTAATCGAGGTGAGCGTAATGTAACGGCCCGATTTTTATTAATTATATTAATAGGCTTTTAATCGTTTTTTTATTTTATTTTTTTATTCGCAAAACAAAAGATATTTATAATTTGAAATTATCCTTAACTAATGTATAACTATGTAGTGTAAATATAGAGATAATCTTGTAGTGTATCTACTTGTGATTTAATTTGAAAAGAATCCTATCTCTTCTCCCCACTTTCCTAGTCTCCCTAAACTTCTCTACCGATTCCTATCCTAATTGATTCTTATTCTTAAGTCAATTGAAGCCCCTAAATCTCTCCATCACGTTCTCGGCAATTCTCTCTTCCACCGGAAATCAATATTTTTTCTTCTTCTTTCT